>CM062817.1:1748963718-1749563718 GCA_031772625.1 Pinus tabuliformis | reverse complement strand
CTTTCAAATTTGAAGGGATGATTGTGAGGATTTTTTTCAAATATAGTTTTAGATGAATGAGGCCAATGATCCAAGCCAATGCTTGGAGGGATGGAGGCTTCATAAAATATATCTTGTTCTAACGGGGCCTCTAACACTATAAATCAGTTCAATATGTTGGTCACTTGAATTTTACCTCCTCCATAGTTATTCCAAACATAGATCCCATTTCAAAGTGCTAAGGTCTACCACTTGAGGTAGATATAGGAGGTCATTCAACTATTTCACATCTAGTTGCAATATTATGATTCCCCCCTTCTTCCCTCCAGAGAATTTAATAAGGATTAAGTTTCCACCTAATATCCAAAGCTCCTCATGATGCGTTGACCTTATTGTCCCGATGTTTTCCAAGGATTTTGGCTTTTTAATAGGTATATGTGGATTGTATATTGTTTTTATATACCTTATTTCCTTGTCTCTTAAATATTGGAATTATCCCAATTTATTTCGGGGGAGCATTATCCAATCATGAAAGTATCCTTCCTAAGTGTTCCAGAGAATAGAAAAACCTCCCAAACTTCATCTAGCATCTAAAGATACATATTCACAACCCCTCCATCAGTGAGAGGTGGTGTCCCTAGGTCTTTCACAAAATATTTTTTTTTCTTGTATGATAAAGATTGTTAGGCTTCCCTTTTTAATTGTCAGCTTGACTTAAATTCTCCAATAACTTGTTATTGATTACTATTTTAAGTGATTTCTATTGTATATATTAACAACTGTGTGTGTAAAACAAAATGATATATAAGGAAATTGCTACATCCCTAATTTCAATTGTTAACCACACTTAATTTGTTGTATCTAAAACATGAATTATAGGTAACTTATACACCATGACATAAAGTCAACCCATCCTTCCATCCCTACATATTCATGTTGTCACACCCAAAAAAATCTTGATATACATGTAGACATTGTAAGTCCATAAGTCAAATATTTTAACACACTATAGATCCCAAATGGTGCTTATAAGCAATTACAATTGAATGCAATATGATTCCACTTCACCTCTCACCTCACTTCTCATTCATGTTTTGAAATTTATTCATCATTTTTATTTAATAGGGACATGGATTCCAAAAACAAAATTCCAATATGATTCCACCTCACCTCTCATTCATGTTTTGAAATTTAGGGCATGGATTCTAAAAACAAAACTCCAATATGATTCCACCTCACCTCTCATTCATGTTTTGAAATTTATCCATCATTTCTATTTAATAAGGGCATAGCTTCCAAAAACAAAATTCTAATCACTCCCATTAGAACATGTTTCTCATTCATGTTTTGAAATTTAGGACATGGATTCCAAAAACATAACTCCAATATGATTCCACCTCACCTCTCATTCATGTTTTGAAATTTATCCATCATTTTTATTTAATAAGGGCATAGCTTCCAAAAACAAAATTCTAATCACTCCCATTAGAACATGTTTATATTGCAACTCCATTTTATGGATGAATTGAATCCACAACAACACATTTAATATAAAAAAAAAATAGTGTATTTCTATCCTTGTGGATGGAATGAAATACATAAAGACTTCATTACACCAGTCCACCTTCCATTAAGAGGAATGGTTTAAATCAATTTAATAATTAATCGCTGCAATTCATCAACATATAATTCATCTATTTATTCTCTTATTTTTGTGTCTAGTACTAAGGACAAAAGCACTATGCACTTTCCACATTTTGTGAGAGAAATTTATTCAAGGTATTATATAAGTGGTCATAATGTGTCTATAAATAACATATGCCAATTTTACAACTAATTTTTTTTGTTCATCAAAAGAATCGAAGTAAGATCCATCCTCATAGCATGATGTTAGTACATTATTTAAAGAAATTTCAATCTTATGTTGAATGATTCTAAAAAGATAGATTTACTGGAACTTAACTAATAATAACAAAAATCATTATTTTACTAGTTCTAATCCCATATTCAACAGCCAATGTTGTGTAATGACCACCTGATTAATTTTTGAAACGGATATGGAGATCGATAATGTTATTGTATCATGAGGTTCAGGAAGAGGTGGCATGTTACATAGCAGACATGTGGTCAACATGCACGCAACAACATGTTTGTAGGGAGCTCCTCCCTCTCGCCACAAAGAGGGTTATTATTAAGGTGACGCTCGTATCATAGATAGACCTAGCGTGTGATGGGACGTTTGCCTCTTCATGCGATGAGAATAACCCTAGTATAAACAATTTGGTGCCCAGGTTATCAATACACCAACCCATTCGAGTAGAGAAAATACAAGCATTTGTTCTTCAACAATCCTCTAGACCCATTAGTCAATCGGAGTATTTTAACCAGGTAGAGGAATTGCCTACTTTCTTTTGCCACCTGGCTCTAGCCATCGGCAATTCCTTGCCCTCTGCCACCTTTCGCAAACTCTGCCACCCTCCTTTCCCAGTCACTCCATTCTAACCTGTCAGATGGTCGATAAGACAGTGCACAATACTCATTCAATTCAGCTTGGGTGCCCAAAATTTCAAAATTCAAATGCTATTTCCATGCCCAAGGTGCCCACGAAATTTTAATTGAAAAATTCATCGAGAAGAGATGGATTTGTATGAATCATTCATATCTCTCGGCTAAATCATGGGAGGGGTGAGCTCACTCTTTGTCTTCAATCCCTACTTCGGCTCTCGAACTTAGGGTGGCGTTATGCCTGTGTGTTGGCAGTGGGAATAGTTTGGCACATTCACAACCAGAGGAGCTCCTACACTTACCTGGTGGCGTTCAACTGCTACAAGCCCCCGGAAAACTGAAAAATGAACACAGAGCTCTCTGTCATTTGCAAGAGCGATCTGATGCCAAAGTCGCTGAAATTTGTGGTAAACATTCACATAAAATTGGGCCTCGGGGAAGAGTCCTACATGCCCAATTCCTTCTTATGAAAATAATGCAGAAATAGATTTAGTTATGAAGCAGTTGAACAGAATTAGTTATGAGCAGTTAGTTTTGAGTGGTTAGGAATTGGTTTCATAAGTTTTCCTATATAAGTGTGATGTAATTAAGCAATTGAGTTAATGAAAATTGTGTGAGCTTTGTCTCACTTTTGCTGGTGTTTCTGCCTGTGACTGTTTTGTTATAATTTTTAATTTGGTATCAGAGCCCAGAGCTCTTTTGTCTGCGCCTCTCTCCTCTTCGTGGGCAGTAAGACTCTGCCATTAGAGTGTGCGCAGTAACCTTGTGATCCCTGACGGCCCTGTGGAGCGTGTGCGGCTGATTCGAAGATTTCTTTTCTTCCTGTCTTTGACGCGGTCCTAGAAAGGTCTCTCTCCTTTGCATCTGTTTATTCTAAAACGTGGAAATCTCAGCGATCCTAGAAATTTATGCGGGTGTTGGCTCTGTTTATAATCGAATTTGCCGTATTGTTTGTCCATAACGACGGCTTTCTTATGTATACCTTATGCTATTTTTCATCACTTCGTTAAAGGATATTTTAAAAAGCTTCCAGCGTAGGATTGATATTAATCAATTCGTGCTTTGGATTTTGCTTATATGTATGGATTTCGTGTTTTCGCAATGGAAATCAATATAGTGTTGTGCGCTGAACAGTATTGTTTCGGTTCTGTCTTTTATGCGACTTCTTGCATAGCAACGTTGTAAAAGGGAGCAAGTTGTTCTGGGTATTTTAAAACAAAAAGGGAGCAAGTTTGCAAGTTTGGTTTTTGAACAAGTCCAGGTCTGTAGCAGAGTTTTTATTTAAAAAATTTCTTAGGCAGTGATCTGAGTGTGAAGTGTATATGCAGGCCCTTTTCTGAGTGATCTGGCCCTTTTCTGAGTGTGAAGTGTCTACGCAGAGTTTTATTTATTAATTAACCAGTTTTCAACCTTAAGAAGCTTGTGATTTTGTGTTTAAATTTGGTCATTGGTGGAGAGATGGCTAATCCCCTTGCAGATTCATATTTAAATGAGTCTTCAAGGCTTGATGGCGAAAATTATGTCAATTGGAAATTTAAGATCACAACGGTATTGGAGGCATACAATCTCTGGGCGATTGTCAAAGGTGACGAGACCAAGCCTCAACCTCCTACTAATACTCAAGATTGGGAGAAGCGTGAAATGAAAGCAAGGGTGCTGCTACGCATGTCAGTGAAGGACAATATTATTCCTCACATTCGGGACTGTGAAACATCGAAGGCGACATGGGACACTCTCAAAGGTTTGTATGAGACTACTAATGCAAACCATATTTTATTTTTAAAAACCAAGCTGCTATCTATCAAAATGGATGCCAATGAAAGCATTAGTAACTTTCTTTCAGGAATTAAAGATTTCAGTGATAAGCTTGGTGATATTGGTGAAAAGGTTTCTAGTACAGATTTGGTAACTGTTGCGTTAAAGGGGTTAGTCCCCGACTATAAAGTCTTTATTTCAGCTCTCTCCGCTAGACCGACACACCCTACATTTGAAGAATTGGCTGGAATTCTTCTTCAAGAAGAAGAGCGCATGAAAACTTTTGAACTAGAGTCACATGGTTCTGATTTGGCTTTGACTGCAAGAGGCCAAAAACCATTCCGAGGGAGACCATGGGACAGAAACAGAGGCCATTTTCAAGCAAAGCAGAAAGGTATGGCACCTCCTGATTCTTATGTTAAAAGGAACATTGTATGTCATTATTGTGGAAAACCTGGACATCTGGCAAAAGATTGCTATAGGAGAAAGAATAATGAATCAAATCAAAGACATAACAGGCATAATGGAAACTACATAAACAAAGACACCTGAGTGAATGATGGATTTAAAAATCTTAAGTTATTTCTTTCTGATGCTGCATTGTCTGCTGAAACTGATGATGATAATACTTGGTTTATAGATTCTGGTGCATCGGCACACATGACTTGTAATAAAGAATGGTATGATAAATATTATGAGAAATCTGATGGTACACACATTTACCTAGGAGATGATAGGTCACTTAAAGTTCAAGGCTATGGCATAATAAATGTGTACTTACCTAATGGACAAATGCGACAGATTCATAATGTGATGTATGTACCTGCTCTTAAAAAGAATTTGCTATCTGTTTCCGCTATCACTGATAATCATTTAAAAGTAGAATTTGGTAAATTGGGGTGTATAGTGAAAGATGTTCAGGACCACTACAAGGTTGTTTCTACAGGTACCAGGGTTGGAGGATTGTACAGATTGGATGTGACAGTCAAGCGCCATGTTGCATTGACATCCCAAGAGACATCGACAGCAGAATTATGGCATCACAGGTATGGGCACCTAAATTACAATGATTTATCATTGTTACAAAGGAAATCAATGGTTGAAGGTCTTCCTGTTATGAAGTGTGAACATTTACCATGTGAAGCTTGTGCACTTGGTAAGCAGCATAGAGAAGAGTTTCCTGTTCATACTGAGAAACGAAAGTATGATATACTTGAATTAATTCACACTGATGTATGTGGACCTATGCAAACTAGGTCTCTTGGTGGTGCTTCATACTTTGTTATTTTTATTGATGATAGATCTAGATATACCTGGGTCTATTTCGTTAGAAGGAAAAGTGACATATTTGAGTATTTTAAAGAGTTTCGAAATATGGTTGAAAAACAAACAGGAAAGTGCATTAAAATACTCAGATCTGATCAAGGGGGTGAATATAAATCAAAAGCATTTAACACCTATTGTAAATCTAATGGAATTCAACAACAGTTCACAGTGCCACATACCCCTCAGCAAAATGGTGTTGCTGAGCGATGGAATAGAACCTTGGTGGAATCTGCTCGTAGTATGCTGCAAGGTAAGAACATCTCTAATGGTTTCTGGGCAGAAGCCATTAACACTGCTATTTATCTGAAGAATCGATGTCCCACTAAGAAATTAGTTTTACAAACTCCTTTTGAGGTTCTTTATGGTTATAAACCTGATGTGAGTCATTTCAAAGTCTTTGGATGTACTGCTTTTGCTCATATTCCTGAAGCTAACAGAAGAAAACTTGATGCCAAGTCCATCAAGTGTATTTTCATTGGATATTGTACGGATCAGAAAGCCTATAAATTGTTTGATTCAAGTTCCCATAAACTATTTGCAAGTCGTGATGTATTGTTTCATGAGCAGACTGATAAAAGTAACGCAAAGACTGATACATGGCATATTTCTAATGATGCACATCTCAAGTTTGATACTTTGATTAAGCAGGAACAGGAACAGGTACAGGTACAGGATCAGGATGATAGCAGTAGTATGAGCACATCTAGCAGCAGTGAGTCATCACAAGGAGGTGATACACCTCAAAGCCGACGAATCATGGATGAAACACCCACACCAAGAAGGTCGTCCCGACAGACTCGACCTCCTGCAAGGTATAGAGACTATGCCTTAATGTCTAATATAATGAATGTTGAAGAACCAATTGATTATGAGCAGGCTAAACAACATGAACCATGGATTAATGCTATGAATGATGAGTATGCTTCTATTATGAAAAATCAAACATGGGAATTAGTGGAACTTCCTGAAAATAAAGTTCCAATTGGAAGCAAATGGTTGTACAAAACAAAATTTAAAGCAGATGGTACAATTGATAAATTTAAGGCAAGATTAGTAGCAAAAGGATATGCTCAACAGGAGGGAATTGATTATGAAGACACTTTTGCACCAGTAGCTAAGTTGAATACAATTAGATTACTGATTGCCTTAGCCACAAAACATAATTGGAATATACATCAATTGGATGTCAAATCTGCTTTTCTAAATGGTGATTTACAGGAAGAAGTTTATTTGGTTCAACCTGAAGGGTTTGTCAAACAGGGACAGGAGCATCTGGTTTGCAGGTTAAGAAAGGCATTGTATGGTTTGAAACAGGCACCAAGATCATGGTATGTAAAGATTGATACTTTCTTTCTTCAGAATGGATTTGTGAAAAGAAAAAATGATCCTAACTTGTATGTTAAGAAAGATGACAAAGGAAATGTTGCTTTAATATCTTTTTATGTGGATGATCTCATTATAACAGGAAGTGCTCACAAGTTAATTGAAGAAATTAAAGTTCAGTTGTCACAGGTTTTTGAAATGAAAGATTTGGGTGAAATGCATTACTGTTTAGGCATTGAGGTATGGAGAGAAACTGGTAAAACTTTGATCACTCAAAGCAAATATACAAAGGAGATTCTTAAAAAGTTCAATATGACAGATTGTAAAGCTATATCAACTCCCTTAGAACAGAATGCAAAGTTGTACAAAGAAGATGGTTCGAAAGAGGCAGATGGAACATTATATCGTCAGTTAGTGGGAAGTTTGAACTATCTCACCACTACCAGGCCAGACATTGCATACTCAGTCAGTATCCTTAGTCAATTCATGGCTAAGCCTTCAGGAAATCACTGGAATGCTGCAAAGAAAGTTCTCTGATACTTAAAGGGAACAGTGAATCTTGGTATTATGTATACTGATGTATCTGATGTTGTAGTGATAGGTTTTTCTAATTCAGATTGGGCAGGAAATCCAAATGATAGACGATCTACCTCTGGCTATGCATTTCATATTGGATCAGGGGTCGTATCTTGGAGTAGTAAGAAACAGCCAACTGTTTCTTTATCTTCAACAGAATCAGAGTACAAAGCTTTGACCAATGCCACCTGTGAAGCTATTTGGTTGCGGAGAGTTCTTGCTGATCTTGAAGAAGCGCAAAGTGGTGCAACATGTATCAATTGTGATAATCATAGTGCTATCAAATTAGCACATAATCCAGTTTACCATGCTAGAACAAAACACGTTGAGTTACAGTACCACTTTGTACGTGAGAAAATTGAGTCAAAAGAAATTGGATTGATATTTTGTAACACCAAGGATAATGTGGCTGATATATTTACTAAGCCCCTTGGTAAAATCAAATTTGAAGTTTTTAGAAGTCAGTTAGGTATTGTAGAGAATCCATTTCTCCATTAAGGGAGGATGTGAAAATAATGCAGAAATAGATTTAGTTATGAAGCAGTTGAACAGAATTAGTTATGAGCAGTTAGTTGTGAGTGGTTAGGAATTGGTTTCATAAGTTTTCCTATATAAGTGTGATGTAATTAAGCAATTGAGTTAATGAAAATTGTGTGAGCTTTGTCTCACTCCATGGAGACATTGTGTCATCAATGGCCAAAGGGTGGCTAGAGATGCAAGAGGCCTTTTTTTCTACACTCGATATATTGTTCATAAACAGCGGCCTCCTAGTTTATCGTAACTGATTGGCAAGGCATAGCCGTTCCACAGACATTTATCGCCTTCTCTAACGACAGATTGTTGCTCGAGTATGGGAAAGATGGAAATGCTACACAAGAGTGCATCTAGACACCATTTAGACTCCACAAATCTTGGGGAGAAAATAACGATATGGATGGAGACGGTTTTGATGGCGCCTTCAATTTGAGGAGTCAAGTAGTCTCCCACACTTGTAATTTCTCTCTGTCGAAAAGGTTGCATTCCATGTGAAAGAAGTCGATGGTAAATATAGCTAGCAAAGGTATTTTTGACATCAGGGCCTCTGTGACTGATGAATACATCATAATGGAAACCACCATTAGTGGATGACCTAGACGTGGAAGGCTCTGAGCCATCGACTTCGAGAGGGGGGTGGGTGTTTTCGTATCTGTCATTGAGCAAGAATATAAACTTACACAAACCAAATATAAAGAGAAGGATGATACAGATCAATTTCAATTCTGTGCTCAAATCCAGAAACCGAGACGAACCGAATATAAATTAAAGGATGATGCCAAATCAATTTCAATTGTATTCTTTATTGACAGAAATAAACGAAAGGATGATACCTTGACACTGGTTGTTGACAGAAATGATGAAGGGTGGTTTTCTTCTTTTTCTTTCTTTACTTAGGGTTGTGTTATTCAGTATTCGAAAATGACGCGAGCGGTGATGTTGAAGATAACGCACTGAGAGTTTCCTTCCTCCTCACCAATCTCATTTCTTAGCGTCTACAAACTCCTCCCTGAACCCTAGGGGTTTTTCTCATTTTCTTTGTATCGCGCAAGTTTTCCTTGGAGAAAGACCTCCTCTCATAAAAGCAACCACAAAAGTCGGTGGATACTCTTTTGGTTTTTCTTGGTCATTTCTTGGAAATCTGCTAAAAAACAATTAATATAACTGAAGTGGTTGAGAGGTTAATGATGGAGACCAGATTTTTTAGCAAGACAAGGAGGTTGATCCTGACAAAAGCTAGCATTGTCCTTAAGGCCAAGTTCCTAACATTCACTCAGCTTGCCTTGTGCTACTAGAGATTCTATCTTTACAGTGAAGTTGTTTGGAAGAAGCTGATGTCCTGCGAGATGAGAGCCAATTTGCTTCAAGGAGTGCTTGTGGAAGGGATAAAATAGGTCTTTTCATTGCCCCCTATAATTCTATTCTTTCATTTTTTTCTCCCCCACACCTTCTGCACAATTTTTGGCCATTCATTCATTCTTTGTAATATCGAGATGATCAGCAGTGCAGACAAGTTCTATACATGTTCATTCCAATCCATTCATGTCTGCTATTGTCCATGCAAAGAGCTTAGTCTATTGATATTCTTCTTGTGGATAAAATTCATGATGATCAGAGATCAGTTTCATGTAATTTTTGTGTTGTACCCAGTGCTGCTCATGTCATATCAAAGCTTTCTTGGAATAGGCTATTATTCTTTGTGCCTATGAGGCTCGTACATGTAATAAATGCATATAAATATATATCAAGTTATTTTGTAGTTACATGAAATAAGTATTCTCCTGTGTTTGACTCTGTCATTTTGTATATATCAAGATAAAAAAGCAGCAGCTTGTGTCCTATGTTTGGACTGCGATTTTGTTTCTACCATATATATATATATATATATCAAATCTTAAAAACCATTCTATTATCAAATTTTATGAGGCAAAGTTTACTTGTTTTATGTTTTTTCTTTCTTTTCTATTAATAGTGTGTAATAAGTGTTCTCCTGTGTTTGACTCTGTCATTCCGTATATATCAAGAAAAAAGCACAGTAGCTTGTGTCATGTTTTGGTTGCACAATCTCATGATATAATTTTTGGTAAGATATGGGGCAAAGTTTTTTTTGGTTGCAGAATTTCATGATATAATTTTTGGTAAAATTAATAGTGTATATAGATATTAAATCTTAAAAAATTAATATGCTCTTAAAAATTTAATCCATTAGTCAAAATTATAATCAATTTGAGGCCAAGTTTGACTGTTTTAAATTTATTTTAAGCTAAATTTGTGTGTGTGTGTATGTATCAGATTTTAACAATCCAATCCATTATCCATAGGGAATTTTAATTGTTTTATGTTTTTTTGGTTAAATCTATGATATAATTTTGGTAAGATTAAATGTGTATAGATGAATATAGATATCAGATCTTAAAAATTGAAGTTATGATATATAGATAAATATAAATATCAGATCCTAAAAATCTAATCTATTATCACAAATTAATTATTTTGAAGTATTCTTATCTTCGTGGAATCCCATAATATAATTTTTACTAAGATTAATAGTGTGTATCTCTATATATAATCATCCAAAATTTGCGCATAGATATATATAGATATCATATTTTAACAATCCAATCCATTATCCATAAGAAATTTTAATGGTTTTATGTTTTTTTAAATCTACGATATAATTTTGGTAAGATTAAATGTGTATAGATAAATATAGATATCAGATCTTAAAATTTTAAGTTATGATATATAGATAAATATAAATAGCAGATCTTAAAAATCTAATCCATTATCAGAAATTAATTATTTTGAAGTAATCTTATCTTCGTTGAATCCCATAATATAATTTTTGCTAAGATTAATAGTGTGTATCTCTATATATAATCATCCAAAATTAGGATTAATTTGAGATGAAATTAAATTGTTTTATTTCTTTACTGAATCCATGATATATTTTTATGTAAAATTAAAATGGCTTGAAAAGCATTATGAAAAATCAGGAGCAATTAGCTCATTTCAAATTTAACAACTTAAATTTGCTTTTTTTTAAATTTTAACCGAATTCAAAATTTAGAAAAAAGTGAATCACTAATTAAATTAATTTTGCTACATAATTACACAATTTTTTTCATAAAGATATGCAACAAAAAAAATTAAACTTTGCCTCATAAAATTTGATAATAGGTTAGTTCTTAAGATAGATATATATATATATATATATATATATATATATATATATTTTATATATGTACTAGAAACAAAATCATAGTCTAAACACAGGACACAAGCTGCTACTTTTTTTCTTGATATATACTGACTGACAGAGACAAACACAACAGAATACTTATTACACACTATTAATATTATCAAAATTATATCATGAGATTAAGAAAACAAAGAATAAAGATAAACAATTAAACTGTGCCTCATAAAATTTGATGATAGAATGATAGAATGGTTTTTAAAATTTGATATGTATATATGAATGGTAGAAACTGGTTTTTAAAATTTGATATATATATGAATGAATGGTAGAAACAAAATCGCAATCACAAAACACAAGCTACTGCTTTTTTTTTCGTGATATATACATAATGATAGAGTCAAACACAGGAAAATATGTATTTCATGTAACTACAAAATAACCTGATATATATTTATATGCATTTATTACATGCACGAGCCTCATAGGCACAAAGAATAATAGCTTGTTATAAGAAAGGTTTGATATGACATGAGCGGCACTGCATATTATACAAAAATTACATAAAACTTATCTCTAATCATCCTGAGTTTTATCCACAAGAAGAATATCAGCAGACTAAGCTCTTTGCAAGGACAGTAGTAGACACGAATGGATTGGAATGAACATGTATAGAACTTGTCTGCACTGCTGCTCATCTCAATATTACAAAGAATGAATGAATGGCCAAAAATTGTCATTTTCAATGCTCAGGGGTGCTAATCTAACTCTAACCTCAATGGAAACAATGCTTACTTCCCATATTGCACCAACAACAACAAGGGATCGTGTGCTGGAAATCAAAGCTTATCTGAATGGGATGGATCTGCCATGCTTTTTTTAGTTCTAAACACCCTTTTTGTTAAGGTATGTGCATATCAAGTTCAAGTAAATTCTTAGGAAAAGACATCTGCAATGATTATGTCGAAGTGGAGCCCTTAAGGTCCCACGAAAAATCCAACTAAATTCTGGGAACTTTTATCTAGTATGTCTGAGGAAAATGTCATAGAGAATGGTATATATGCTTCTCATTAGCTATAGATTTGAATGCTGGAATGTAACCTTTATTAGGTTTCAATTGTTTGATAATGGCTTGTATAATTTGTGTGAGTACAGGTATTTCGAGTGGATCTAGGAAACGAAAGGGTCCCATGATACACAATGGGTCCTGCATATTATCTCTTCTTTGGTCGGGCGGCTCAAGGTGTTACCATCTAACATGGAGATGGATGAGGTACTTCAAGAATGAGAGATATAGGCGTCATCTCATTACTTGTGGTGCTGCTGTCTGGGTGGATTGTGGTGCTATTGTTGAGGTGGCTGCAGCTTTCAGTGCAGCTTTTAGTGCACCTATTAGTGGTGTGCACATCAGAGTTTCACCTTTTGCATATGTCAGATAACTATGTGACCTGCATTCAAGTTGTATCAAACCATGAATTATAGTCCACAAATCTGATGACAAGAGTCCATGGCATGCCTGCTGCTGCAAGGGACTAATAATTTAGTTTCAATAATTTACCCACAACCATTATATATTATTATCATACAATCAATTTGAGGAATTGTAGGTTTTTTCATTATCATACAACCAATTTGAGGAAGTGTAGGTTTTTTCATGCCTTTATTAGTTAATTATACTATAAGGATTTTTAACCATTTTCCTAAATTAATGCCTAAACCTAAATATTAAGTATTATAACTATTATAAAATTACAAAATATTAATTGTTAGCATTTTGATTTGAGGTGAATCATACTCAAAAGGGATAAATGTGATAAAAAAATTACATCTTTTAAAATGAGCTGCCAATTATAAGCATATTAAGATTCATGTTTTAGTGCATTTGATCGAAGATATTCAATTTGTTAGTAAAATGAGTTGTATAAGGACAATCTTCCCAAAAAACACGTTCATGAAAGAATGTAAGGTATTTATAACATAACAAAATTAACAATAAGGATACATTATTAACGAATTTAGGTATTTCTTTTTTTACAAGTTCTTTGCACATAGGCTCAACATCTAAGCTATGAAAAAAGTTGGTGGCGTTCTCAATATCGAAGCTATTAAAAAAAAGTTGGTGGCCTATATGAGATAAATAAGAAAGACATCAAAACAAAAACCTGTGTATTCCACTGCGTGGCTGCGTAGAATATTGTCAAATATTACTTTTCTCCTTATTTGTTTGTTCAGGCTTTGCTGCTTGTAATGGTGATCCATGCATTGAAGAGTTGTGGGGCCTGATCCTTCTGACGGGGCTTTGGCTTCTGCTTCTGCTCCGGCTCCGATTTTGGTTTCTGATTCTGTTTGGGCTTCTGCTACGGCTTGCTCTCCAATTTCGGTAGCTGCTGGGGCCAATGTCTCTAGTCCGGGGACTTCGGGCCCTGCTGGGGCTAATGTATCTAGTGTTGGGACTTCGGCCCCTGCTGGGGTTAATGTATCTAGTCCCTGGACTTCGGTCCCTGTTAGGGCTAATGTATCTAGTGCCGGGACTTCGGCCCCTGCTGGGGCTAATGTATCTCATGTTGGGACTTCGGACCTTGCTGGGGCTAACGTATCTAGTCCCCGGACTTCGGCCCCTGCTAAGGCTAATGTATCTAGTGCCAGGACTTCGGCCCCTGCTGGGGCTAATGTATCTCGCGTTGGGACTTCGGCCCCTGTTGGGGCTAATATATCTAGTCCCCGGACGGCCCCTACTAGGGCTAATGTATCTACTGCCGGGACTTCGGCCCCTGCCGGGGCTAATGTATGTAGTGCCAGGACTTCGGCCCCTGCTGGGGCTACGGTATCTACGGCTGGGACTTCCGCCCCTTCTGGGGTTTCGGTTCCTGCCTCGATTTTGGCTCCCGCCGCGGCTTGGGTAACTGGTGTAAAGATCAGGAGATGGAAACCGGCCTCGACCTCCACGTGCATGCTCAACTCGCAATCGGCTGCCATGATATTTATAGCCATCACTGTAACGAATAGCTTCCTCTGCATCACGAGCATCCTCAAATGTAACAAAGCAAAAGCTCGGTGGTCTCCTGGGAATTTTAATATCAATATGGACAATACGTCCGTACCTTTCAAATAGGATTTCAATTTGATTTTTCCTAACACCGTCAGGTAGATTTCCCACAAATAAAGTTCGACCAGCCATTGTTAACGTTTTAATTCAGTAAAACTCCTTAACACTGTGCAAAATGGCAAAATATACTTACGAACGGGGAGATGAGCAACTTCAATCATGATTTTATTGAAGTGGAAGGTTAAACTTTTTATAGTATACCAGACACTCTAAACAAAG
The DNA here is from genome assembly GCA_031772625.1 of Pinus tabuliformis. Classification (NCBI taxonomy): domain Eukaryota; kingdom Viridiplantae; phylum Streptophyta; class Pinopsida; order Pinales; family Pinaceae; genus Pinus; species Pinus tabuliformis. The sequence goes on along the minus strand of CM062817.1, from coordinate 1,749,549,196 downwards.
CCGACCATGATAAAAACTAAACTTTCAAAGATGTTTCAGGTAAAACATTAATCTATTATACTTAAGGTAGGAAACGAGATGGAAATAAAGAATATTTTGTAGTTGATTTGGCAGAGATTTTTTTATGTTAATGTGTATCTATTAAATTAAAAAGTTTTCTTGATTTATTTAGAATTTTTTTCTCAATAAAGTGTATATATTAAATTGAATTGAAAGGTTATGTACCAATTAGAAGTGTGTTATTTATTTTAATATTTTTACTTTAAATTGAGTTGAAAAGTTATGTATTAATTAGAAGCTTGTTATTTATTTTAATGTTTTTAAATTGGGAAAAATGGAGACATCAATTTTATTTTGATTATTAAAAAGTTAGATTCAATTTTTTATCAACAAATACTAAAAATAATTAAAAAAAAATGGAAATGAAATAATATAGAAAATTAGTTTTATTATTATAGTGTTCTTGGATAATGATTTTAAAGGTAGTTATTAGTTGAATGATATCTCACATAATTTACACTTTAGCATTTTTCATGGTTTTGATCTTTATTTCCAAAATGATAAAATGGAGCTAATAATAATGATCCTATAATTAGAGGGAATTATTTTATCTCAACTTTAAAAAATAATTACTTTGTGTATAGGCTTTAGGGAAGGCATGCTTCAATGCCAAATTGAAGAGCTTGTGTATACATGGATAAGAATAGGCATTCTAATTGCCAAAAATTCATCTTGTTAGTCTTTAATGTCCTTATTTTTCAAAATTACAAGTTGTTTAACCCTGAACTCTATGTTTACTAAAGAAAAAATTTCATCCTTTATAGGAACATTCAAAATGTTGTCCATGGCACCAAGGAATTCATAAAAAATTACAATCCTTCAAGAGAATCATATTATTTTCCTTAATTTCATGAAAAAAGTATATTTTCTCAAAAATATCTTATGATCCAATCTAAATAGGTGCAACATCCACTCTTAATTTCTATTTATATAGCATCTTTTCTTCCTTTTAATGAGTGATTTATAAATATTTATCTTCTTGAGTTTTAAATAGTCATTAGAAGCATCCCTAACGCCTATTGTATCAATCTTACTTTAATTGCCATACAAAGAGTTGGTCATTCCATTATTTTTTTACATAATAACTTATAGAGAACTTGTTAATAAAAATAGAAAGGGTTGTAGTAAAATTATTATAGAAATCTTCAATTTGGTTTTCCTTATATGCTAGGAGGTTTAAATGCCAATTTAAATCCTTTAAAATGATACCAACATTACTTTTTTCAAAAATTAGGTTCCTTTGATTATCAAATGTTTTTTGATATAGGTTTCATGCATTGCAAATTTTTGTGTTAAGGTTAAAGGTTTATATTTTTCCCCACTGCTCTCCCCCACCTTATTTTTATGATTATTTATTTATTTCCCCTATTTCCTGCAAGCAAGAGTGCTCTCAAAAGGGTTTATTTAGACAAATCCCTCTCTTTCAACCTAATGAGTAGAGGTGTGGAAAATACTGCACTATCTCTCTCTTCTGCGAGTCCAAAATCAAGTTCATGGAGGATAAGATTGGCAAGAAATATGTGAAGAAAAATATAAAGAGATAAAATTTGGTGCTAAGCAATGGTGTCAAGATAAATGACATCTCCCACATGACAAATATGGCACTTGTTGGAAACTTTGCAAGCAAGAGAATGTCTAGGGACACTTTGTAGAAGTAGAAAAAAGAAAACTTCATCAATTCAATTAGATATTAGCCCTGAAGTATTTCTTTAGCCACACAATGCATGACACGTGTAATGCACTTAGGAGAAGATATTAGGAATTTTATCCAAGCACACTAGAGTTGGGGTCGTTAGGATCCTTTTCATAAAAGATGGATGGTGTATTTCAACACTTGGTCCTAGAGACTTGACATTGCACTTATTCATTTATGCTTCCCAAGGTTTCCATTCATCCTTTGATCGATGAAAATCTTCAAAGAGATTGGGAATGATCTTGGCTTCTTCTATGAAATATATACCTCATAATAAGTTGTGAGTAACATGTGTATGTCTAGGATTTTGGTTGATCTATAATTGTTACATGTGTTGGGTTGTGTTATATTCTTTCCACGACTAACCTACGTAATGAATTGGGGGGTTAGAAGGGGGCAGAGCCCCCCCTTGTTGAGTTGATTGCATAGCAAGGGGGTCATGGGGGGGCGGCAACCCCCCTTGTCCAGGGGGTTTGAGGGGTGTGGGTAGCCCCCCTTTACGGGGTCTGGGGCAGCGCCGCGGGAAAAAAAAAAATTGGACCCTATATTAGGTTGGGTGAACCTACCTATGGTTTTCGGTCCATGGTTTTGGATACGATGGTTTTCGGTCTATGGTATTGGATGCTTCGGCATGTATGAATATGTATTGTAACATTGAAAGGAACATAATGAAAAAATCAAGCCGGTAGTCCTCGCTTTGGGATCCAGGGGAAAATCTATGTGTATATGTGTTTTATGTGTTATGCTCTCGCATTGTTTATTTTCTGTGTTTTTTTAGAATTCGTATGCAGGTAATTTCTATATAGGGTAAAAACCTACATTTGGTATCAAAGTTGTTTTTGCTTCAAGGGGATGCCTTTGTTGCTAAGGGGTTTTGCTCGGGCCTATTGTAGAACCTGTTCAGTGGGAGATCTGCGAGATCGATTCTGGTGGTGAAAGAAGATGGCGAGTAGTGGAAAGATAGAGATCGAGAAATTTAATGGTCAGAGTTTTAAGTTGTGGAAACTCAAGATGGAGGATCTGTTGGTGGATAAAGCTCAGTGGATTATAGTAGATCCGGGTACGAAACCAACGGGAGTGTTCGATGAAGAATGGAAGAAGTTGGATCAGAAGGCAAAGAGCACAATATGATTGTGTGTCTCAGATTCAGTATTGTTGAATGTATCAAAGGGAGCTACGACGAAGGCTTTGTGGGACAAGTTAGGGACTTTGTACCAATCTAAGTCTCTGGTGAATAAATTGTTCCTATGGAAAATGTTGTATAACCTGAGGATGAAAGATGGAGACTCGGTGACATAGCATCTGAATGCATTTAATATTGTGGTAAGTCAGTTAGCGTCTATTGATATTAAAATTTTAGATGAAGATAAGTGCATCAGTTTGTTTTGTTCTCTACCAGATTCGTGGGATAGTCTAGTTATTGCAATAGGTAGCAATGCAACTGCCTTGCAGTTTGATGAAATAGTCTCATCCTTACTAGCGGAGGAGATGAGATAGAAAAAATGGAGAGCCAGAATCATGAGGCCTTGTCTGTACGAGGACGGTCCCAAAATAGAAACAAAAATAAGTCATCGAGTGGGAGATCTAAATCTATAGGGAGATCTAAATCTCTAGGAAAACATGTGAAGGTGGTGTGCTGGAAATGCAGAAAGGAAGGGCACTACAAAAGGGACTGTAAATATAAAGCTCCTGACATGATGATGCTCCTTCTGCAGAGGCGAAAACCGCCTCAAATGAAGGTGGGGATGTGTACTTGGCTTCTTCAAGTACACATGTAGATCATGAGGCATGGTTGATTGAATCAGGTGCATCCTTTCACTTCACTCCCCATAGAGAGTGGTTCTGCGAGTATGATAAATATGATGGTGGTGATGTCTTCTTAGGGGATGATAGGAAGGCTAGAATCATTGGTCATGGAAAAGTAAAATTGAAGTTGCAAAGGTGGAAAGGTTATAACACTTCCAGTTGTTGTGCATATTCCTGCATTAGCCAGAAATCTGATTTCTATAAGCAAGTTGGATGATGCAGGTGTAAAAATAGTGTTCCAGAAGGATACTTGCAAGATGGTTCGAGGAGCACTGGTATTGATGCGGGGAGTTAGGACTGGAATTCTATACAAGCTGCAAGGTAGCACTATTATTGATGGGTGCAACAATTTTGTGGTTCCTGAAAGTGGAGCAGGAAATCTAGTGGTCTCTGGAGAGAAGACCATGTTGTGGCATCAAAGGCTTGGACATATTGGAGGTAAGGGCCTTTGAATACTTTATGGTAAATGTATGGTAGAAGGTATGAGTAATAGCTCTCTGGATTTTGATTTCTGTGAAAATTGTGTATATGGGAAGCAGAATGAGGTGAGTTTCCCTTCTGGTGGTAAGAGGGCAAAACATATATTAGATATTGTGCACAGTGATGTGTTTGGACCTATGAAGGTTCCATCATTGGGTAAGTTTGTGTACTATGTATCATTTATAGATGAGTTTTCAAGGAATACATGGATATATTTCCTTAAGAAGAAATTTGAAGTCTTTGACAGGTTTAAAGAATTTAAGGCTCTGGTGGAAAACTAGACAGAGAAGAAGATAAAGGTGTTGAGGACAGATAATGGTGGAGAGTTTTGCAGTAAGGAATTTGAAGAATTTTGTAAGAAGTGTGGTATAGCACGACAGAAGACTACTCCATATACAGCTCAGCAAAATGGAGTTGCAGAAAGAATGAACAAGACGTTGATGGAAAGGGCAAGAAGCATGCTCAGTGGTGTCAGGTTAGGACAAGAATTTTGGGCAGAGGAAGTGGAGACAGCATGTTACCTAATCAACATATCACCTTCATCAGCGTTGGAGGATAAGAATCCACAAGAGGTATGGACTGGTAACAAACCCTCTCTTTCACATCTGAGGGTATTTGGCTGTGATGCATATGTACATGTTCCAAAGGAGAAATTAACCAAGTTGGATAGTAAATCTGATAAGTGAATCTTTATTGGGTATAAGGATAGTCTAAAGGGTTATAAGCTTTGGAACCCAGTAACAAGGAAATTTGTGTACAACTGAGATATGGTGTTCAGAGAGGTGAAATATATTATTAAACATGAAGTCCAACCAAAGGAACCTGAGAAGATAGAGTTTGAGCTAAAGAAGGAAGAATTAGACTCTATAGCAGAGGAGGAATCAGAAGATAAAGAGCCACAAACTTTGGGTGTAAGAAGATCAGTTCGAGAAAGAAGGAAACCAGAAAGGTATAGTCCATCTGCTTTCTGTTCAAATATTGCTTTATCTATTACTGATGATGATCCCAGAACTGTGAAGGAAGAAGTAGATTCAGAGGATGGAAAACTCTAGAAAGAGGCCATGCTTGATGAAATGTCATCTTTGCACAAAAATGAGGCTTGGGATCTGGTGGAGTTGTCGGTTGGAAGGAAACCCATTAGCAGCAAATGGGTGTTCAAGAAGAAGACAAATGCAAAAGGAAAGGTGGAGAAATACAAAGCTTGGTTGATAGCAAAAGGTTATTCCGAGGTGTCGGGAATTGATTTTGGTGATATTTTTTCTCCTATTGCCAAGGTAACTTCTATTAGGTTACTTTTATCTCTTGCTGCTGCTTTTTATTTTGAGGTAGAATAGATGGATGTGAAGACAACATTTCTTTATGGGGATCTGGAAGAGGAGATATACATGAAGCAACCTGAAGGCTTTGCGATGAAGGGTAAGAAAGAACTGGTATTCAGGTTAAAGTCTCTGTATGGGTTACAACAGTCACCAAGGATGTGGTATCAGAAATTTGATACATTTATATGGGGACTTGGCTTCACTAAAAGCAAAGCAAATCACTATGTGTATTTTAAATTAATTGGTGACCGTGTTATTTATCTGGTCTTGTATGTGGATGATATGTTGCTAGTTGGAAATGACAAAGAAATAATCCAGGATTTGAAAACCCAATTGTCCTCCAAATTCGTCATGAAAGATCTTGGTTCTGCAAACTATATTTTGGACACGGAAATTAAAAGAGATTAGGCAAAGAGGAAGCTCTGGTTAAACCAGAGGAAGTATGTCGAGACAATACTGCAGAGGTTTAATATGCAGGATAGTATGCTGATGAAGGTTCCTATTCCTGTAGGTGTAAAGCTATCTGCTAAACAGTGTCCCAAGACACAAGAAGAGGAACCTGATGTATGCAATGGTTTGTACTAGACTAGATATTGCACATGCAGTGGGAGTATTGAGTAGGTTTACGTCAAAACCAGGGAAGGAGCATTGGACAGCAATGAAGCGGGTTTTCAGGTATTTGTGTTTCACTAGTGATTATGGTTTGTGCTACCAAGGAAGACCAGAATTGGACAGAGTTTTGGATATCCATGGCTTTGTTGATGCAGACTAGGCTGGAGATTTGGATCAAAGAAGATCTACAAGTTGGTGTGTGTTTAACCTATTTGGAGGTGCAGTCAGTTGGAAGAGTAAGAAACAATCTGTAGTGACACTATCAACTACAGAGGAAGAATACATGGTAGCCATTCATGCAAGCAAGGAAGTAGTTTGGTTGCAAAGATTGTGTTCAAGTATGGGGTTAGTACAGGGAGCTCTAAGGATAGACTGTGACAGCCAAAGTGCAATTCTCTTGGCAAAGAACCCTACTTATCATTCAAAGACAAAGCACATTGATGTTTAGTATCTCTTTGTGAGGGATATGATAAAAGACAAAAAGGTGGTGCTGGTAAAAGTGGACACTTTGAAGAATACTGCAGATGCATTGACAAAATCTGTAAGCTCTGAGAAGTTCTCTTGGTGTAAGGAAACAGTGGGCATTTCAGGGCTGGAAAAATGACTAAGCTCTCCTATGGCCCCCATGGAAAGAAAACAACAAGTGGGATAATGTTGGGTTGTGTTATATTCTTTCCACGACTAACGTATGTAGTGAATCGGGGGTTTAGATTGGGGGTGGAGCCCCCCCTTCGTTGTGTTGATTACGCAGCGGAGGGGTCACGGGGGGGCGGCAGCCCGCCCTGTCTGGGGGTTTCGCAGGGGGCAGGTAGCCTCCCTCTATGGGGTTTGGGGCAGTGCCCTAGGAAATTCTTTTTTGGACCCTATATTAGGTTGGGCAAACCTACCTATGGTTTTTGGTCCATGGTTTTGGACGCGATGGTTTTCAATCCATAGTATCAGCGTGTATAAATATGTATTGTAACATTGAAAGGAACATAATGAAAAAATCAAGCTAGTAGTCCCAATTTTGGGATCAAGGGGAAAATCTCTGTGTATATGTTTTTTATGTGTTATGCTCTCGCATTGTTTATTTTAAGTGTTTTTTTAGAATTCGTATGCAGGTAATTTCTGTACAGGGTTAAAACCTACAACATGATTGGAAAACCATTTCAAATTATCATTGAAATGCCACTTATAGGTGAATTGTGGATTACAAATGTATTTGTTTCCATAGAGGACAATGTCACTCATACATGAACTTGGTAAAAGACTGCAATAAATCATCCCATTAAATATTTTAAGGAGGAAGAAGGAAGTGTCCACTCAGGTCAGTGCATCTTCCTCAACTCCTAAAAAAACATTGGAACTCCAACATCCATGTTGTAACACCCTACTCCTATATCTACCTTGTTAACCAACCAACCGGAGTAAACATGTGATGAGAGGCTACTATGATATGATTCAACCTCCTAAGTGACCTTAAGGAACTGGAATCGATGGAAACACATCATACAGACCTTCCACATCAGCTACATGACTCTTGAAAACCATCCAAATACTTCTAGTAACCAACCCCTAGGTCCCACTAAGGTTTTAGACCCCTTGACCTTTGGATGTTACCATGTTATGGGTCTGACAGCATCTAGGAGGCTCTGGATTCTCTCATTAAAATGCATGCCAACGTCTAGGGGCTATTTTTCTTAGTGTTGTACCAGCGTCCCTGGGATTTGAGCCACTTTTCTAGGCCCCAAGCCTAGGTTACTACCCAGAATTGAATGACACCTTCAAAACAGAAAGATAACAATGAAACAATGATGCAAATGAAAATACTTGAACAAGCTGTTGATTGAACCCCTACTCGCCATGATAGGCATCTCTTCAAACATATCAAAAATATGTGATCTACATGTGTAAATAATAGATCTAAGCAATCTCTAAGAGACATTAATGTCTCAACACATTAGTTGTAGTTAGGTCATAGATACATTTTTCATTCATTTACAATTAGAAGCATGATGAGAGCCATACACAGCTACTGTCCTAAAGCATATACATAACCAGCATAATAGTAATAGAAATACCAAGGAATCCACAACCATATGATGCACATATAAACCAATATAATACTCATAGAAATACAAGAATAAATATCTTCATAATGATGATGCAAAATCCAAACTGGATATGGGACTACCACATTCCACCTGGCCGTAAAATGGCCGAGCCAAATCTCTCTTCATTCATTCACACGCATGCCATATTCCAAGCATGAATGTGGGATCTCATAAAACACATCAATCCAAAACCATCCAGGGCTTCCAGAGGCCAACCACCTCAACCCATCAAACAGTGATTCCACCTCACGGTCGGACATCACAAAACCATCATTAGATTGGTCTCTATCCTAGCCTTCCTAGGCTCCAAACTATTTCTTCCAACCAAGGCTCCAGAACTAGTAACTCAACCCACACCTTATACTGAGATCCAGAGATTTTGTTCAACCAAGGCTCTAGGACTAGTAACTCAACCCACCTAAGGCTTTAGAGCATTTGTCCAACCAAGGTTCCAAGACTAGTATCTCAACCCAACATGTTGCAGGGATCCAAATAATTTGTCCAACCAAGACTCGAGGAACTAGTAACTCAACCCAAGCTAAGGAAACATGAGAACCAACCAAAACAAAACATGGAAATAAATCCACAATCACCATGGTTATCCAGTAAATGGAAATTCTATGCAAATCCACTCTCAATCTAGGACATCCTCCATGCCAGTGATAGATCATGACCAAAAAACCACATGAATATGCCATGCAAGCCAAAACTAGTGAGGAAAACATACATGCAACTCGGTACCTGTAATCCAAACTTGTTGTAGTTGTTGATCCCAATGTCCTCTTCTAATTTCCTGCTCTTCCTTTTCCTTCTTGCTCCAAAACTCCAAGTATGCCACACCCTCCTAAAGTTCTCCAAGAAAACTCTAAGTTTCTAAGAGTGAGAGAGAAAATAATGAGAGAGCCTTAAAAATTGAACTGAAAAAAGGTTACCCACTAATCCTTAGAAGCATTTTTATCAATCAGACCTCTATTTTCTTCATTTTTCATTATTTTCCTTCATTTTCTTCATCACACGCAACTTATGACCTTTCACCTCCTTTTTCTCCTAATTTTCATTATTTTCATAAGTAAATGTGCGAAAAATGTCATTTTTCCTTTGTCGTTGCCTTTTCCAATTTCTGTAGCCATTAATAAACCATTGAATACCCACACTAGGACATTTTTCCCAACATTCAGCTTGGAATAAGTTTCCCATCGACCGTGGTTATTATTTTTCCCTTTATTAACTTTTTTACATGGAATTTTCACCAGGGATGTTACAAAATCCTCCCCCTGGGGGAACACCGTCCTTGGTGTTCAAAAACAACTATAACCAAAAGACTATTGTAAGAAAAACATATTTCCAATGGAGCTTTATAACTTAGCTCGTCGCAGCATTTAAAATTATCAACTTTCTGAGAAGAAAATCAACATGAAAACATAACAAACATAACATCATAATGGCATGATACCCATACTGCTTATTGGAGCCTTATAACATAGCGAATGGAAATATTCACATCCATATGCATATGTACATATACCAAACATTACCAAAACATGTACCAAAACATATACCAAAATGCCATACCAAAACTTATTTTCCTCAACTAGCAAACAATGAAGGATGCATAGCCCTCATCAGATCCGCCATATCCCATGTAGCTTCATCGAGCCCAAAGTTTTTCCATTGCACCTTAACTTGATCGATTTATCAGTTCCAAAGCATGAGCACCTTTATCTACAATATACACTAAAGCTCCGCCTGGAATTCTCCATTTGGTACCACCTGTAATACTGACTAGTCAATCACATGACCAACATCATTAACATGCTTCTTAAACAATGACACATGGAGAAGATCATGGACTTTCACTCTCGGAGGAAATGTAATTCGATAGGATACTAGCCCAATCCTTTCAATAATACTGAGGGGTCCACAAAATTTTAGTGCCAACTTGGCACATGATCCAATCCACAAGGAGCTCTTCTTTGGTTTGAGGCACAAGTACACTTGTTCCCTGACTTGGAACTCCTTGAAAAACCTGTTCCAATCTACATAGCTCTTCTACCTATCCTATGTTGCCTTTATATCCTTATTTATAACCTACATTTCTTGTTCCATGATTTCCAACATGTCTGATCTAATCAACAACTTGTTAACTGGATCACTCCAATTGATGGGAGTATTGCAACTCCACCCATACAATGCCTCAAACAGACTCATCCTCAAAGATTCTTGATACCCATTGTTGTAATCAAAATCTACTAGTGGAGGATACTCTTCCCACTTTCAATGTCAATGCATCACGTGCATTCTCAACATGTCCTCCAATATCCTGTTGACCCTATCTGTCTATCTATATCTCTGCAGATGATAAGTTGTACTGAAGGCCAACTCCATGCCTAAACCTGCAAATAACTCCTTCCAAAACTTGGAAGTAAACTTTGCATCCTTTTCTAACACAATCTTCTTTAGAACACCATGTAATCTAACCACAACTCTAATGAATACGTGTGCCACATCACTAACTGAGAATGTATACTTCACTGTAATGAAGTGCGCAACCTTTGTCAACATGTCCACAACAACAATGATGGAATCATTTTTCCTCGCTATCCTCAACAAACTTGTGATAAATTCCTTGGAAATGACCTCCCATTTCCATTCTAGAACCACAATCCACTATAGGAGTCCACCTAGATTCTTACACTCTACCTTCACACGTTGACAATAGAAACACCCATCCCCAAACTCTGCTACATCCTTCTTCAGATTCGGCCAACAATAAAATTTCTTTACTGCAGCCAATGTCTTTTGATAGCCTGGGTGTCCTGAATATGGTTTCACATGAAAATTCCTCAATATCACCTTCGTGAGATCACTACTCTCTGGCACATATATCATGTCTTTGAATCTAACCAATCCATTTGTTGTGAGGAAATAGTCCACATCCTTTGCACCTGCACCTGTACCTATACATGTACTACTACATGTACATGTACCTATACTATTACCTGTACATGTACCTATACAGGTACCACCACATGTACATGTACCTGTACTACTACATGTACATGTATCTGTACAACCACATGTACCTATAGTTGTACTCTACTGGAACCTATGCATAATATCCATATACCTGACATCCTGCTAACCTGCCTGTAAGATCCTATCCTATAAGTCTGTCACATAGGAGCTCATAGTTGCTAAGTGTTTTACATGTATCTGTCTACTAAGAGAATCTGCCACCCTATTCTCTTTACCTTTTATAAACATGATCTCAAAATCAAACTCACTGATCATGGCCAACCATCGAGTCTGCCTACCATTAAGGTTTGGTTTGCCAAGTAGATACCAAAACCCACTGTGATCACCCATCAACACAAACCTCTTGCCCAAAAGATAGTGCATGCACATCTTCAATGCTTGTATGATCACTACCAACGCAAGATCATGTGTGGATTAGTTTTGCTCGTGTTCATTCAGTTTTCATGACTCATAGCATACCACCTGTCCATCTTGCATAAGGACTCCACCAAGTACTTTCTTTCAAGAATATGTGCATACTACAAACTCTTTTTTCGAATCTGCAATCTTTAACACTAGTGCATGTGTCAACAACTACTTGAGATTCTCAAAACTAACCTCGCACTCCTCTGTCCATTCAAACTTCTTATCTTTTCTTTGCAATGATGTGATAGGATAAGAAATTTGTGAGAAGTTCCTGATGAACCTCCTATAATAGCCTACCAACCCCATGAAGATATCACCCCATCTACATTTCTAAGAGCTACCCACTCCACGATGACCCTTATCTTTTTTGGATCTATTGTAATTCCCTCCTTGGAGACATTATTCCCCAAGTAGTGTACCTCAATATGAAACAAACTGCACTTGTTGAGCTTAGCATACAACTGATGCTCTCTCAAAAACCTCAACACTGCTGCTAAAGGCTTGGCATGCTCTTCCTCATTTTTATAATATACCAATATGTCATCAATGAACATAATAACAAACTTATCCAAATACGGATGCAACAGACTATTCATTAAGCACATAATTGTAGCTAGAGAATTAGCTAAACCGAATGGAACTACAAAAAAGCCGTAATTCCCATACCTGGTCCCGAAAGTTGTATTGTAAATTTCCTCCTCTTTGATGCATACCTGGTGATATCCAGATGTCAGATCAATCTTCGAGAACACCTCTTCTCCCTTCAACTAGTTGAACAAGTCATCAATCCTCGGTAACAGATACATGTTTTTGATGGTAACTTTGTTCAACTGCCTGTAGTCAATGGATAATCTGAGAGTGCCATCCTTCTTCTTAAAAAATAGCATCGTTGCACCCCATGGTGATACACTTAGCCTAATGTATCTCGTATCCAACATTTCCTTCAATTGCAACTTCAATTCTACCAACTCACGTGTTCTCATCCTATAAGGTGCCTTTGATGTCAGAGTTGCCCATGGCACCAACTCAATGGAAAATTCTACCTCCCTATGAGGTGGAAACTCTAAAATATCCTCGAGAAAAACATCCTAGAGTTGTTGTAGAAATAGATACCTACTCAAAACATCTACATCCTCAACCTCCTTACCTTTGTCACTATAAATTAGCACTACGAATAACACACACCCTTTCTCGCGACTACGCTTTTCCTACATAGTTGTCACCATTCTAATTGATGTTTATTTCTTCTTACCTCGCAAAACTATTTGTTCCCCATTGTCATCCAGGCATTTAATGGCTTTGTCATAACAATCTACCTTGGTTCTATGAAGGTACAACCAATCCATGCCCAACAACATATTGTATGATCCCAATGGTAATACATTGAAATGTGTTGCGGTAGGCATACCATTCAAATCAAATGCTTAAGTTGTTATAAAATGATGAACTCACTTCTTTGTACATGTATCCAACTGCACTAACCAAGATTTTGCATGCAATTCCTTATTCAAACCACACTTATCCACCAATCCAAGACTAACATAGCTATAAGTATATCTAGGGTCAATCAAAATAGAAATAACCTGATCACAAAGCTTATCATCCATCTTGATGATAGATCCCTGATGTTCTTTCTATTTTTTATCTAATGATGCATAAAAACGAGGAACACTCTGACCAGCATCCCCAACAGCTTATGCCTCCTTCACACTATATATCTGAGGCCTACCACCCTGATAATGTGGACAATCTCTCTTGCAATGATCCCCTCGACAAGTCTGACACCGCACAGGCTCCTTATTCTTCTCCTCTATTCGAAGTCCTTGTCCCCTATTAGATGCATTGAATTTCTTAGGTGGTGCAACATTCTCTTTATTACCTAAATTAGGAGGTCTTACTCGCTTCTTGTCCCATTTTCTCTTTTTCTTTGCATTACCTTCCCATTCTAGCTTAGTATTGGACTTGCACTTCGATTGTTCATAGAAATTATTTAGCTTTAGCATGGATTCCTCGAATGATCTAGGCTCATCAAACTCAATCATTTCTTTAAATGCCATTGGTAATCCACTAGTCAATCTCTGAATATTGGCCTTCTCCTCCTTAAGGTAAGCCACATACCTCAGTAGCTCCAAGAACTTACTAGCATACTCCTCATTTCTCAGAGATCACAACTTTAGCTCATAGAATTCATTTTCCCTGTCATCAAAGCATCTATCTGATAGGTGCTTCTTATTGAATAGCCACTCAAACTCATTCCAAGTCAAGCCCTCCTCATGTATACCTCTGACATTCTTCACGTCTCCCCACCAAATGTCTACTTCACCTCTCAGAATGAATGTAGCTATTTTGGCTTTCATGTTGTCTGAGTAATCATGAAACCTAAAGAACTTCATTACGCTAAGAAATCATGCCTCTACATCCTGTGGTTTCTTCATCTCTCCATCAAATATAGTTGGCTTTGATTTCTTACACTCATCCAGAAAATACCCCCTGTCGCTCCTCTTGTAAGTATGATAACGATGTTGATCATCATGCCTATCAAAACAAGAACTAGAATAGTACATGTGTCTATCAACTCTCCTATCTGGAGTGTCCAACAATCTTCCATCTCTGACCATGTCATCTCCATCTAACCTGTGACCACCATGTCACCAACTACCATATTCTCCATTAGTTTTTTTTCCTCCTATTCATGGATCATGTGAAATGGTCCCTGTTGTTGCAATTCTGACAAACTCTGAAGTATCACTGCATTTACCTCCGCAAGTTTCGCTTGCGCCTATATGATTCAATCATTGTCTGCCTTACAACTCCTTATTTATTCCTTTAATATTCTTAGTGTACCTACCAAATCGGAATAATTCCCAACACAATGCCACTTATCTGATCCATAGGGAGAGTAATTCTATTCTACCATCTTTCTACCCATTTTAGTATTCTTACTACCAGCTAAACCAAATCACAATAAACCAACATACCTTAGTATAGTTCGAGGAGGATACCTTGTCTGCGAGATAAACAAATCAATGTGATACATGTATAACACAATCATGATAGCATATAGAAACATAACACATAAGATATAACCATGTACCCATCATTCTAGCTAGAGTCCAGTCATTAATGCATGACCATATCAACTACGCATACCATGACATCATGCACGAAAAAAGCCACCACATCAATGTGCACTTGACCACATGTGAAAATTATCATTCATAAACAATGCATAATCAACCATACACTCATGATGACACACTCCACAACAACACTATAAACTTCCCATGTTGACACCACTACAACCATGACCCATACCATACAAATGCAACAAGAACTTGGTCCTACAACACAAGAAACACATATGCAATAGACATGAGTACATGACCAACACACATCACATCCAGTCTGAGGGTTGAACCATGCTATGATACCACTCTGTAACACCCTCCTCCCATATCTACCCAAGTAACCGGCCAACCGGGGTAAACATGTGACGAGAGGCTACTGATATGATTCAACCTCCTAGGTGACCTTAAGGAAATGGAATCAATGGAAACACATCATACATACCTTCCACATCAGCTACAGGACCCCCGAGAACCATCCCAACACTTCTGGTAACCAACCCTTAGGTCCCACTGAGGTTTTAGACCCCTTGACCTCTAGACGCTCCCATGTTATGGGCCTGACAGTGTCAAAGAGGCTCTAGACGCTCTCATGAAAAGGCATGTGAGCATCTAGGGATTATTTTTATCAATGTTGTATGAGCATCCTTCGGATTTTAGCCACTTTTTTAGGTCGTAAGTCAGGTCACTTCCCAGAATTTAATGACA
Organism: Pinus tabuliformis; assembly: GCA_031772625.1. NCBI lineage: Eukaryota > Viridiplantae > Streptophyta > Pinopsida > Pinales > Pinaceae > Pinus > Pinus tabuliformis. Next base: position 1,749,533,856 of record CM062817.1, on the reverse strand, counting down.
CCTTTAGAACATAACAATGACAATGAAATAATGATGCAAATGCAAATACTTGAACAAACCCTTGACTGGACCCCTATTAACCATGACAAACATTTTGTCAAACATATCACAAATATGTAATCTACAGGTGTAAACAATAGATGTAAGCATAAGGGTCTCATACTCATCTGAGAATCACTAAGAGGCATTGATGCCTCAACATATTAGTTGTAGTTGCATCCATTAGGTCATATATACATTCTTCATTCATTTACAATAACACATGATGAGAGACATACATAGCTACTGTCATAAATCACATACATGACCAGAATAATAGCAACAAAAATACGAAGGAAACCACAACCATATGATCCACATATAAACCAGTATAATACTTATAGAAATACAAGGAGAAATAACCTCATATTGATGATGCAAAATCCAAACCTGGGATGGGACTACCACGTTCCACCTGACCATAGAATGGCTGAACTAAATCTCTCTTTAGTCATTCACCCTCGTGCCATATTCCAATCATGAATATGGAATGTCATAAAACACATCAATCCAAAACCATCCAGGTCTTCCAAAGGCCAACCATCTCAACCCATCAAAGAGGGATTCCATCTCAAGTCTGACATCACAAACTCATCATCAGATTGGTCTCTATCCAAGCCTTCCACGGCTCTAGAGCATTTGTTCCAACCAAGGCTTCAAGACTAGTAACTCAACCCATAGATTATACTAGGCTCTAGAGTGTTTGTCCAACCAAGGCTCCATGACTAGTAACTAAACTCATAGCTTATACCGGGCTCCAGAGTGTTTGTTCAACCAAGGCTCTAGGACTAGTAATTGAACCCACCTAGGCCTCCAAAGTGTTTGTCCAACCAAGGCTCCAAGAACAAGTAATTCAACCAAAGCTAAGGAAACATGAGAACCAACCAAAACAAAACAAGGAAAGAAATCCACAATCACCATGGTTATCCAGTAAATGGAAAGGCTAGACAAATCCAATGTCATTCCAGGAAATCCTCCATGCCAGTGATAGATCATGACCAATAAACCACATGAATATGCCATGCATGCCAAAAATAGTGAGAAAAACATACATCCAACTCCGTATCTGTAAGCCAAACACATCGTAGTTGTTGATCCTGATTCCCTCTTATGCATTCATGCTCTTCTTTTTCCTTCTTGCTCCAAAGCTCCTTGTATGCCACACCCTCCAAGAGAGCTCAAAGAAAACTCTAAGTGTCCAAGATTGAGAGAGAGAATAATGAGATAACTCCAAAAATTGAACTAGCAAAAGGTTACCCACTGATCCTCAGAAGCCCTTTTATCAATGAGGCCTATATTTTCTTCATTTTCCATTATTTTACTTCATTTTTCTCCTCGCATGCAACTTGTGACCTTGTACCTCCCTTTTCTCCTAATTTCCATTATTTTCATAAATAAATGTGTCAAAAATGTCATTTTTCTTTTGCCACTGCCTTTGCCAATTTCCTTAGCCATTAATAAACAAATAAACACCCACACTAGGATGTCTTGCCAAACATTCTTCTTGGAATAAGTGTCTGATCAAATAACTTAGCTCACAAAATAATTAGAAAGTATTTCTCATGACATTTTAGTGTAACCCACCCAAACATCTTTCTTCCTTTTAAGGGTATGAGATGTATAGGCTGATATCTTGGTCAACTTAAGGAAGTGGGGCTATCAAAATTCCTCTTCTTTTGACTACCTTAAAACTATTTCTTAAGGTCACCATTGTTAGCACTCAGGTTGTTCCCTTTGACTCCCAAGGGAATACAGCCGAGGTAACCACTAACCAATCTTTGGGCTGCAGGTCCTAGCCTACCTGCAATTAGAGAGGGCTCTCTCTTAATGATTTAGCTTTGTTGATGATGATTTTAGGCTAGTTATTGATTTCAAGGGTTTTTGTTTAAGTTTTTGTGAGAAATATGATGTTTCCAAGTAGAGAGGTAGGTATAATATGAGAGTTTCAAACCATTGGGCATGGAGTCAAGGAGTAGGACTGCTAGTGCATTTTCTTGGTCACAAGAGGAAAATGGAGCAAGATAGCTACATATGAAACAACTTTCAAGCTAAATGCTAAATGGAGATGGATTGAAGGCTAAGGAATGAGAGGCAATTAAGAATCTATATTTCAGCTTAACAGAGGGAAGGTGAATGAGCTCTATCTAGGAGCAGTAAAGAATACCTAGATAACTGTTGAACATGGGTGAATTAGGGGAAATATGAGCCAAAGGGAATTCATATTCATTACCAATTCAGAGGAAAACATAAAGAAATAGCAGAAATTGAGCATAGAGTGCAGTTAAACAAAGTCTAAGCTATTCATTTTTTCTTGCTATTTTAGATCGTGACATATGTATGATATAAGCATATATCAATGGAAAACAGAGGTAGAAAACACTTATTGAGTCATGTTGCAGCACAAGAATTCCACATTCACTCTTCAACCATTAAACAAACAATAAACACTCCATCCTCCAAGCTTTTCAGTAGTCTTTGATTAAGGAAAACATCAAGTATACAGAGCGAGTCTCTAGTGGAGCAAATCAACCAACCAACCCCCTAAACAGTAAATTAGGGTGGTTTTTATAAGCAAAATATCTACAATAATCAGATCTGAGATAGATCTGATGCAATAAGTGTCTTGAACCTAACATATGCTTGAAATAAATTCCAAAATATCTATCTAATGTTGCGCTGGGGGCCACTGCCTCAAAAAATGAGTAACTATGATGTCCTTAGAGCCCTGTGCTGGCAATTGGCCATAACTGTGCTTTGATTTCTATAGCGCCACCCTTAGGTGGCCTTATGCATTAACTTTGATATAGTGAGCTTTGATGGCCCAACACTGCTTTATTGACTTTGATGGGGGCCTCTTAATGTTTGCCTGCTTTGGAAATACGGATTTCCACCAAAAATACTGACTGATAGTCTTTGTCGCTTCCTCTGATACACTTCCACTGAACCTGGGCTCCTTGTTGTCGTCTGAATGCTTTAAACTATCCCATCGACATTTTATGGCTGTTGCCTGGCCTTTTGTTGCCTTAAGAACTGTTTTTGCCCCTTTTCTGAATCCTGCGTGAAGAAATTACTGTCAATTTGCGAATTTCGGGCCTGCTGGTAGCCAAGCCATGAGAGGGCGTCCATTTTGGCCTATTTTTCTTAGCGATGCACGCATCAAAAACTGCCTTGGTTTTTCATTCCGAGCATCCTTCGCTGCAAATTTCGCACTTCGCCCCCTTTTCGGTGATGACGTTAGCATGCGTCCCAGTACGACGGTGACGTGGCAGGGTGATGTCAGCAGGGTGATGATGTGGCAGTACGGTGGCAACGACATGGCAGTGACGTGGCACAGGACATGGCACAGGACATGGTGGCAGGAGGCCAACGCAGGTTGATGACGTGATGAATACATGGTGCTGCCGTCATTCGGTGGAGGTAGTATCTGGTTTTCTCTCGCACCGCTTTTCTGCGTAGGTGGTATTGGGGGAGGGGCCTCCGAACACACCGGGAGGCTGACACGTGGCGGGGGTACGGCAGGGAAACCGCCCATCCCCCGGACGTTAACCTCCGACGGATCGGTATATGAAAACACCTGCCCACCGTTGATCTGGGGTGCTGGCCATCAGACGGTTGGCGGGGTAGGCGAGGTAGCGGGAAGTTAGGGACGGGACCCGCCCATTTTATTTAAACAAAAATGCGGGACGGGGGTTGAAAACCTTAGGTTAATGTGGAGTTTGGGGGTTTTATGTGCACAAAAGGTAGGATAGTGAGGTTTTAAGGGTAAAGTGGTGGATATAGGTTATTGGCCTAACCAGAGGTTTAGGCCAATCCCAGAGTTATGACACGGATGGGTTCATAATGTCCCAGGTGGACTATTATTTCCCAGAACTGTATGTACATAGCTATAGTGCTATAGGGTGGGATATGTAATTTTTTGGGATTTTATATATTTTTTTGTATAATAGGGGATAAGGAAATGATCTAGGGAGCTAGATAGTAGTGTTAAGAGTTAATATGAATTTGTGAGGTGAAGTGTAGGGGAGAGGCTAGGTTTGTGAGCTGAAACTTAGACATAGGAAGAGAATGGAATGTAGAAGAGTGATTTTTACACAAGAAATGTGGCTTCTTTTCATTGAAGAAAGTCAAATCTTGGCTTAGTATTTCACAAAAATGAAGTGATAATAGGGTTGGTTGGGCAGATCCCAAGGTCCTCAAGGGGATGTTAGTGAGTGATTTGGAGATTTAGAAGAAAGAAGAATTAGACATACCTCGCTTGAGCTCCTCCAAATGGAAATTGCCTTATACTTGTGATCTGAATAGTTATAACACTAAAAAACATGAAATGGATCACATAGCTTGATTTTGCAGCCACAAAACTACTTACCCAACCTACTTACCTAGCATTTTTTCTTCTTTTTGCATGGGTACACTTGGACTTGCAGACCCTGATTATCCTTTTTTCTTTTGACTGCCCTCCTATCTAAACGCACCCTTATATCATCCAGGGGCTTAGATTAAGCTGTTGAGCACCCTTATATCTCTACCTATCTACAAATATGCCAATATTAAGCTGTTTGGACAGATATTCATTCTCTATATTCTACAACAAGAAATTGAAACCTAGAGAAGCCAAGATTAAGCTATTTGGACTTCCCTTAACTGAAAAACTCATCAAAATGGATTAACTCATCAAAATTTGGAATACAGCAGTGGTATTTAGACTAGCACACTTTCATGGCCTCTTCTTTGGCCTCTTTATGGAAATATGGAACCTTGCAGCATGAAAAGATGACATATTTGGCACTTTCAACTGTCAATCATGAAATATGAACACCTATAGCGATAGGAGGTTAATATTGGCTCCACTTGGGGATTTCTTTTCCTTGTGAAAAGCCAAGAACAACAGGTCAGACTGCCTTGATCTTCTATTTTTGCTGTAGACTGAAACTTCCCTTGTGCCGGCTGTCAAATGATTGAAAATTTGAAACCTGAACACAACATTCTCATAAACTGAATTTTCATACAACAGCAGCACTGCCTACTTTTTTCTGCGTGCTCTATCATTACATGCACTTGTGCCTGAGAACCTGCCTTTGAACTAAACACAACATAGGGGAACAAAACTGGAGTACTTCCCTTGATTCTATTTTGAAAAAAAGGGTGCTGATGTAAATTAAAAATCCTCCTTTCTTTTAATACTGTTGACTGAAAAACTACCTGCTCTTTTGTTGAGATTAATGCAATGACAGAGATCTGAATGGAGGACTTTATTTGGTTCTACCTTTAAAGAACTTTGCTGCGCTGTTCCATTATTCGGCCTGCTAGAAAAAACAAAGTGCTGAAAATACAAGTATTTATGTACAAATATAATACAGCTGCGTTGTTTTCAACAACGGGGATCATAATAATGCTTTAGCATTCGACCATTGACAGGGACTTCTTCAGTTATGCCGCCCTCTACAGATTTGAGGAAATATGTGTTATTGCCCTGCACAGCACTGATAACAAATGGACCTTTCCATAAAAAATCAAATTTTGCATGTTTTCCCTTGTCTTCTCTTCGTGAGTCCCACCTTAGAACTTTGTTGCTAACACATAAATCCTCAGCCTTAGCTCTCTTATCAAACATCCTTTTGAGCTTCTCTTACAAAATTTGAGCTCTATCATAGACCTTCTCTCTTGTTTGTTGAAGATGAATGGTCTGGTTGATTCTTCGTTGAACATCATTTGGTTCAGCTTGGATCTCTTGTAACAGCTTGATGATAGGAATGCCCAAGGAAGATGGAAATTTGGCCTCCATGCCATACACCAGCTCATAAGGGCTCATCCCAATGGATCTCTTTGTTGAAATTTTGTCTGCCCATAAGGCATTTGTGAGCTTTCTATGCTAGTTCTTCTTGTTTTCTTCTAGCACTTTCTTTATGATGTTGATGAGGCTTTTGTTGGATGATTCAGCCAAGCCATTACCTTGAGGGTAATAGGCTGTGGAGTGGCCCAAGGTAATGTGAAATTTATGGCAAAAATTGATCATCTTTTTAGATTTGAAGGCAGCGGCGTTGTCAGTAATGATCTTCTCAGGGCAGCCAAATCTAGAAAGGATGTTGGTCTCAAGGAATTGGATAATGATGGAGTCATTGGCGTGTCTACATGGGATGGCTTCAATCCATTTAGTGAAATAATCGGTGACTGTTGGAATCCACTTATGCTAACCTGAGGAAGAGAGGTGGATTTCTCCAATGAAGTCAAGACCCCATTGTTGAAAAGGATTCTCGGTTGAGATGGGCTTAAGAGGCAATGGTAACAGCTTTCTTTTGCCCTCAAAGATTTGACATTTATGACATGAGATAGCAAACTTCTTTACATCTGCAAACAAAGAGGGCCAATAGAAACCAGCCCTTAAAATTTTATCAGCAGTGGACTTCCAACATAGATGCCCTCCACACTCCCCTAAATGGAATTCTTTCTTGACATTGTTAGTTTCATTCATGGTTAAACAATTAAGCAATATGCCTTCATGATTTTTCCAAAATAATGCACCATCTAAGATACAAAACTTGGAAGCTTTCATCTTTAAAAATATTTTCTTGGTTCTGGACAATCCTGGGGGAGCAAACAGGTTTAACAAAACAAAGCATATATCAACATACCATGGGGATTGCAAAAAGGTTTCACTTATCTGTGGAGTCGTCAGCTCCTGTTCATTGTCCAGTTGGTTAATGTCTAAGGCTTGAAAGTTTGTTTCAGACATCAGTTTGGCTAAACCTTGTCCCTTTAGGAGCTTGGTTGGTTTTATTTCTATGTCATACTCAAGGATGTTAGCAATCCACTTGCCTCTTTTGCCTTCTAACCCCTCTTGGGTTAATATGTCTTTTACAACAACATTTGGGACATAAGCAATCACATGTGAATATAAAATATAAACTCGGAAATCTTTGATTGCTTTACCAAGGGCATAGGCCTGCTTCTCCATGATTTGGTACTTCAAAGGGGCATCTCTTAAGGCTCGGCTGAAAAATGCAATTGGCTTTTCAACTCCTTGATCATCCTTTTGCAAAAGGACAGCAGCTATGGTGTGCTTGGAGGCAAATGAAAAAATGATAAAATCTTTGTCAAATTGTGGACTTGTGAGGACGGGGGCTTGGGTTAAGGCATCTTTGATACTCTCAAAGGCTTGCTTGGTTTCAAGAGACCATTTTACCTTGGCATCCTTCTTTAACATGTTGCTTAACAGTCTTACCAGCTCAACCAAGTTTGGGATAAATCTCCTTAGGAGGTTGATCTTTCCAAGGAATGCTTGCAACTCTTTTATGTTTCTTGGAAATGGGATTTGAAGGATGGCTTGAATTCTTTCAGGATCAATTCTAATCCCATCTTTTGAGATGATATGGCCTAGTAATTTACCTTCTTCAAGGCCAAAGAGAGACTTCTTGGGGTTCAAGGAAATGTCGTATTTCCTACATGTCATGAATATTTGCCTTAGGTGTTTGAGGTATTCTTGATCCGATTTGGAGAAAGGGGTAAGGTCATCAAGATAGACAACCAAGAAATCATGGATTTCCTTGGCAAATGCAATTTCCATTGCCCTTTGAAAGGTGGCACCAGCATTTTTAAGTCCGAAAGGCATCTTCACATATTTAAATGTTCCCCACGGTGTGGTAAAGGTTGTCTTGTCTTGGTCATCCGGGTGAACCAGTATTTGATTAAAACCTAAAAATCCATCTAGCAAAAAGATTCTATATGACCCCACTACTCTTTGTAGGATGTGGTCCACTTTTTGCAATGAGTAGTGGTCTTTTAGGGAGACTTGGTTTAAATTTCTTAGATCTACACATAGCCTAATCTCACTTGTCTTCTTTCTTGTGGGAACAAGATTGGATACCCATTCAGAAAATCTGATGAGTGCCATGATACCTGCTTCAAACATTCTTTTCACTTCCTTTTCAATCAAAGGGAGAAGCACAGGATTGATTCTCCTTAGTTTCTGTTTGAAGGGCTTTTGATTTGGTTTTAAGGGAATGGTGTGTTGGATCACTGAGGTGTCATAGGACTTCAAGTCCTCATAACTCCAAGCAAATACATATTGGAATTCTTTAAACAAAACAACATATTTGGGCTTTTGATCGGGTGGCAAAGATTGAGATAGTTTGATCATTTTGGGCTTCTCTGCTGTCCCAATATTGTGTTCTTCTATAGCAGCGTTTAAAGGTTGCACTTTTGGCTTTTTGGGAACATCATTTGCATCAAACATATCTTCTAATGGAGTGAGGCCAGCAGGGAGAAAGTTATCTTTTAGATCAACGATCTCGGCCTCTGTTTTGGCTATTTCCTCCAAATGCATCTATTTCAGCTCTTCTATGTTTGCATTGTCAAAAATAGTTGGGTTTAGTATTTGTTTGGCAGTTACAGCTGTTACAGCCTATTGTTTTTCATTTGTTTGTTGTTTTTAATCCGTCATAGCATCCATGTCAATGTTAATATTTGAAAACTCATGCTCAAGAGTGAGGAAATTGTTAATCTGGGCATCATTTTCAAACACTTGCCAATCTTTAACATTATTTGGGACAGCAGGCCTATGTTTTATCTCAGCAGTGAAATGGTGATTTGGCTCAAAGGGAAGCTTGCATGTACTAGCAAAAGTGGCTAGGTGGTGAGCTCCAGTATTGTAGCAATAATGCTACAACTCCTGGGGCTTCTTGTCTCTCATTTTATCAACCCGGTAGTTCGTACAAACTTGGAAGCGACGGTGCTGTATGCACAAGTACTAGCTCTTGTCGCAGCTGTCACTTGGTCAGCTGGCACAAGTCCGCTAGGGCTCAAGCCAACTTCTATAGGCTCTCAGAAGAAGCTTGCTAATTGATGGACGAAAGCTAATCTCAAAGGAAAGTTATTCTACTTGACAAAAATGAAGTGAGAGCAAATCAAAGCATGTAAACCTAGGAAACCCTAATTCAACTAGTCTGACCTCTACAATGCATGGAATGTGAATGCAACTTCTACCAATGCTGACACTACCTCTGATAAATGAAAATGCATCATTCTAAACTACTTGCATCATGAAAGTTATGTTTTTTGTATTTTCTTGTGAGTGTGTGTGGGATGATGGTGATCTTGAGCTAACTAGGGTTTGGTTGTGCAGATGGGATGGAGAAGGAAGGAAAGTGTGGGATAGGTTGGGGAGGCTAGGAGAGGTCCCTAGGGATCCTTAGCACCCATCCACGGAGGTTCCTCGCATTCAGATTCTTAGCAACCGAGAGAGTGGCCTCCTACAGGATGGCTGTGGAGAATCCTATAGGATACTCTCTTTTCTACAGGATGTCTAGAAATGGCTACAGGATGACCTACCGTGAGTGTTTGGAGTGATGGAGGGATGGTGAAATGGTAGAGGGAGATGTGGAAGGTAGGGATGCGGTTGGTGATGGCCTTAGAAGTGAAATATTAGGATGGGAGGTGAGTGTAGGAAGGAGGATGGAAGGTGAAGGGCTATGTCAACGAAAGGCTAGAGAATGGAGACACGTGAGGAATGAAAGACTTGGTGAGGTAACAGAGCGGAGCAGGGGTCAAAGGGATGTCTGCATGCGTGATCAAGATGGAGGATAAAGTGATGGAACGAGAGAGAGAGAACAGTGTAAGTGAAACAAATGATTATGACTGTTACTTAACCAAAAATGCATCAACCTAAACTACTTGTGCTTGTAAATTCAATGAGCAGCAATCGAAATGTGAAAGAGAACGTGCATGAAGCTGTGGTAAGGAAGTGCAGTGCATGAGTGGATGACAAGGAAGCATATAACGTAACAGTGATTGTATTGCAGCAATCATAAAGTGAAGAAATGCGTGTTTTTGGTGGCTAGCTATGGGCTGCACCCCAATCTTCAAGAAAGATGGCAGTGAGTCCTAACAGCCTTTTTGTTGGAGCTCCAATGGACTCTATCTATCCTCTGCTACACTAAATGACTGTAAACAAACTTACCATAAGCAAATCCTATCTACTCATGAAAAAGACCAACTCATCAACTTGTAATTCGAATTGCATGTGTAAATGGAAAGCTCACAATGCTGAAATGAAATGGAAATAACACTACAACAGAGGGGATCTATGGCTCTCAGGTTGGGCCCTAACCTGAGAGCTATAGTCTCCTTAAGAAAAACTCAGATCTAGATCACAAACTGTCTTCTTTATTCATAACTGATATCATGCCAAGTTGGCTTACAAAAAGGAACGAAAACTGAACTGTGCTCCAAAATTACAATAGCAATACGAGAGGTTCAACAACCTAACCAAGGCTAAGGCCTCTATACTTATACAAAACGATGCTCCAACAAGTATCCATGATTCTAGGAGCTCGGCTATTCAATCTATAGTTTAACTGTTGATCCTGTAGGATGATCATAAATGTTGTTTCCTGTAGAGCAGTTTTGAATTGCTGTTCCTGTAGAACAGTTGGCCGTGTATTAAGCTCGGAGGGAGGATGGAGTGGGGCTCGGAGTTCTTGGTGAGGATCACGAGGAATTCCCCCCAAGACCGTGGACAACCTCTCCTTACGTCAGCAATGCCAACTCGTTGTCTCCTTGCCACCTTTTCGTTGTCTTTTGCTCCCTTTTAATGCCAAAACCTGGAATCACAATGCATTAGCTACGTAGATAAAGTGCCTATCCTTTCTCCTACAAACAACATGAATAAACTAAGAAGTGTATGCATAAACAATAAAAATGAATGGTTTGAGCAAGCAAAATAGGCCAAAATGAGCCCAAATTGTACCAAAATTGGGGCTCATCATCACCCCCCAGCTGAACCATTTGCTCATCCTTGAGCAACCTTGTCCCTGCTCCTCGTCCTTGGCCGAGGACTCGGGACCGGAACAGGCTGTTTCTTTTCTGCTTTTGATGGCCCTGCCTTTTCTGCCCCTGATGGCGATGAGGGTGATGCTTCCTTCCCTTTTTCTATTTCTTTGAGTCGGGCTTCAGAAGGTGACTGGCCTATCTTTCGAGTCCAGGAGGTTATTTTTGGGCTCCCCTTTTCTGGGGTGGCTGATGTTTTAAAGGGGGTCCTTGGACTGGTTGAAGTAGGTACATCCCCTGAAGTGGTTTGGCTGCTGGGTGGAGGCTGTGGCTTGCCCGTGGTCATCCTTTTGCTCCTCCTGACTTCAGGTGGTAGAGGGGTCTCCCTCTCCCTTTTCTCTTTTGGTTTTGGAGGTGTGCTGAGGGCAGCCAGTGCCACTGCTGCCTCCTTCTCAAGAATGCCAGCCTTCTCTTTCTTGCGATTTGCCCTCTCGGAGCTCCTTGTAGAAGGCCTCTCCTTTTTAGATTTCGGGCTTCTTGTGGAAGACCCTGCTTTGCCTGCTTCCGGGCTTCCTGTAGAAGACTCTTTCTTTGTCTTCGGACTCTCTATAGGAGGCTGTTTCTCAATGTCCTTCGGGCCTCTTGTAGAAGCCCCTCTTTCCAATCTTGGGCTTCTTGTAGAAGCCCCTGTCTCTGTCTTCGGGCTTCCTGTAGAAACCCGGGGTTGCACTTTCGGGCTTCCTGTAGAAGCCTCTTTCTCCGTTTTTGGGCCTCCTGTAGAAGCCTGTCCTCCAATGATTTTCGGGCTTCCTGTAGAAGCCTTGGTTGTTGCTCTTGGGCTTCCTGTAGAAGCCTGCTCCTTACTGATCTTCGGGCTTCCTGTAGAAGCCTTTGTCTTTGTTTTCGGGCTTCCTGTAGAAGCCTGTTTTTGTGTTCCTGTAGATGCAACTTCCGCCACCTTTTCTTTCTTGGCTGCATGGAATTTGCTTTTGGCTTTGCCTGCAGGAGCTGACGAGGTGCTTGGGCCGGCAGGGGCCACCTCAGTTTTGACTGCCCTGCTTTTCAACCTCTGTTCCCTTGCTGACAGGATGGGGGTGTCTTCTTTTGCTTTGTCATCCTTTCCCTCCTCCTTCTCTTTTCGTTCTTTCTTCTGTGATGGAGTCGGGGCCTTTTTTATTTTCCCTTTCTTACTCTTGGCTACGGGCTCTTCTTCTTCACCGCTAGAGGACCCTGTCTCTCCAAGCAACATTTTTATGTCCCCTTCTCTTGTTAAGTTCCTAAATGATTCCCATGCGAGGGGGACTTTATATGAGCGGAGAGAATCCTCCACGAGCAATTTTATCAGCCCATGATGGGCTATCTGATCAGGGATTCCGTCCTTGAGCTTTGTAGAGCACTCTATCAAGGACTACAGTAAAAAGTAAGGAATGCTCAGCCTCTGTGCTGCAGGGAGGTCAATCTGGTGTCGTAGTTCGTTGAGCAGCCTGAAGTGATACGCATATATGATGCTGTAACGACCCTCACAGGTGATATATTTCATAATTTGAAAACTGACTTCGTGCCACGGTGGTGACAGGCTGGTCCTTTTCACCCCATTCTTGTCCTCTGTGAATGATTCTTCAGGCGGGAAGAATTCCTTCTTTGCTTGCTGGCTCTGCTTCCGCTCTTCTTTATCCCACGGCAAACCCATGGGCAGCTCTGTAATCCGACTGATATGCTCTGGGGTGAGTTCGAGGCTGAGGCCTCTGAAGGTTACCGTGGCCAATGTCTGTGATTTAGGCTGCAGAGCCTGCAAAAATTCCTCGACTACTTCATCATCGTAGCCCTGTAGTTTATCACAGAAAGGCATCCATTGCGCTCTAGTAAAGAGCTCAACCACTGCCGGGTTTCTCCTTAATGCATTTGAATTAGTGGGCTCTCGCCTGATAAACCCGCCAGGCATGATGAACACAATGGTTTATACCAGAGGTGGTGGATACACAGGAAATTCGGTCTTAAAGACAGAGTATGCAATGAATTCACAAAACCACAGTCTAATTATGCTGCTATCCTGTAGAAGCGATAGTATAGGCACGGTAATCCAATATCTTTTATGACCAGACTATGAATAATAACCTTGCCACCTTTGAAAACCAATTGCGGAAGGAGTTTCAGGGTTACCTCTTTTCCGCCACCTTTTTTTACGTGAAGACTTCACCTTCCTGTAGATACTGCTTTCCTGTAGATACTGCTTCCTGTAGAAACTGTTCCTGTAGGAGCAGTGCGTAGACTTCGGAGGGAGCTATAGTTGGACAGTAGTCGAGAGGTGCCTTACCAGCGTTCAGGTAGTCGAGAGCTTGGCGTATCAACATGTAGAGGTAAGCAGAGGATCGACTCGAGTTTTGAAGTGAGTTGATGGAGATACACGTTTAATCGAGCCGATTAGATTTTGAATCGGCGCAGCTCGTGGCGCGGGGGTGAGCTGTCCCCGCCGGACCGTTGGGTGACGTCACCCATCATCCGCCTGCACATTCGTTTGTTGCCGCATTCATTCCCACAGATCTGCCGCCGCCCTTTTCGGTTAAACTTCACTTCTCGGTTGACGGGACTGATCTTCACGTGCTTGCTGCGTGTTTCTTTCGTCGTGGCTGCCACCTCGTCCTCTAACTATCCCTTTACTAGCCGACGTGGCCAATCACTGGCCTTTAGGCCGCTCAACCATTCACCTTTATGCCATGCAAAACAAATCGAAGTAATAATCATGCAGTTTGATGGAGAGAAGGATTAGAACACTTACCTGCGCGCGACTGCACATGATTTCCAGTTTTTTGAGCGATGGATCTACCTGCCGCATGTGGCTGCACATTCCTGTAGGCTCGTGGTTACAGGATGCTAGCGAGGGAGTGAATGGTTCTGCGTTCATGCGCCCGTGTTTGATTTCAGATGGCGGTGCTGTGAACGGTCTTCACTTGAGCAGGTTGAACTGTTACAGGATCCCCGCGAGGGGTCTTGTCACCGTTCTTTCTCCTCGGGGGTATGCTGCATGCTGGCGGTTCTGGCTTCTCGATCACGATCCCAGCGCTTCTGGTGTATCAACGTGGATGTGGTATGGTTCTCGGTGCCTAGTTTTTCTTTGACAGATGCTTTCTCACGAGAACTGATTACTTTGTTGTGCTGCTGCAGGGATCTCGGTTGCATGGCGACTAGGATGGTGGAGGACGATAATGGCAATATTCAGGGGTGCCATCATTGGCATGCATGCATTCAATCCACTCCTCAGTCGCTAGATCTTCATTTGAAACACATTTCGGCCATCGTAACCTTCTACAGGAAGTTTCCTGTAGAACACAGAGCTTCCTGTAGAAACTTTGCACTTTCCTGTAGAAGATCTGCGTCTTCCTGTAGGAAGACTGTCTGTTCCTGTAGAAAACTATATCTTCCTGTAGAAGATCCAAATCATGATGAAAATTGCACGTACCTTGGAAAACATTGTTATTCTTGGAGGAGGTGTGATGACATCCTTTGATAGCATGATGAAGGCCCCTGGCTTGGAATGGAGAGGCTTCTTCTCCTCCATAGAACATCTGCATGCAAAACTTTTATTGTGCTTATTGTTTTTTTTTCTTCTTCTTTTTTTTTTTTTTTTTTTTTTTTTTTTTTTTGAAAAGATAGCAGGGGCGCCCCAGAGAGGTTTTCACCCTTGCTACCTGCCCTGAGCGCCTCAGGGAGGTTTTCACTCAAGGATCTTTTTTCTTAAACTTTCTCTTTTTTCGAAAGACAATAGGAGCGCCTCAATGAGGTTTTCACCCCTACTGCCTGCCTTGGGCGCCTCAGAGAGGTTTTCACCCAAGGATCTTTATTACTTTTTCTTTTTTTTTTTCTTTTTCCTTTTTTTTCTTTTTTTTCTTTTTTTTTTTTCTTTTTTCTTTTTTTCTTTTTTTTCTTCAGGGCATGCCCAAAATGGAGGCAGAACCCTTCTCTATGACCAAAACAGATTTCTCCATAGTGCTGATAAACTCTTGTCTTGAGGGAGGCTTCTTGTAGATCTTCAATCGGTGCCCATTGACAAGCATGGGAATGGATTCCTCATCAATGGTTCGAATGAGGATGGATCCATTGTCATGGCACTGCTCCACTATATATGGCCCTAGCCATCTGGTTCTCCACTTCCCCTTGAAATCTTTGAATCTGGAGTCATACAACAAAGCCCAATCTCCCGGCTGAAATTGCTTGTCATGGAGATGTTGGTCATGCCACACCTTCCTCTGAAGTTGAACCACTTCTGAGTGAAGGAGGGCCTGCATGTGGTGCTCATCCAGTCCATTCAGCTGCAACAACCTTTCTTGTTGTGCATGGCTGAGATCTAAGTCCAGCTGAGCTGCCATCCTCAAAGTGTTATACTCAAACTCAATGGACAGCAAAGCTTTCTTCCCATAGACCAGCTCATAAGGTGTGAAGCCGGTGGTGGTCTTCCAAGTGGTGTTGTAAGCCCAGGTGGCTTCAACCAGGCGATCTGCCCAGTCCTTTCTGCTGTTGCTCACCACTTTGGTCAAGATCCCCTCTAATGCTCTATTGGTGACCTCCACTTGCCCATTTGCTTGAGGATGATAGGGAGTGGAGGTTCTATGCTTGATCTTGTGATGAGCTAGGAGATCTTCAACCAAGTGGGAGGTGAACTGGCTCCCTTGATCGGTGACCAGCTCTCTTGGATAGCCAAACTTATAGAAGATGTTCTCTCTCAAGAACTCGGCCACTTTTTCTTCTGTTGCTGCTTTGATGGCTTTGGTCTCTGCCCACTTCGTCAGGTAGTCAGTGCATACAATGATGTAGGATCTTTGCCTCGAAGAGGGATTGATTGGACCCACAAAGTCCATGCCCCACTTCTCAAATGGCTCAAGAGTCACTTGAGGTTGGAGAGGCATCTCATCCCTTTGGGTCGGTTTTCCCATTCTTTGGCATTGGTCACACTGGCTGACATATCTTCTGACATCTTGATGAAGTGTGGGCCAATAGTAGCCTGCCTGCAGGATCTTGAAGGCAGTTCTCTTTGCTGCAAAATGTCCTCCACAAGGCCCATCATGACAGGTGAGGAGGATGTCAAAGACTTCCTCTTCCCTTACACAACGCCTTAAGATCTGATCGGGGCCAAGCTTGAACAGGTTGCCCCCAATCCATGTAAATGAGGCACTCTTTTTGATGATTTTGCTCTTCTCTTTTGAAGAGAGGTGCGGAGGGAACTGAGCTGAAACAAGGTAGTTTGCTATATCAGCAAACCATGGAGAGAGTATTGATATAGCAAACAGATGCTCATCAGGCATCTGATCATCCACCGTCCCATCTTCATCTACAGACAAATCCAATCTAGACAAGAAGTCAGCAACAACATTTTCTCTCCCTGGTTTATCAACAATGGTTAGATCAAACTGCTGCAATAAAAGTAACCATCTAATAATACGAGCATTCACATCTGGTTTATTCATCAAATATCTAATAGCAGCATGGTCAGTATGTACAAAAGTCTGGTAACCGGTAATATAATGACGGAACTTGTTTAGTGCATGGACTACAGCTAAGAACTCTTTCTCGGTTACAGTGTAATTCAGCTCAACTTTGGACAAGTTCTTACTAACGAAGTAAATGGCATATGGAAGTTTTTCCTCAATTTGTCCTAAAGCTGCCCCTATGGCTTTGTTTGAGGCATCAGTGTGGATGTGGAAAGGTAGGGCCCAGTTTGGACCTCTCAAGATTGGTGCTGACACCAACTTGTCCTTTAACTCATTCAAACTCTTCTGACAAGCGTCAGTCCACTTAAACTCCACATCTTTTGCCAACAAGCCAAACAATGGCGAGGCGAGCTTGCTGAAGTCCTTAATGAATCTCCTGTAGTATCCCGCTAATCCCAAAAAACTCCTAACATCCCTTACTTTTTGAGGAGGTGGAACCCTCTTGATGAGAGCAATTTTGTTAGGATCCACCTGCAATCCTTGGGAATAAATTGTATGGCCTAACCCTGTCCCTTCAGTCATTAGGAATTCACATTTCTCAGGGCTAAGGGACAAGTTCATCTCGATGCACTTGGTTAGGACCTTTCCCAAGTTGGACAATGCTTCCTGGAAGTTGGCCCCATAAGGGGTGAAGTCATCCATGTAGATTTCCACTGCATCATGGACCAACTCCGAGAAGATGCTCAAGACAGCTCTCTGAAAAGTAGCAGGAGCATTGCATAGCCCAAAGGGAAGGACTCGGTAGGCAAAGGTACCCCAAGGACAAGTGAAGGTGGTCTTATCTTGGTCTTCCGGGCTGATTTGGATTTGATTGTACCCGCTGAACCCATCCAGGAAAGAGAAGAACTTCTTTCCTGCCAGTCCATCCAACACTTGATCTATGCAAGGTAGAGGGAAATGGTCTTTCTTGGTAGCTTTGTTCAGCTCCCGGTAATCTACACAGATCCTCCACTTCCCATTCTTCTTGGGAACCAACACTAGAGGGGACACCCATTCACTATCTGAGATGGGGTAGATGAATCCGGCATCTAACAGTTTTTGCAATTCTTCCTTGACAATGTCTTTAAGAGCTGGATTCATTCTCCTCTGTGGTTGCCTAACCGGTTTACAGTCCTCTTTGATGTATATATGATGAGTACAGACCGAGGGATGGACTCCTTTCATCTCCTTATAGCTCCAAGCAAAAGCATCTAAGTGGCTGGCCAACAGGTTGCACAGCTCCTTTTCCTGAGAAGGAGATAGGGAGGAGTTGATTTTCAATGCTCTCTCAGGGCCGAACTCCACATTGTTAACTCTGGGAGTGACAGGGTTGGTTGTACAAAGATCCACTAAGGTGCTGGCTTGGGCATCCTCCACCAATTTTTCTAAAGGTAGTGCACTGGTAGGTGGGTTTTGGATCAAGTTCTCGATCAAATCATCCTCGGTTGGGGGATTTCTTCTATTAGTTTCTATGGTACATAGAGGTGCTGAATACACCTCGTCTTCTTCTCCTTCTTCCAACCAGAGCGGTAAGTCATGCTCTAAAGAGGGTTGGGCAGGAGGGTATAGGACAAGTTGCTTGGACATAGGACCATTTTTGATGGTCATATTTCCAGCACGACAACTGATATAGGCATCTGCAGTGGCTAACCAAGGCCTTCCCAAAATGAGGGGATATCCAGTAAGCTTTGCCTTTGGTTGCAGAACCAGGAAGTCTGCAGGATACTCCCAAGAGTCAATAGAGACCAAGACATCCTCCACAATTCCTTCGGGAGTCACAGCGGAGCGATCTGCTAATTGCAGTACTGTCGAGGTCTTCCTCAAGGAACCTTGAAGATTGAGCTTGCACATGGTATCCCTGGTCATTACATTAATGGCAGCCCCCAAATCAATCAGGGTGTGGGGTATGATGGTGCCATTGATGTGGACATCTACTACAGGACTTCCAGGATCTAAGTACTTTGGGCAGATGACTTGTCCTAGCATAAGGTCAGACAGTTGTCCTATGACATTGATAGTTGAAGCATCTTTCTTCCGTCTGCCTGGATGTTTGAAACACTTCTCCTTAACCAGCTTGTTATAGATTGGCACATCCTTGATGGCCTGGAGAAGGGGTATCTTCACACACAACTGCTTGAGCTCTCCCAGAAGCTCATCTTCCTCTGGGTTGGGTTGTGTGGCGGCTGTAAGTCTCTCAGGAAAGGGTGGAATAGGCTTTGGTTCACTTTCCTGATGGTCTTCCTCCTCCTCTGGGGGAGGAGGTTGGCGATCTGGAAGAGTCTTTCCAGATCTAAGATTGATCTCCTGGATCTCCACAGCATAGGTAGGGCATGAGGTCTCCCCAGTATATACCTGTTGAGCCTGTCTATTGTTGGGGTTCGGGTTCGGTTGAGCAGGCATTTGAGGTTGCCTTGGAGGAGCAGGAGGTAATGGTTGCGGCTCAACTGGAGGTGGAGGTAGAATGGCGGGAGGATTGTTGTATTGAGGCCTCCACCCCGACTGAGGTGCACTCCATTGAGGCTGCGACTGGGTATGTGAGTGATATGGATGAGAAGTAGGTTGAGTAGGGTACTGAGGTGGATAAGACCATGGAGGAGGCATGGACCAGGAAGGATGAGCAGGGGGACCCCAGGAAGGCATGGGAGTCAAGTGGTTGGGGTTGTAATAAGCTTGAGATGCCCCTTGCATCCCCTGCTGATAAGGTCTAGATCCTTGAGGCATCCTTTGGTTGATGAAGTAGAGAGGTTCAGTGGGGGCTTCAGTTCCTTGGTACATGGCTTTAAACCCAGGCAAGGTTGGACACTGATTTTTCGGGTGGTCCTCCTCACAAACGAAACACACTTCAACCGAATGCAATGGACATTCGTTCTTAGGGTGTCTTCTGGTGCACCTAGGACAGAAGACAGCCAAGGCTCTCTCGGCTTCCTCTTTCTTTTGCTGGATCCTGAATGTGTCCAGCTACATGGCAATGGTATGTCTCACCTGACTCTTAAGATCTTCTAATTGGTTTGTAAGCTCATGTTTGGAGAAAGGGACACCGGGTGAGAGGAGGTTTCCTCTACCTCATTTTCTAGCTGCCCTGGAATGATTTCGAAACACAGTCTTGATGTCCTCATAAGGCAGTTGGTAAATGTCCCCCCCAGCTAACATGTGAAGGGTATCTAAGAGATCTTCAGGTACTCCTCGGAGCAGAACCAACTTAAGGGATTCAGGGTCAAGTGTGCACCTGGCCCGCTTGTAACTAAGTTGGAACCTTTCCTCATAGTCCTCTAAAGATTCATCGTTTCCCATGGTCATCCGAAAGATTTCCCCCTTTGTTTCCTTGGACCTACAATAATCCCGGTACTTGGTGTTGAAGGCTTGCTACATCTGAGCCCATGTGGTGATACTATTCCCAGGCAAACCCATGAACCAGCGTAGTGCTGCATCCTTGAGAGTAGAAGGGAAAAGTTTTAGCTTTTGTTCATCCTCAGTATAGTCATAGGTTCTACAGAGGACAGCAAACTCAAATAAGAAGGTATCAGGATCCTCAGTGGTCATTCCATGGAAGTGAGGCAAAGCAGAGGGGCTAAAGTTTTTCATTTTCATCTCACCATTGGTCTCTCGGATGGGGAAAGCTCCTTCTATCCTCTCATCCTCTCTATTGTCAGCCATAGCTTTAGGTGGAGTGGTCTCTAACTCTTCTTCTTCTATAGGATTTCGGTATGTCTTGGGATGTTCACCTATAGTTTCCTCTGAATCACTGTGACCACCGAAGAGTGAAGGGTGACTAAGTGATGTGGTGGGGGTGTTTGGTAGGAATTTGCCTGATCTATCTCGGTTCCTACGAGGCATGAAATGGAAAAGAATTCTCTTTTTTTGATTGCTTTTGTTTTTCTCTGTGCACCTGCAAAAATGAAACAGATTGATTGCAAACTTGAAATTCTAATCTACACTTGCAGAATCGAAAGTCTAATCTATGAAAGCAGGAAATGCTAAGCTATGAAAGCAGGAAATACTAATCTATGAAAGCAGGAAATGCTAATCTATGAAAGCAGGAAATGCTAATCTATGAAAGCAGGAAATGCTAAGCTATGAAAGCAGGAAATGCTAAGCTATGAAAGCAGGAAATGCTAAGCTACTTTTGCAGAAGGGAAATGAAATAAACTACTAAGCAGAAGTAAGAGTACGAAAGTAGAAGAAAAGCAACAATTACTAATACTCTGACGCTTCCCCGACAACGGCGCCAAAAAGATGGTGAGCTCCAGTATTGTAGCAATAATGCTACAACTCCTGGGGCTTCCTGTCTCTCATTTTATCAACCCGGTAGTTCGTACAAACTTGGAAGCGACGGTGCTGTATGCACAAGTACTAGCTCTTGTCGCAGCTGTCACTTGGTCAGCTAGCACAAGTCCGCTAGGGCTCAAGCCAACTTCTATAGGCTCTCAGAAGAAGCTTTCTAATTGATGGATGAAAGCTAATCTCAAAGGAAAGTTATTCTACTTGACAAAAATGAACTGAGAGCAAATCAAAGCATGTAAACCTAGGAAACCCTAATTCAACTAGTCTGACCTCTACAATGCATGGAATGTGAATGCAACTTCTACCAATGCTGACACTACCTCTGATAAATGAAAATGCATCATTCTAAACTACTTGCATCATGAAAGTTATGTTTTTGTATTTTCTTGTGAGTGTGTGTGGGATGATGGTGATCTTGAGCTAACTAGGGTTTGGTTGTGCAGATGGGATGGAAAAGGAAGGAAAGCGTGGGATAGGTTGGGGAGGCTAGGAGAGGTCCCTAGGGATCCTTAGCACCCATCCACAGAGGTTCCTCGCATTCAGATGCTCAACAACCGAGAGAGTGGCCTCCTACAGGATGGCTGTGGAGAATCCTACAGGATACTCTGTTTTCTACAGGATGTCTAGAAATGGCTACAGGATGACCTACCGTGAGTGTTTGGAGTGATGGAGGGATGGTGAAATGGTAGAGGGAGATGTGGAAGGTAGGGATGAGGTTGGTGATGGCCTTAGAAGTGAAAGATTAGGATGGGAGGTGAGTGTAGGAAGGAGGATGGAAGGTGAAGGGCTATGTCAACGAAAGGCTAGAGAATGGAGACACGTGAGGAATGAAAGACTTGGTGAGGTAATAGAGCGGAGCAGGGGTCAAAGGGATGTCTGCATGCGTGATCAAGATGGAGGATAAAGTGATGGAACGAGAGAGAGAGAGCAGTGTAAGTGAAACAAATGATTATGACTGTTACTTAACCAAAAATGCATCAACCTAAACTACTTGTGCTTGTAAATTCAATGAGCAGCAATCGAAATGTGAAAGAGAACGTGCATGAAGCTGTGGTAAGGAAGTGTAGTGCATGAGTGGATGACAAGGAAGCATCTAACGTAACAGTGACTGTATTGCAGCAATCATCAAGTGAAGAAATGCGTGTTTTTGGTGGCTAGCTATGGGCTGCACCCCAATCTTCAAGAAAGATGGCAGTGAGTCCGAACAGCCTTTTTGTTGGAGCTCCAATGGACTCTATCTATCCTCTGCTACACTAAATGACTGTAAACAAACTTACCATAAGCAAATCCTATCTACTCATGAAAAAGACCAACTCATCAACTTGTAATTCGAATTTCATGTGTAAATGGAAAGCTCACAATGCTGAAATGAAATGGAAATAACACTACAACAGAGGGGATCTATGGCTCTCAGGTTGGGCCCTAACCTAAGAGCTATAGTCTCCTTAAGAAAAACTCAGATCTAGATCACAAACTGTCTTCTTTATTCATAACTGATATCATGCCAAGTTGGCTTACAAAAAGGAACGAAAACTGAACTGTGCTCCAAAATTACAATAGCAATACGAGAGGTTCAACAACCTAACCAAGGCTAAGGCCTTTATACTTATACAAAACGATGCTCCAACAAGTATCCATGATTCTAGGAGCTCAGCTGTTCAATCTATAGTTTAACTGCTGATCCTGTAGGATGATCATAAATGTTGTTTCCTGTAGAGCAGTTTTGAACTGCTGTTCCTGTAGAACAGCTGGCCGTGTATTAAGCTCGGAGGGAGGATGGAGTGGGGCTCGGAGTTCTTGGTGAGGATCACGAGGAATGCCCCCCAAGACCTTGGACAACCTCTCCTTACGTCAGCAATGCCAACTCGTTGTCTCCTTGCCACCTTTTCGTTGTCTTTTGCTCCCTTTTAATGCCAAAACCTGGAATCACAATGCATTAGCTACGTAGATAAAGTGCCTATCCTTTCTCCTACAAACAACATGAATAAACTAAGAAGTGTATGCATAAACAATAAAAATGAATGGTTTGAGCAAGCAAAATAGGCCAAAATGAGCCCAAATTGTACCAAAATTGGGGCTCATCACTAGGTTGTGTGCATGAATGTTATGATTTCTTGAAATCTTGGCAAGCTTGGTTTCAGTGAATGCATTGAGTATATTAGTGGCAGCAGTCCTATAGGCCCTCATCCTATTGTCATTAGTAACAAAGTTGCCTTTCATTTGTTGTATGACTAAATCAGAGTCACCTAGGATGGATACTTTTGCAGCTCCTAGAGCTTTGAGCAGTCTAAGGCCTAAAAGGAGAGCCTCATACTCTGCCATGTTGTTGGTACATTTGAAGTTTAGTCTGTAGGCATGGCCTTCTGCATGATTGTTGTGTGTATTATGAATCCATACACCTGCCCCCGCTCCTAACTTGTTAACAGAGCCATCAAACTCTAAATACCATGTGATTTCTTGCTTGTGGTTAGTATTAAGAGTTTCAGTCATTCTTGCAGTGGGCAGATTTGAATTTTCTGTTTGGGGAGGTTCTTCTTGTATGTCGGTTGCCTTGATTCTTTTGATAGTTTCATCAGTATGGGCAACCGATTATTCATTGATGTGTGTGTCCAGTTCTAAATCCAACGGCTTATCATCAGTGGGAGGACTTCTTTCATCATTAAATAAAATAAAAGAATCCATATCAGAATGGATTGAATAGATAGGGAAGTTTTGGGGCTTTTCCTCACTACTTACCACATACTTCATAAGTGTTTCTCTATATAGTCTCTTTGGTTGCCCAAAGACAGATATAGTGGCATAGGAGAGGTCTAGTTGGAGAGATCCTTGGAGTTTTGCTCCCCAAGATCTTGACAATAGCATGCCATACTTTGGTGGAATGTCAGCAACCACCACATCCATGAGGATTGTCTTGTTTGGGTATTGGACTAAGGAGACACATAAGTCTTTGATTAAGCCTAAACACTTGACCTGACTTGAGTCAAAGAAGAATAAGTCTTTGTAGGGTCTTGTAACATCAAGGTTTAGCTTCTCCATTATAGCTTTGGGCATAAGGCTGTGTGAGGCACCTGAGTCAAACATAGCATTATGCAATACTTTATCATGAATGTGCAAACTGACATAGAATGGGAACACAGCTGTCCTGATTTACCATTGACTTCAGGACCGAAAAGGAGCTCAGGTTGATCATCTAACACATTCACATCATCCCTATTTTCTGGCATTTGCAGCGATCTTTTGATTTGCTACCTATAGATATCATGTTTGGCAAGTTCAGATAAAGGGATGGGTATCTTCAGTTTACCTATTTCTGCCTCTAAATCAAAATGTTTTTCTGACTGTGATTTAGTATTGTGACTGGCAGATTTTCCCTTTTCAATTGCACTTTCAGCGGTTTTCTCTTGTTCTTCATTGATTTCTTGAACTATTTCTGATTTGGAAAGGTTTTTAGGAGAGCTATTCAAATCTTCTTTTGAGGAAGAAGGTGGCAGAGGGTGATCATTAGAGGGCTGCATGTCTGTGACATCCTCTATGGTGACATCCTTTGGATTTGGGACTATTTTATCAGCAGTTTATATGAGGGCAGCCTTTTCTTTGATCTTCTTAGGCTGTTTGGTATCACTTGGTTTAACCTTTTCGGGCACATCTATGGTTCTTGTCCTCAGCTTATACTGTTTGTGGACCTCATAAACAGTTGAATCATAACCTTGCTTAAAATCAAAAGACTCGCCTGACTTAGTCTGAAATTGATTTATCTCATGGTCATCGTGGTCTTCTTGGGTTAGGAAAATTTGTTTCTAACCCTTTAGATCCATCAAATTCATGTGAGTGTCTTCTGTCTGCTCACTAGATGTGGATGCTTCTGTGTAGTTCTCTTGGAAAGGAGGCCTTATATCATGGTCTGGGCTAGACCTACCAGCATTTGTGTTCTGAGTTTTCCTGAAATTTGGGTTCCTTATGGTATTGGGTTATTGTCCTTCCCATGTAGATTTCCTTTCAACGCTTTCCACTCTATCTCCCAGCCTGTGCATGCCACTGATAATAGCATCCAACTTTTGGTCTAAGGCTGAGGGTTCTTCCTAAAAGGTGGTTCTTCTCTCAATTCTAGCTCTGTTTCTTTTGGCAATCAGATTTGCCTCTACGCTGACAGCAACATCTTGCATGTCTGCTAGGCTTTGAGGGGCTCTTTCTCTTAACTGATAAGCCATGTCAGTATCAAAACCATCAGGGAATTTATACAAAGCAAGATCAGGTGGAGGTCTTAAGTTTTGTGGTATTGCATTATAAACATTATTAAATCTCACACAATAGTCTAAGACAGACTCTTGAGGGCCTCTTTTGATGGTGTCATATTCATATAATATGTGCAAGGGATCTTTCTTTTTCTCCCATCTGTTAAGAAATGTTTGGTAAAGGGCCTCTGGGTTAGCTATGGAATTTGCAGCAAGGCTTCTAAACCAAGGCCTTACATCTCCTATTAAGCTTTGGACAAAAATATTCATTCTCACGCTATCATCATCTATCTCATAGTTCTAAAAATAGTCTTGCATCCTCTTGGTATGTTGAAGAGCTGTGGAAGAACCAGTACCATCAAAGTATGTGATTTTAGTTTGGTAATCCTGAGGCATAGCCCCTGGATTACCAGGCAACTGTAACGGAGCATATCTATTCACCATGTTCACAGGGATAAGTGGAACAACAGGGATAAATAGAACGACTGGAACAACGGTAATAATAGTGGTAATGGGAGTATGTGCAGTGAATGGACGTGTGGAAGGAGTGATTTGAGAGGTGGATGATGAACAAGGGGAAGTAGGGGTTGAACAAAATAAAACTTTGACAGGGGTTGGAACGCAGCTTGGCTGGACTGTTTCAGGACTAGAATCAGCAAAATCTTCTCTTCACTCTAGCTTCCTGAGGTTCCTTGGGATTAAATTGGGATTTTCAAAAGAAGATGGGGGATTTGGGTCTGGATTTGACCTTGTGTAACGTGAGTTCCTTTTGAGAGCCAGATTCTGAACTTGTTTTGGTATTTTCTGTGAATGTTTTTAGAATTAACAACTGATCAAATTTTGGAATAGCTATCTACAGCTTAAAACTAGCATGAAGATTGACTAAAGCAGCTTTTATTTACTCCTGTAAATGCAAAGCAAGAACAGTTTCAAAGGCTCCCTGGCTGACATTCAGGCTTCATCTGTAGTTTTAAGGAATATACAACAATTAGAAATTTCATTGGATACCCAGTGGAGTCGCCATTATGTTAACACTCAGGTTCTTCCCTTTGACTCCCAAGGGAATACGGCCGAGGTAACCACTAACCAATCTTTGGATTGCAGGTCCTAGCCTACTTGCAATCAGAGAGGGCTCTCTCTTAATGTTTTAGCTTTGTTGATGATGATTTTAGGCTAGTTATTGATTTCAAGGGTTTTTGTTTAAGTTTTGGTGGGAAGGATAATGTTTCCAAGTAGAGAGGTAGGTATAATATGATAGTTTCAAACCATTGGGCATGGAGTCAAGCAGTAGGACTGTTGGTGCGTTTTCTTAGTGGCAAGAGGAAAATGGAGCAAGATAGCTACATATGAAACAACTTTCAAGCTAAATGGAGATCGATTGAAGGCTAAGGAATGAGAGGAAATTAAGAATCTCTCTTTCAGCTTAACAGAGGGAAGGTGAATGAGCTCTATCTAGGAGAAGTAAAGAATACCTAGATAACTGTCAAACATGGGTGAATTAGGGGAAATATGAGCCAAAGGGAATTCATATTCATTACCAATTCAGAGAAAAACATAAAGAAATAGCAGAAATTGAGCATAGAGTACAGTTAAACAAAGTCTAAGCTATTCATTCTTTCTTGCTATTTTAGATGGTGACATATGTATGATATAAGCATAAATCAATGGAAAACAGAGGTAGAAAACACTTATTGAGTCATGTTGCAGCACAAGAATTCCACATTCACTCTTCAACCATTAAATAAACAGTAAACAGTCCATCCTCCAAGCTTTTCAGCAGTCTTTGATTAAGGAAAACATCAAGTATACAGAGTGAGTCTCTAGTGGAGCGAATCAACCAACCAACCCCCTAAACAGTAAATTAGGGTGGTTTTTATAGGCAAAATATCTACAATAATCAGATCTGAGACATATCTGATGCAATAAGTGTCTTGAACCTAACATATGCTTGAAATAAATGCCAAAATATCTATCTAATGCTGCACTGGGGGCAGCTGCCTCAAAAAATGAGTAACTATGATGTCCTTAGAGCCCTATGCTGGCATTTGGCCATAATTGTGCTTTGATTTCTGTAGCACCGCCCTTAGGTGGCCTTGTGCATTAACTTTAATCTGGTGAGCTTTGATGGCCCAACACTGCTTTATTGACTTTGATGGGGGCCTCTTAATGTTTGCCTGCTTTGGAAATACGAATTTCCACCAAAAATACTGACTGATAGTCTTTGCTGCTTCCTCTGACACACTTTCATTGAACCTAGGCTCCTTGTTGTCATCTGAATGCTTTAAACTGTCCCATCGACATTTTATGGCTGCTGTCCGGCCCTTTTTTGCCTTAAGAATTGTTTTCGCCCCTTTTTTGAATCTTACGTGAAGAAATTCCTGTCAATTTGTCAATTTCGGGCCTGCTGGTAGCCGAGCCATGAGAGGGCTTCCATTTTGGCCTATTTTTCTTAGCGATGCATGCATCAAAAACTGCCTCGGTTTTTCATTCTCGGCATCCTTCGCTTCAAATTTCGCGCTTCGCCCCCTTTTCTGTGATGACGTCAGCATGGGTCCCAATACGGTGGTGACATGGCAGGGTGACGTCAGCAGGGTGATGACATGGCAGTATAGTGGCAGCGACATGGCAGTGACGTGGCAAGCGGCTAACGTAGGTTGATGACGTGATGAAGACATGGCGCTAACGTCATTCGGCGGAGGCGGTATTCGGTTTTCTCCCGCACCGCTTTTCCGCGTAGGTGGTATTGGGGGAGGGGCCTCTGAACACACTGGGAGGCTGACATGTGGCAGGGGTATGGCAGGGAAACCGCCCATCCCCCGGACGTTAACCTCCGACGGATCAGTATATGAAAACACCCACCCACTATTGATCTGGGGTGCTGGCCATCAGACGGCTGGCGGGGTAGGTGAGGTAGCGGGAGGTTAGGGACGGGACCCGCCCATTTTATTTAAACAAAAATGTGTGACAGGGGTTGAATACCTTAGGTTAATGTGGAGTTTGGGGGTTTTATGTGCGCGAAAGGTACGATAGTGAGGTTTTAAGGGTAAAGGGGTGGATATAGGTTATTGGCCTAACCAGAGGTTTAGACCAATCCCAGAGTTATGACACGGATGGGTTCATAATAGTCCCAGGTGGACTATTATTTCCCATAACTGTATGTACATAGCTATAGTGCTATAGGGTGGGATATCTAATATTTTTGGGATTTTATATAGTTTTTTGTATAATATGGGATAAGGAAATGATCTAGGGAGCTAGATAGTAGAGTTAAGAGTTAATATGAATTTGTGAGGTGAAGTGTAGTGGAGAAGCTAAGTTTGTGAGCTGAAACTTAGACATAGGAAGTGAATGGAATGTAGAAGAGTGATTTTTACACAAGAAATGTGGCTTCTTTTCATTGAAGAAAGTCAAAGCTTGACTTAGTATTTCACAAAAATGAAGTGATAACAGGGTTGGTTGGGCAGATCCCAAGGTCCTCAAGGGGATGTTAGTGAGTTATTGGGAGATTTAGAAGAAAGTGGAATTAGACATGCCTCGCTTGAGCTCCTCCAAATGGAAATTTCCTTATACTTGTGATCTAAATAGTTATAACGCTAAAAAACATGAAATGGATCACATAGCTTGATTCTGAAACCACAAAACTACTTACCCAGCCTACTTACCTAGCATTTTTTCTTCTTTTTGCATGGGTGCACTTGGACTTGCAGACCCTGATTATCCTTTTTTATTTTGACTGCCCTCCTATCTAAACGCAACCTTATATCATCCAGGGGCTCAGATTAAGCTGTTGAGCACCCTTATATCTCTACCTATCTACAAATCTGCCAAGATTAAGCTGTTTGGACAGATATTCATTCTCTATATTCTACAACAAGAAATTGAAACCTAGGGAAGCCAAGATTAAGCTGTTTGGACTTCCCTTAACTGAAAAACTCATCAAAATGAATTAACTCATCAAAATTTGGAATACAGCAGTGGCATTTAGACTGGCACACTTTCATGGCCTCTTCTTTGGCCTCTTTCTAGAAATATGGAGCCTTGCAGCATGAAAAGATGACATATTTGGCACTTTCAACTGTTAATCATGAAATATGAACACCTATTGCGATAGGAGGCTAACAACCATCATCTTCTACTTGAGATATTTCCAATGATATAAAATTCAACAAATTTTGGGCTAAGATATTTCCAATGATATAAAATTCAACAAATGTTGGGTTATGCGCACAAGTTTATGGTCCTCAAAATGTTTATTCTTCTTAACACCATATCAACATCTATGCTATTGACATATGGTTAATATGTGATCATACGTTTCCCACATGTCTACACTATACAATGGCATGTAACTAACACATGAAAACCTCTTCCCGTGTGTTACCACCACATAGGGCCAAATCCTTTACCAAACATGTAAACCTTTTTGGCTTACATCCCATTTAAAAAACCTCAAAAGTCCCTTTTTAAATGAAGTCCATATTTCAAAGTTTTTGGATCGAGAATATTTTAGCAAGAAATATAGCATCGAAAAATCGAATGTGGACATGCACATCGAAATAAATAAAAAATTAGGACAATGAAATTAAACCTAAATAAGAAATTAAAATATAACCTCGAAATTGAAATGGAACATCAAAATAGAGTATTAGGGATTGAACATGGGCCTACACATCAAAATAGAACAAATCAACACACTAAAATTAAACCTAAAGTTGCATGTAGTCATGCACATTGAAATAGCGCAAATATGTTCATTCAAATTAAACCTCAACTTGGAATCAAATTAACACACTGAAATTGAACCTGAATGTGGCCCTACACATAGAAGTAGAGGATTGACATAATGAAATTGAACGTGGGTTACATAATAAACTTGAACCTGAGATTGAGTAATGAAATTGAATCTAAAATTGAACATCGACCTGCATAATGAAATTGAACCTAGTCTGCAAAATGAAAAATGATACTTTTATCATGAAATAGGGAAAATACAAGTGAACAAATCAAAACCAGGGGAATCAAAATGATTAATCTAGGTATCCAAAAAAATTAGCGAATTTGATATGCATGGATGGAATGTTGTGGGAATTCGAAACACAATTAACACCAAGGCCAAGAGTAGAATGTGACACTTGGTCATGAAGTATGGAACTCACACATAACCTTTTATTTTCAATTTAAAAAATAAAAAACAATTAATCTCAACTATTTATTTTGCAAATTATAATGAATATTCACTTTTCTAATCACCCATATAATACTCAATAAATAAACATCTTAATTTTGAATCCTCTATATTCAAATATGGAATGATTCTTTGTTGAATTATTTTATTTTTATTTTTAATTTTAATTTTATATACATATTTAGCATGATTAATTGAAAAAATTGTTTTTATTAAAAATTTGAGGAACTCAATCTTTACAGATTAAACAATTTAAATTAATTTGACACTTGGTCATGAAATATGTAACTAACACCGCATAACATTTTATTTTCAATTAAAAAACAAAAAAACTTAATCTAAACTATTTATTTTGAAAATTATAAAGAATATTCACTTTTCCAATCACCCATCTAATAATTAATAAATGAAAATCTTAAATCTTTTATGTTCAAATATGTATGCATAGTGTGATTAATAGACGAAATCGTTTTTTGGCTACAATCTAGAAATACAATTTTTTAGTAAGATTGTGATTTATTATTGTTTAAAATATAATTTTGAATGCATAAATGGATTCAACACCCTAAAAAACCTCAAGGCACTTGATTTTTGCACATTAAATCACTTAAACTAATCATTTTTAAAAATATTTACCATATTTTAGATAAACTTAACTAGAAAAAAGAGTGTTTGGAAAAGCAAATATTTTTATTAGGAAAGTCCACAGAATATTTGTACCCACAGAATCCACCTGAAGGGATCACTTCCTACCCTCTCATCCGAATATTTTAACTAGGAAATTCCACCGAATATTTGTACTAGGAAAGTCCACAGAATATTTGAACCAATAAAATCCACCTAAAGGGATCACTTCCTACCCTCTCAACTGAATATTATTACTAGCAAAGTCCACAAAATATTTGTACCAAGAACATCCACCTGAAAGGATCACTTCCTACCTTCGCAACCACGGAACCTGACCCCAAAGGTCAGAATATTCATACCAAGAAAATCCACCTGAAGGGATCACTTCCTACCCTCTCAACCACAGAACCCCAAACGTGTCGAGATAATTGAACCAGTAACCTCTTGATAGCAAAGCTTCTTTAACAATAGAGACTCATCCAATTGAGTTAAGCCTCGAGGAATTTTGAAGTTAGAACACTTGTATATACATATATATGATATACAATATTATAAATTAAAATAAACTAACTTTTCTATATAAATTATACGATTGGTAAATACTCATAAGCCTCAACTTGGATTCTTTTCAACTGAATTTTAAAATTATTAATTCAACAATAATTATTTGATTTTCATATTAAATTAGATGTTGAATATAATTATTATTTAGGATTTTCAAATTAAATCCTTTGCATTTCATTTCTTTACAAAATAATAATAATAATAATAATAAAAATAATAATAATAATAATAATAATAATAATAAATAAATAAATAAATAATGTAAATAATTATTTAAGATTTTTATATTAATTATTTTCAATTGGATTCATAATTCACTAATTATTTAGCCATAATTATAATTATCTAAGAGGTTAATTCTTAAACGACAAATGAATTCGTAACACGCAGGTTAAGTCACACCCATGAGCTAACTTTGTGAAATGGTAAGGCGAGGGGATGGAGGTGGAAGATTTTGGAATGGAAAAATGGTTTACAATTGGTACAATTTAGTTATTTATATCCAACACCCTTATTAGATGTAAATTTTAAAGGTTTTATTAGATGTACATGTTAAGGAAAAAAATTGTATTTGATATCATGTTTAGGAAAACTTACTCACAAAAATATTATGTGCATCTTGAGTAAGATTGGAAAATTAAATTTATGTGTATAATTATACTACAATTGTAACAACTTCATATTAAAATTTCATATAATAAAGTTAATACAGGAAAAATTCACCAAGGTCATGGGATACGTATTCCAAGCTGAATGTTGGGAAAAACATTCTAGTGAGTGTCATTTTAGTTTATTATGGCTAAAGAAATTGGCAAAGACATTGGAAAAGGAAAACATACATTAATTGACAATTTATTTATGAAAATAAAGGAAAATAGGAAAAAATAGAGATGAAAGGTCAAAGATTTGCATGAGAGGAAAATTGAAGGAAAAATAGAGGAAAATGAACAAAATAGAGGCCTCAATAACAAAAAGGCTTATGATGATCAATTCATATCTTTTTGTGAGTTTGAATTTAGAATTGGTTTTAGAGAGAGAAGAGCAGCAAGAGGAAAGAGAAAAAAAGAAAGCAAAGGAAGGCAAAGGAAGGACAAAGAAATCAAGGGACAAGCAAGGAGAAGGTTGGATCAAGCAGCTTCAGAAGGAATACTTGCAGGTAACAGGTTGCATGTGTGACTCTGTAGCTAGTTTATGGATGCATGGTACATGCATTTGTGTATTTGATTCTCTTGTTTTCATTGTCATGGGTTTTGTCGAGTGTGACAATGGTTTCAACCTTCCCTTTCCATTTTTGGATAGCCATGGTGGGGTGGGGTTCTTTTATTAGTTGAGCTTTGGATTGCCATATGGTTTTGGAGCCGGGTGAGGTGGTCAGAGGAAAATTCCGAAGGGTTTCATGTGGAGGTGGTTTAATCTCTGGGAAGCCCTCAACATGTGGGTGGAGACAAGAAAATTCCTCAAG
This sequence comes from Pinus tabuliformis, assembly GCA_031772625.1. NCBI lineage: Eukaryota > Viridiplantae > Streptophyta > Pinopsida > Pinales > Pinaceae > Pinus > Pinus tabuliformis. The sequence goes on along the minus strand of CM062817.1, from coordinate 1,749,501,243 downwards.
GTAGTAGTCGAGAAATTATGAGGCATCCAAGCTAGTTTTGGGATTAATGATCTCTTTATCCGTCTTGGTGGGATCATGGTAGCCTGAGGGTGGAGGTGGTTTAATCTTCAAGAAGCCCTGGTTATTTATGTATTGGTTTTCTTATGTGATCTTTTGACCATTTTTGGTGAGATCACGAGAGCATGAGTGTGGAGATGGTTTAATCTCTTAGAAGCCCTGGTTGCTTATGTCTTGAGACCCACATTCATGCTTGGAATATTGCACGGGGGTGATTGGTTAAAACAAAAATTTAGTTAAGCCCAATATATGGTCGGGTGGTATGTGTAAGTCCCTCACTTGGTTGGATTTTTCTTATGTTAATAAGAGCTCTTTTCTTATTATATTTTAGGAGTCTTTGTGCTTGTTATTATATGCCTCTGATGGTTTTTCTATCATGGATATTATTCTGGTTATACACTGGTTATAAGCATGGTTCCATAATAGGTTTTAGTTATCGCTCTTGACATGTTTTGATTAGTTGATGAATGGTTATTGCATGTATAAGATAATAGCTTTTATTGCAGCTAGTATGAGGGGTAATTAGACCTTCTTGATGATTCTCAGATAAGTATCAGCCCCCTATGTTCAAATATGAATTCATGACCTGTAGATTACATGTTCTCAATATGTTTGACGAAATAATTGTCATGCTTAGGCTTGGTTAAATTAAGTCCTTGAACAATTTTTGTATTAATGGATTTTTCCTAATGTTCTTTATCATTCTGGAAAGTCTCATCGAGTTTTGGGTAGTGATTTGGAAGCTGACCTGAAATTTAGGCTTAGAATCCAGCACTGCACCCTCTGAGCTAAAGAGTATGGGTCACAACCACACCCAGGTAGGCTTGTGCATGTGGTTAGAGGTGCTCAATCACATGGAGGCCTTTTCATGCATGCGGTTAGGAGCCCAAGTCACTAGAAAAGCATTCAAGTTCAGTATTTTGGTAGTAGGAGTGGTTGTTTAGCTCCTCGATGTCCTGTAGATCATGAGAAAGTTCAATAAAGTTTCATTTTGTTGACTCCACTTCCTCAACTATACATAGGAGGTTGGTTCATGTCACAGTAGCCCTCAGCTCATGTTTACCCTAGTAGGTCAATGAAAGTGGGTAAATATGGGAGGGGTAGTTAAATATTGGTATCATAGCAGGTTCTATTCTCTTTGGGTGATATCTGATACCACAAATTGGTACCAAAGCTCCCAGTTTAAATACTTGGACTGGATGGGAGGAATGTGGTCTTTATGCATGAGGTCATTGTATGAATTTGGTGTTATCATGCATGATGTTGGTATATTGATATGATTATGTATATACATGTATTGTACTAATCTGGATGGATTTTACAGACAAGATAGCCTCCCCTAAACTTCACTGAGGTGTGTTGATTATGTTTATAATTGGTTTATCTAACATGGTATATTTGTAGGAATAATAATATCAAATATGACTAGAAAAATGGTGGATTACAATTTAAGAGACTCTCTTTATAGATCATATGAGAAGCCAAGACATGGGTACTGTCCTGACATAGCAGACACCTTGATAAGTTTAAAAGAAGAAATCATAAGTTACAAAGAAGATAATGAAAAAATCAGTCAGTCACAAGAAAGACTTGCCAGGGCATAGGAGAAACAAGCATAGGCCATTGCAATTATCCTTAAGAGTTTTCAAACTTCCATAAACATTGACATCCATGGATTGGTTACAAACAGGAGGACGGGACTAATGGGGCATATGGTATCAGGTCTCATGGTGGGAACAGATCAGATAGGGATGACACAGTCAAAGATGGCAGGTTCTTGGATGCACCTTATAGGAGAGGCAATGGCTATGGGTTCTATTATTGTTCTAGCTCATAAAGGTATCATGTTCATCATTGTTGTCATCATTACAAGAGGAGTGACAGGGGATATTTGTTAAATGAGTTCAAGAAATCCAAGCCACCTACATTCGATGGAGAGTTGAAGAAGTTGGAAGATGTAGAGGCATGGTTGCTTGGAATGAAGAAATTATTTGAGCTGCATGACTATACAAAGAACATGAAGACCAAGATAGCTATTTTTAGCCTCAAAAGGGAAAGAAAACATCTGGTCGGAAGATGTGAAGCATGTTAGAGACATCAGGATAGAGGAGTTGAGTTAGCATGAATTCAAGAGACTCTTATGGAAGAAATACTTGACAGAAAGGTACTATGAAAGAAATGCCAAGGAGTTCTATGAGTTGAATATGGGATCTATGAGAGATTAGGAGTACATGACTAAGTTCCTAGAGTTTTTGAGGTATGTATCATATCTTAAAGATGAGAAGACAAAAGTTCAAAGATTTATCAGTTGACTATCATTAGCATTTAAGGATCGGATTGAGTATGATGAGTCTTGGTCACTGGAAGAAGTCATTGGGAAGTTGAAGCACTTTTATGAGTAATCAAAGCGTAACACTGAGCCTAAGAAGGTTTGGAAATGGAATGACAAGACTAAAGTAAAGTGTCGACTAAAGCGAGAGAGAACTCAGGATGTAGGTGAGAAGAAAAATGTTGCTCCTTACAGGAGGTTTAATGGAGTTGAGGGGGGACATGAGTCTCAACCTAGAGAGCAATAAAATAGAGGTAGTGCGCCTTTGTGGTGTTGGATATGTGGCAATGATCATCATAATAAAAATTCTCCATTGTATCAGGGTGGTAGGCCTCAAATCTACAATTCTCAGGAGGCGCAGATAGTTGGGGATGTTGGACAGAGCATTCCTCAGATCTATGCAGCAATTGATAACAAGCATGAAGGTCACCAAGCATTCATCATTGAGATGGAAGGTAAGCTATGTGATTGAGTTGTTTCTATTTTTATTAACCCTAGATATAATTATAGTTATGTTAATCCTAACCTAGTGGATAAATGTGGTTTGAGAAAAGAAGTGCATACAAAGTCTTGGTTGGTTCAGTTGGCTATAGGTACTAAGAAAAGAGAGCATCATTGGGTAAGAGATAGTGCATTTTAGTTTAATGGTATACCTACATTATCACATTTGAATGTGATTTCACTAGGATCATACAATATGCTTTCAGGTATGGATTGGTTGTGCCTTCATAGTATCAAGGTAGCTTGTTATGAGAAGGTTATTAAGTGCTTAGATGATAATGGAGACAAGAGGATATTGCAGGGTAAGAAAAATACTGTGAGTTAGAATGGTTACAGTTATGCAAGAGAAGCGTGATTTTATGAAAGGGTGTGTATTGTTTGTAGTGTATGTTTCCAGTGATAAAGGAAAGGATGTTAAGGATGTGGAAGTCTTGAATAGGTATTTGGTTTTGTAGCAATTTTATGATGTATTTCCAGTAGATATTTCAGAGGTTCCACCTCATAGGGAAGTGGACTTTTCTATTGATTTGGTACTAGGAGCAGCACTGACATCAAAGGAACCTTATAGTATGAGCACTCCTAAGCTAGTGGAATTGAAGTTGTAGGTGAAAGAAATGCTTGACAAAGGATACATTAGGCCAAGTGTGTTGCCTTGGGGTGCACCAATGTTGTTTTTGAAGAATAAGGATGGTAATCATAGATTATGTATTGCTAATAGGAATTTGAACAAGGTGACGATCAAGAACAGGTAACCTTTGCCGCAGATTGAAGACTTGTTCAATAAATTGAAAGGAGTGGCGGTGTTCTCAAATATTGATTTGAGATCAAGATATCATCAGGTACGCATCAAAGAAGAGGAAATCTAGAAAACTTATTTCTGGACCAGATATGGGAATTATGAGTTTTTCATTATTCCTTTTGGTTTGAGTAATGATCTAGCTACTTTCATGTGTTTGATGGATACTCTATTGTATCCTTATCTGGGCAAGTTTGTGATAGTATTCATTGATGATATATTGATATATACTAAGAATGAGGAAAAGCATTCAGAACACTTATCAGTGGTATTACAATTTCTTAGAGAGCGGCAATTGTATGCCAACATTAGTAAATGTAGTTTCTTCTAGATATAAGTACATTACTTGGGAATTGTTGTTTCCAAGGAATGCATAGTAGTGGATACAGAAATGATTAGAGCTATCATGGAATGGGGAGCTCGTAGGAATGTGGATAAGGTTATATCATTCATGGGGTTGGCAAGTTATTATAGGAGTTTCATCAAGAAATTCTCATGGATAATCTATCTTATTACATCATTGCAGAGGAAAGGAAGGAAATTTGAATGGACATATGAATGTGCAACTAGTTTTGATTAGTTGAAGAGGTTGCTTACAAATGCTCTAGTTCTAAATATTGTAGATCTAGATAAAGAGTTTGTGTTGTGTATAGATTCTTAAAAAAGAGGACATTTTGGATTCCTAATGTAGTAGGGATAGGTGGTATGTTATGAGTCAAGGAAATTGAATGAGAACGAGAAGATTTATATGATTCATGATCTTTAATCCACAGTGATCATTCATGCATTAAATATGTGGAGGCACTATCTTCTTGGCAAGAGGATTGTGTTGATGAGTGGTCACAGTGGGTTAAGATATTTATTTGACCAACCTAATATAAATTCCAAGAAAGCTAGATGGTTCACTGCTCTCAGTGAGTTTGACTTCGAGATCAGGTACATTAAGGGTAAAGAGAACAAGGTTGTAGATGTTCTTAGTAGAAGAGTGAAAATAAGTCACATAGCATCAATGAGTTCATATGGGACAGATTTACAAGATTAGATCTTACAAGAAGGATAGTAGGATGATAGGTACCAACAACTTAAGCACATGTTACATCAACAGGTTATAGGTGAACATGATGTGGATTATGATCTCATGGTATATGGTTTGGTTATATTTAGAGATCAGATCTATGTTCCAAACAGTAGTGGGCTCAAGAAGCTTATCTTGATGGAATTTCATGTTAATTTGTATTCAGGTCATCCAGGATATCAGAATACATTAACAGTTGTGAAGAATTTCTACTATTGGTTGAATCTGAAGAAAGAGGTAGCCGATTTTGTCACAAGGTGTTTGGATTTTCAACATGTAAAAGTAGAATGTAAGAGTCCATGTGGCTTATTGCAACTGATTCCAATTCTGGAATATAAATGGGAGGTCATTCCCATGGACTTAATTATAGGTGTGTCGAGGAAATCCAGATAGCATAACTTTATTATGGTTATGGTTGATAGGTTGATTAAGGTAGCTCACTTCATTCTAGTGAAGTATATGCATTTAGCCAGTGAGGTAGTTCAGGTCTTCATCTGGGAGATAGTGAGGTTGCATGGTATTCCTAGGAAGATTATGTCAGACAGAGATGCCAAGTTCACTTCCAGGTTTTGGAAGGCATTCTTTGCATGTTCAGGTACTGATTTTGCCTTTAGTACATCTTATCATCTGCAAACAAATGGATAGAGAGAGATGTTGGAAAATTGGCATTGTCTGGATGTCTAGTGCTTGTGAGTGTCTTGGCATTGATGTCAACCAAATTAGCATGGTGATCCTACGGTAGTTGTAGGTTTCTGGTAGATATTCACCATAGTAGTAGGATTATTGAAAAGCCATAAAATGATGGCTATAGTGATCGGTACTCCATAATCAAGAGGAACCTTATGGTAGTTGCAAGCTTCTGGTAGAGAATCACCACAGTAGAAGGCTTATTGGAAAAGCCATAAAATGATTACTATGGTGAATCGTGGGTCCATGTTATTCACATCATCTTTTAGGTTTGGATCCATATTTCAGGTTACAAATGGGCTCAAATATTGCATCATACCATCTCCAACACAATTTTCCATGAATAAGTTTTCCAACAATATATGGAAATCTCGAAATGGAGATTGGAATCAAAATTTCTTGATTGCCGAAGTAAGGAGCTTGAAGTCCTTAATAGGATACAAAATATTGGAATTTCAAAGCATCAGAGCAGGCTATATTGGAGGTTGGAGTACATTAGAACCTTGGAGCAGGAAACTGATTAGAATCTCAAAGCAAAGGTCTAATCGGAACCTCAGAGAAGGGTATATTAGAGGATGAGGCCATAAGAATATCAAAACCTCAGAGAAGGCTATATCAGAGGATGAGGCCATCAGAATATCAGAACCTTGGAGTAGGCTATATTATAGGATGAGGCCATCAGAATATCAAAACCACGTAAGTCCTTATAGCTTGTAATTTCTTGGAAGCACCGAGGTTTGCAAAGGAAAATAAATACAAAGGAATTCGGTGCAGAACCAGGGACCAAGGAGGCCCTTTCTCTCTCCTTAGATAGGACACATTGCAACAGGTGATTGGTTGTTAAGAGATGAAGTGGAAAATGACATCATCATGATGTGGGAGTATGGCGGACACATTGCATCTTGTTTTGGCATTTTCGGTGGCCTAATGGGAAAAATTAAGGTGACACGTGTCACCACTCAGGAGGCGCCCTGTGGAGAGATGAAGAAAGCATGATGTCATATTTGAGGTTAGTATATTAGAGTTGAGGACCTTGTTACTCCTACTCAAATGGAATTTGAAACAAGTTACGATGAAAGGGGATCCAATGTAAGATTGGCACTTAGTTGTTGAGTTTAGAGAACTAAGGGCGTAGATGAGGCTTAGCACCTAAGTGTTATGCCTCTAGTCATGCACCCAGTCCTATGATGGAAATGTGATAAAGGGCTAAGTGCCAAGGGGCTAAAGTTCTTGAAAATGTGTGATTTTGTAACATTCATTTTATATGAGTTACAATATGTTGTGGCTTCGATGTAACAATACAGATAATTAAAAGGATGAATGGGTCCATATCTAGAGATTAAATGCAAACCAATGGAGATGGTTTATGGATTCAGTGGGATCTACATAAAATGTTGAGACAAGGCAACAAGGACAAAAGTCAACACAGAATAATTGATGAGATGAAGAAATCCATATCCTACTTCTAGTGCACGTATTGTAGATTTAAATAAGGAACAAAGTGGTCATTCCTGAGTACTTTCAAGCTCTACGAACCAATGAATAAGCATGGGAAGTCACGATAGAGTGTGTAGGTTGACTAAGAGTAAATTATCAACATGGAGGATGACACAAGGAGTTATTGAAGAACTCGAAAGCCCATTCTTATGTTCAATGCCATGACAGAATTCAACCATCAAATGCTACAGCAGCAGCAGCAGCCATACATAGGTACACTCGGGAAGTTTGGAACTAGGCAACAGAGACATCATTGTGCAGTGTGTAGAAAAGGATCAAAACTATTGATTTCCATTGAGAAAAGTGGTGAAGAGTGTATTGTTGAAGTGCTTAGTAGTGTGAGTAGAATCTGAGCTATGAAGTGAGCGCAAGAGTAGAACTAAAAGGTGTCTAACAGAGAGCCTATGTGAGAAAAGGCATAGGGCTGAGGATATGTTGTTCTGAGTAGAGGTTAAAGTGTTGTTGTGTAATACCAAATGAGTCTATGGAATAGTAGAGGAATGAGAGAAAAAATTGTTTTTGCAACCAAACAGATTGGTATTTTTCATAATTGTATATTCCTCTGTTTTCAAATTGAAAATTGTATGAAAAGTAGAACAGTGGAAAGAGCAAGTGGTGACTTGCATTCACAAGAGGTTGGTGCCTCTTGGAATTTAGGTGCTTGCTAACCTAAGGGGGTTGGTGCCTCCTATGAGTGGGCTCTCACAAACAAACTGATGTAATTAAGGTGTTTAATTTACATCATAAACAACAACAAATTGGTGGGTTTCTCCCTCTGGGTTTCCACGTAAAAACATTAGTGCCAATATGTGTGTGTTTCGGATGTGATGTCTTGTATGAAAATATGAATGCTTAATCTTGTTGCTCACTTTATTTATGAATGAATTCTCTCATAAGTAACATAAAATATAGGAAAGAACTGAAATCATATTCAGAAAAAGTTTTAATAATCTCATTATTACTAATTCACCACTCCCCTCAGTAATTCCTTATTCCAACAATTGGTATGAGAGACAAATTCATTAAGGAACAATCTAACCACTAGAAGGTAGATCGATAAGGAATTATGTCAAGACAAGAGATTCAAGAGGCTTACTCAAGCATAATACCATTCTTTGATGGGACAAACTATTTCTTTTGGAAAGTAAGAATGGAAGTGTATCTTATGTCCCTGGGAGTAGATGTTTCGACATCAGTGTTAATAGACTAGAATGTCCCTGATATTCCTCCCACTGATGTAGATGGTAAAAATTTGTATGGAAATAATGTTAAAGCCAAGAATTTCATTATATTTGGTCTTAGTCAATAAAAAATTGTAAAGTTTATGCATTTTCAGTCTTCTAAGGTTGTGTGGGTAAATCTTAATCAGAGTCTGGAAGGAGATGACAAAGTCAAGCATGCGAAACTTCAAACCTTCAGAATGAGTTTTGAGAGATTAAGGATGGGTGAGGACAAAAGCATAGAATAATAATTCCTTAGAGTTCATGAAGTAACCAATATGATTAGAGGACTTGGTGAAGAAGTCAAGGAAGAGATGATTGTCCAAAAAATATTAAGATCTCTGCCCATGAGATTTAATGCCAAGTCTGAGCTATTGAAGAATTGACTAATTTAAAGAATCTCAAAATGGACTAGTTTCTTGGTACTCTAAAATCCTATGAGATGAGAGTGGGAAGAGAGAATTCTAAACCTAAGGAAGCAATGTTCAAAGTATCCAAAAAGGCCAAGGAGCACAAAGATCATCAATACTAGTCCAGTTATGAATATGATCAAGAGTTGGCTCAATTGGCTAGGAAACTGAAGCGTGGATCAGGAAAATATAAAGGGAAGTTTCCCTTTAAATGTTTTGACTATGGAAGAGTTGGACATTTTTCATCCAAATGCCCTCACAAATAAATGGATGAAAAGGAATATGATAAAACACTTGCAAACAAATCTGAGAAACATCAGAAGAACTAGTTCTATAATAAAAAGGGGTTCTACTCCAAAAACAATAACTCAATAACAGAGTTAGATCACAAAAACTCTTCAGAGGATGATTCAAATAAGTATTTACTTATGGATTTGGAACAGACTCCAAGAAACAAAGTATTATTGACTTTTAAGAGGAAGAAGAAGGAGGAGTAATGGACCTTGAAGGGGAACTCATCAATGCTCTTGATGAGTTGAAGAAAGAAAGGAAAAATAATAAGCAGTTGAAGGAACAACTACAGCGTGTTGAATAAGGTATGCATAACTCTGAATATGAGGAATTTTTTTATCAAAAGGAAAATCTTGAAGAATTTATTAAGAGAAATATATTTTAATCCTTATACTAGAAGAAAAATGAGGAACATGTGAGAAACTAGAAGAAGAGAACAAGCAAATAAAATAGGAGATGCTCAAGATAATGAAGGAAATGATCTCAAAAACATATAAATATGAAAATATGGCCTTGAAAGTTAAACTAGAAGAAGCTAAAACAAAGGAAGAGGTTCTTCAATATTTGAACCATGAATGGGAATAGAACTGTCAGTGTCATGAGGCAGAGGTTGTCTCTCTAAGAACAGATCTTGAGGGAATAAAAACCAAGAAAGGTTTAAATTAAAAATTTGTAGAAGGCATAAGGAAATTAGATCAGATTCTAAATAGCCAAAGGCCCTGAGGAGTCAAAATAGGTATGGGATACTCAAAAACACATGAATCTTCTATGGGGAAGATCAACTTCATGTCTACAGGATTTGGACAACCGCAGAAATATGCAAAGAAGCATCAAGAAAGAATCAATGAAGACAAAAGAGTTGTAGGGAAAAGAGGAGATCATTAATGGAGAATGAATCAATCAGCCAGACAATTGAGGTACTTTCATGCACAAACTCATAATACGTCCAACAATAGGCATGCCTATTTATTTTATGGTCATTGTTATAAGTGTCATATTTTTTGGCGTAAGGTTGTTGACTGTAGAAGGATCAAAGTTGAAACAAATGAAAATCCTAGATATAATTAGTATCAGAATTGTAGATCTCAAAACTCTCCCTTGAGAGATTGAAATGTCTTCTCTCCACTGTTAAGTGATGTTGAGTGTTTCAAATATAATAATTTTTGGCACAAGGAAAATGAGTGCAAAATCAAGCTTGAATACCTATCTAAGTTCCAAAATATTCGACAGTCAACTCTCGAAAAGGATAAGGCAAATTGGAAATGAAAAACTAAAAGAGCTTGTAGTGTGGACTTTATCTATTAGCACATAATCAAGAAAATAGATGGTATGTGGATAGTAGTTGTTCCAAGCATATTACTAGGGACAAAAGAAAATTTATGTTGCTAAAAGAAAAGGATAGAGAGAATAATATAACCTTTGGAAACAATGCTCCAACAAGAATTAAGGGTAAAGAAATAGTCAGTCTTGATCAAAATAAAAAGGCAAAAAATGGTTGTATGTGGAAGGCCTCAAGCACTTAGTGTGAGAAATATGTGTGATAATGACTATGATGTGACCTTTCGATCCAAGGATTATGAGTTCCGCAATATGTAGTATGGAAAGCTAGTAGGACAAGAAATCAAAACACATAATAATGTATATGTGTTTGATGACTCCAGAGTAAGATGTTATTTAAGTAAGGGAAATGAAGCACGATTATGGCATAGGAGACTTGGCCATATGAATTTTTACAATTTGATTAGGGTTGGAAAATTTGGAGTTGTGAGAGGATTTCTGAGATTGTCAAGACCTTAGAACTCAATTTGTAAGTCATGTCAATTTGGTAAGCAGATTAGGACCCACTTCAAGTCAAAATATTTCTCTTTGTCTAGACCACTTGAGCTAATTCACATAGATATCTGTGGCCCAACTAGAGAAAAAGGCATAAGAGGAGAAAGGTACTTTATGCTACGCATTGATGATTTTACCAGTGCCATATGGATCGTGCTCTTAAGAGAAAAATTAGAAGCATTTAAACATTAAAAAAAAATTAAAGCTCAAGTTGAAAATGAGAAATATCTAAAGATCAAATGCTTAATATCAGGCAGGAGAGTTTGAATAATTATATGAAAATCACAACATCAAGAGGTAGTATTCAGTGGTTAGGACTCCATAGTAAAATGGCGTAGTGGAGAGAAAGAACAAAACAATCTAGGAAATGGCTAGAGCAATGTTGGATGAAGCATATGTATCTCACATAGACTGGGGAGAAGCAGCACAAGCAGTAGTGTACCTATCAATCAAAGCTCAATTAAGGCCTAATAGTAATAAAACTCCCTATGAGTTGTTGATCTGAAATCACTCGTGAATGATCTTAGTTAATTAATGAAGGTGTTACAGACTTATGTTCTGGGGGTGTCTATGTTATTTTATGCAACAGATCGATAAGATTGCGAAATACACAAATACTGAAACGGTAAGAGAACACAGTAAGAAAACACATAAACACAACAAATTTAATAAGGAGTTCACCCAATCCTCTTGGGCTATGTCTCCTGGTCCAGCCTTCAGTGGTGGCCTTTATATTGTGTTTTAAAGCAGAGTTTTAACAATAAGGAGCTCAATTTGAGTCTCACTTTAACAGATGATGATCAGTAGGATTGTACTTGGATTCCCCAAGTCTCTAGAGTACACAAACTCCCCTTACTGAATCTCAACCTCAATTGGTCTCAGTGGTATGAGTCCAATTTGGTACTCAATACTTGACAGGTATACATAGAGGAGTTGCTTAAACCTATCAAGCCTTCTCTGGAGTTCACAGACTCTCGAACTCTCTTTGTCTCTGTCTATTCAATGCTGCCTTTGCTCTGCAGGTCAGCTTGGCTTCTCTGTTCTCTGCAATTTTTTGCTTCTCTTTCTCTCTTTGCTCTCTTTTCTTGCTTCTCCTTGCTTTCTCTGTCTGTTCATGGCTTAAAGCCAATCTTATCCCTGGCTGTTCATTTCTGCTTCCTGGCTCTCTGGATCTCCTACCTCTATCCGCTTGAATTCCCCTGCTCTACGTCATCATCATTGTAACACTTCACAGAGAGGTGGCCACCTGTTTCCTCACAAGCTGAGTGTCAGTTCTCTTTGAACAGTTGTTATTTCTGTTGCTCCAAGATTGCCTACGAAATTGATTCCTCCGCCAACTCATCGGTCATGCCAGATCTCAAATCTTATTGGCCTCACCCTATTTCCCTATCGAATCGAGTCACCCATCAGATTGCTTCTCTACCATTGATCTGGGGCCTCCAGATCCTAAGGTCTCCATCCATATCGCACAGGTAAGTAGCATGACCTTTACTTTCATGATGTGAGTGGTTTTCTCTCTCATCCATTGGACGCATGTCACCCAGTGTATGGCATCGGGCGGGACTCGGTCGAACCCACTTACCGCTTGAATCCCTTCCGATATCTTGCCAGTTTTAGTCCAGGACCCACCTTCTGACGGAATTGGCGATTTCCGTACAGTTTTATGCTTTTCCTTGTGACCAAGTGCTTGGGGTATTTCTTTCACTAAGTGGAATTTGTGCCAGTGTGTGGTCACCATGGGCCAACAGTCTATGCGCTTTAACCAAGGGTCCTCGTTGTTCCGTGCTGACCACAAATTGCCATTGTTCAAAGGTAATTTCTAATAAGCTTCGACATCCATAATACTTTGAAACTTCAGTATGAGTTCTACAGAGTTCAGGAAACTGTAAGAGTGTTTTAGGATCCAATTCGGATCAGTTGTGGAAGGGAAGGCCCGCATCAGTTAAACACTTCAAGGTTTTTGGGAGCAAGAGCTTTATAAAAAGGAATGATAAAAATCCTAGGACTTTTGACTCCCGTGTTGATGAGGGTATATTACTTAGGTACTCCACTCGCAGCAAAGTATATAAGTGTGATAACAAGTGAAAAAAGAAGATTGAGGATTACATTGATGTGATAGTAGATGAAAGTGTTAAACACACATGTGTAGCGAGTATGAATGATAAATCATGAGAGTACAATTTTTATTAACAAGAGATATACATTTATAGTACAATATGTGACCATTGGGTTTCACATCCCAAGGTCTCTTGGACTCCTTTTGTCCATTCGGCTTCCACACTAACCCATTGAGGATTAGGTGTCCAACATTCCCCCCCTTAATCCGAAGGGTTATGTATGAGTCCAAGAAGAGAGCTGTAATACAAAATGTGCAAAACTTTATGGCAGCACTAGGCTGAATGTGCTCTCTGAAATGTTGGTATAAAGGGCGGTGGTTGAAGGATGACCACCAACACTGGAACGCTTAGTGCAGTTCCCGGAACTCTTCCAAAACTGGCAAGAAGTTGAAGTCTTCTACTAGAGGAAGTGCTCCTATTGATTTGAAGAGGGAAACCTTCAACCATAAAAGGGAGGTCTCACCCCACATAAAAGGGAAAATTTCAACCTGAAAAGGTAAGTCTCAACCTCTGATGGTTTAAGGATGACCAACAACTCTGGAATGCTTAATGCAATTCCTGGAACTCTTCCAAAACTGGCAAGAAGCTGGAGTCTTCTGCTAGAGGAAGTGTTCTCAATTTTGTTCCTGGAATTCTTCCGAAACTGGCAAGAAGTTGAAGTCTTCTGCTAGAGGAAGTGTCCCAGATTACCAACTGAAGGCATGCTCAAGGGCATCTTTGTTTCTGGCTACAACTCTGAAACTGGTGTGGCAGGTTGTGGCTCAGGCTCGCTTGATGTGACTTTGAAGCTTGTAGATGACCATCATTTCCCCCCTGTCAGATACAAGGTGAGATGATGGAGAAAACTCAACTGCAAGACTGTTCAATACTCTGGAACAAGTTCTGACACGTGTTTGGAATATCTTCTTGGCTATTGATGCCCATTGCCAAGAAGCGATCCATCCAAGATGAATCTTTGTTCTTGCAGGACGTTTGTTTCTGAAGCATTTGTGTGAAGAATGATTGGTTTTATGATAGTGCTTACATGGATGAAGATCAAAATAGTGATCTTTCAAATGGCCAACTCGGTCATAGTGTTGGCATTTCACAATCTGTTGTTGTTGTTGTTGTTGTTGTTGTGGAAGAAGGATAGAATCTGGAACAGCTGAAGCTGAACTGTCATGAATGAATCCAACACTCTGAAACTGAATGGGCTTTGAGTAGTCTAGAATATGAAAGGACAAGTCCTTGTCATATCCAAGACCAGTTCTGTGCTTGTTGTGGACAAGTTGTTCCCAAGGTCTGATGATGGGCTTGGTAAGTGCAGACTGAGTTTCTACATCTGCATGGAAAATTGCTGCTTTATTTGAATGAACTGTAACATTATTGACTTGCTACTGATGGGTGGTTGTCTCAATGTTCTGAACAAAAATAGGTTCAAAATGACGTCTATTTTGATGTAGCTCTTCTTGTTGTAGTTGTGATTCAAGCTGCAAAAAATCAATCTTTTCCTGTGCATTTTGTAGACATGTTTGAATTTCTAAGAGAGATCCTATGCTAATTTGTAATGTGTCATCAACAATAGATTGTATAAGAGTTTTCATGAACTCTAATACTTCACTGATTCTGGCCATTTTTCTTCAATGTCAGATTTATACCTTAAAAACTGATCACAATTATTACTTAATGCAGAAAAGTAATATCCACTTACAGTACACAGCGATATCTTGTATAAAGGTGCAAAAAATGAATCAGGGAATCAATATATATATATATATATATATATATATATATATATATATATATATATATATATATATATATATATATATGTAGACAAAAACTATAATGGGTTTTAAATACAATGCCACAATTGGGGCAGCAGCAACTGCAAACTTGCTTGGATCCTTCAAGTACTCCTTCAGAAATGATGGCTATCAAAACTTCAATAATTATAACACCATGTCATGGGCATTGGAATGAATCTCTAGCATGCAATGTTGTGAAAAGCGCGAGCAGGATTAAATCAGCACCGAGAATGAAGCGGAAAAAATCGGAAAAATCGAGAAAAAGCGGGAAAAAAGCGTTTGGTACAAAAATATTCATTTTTTTTTCATTTGTTTTTCAATTTTTTTAATATCTAAACCATCTACAACATAAAATAAATACATTGACACATAAATATGATAAAAAAACTAATATATAAGATGTTTAATATCATTTCTAGTGCTAAATCACACATAACATTGAATCATGTCCTGAATAGTAAGTCCTGACTCTTGAGTCCCAGCTCAGCCTCAAAATATCAACAAAAAATATGATAATGTATCTCATCATGTCATAATGTCATAGACTCATATACAATAAAATGAAAGTCTAATCCTATTGATTTCCTCTGCCCCTCTTGCGAGAAAATGTCACAGCTTTCCCTTTCCCTCTAGATGTAGATGCTGGTGCCTGTGCTGGTGGAAATGGCAGTGGAGTCTGATGTGCTCTAGAAGCTGAAGAACTAGAAGTATGAGCTACAGGAGGTAGACCACATCCTCTACTGGTGGCAGTGGTAGCCCGGGTAGGCAGTGTCACCTCCTCCTCCTGCTCCTCCTCCTCCTCCTCCTCCTCCTCCTGCTGCTGCTGCTCCTCCTCCCCCTCCACTACACTTTGCACTAACCAATCATCAGCAGAATCCATGAGAGGCCTCTCGGCCTCAACCCTCCATGCAGCAGTGGTGTCAATCTCATCCAATGAGATGGCATCCACATCAAGTGTCCTCTCAAGTTGCCTCACCCACAATCGAAGATTGTAGTAGACGTAGACCATGTCATTAAGTCACTGGGACTCCAACCTGTACATAGATCATGAAATAATAATTAATAATTAATATTATAAAAAAAATATTGTTTAATGAATTCAAAAATTTATTTGGAAATTTGCAAAATTTTAAATGTTTAAGTGTTAACCTGTTGCGCTTCTTGTTGTGTATTTTTTCAAATACACTCTAGTTGTGCTCACATCCTGAGGAGTTGCATGTTTGGCTGAGGATGCATACGGCAAGCTTTTGCAAAAGGGTACTCTGCCACCATACATCTTCCACCATGCATCTACAACAAAATTACAAATAAAATTTTAAATAAACATAAGAAAAAAATGGAATTTGAAGAGACAATGAAATTTGAAACAAAGTTAAAAACTAAAAAATACCTGGCATTTTAATCGTCCTATCAGTGACAGCCATCTCAAAGCCAAATGTGCCACCTACCATCTTATATGTCTCAATTTGTTTAGAGATCTCTATACGTTGTTCTGGAGATCGCACCATCTTCTGGACACAGGATAAGAATCCATCCATGATCTCAGCATCAAAATCAAACCCACATGCATAAGAAAATGTAGGGTTCAGGAAAAGCCCAGCAGCATGAATGGGACGATGGAGTGTGTTGTTCCATTGCTCATCAATCACTCCCCATAGAAGGAGTTGTTTCTAAACCCATCATCTCCCTTATCATCATAGTAGGCCCGAATGGCTTCTTTAGCCCTGTCCATGGCTTCATACAAATAGCCCATTGCGGGCTTCTCACCATCAACCAACCGAAGAACCTTTACCAAAGGTTTAGTAACGGCGCACACCTCCTGCACTCCTGCCCAGAAGTCTTCCTGGTATGAAACTAGTCTGCATACGGCCTCTCCTTCTGGTTTGTGGCTCATTGACATAGCACGCCACTCCTCTGAAAGAAACATTCTCTTCACATCCCACATAGAATTCACAAGGGATTGAAGAGATATGACACTTGTGGCAAACCGTGTAATGGCGGGGTGCACCAACTCTTTGTTGTTGGTGAATCTTCTCATCAAGCTAAGCACAGATGTATGATTATATATAAATTTTGTGATGCTTTTTGATGAGTCAACAATATCTTTGACAAAGGGAATTTTCCCTATGTCCTCTAACATCAAATCAATACAATGGGCAGCACAAGGTGTCCAAAATAAAGTAGGATGCCTGTCCATAAGCATTCTACCAGGAGCAACATAATTTGCAGCATTGTCCATTATGACTTGGACAACATGTTGTTCACCCACCTCCAAAATAAAAACATCTAGCAAATCACACAAATTTCTTGCATCTTTGATTTGATGAGATGCATCAACAGATTTGATAAACATAGTCCCCTTGGGACAACTAACCAAGACGTTTATAAGGGTTCTCCCCTTTTGGTCAGTCCAACCATCTGACATAACAGTGCATCATGTTTGTGCCCATGATGCCCTAAAATCCTCCAATCTTTGGGTGTAGTCACGCTTTTCATCTTGAAGAATCCAGCCTCTGAAATCATGATAAGAAGGGATTTTGTACCCCGGGCCAACACTGGAAATAGCATCAACAGTAGGTTGGAAAAATGGATTATTCCTTACAATGCTGAAAGGAATATCACTCCAGAGGAGAAATTTTGCCATCAACCTGTCAGCTTGTTCTTTTTCAGTTCTTTTTAGCATTGAACCGATAGATGGTTGTGAACCAGGTGTGGTTCAAGGAACAAAAAATCATGATGCAGCTACCGGATTGACTGATGCTGCAGTAGAACCAGTGCCACTTGGCCCACTTCCTTCATCTGACCTTTTTAGTTGCCTTTTGAGTTCTTCTTTGGCCTCTCTAGTGTGCTCTAATTCTCCCAATGCTCTCATGGCTCTTTGGATAAGTTGAGGATTTGTATTTATACACGGCCCCACATCATGTCCAGGGATTTGTGCAAGGTGAAACTTCAACCTGTACACCCCCCCCCCACGTATCTCCTTTCCACACAACTTGCAATTCAAGTTTTGTCTATCATTCGGAGCTTTAGGTTCACCATATTCCCAGAAAGGATCTAATTTCCTTGGCACGTTTGCTTTTGAATTTTGAATTTGCAAACCTATGGGAAAATAAGGATTAGGAAATAGGAATTTAGGATTACAATTTAGCATTTACAAAATTACAAGTTACAAATTTCCAGAATCCAAAGTTCCAAACCCAAGTTACCCAACCAAATGGCAAATGCCAAAAACAATGAAAAAACATAAACAATGTTTAAAAAAAATGAAAAAAAAAATGAAAAAATTGGTTCCCATAGTCATACCAATTTACCCATCCCAAATCAATGAAAAAATACAAAAAATTCTTTAAAAACAATGAAAACAAAAGGAAAATGGTGCCCATATGAAGTTTCCCAACCAAAAACAATGAAAAACAATGTTTTTAAACAAGGAAAACAAAAAAAATTTAATCCACATACCGTTTTTATGGAGAAATTGGTGGTCTCCTCTTGAATTTGTCCTACAAGCACTTAGATTTGCTCACAAACCCTCCAGCTGCTCTCTCCAAGACGTTCTCCTCCTCCTACGCGCGCCCACAGTCCAAATGAACAAAAAAAAATCAAAAATCGGATTATAAAACCCGCTGCCCCGACACCCCACGCTTTTTTCGGAAAAAAGAGCGATTTTTTCGAAAAAAGCGCGCTTTTTTTGGAAAAAATCGGCAAAAAAAATTTAGCCGCTTTTTTCCCATAAAACGCGCGATTAAATCGTCTTAGGGAAAAAAGCACGATTTAACCGCGCTTTTAACAACACTGCTAGCATGCTGAAACAGCAGTGATAGACCTCCTTACATGTCCAAATACTTAGCAAACTGTATAGTGCTGGTCATATATACCATAGCATTTTACCATGACCTTTCAAGAGCCTTCCAACTATGCATAGTTTCAGGAAAACCTCCAGGAGATTAGAGAATACTCGACCCTGCTTCAGATGTATATGCAACCAATTATTAAGGAGATTTGACTCTTTGACAGTGATAAAATCTGCCCACAAAGGACAACTCGAACACAAACTGATAGAACTTGATTTGAAGATGCTTTGAAACCAACTTTTCCTCTTTGGATAAGCTACAACCAACTCAACTTCTTGAGATAGGCTCCTCTTTGTCTATTTTTTTCAATGTGCAACACCATAAAACGTTCAACATTATACCATATCAATTCACATAGAAATGGCTCAAATAACGTTGTAACCATACCTACACCAAAACGGACTCGCAGACAACATACCACCGTATTCCAACTCATATTCAAAGCATAAAATCATCATTTTAACCAGCACACCTTTTGGATAACGCACAATGGAAATACCATTACACGGTCATTGAAGCACAACATATATCTGCAACATATATCCAACAAGGTTTGGCACCATATGATATTTAGGCATGCACAGGTGTCTTTAATGCGAAAAACACACAAATAAATGCCACAAGAAAATAGTGTCTTAGGCTATTGTAGTACACACCAATCATGTTGTGTGAGATGATAGAGCACTGAAGGCTCAAGGTGAGTAACCCATTGGTGAGATTTGGCTACCTACGTGAACAAAATGGATAACGAAGAGGCGTCAACAAGTTGACACACAAGGAGTGATGGGATGTTGAAATGCCAATTATGGGTTTACCAAAAGCTCATCAAAAAGGCCCTCTCAGTGATTTTTTTTTTCTTTTTTAAATTGAGGCACAATGGGGGAGCCATGAGGCCTGACGCAGTGGATTCCATCTTTCAATCATCTCAAACATAGTCTTGAACAAAGCAAAAGCAGCAGTAGTCATCATCAATCCAAAGAAGAAGAAGATCCTAAAACAAAACACTTTGAGGATGTCAAGGCAAGTCTTCGAAATCCCATTCCTCGACGAAAGCAACCCCAGCCTCTTTCTCGAACCCTCCTCGGACAATCCATGAATTTTGGTGATCACACGGTATTTTCAGACCACAAGCCGAGTGTTGCATCACAGGTTGAGATACATAAGAATCTGTCAGAGTTTCGAATTAAATCTATAGCACCTAATACCTTCTAGAGATTGCCCCCAAAAAGTTATTCTTCAAATGATCAGGCCGTCGGGGTTTCATTTCAAGCTCTCTACGAGAGCAGCATGGGCAGGTAACACCAAATTTCATGCTACAGCCTCCAAAGGATCATTTGATTGAACAGGACTTCCCTTTTCAGCAATGAAACAAAATATGGAACAACATTAATACCATCATTCAATAGCGTTAAAACAACGTTAATACCATTCAAATGGAAACCATTTTATGCATCTGTATCCCACGCATATACTGATTTGGAATGAACTCCTTTTGTCGACACAACGTTAATATTCAACAGGCCATTCAATGTTCATTCAACAGCGTTAATAACACAACAATTCAAACGCATAGGCATATACCATATTCAACAAATGCTGTGTCAAATCCATTCAACGTATACTATTCAGGTTCAATGCTGAGATAACTATAGAGACTGTGTTATCTCTGCGTGGCTCAACAGATTCAACAGCGTTCAAATGAGCACCCATTTGGTAAGCTTCAACAGCGTTCAAATGATTCAGCCACAATCAATGCAATATGCATTCAAACTTCGAACATAACCAAACGTTGATACCAAAATGATTCAACTTCATAACGCATTCAAACAGCCGCATTCAACTTCATAACGCATTCAAACTTGAATCATACGCATACCATTCGCATACCATTCAACAACGCATACCAGGAGCTGGACCTTCATCGATGGTGGCGTGTCAGCCTCAGCGCTAAAACTGGAAAAGACAGTGCTATGATTTAATATACAGTAGCGTTCAGACAGTGCTCATACCAGCATTCAATTATCAGCATGTCAGGCCAGTTCAACGCACAGCATTAATATTCAAACGCATTCAACTGTTATGGGACAACGTTAATATGATATGGACAGATGTGCAGTGCTGGCAGAGGCAGGTTATCTCAGGTCTGAGGGGAATAAGGTAGAGTCAGAGGTCAGGTAACGCAGAACTGACATATATATAGAGACCACAAAACAAGTGGCTCACATTGGAGCAGGACCAGCAATCGCCCGCTCTGATACCATGTTAAACACACATGGGAGCAAGAACAATATGAATGATAAATAATGAGAGTAAAATTTTTATTAACAAGAGATATACATTTATAGTACAATATGGACCGTTGGGTTTCACATCCCAAGGTCTCTTGGACTCCTTTTCTCCATTCAGCTTCCACACTAACCCATTGAGGATTAGGTGTCCAACAAAAATAACTTCACAACTTGAGTCCTCTAAAAGAAACATGAAATTAGATGGTGAAGTAAATCTGGATATGAGGTCCTCATATCAAGAATAAATAAATTTAGATAGTAAAGGTGAGGAAACAAGCACAACTCCAATTCCAAAAACACCTTCAAGGTATGTACAGAAAGAACATCCTAAGATTCAGATGCTTGGAGATCAAATATATGGTGTTCAGACTAGGAGGAAACTTGTTGGCAGTTCAAGTTATGCAAATCTAACTCTCTTGTCACAAATTGAACCCAAGAGTCTTGTCCAAGCAAGTGAGGACAAGTTCTCGGTGAAATATATGAATGAAGAACTTGATCAAATGGAAAAGAATGACATTTGGGAGCTTGTTCCAAGACCTAGAGAGAAAAATGTCATTGGGACCAAATGGGTTTTCAAAAACAAGTTGAATGAGCAAGTTCAAGTAATCAAGAACAAGGCTCAATTGGTCTGCAAAGGGTATGCCCAAATAAAAGGGCTAGATTTCGAGGAAACCTTTGCACCAATAGAAACACTGGAAGCTATCCAAATTTTTAGTTCCCTTGCAAGCCACAAAAAAATCAAGGTATATCATATGGATGTCAAGTTTTCATCTATTAATGGAAATTTGGAAGAAGAAGCTTACGCTAAGCATCTAGAAGGATTTATTCTTAGCACAGATGAAGTGTTTGTATTCAAACTAGAAAAGGCCCTATATGGACTCAAGCAAGCTCCTATAGTTTGGTACAAAGTTTTGGATAAATACCTTTAGCAACAAGGCTTTAAAAAGGGTATTGTTGACAGTAATCTATACATAAAATCTGAAGGTGACTATCTACTAATTGTAGTAGTATATCTGGATGACATAATCTTTGGAAACTACAAGGAACAAATGGGGCATCAATTCGCAAAATGTAAGCAAACAGAGTTTGAAATTTCCATGATCAAAGAGTTGTCTTTATTTTTGGGATTGCAAATATCTCAGTCTCCAAAAGGAGATTTTATCTCCCAATCTAAATATCTTAAAGAAACTTTGAAAATATTCAAGTTGGAATATTACAAGCCAATGAGCACACCTATGGTTACAAACTACAAAATGTGCAAAGAATATGAGATACCATTGGTAAATTAGACTAAATACAAATCCATGATAGGAATCTTGTTGTATCTTACAACTTCGACACTAGACATCATGCAAGTTGTGGGTCTTGTGGCCAGATTTCATTCCTTCCCTCATGAAAGTCATGTTTTTTCTATCAAATGATTTTCAAATATAATCAAGGAATAACAAAATATGGAATGTGGTATGATAAGAGAAAATAATTTAAGTTGAAGGACTACACTAATGATGATTGGGCTAGAAGTCTTAATGACTGGAAGAGCACCTCAAGTGCAAATTTATTCTTGGGGAAATGCTTGGTGTCATGGGTCAGCAAGAAACGAGCCTCCATTTATTTATTGATTGTTAAAGCAGATTATATTGTTGATGGTACCTATTTCACACAAATTATATGTATAAAGAAAACTTTAAAAGATATTCAGGTAGAGTTGAGTAATCCTATTCCAGTTATGTGTGATCATACAAGTGCCATTAGTATCTCTAAAAATCCTATCATGCATTCAAATACCAGACATATTCCTATCAAGTTCCATTTCTTAAGGAAAAAATTGCAGCCAATGTTGTCAGACTTGAATACGTGGCCAATAAAGACCAAATTGCATATATCTTTACTAAGCCACTAGCAAGAGAACCCTTTGAATATCTCAAGAAACAGATAGGATTTATGTCTCTTACTTCTAAATGACTCCATTTTGGTGAGTGTTGGTAGCTACTCAACATGTGGGATCAATGGAAGAGTAAGTTGCAATGGTTTATGGGGAGTATTCAAGAAGTATTATTTTCCATTGATGCCAAAGGGGGAGAAGATTACTGGGGCATTAGAGAAGACCATGCCTAGCTTCAGAGAGAGCTTATGGCGTTGCCATCAATTCCAAAGGGGGATATTGTTGGGCAGCTGGCATTGGCTGGATGGCTAGTGGTTGTGAGTGTGTCAATATTGATGTCAATAGAATTAGCATGGTGATCCTATGGTTGTTGCAGGTTTATGGTAGAAAATCACCATAGTAGTAGACTTATTAAAAAGCCATAAAATAATGACTATAGTGATTGGTAGTCTAGGCTTAGTAGGAATCCTATGGTAGCTATAGGCTTCTCATAGAGAATCACCATTGTAGTAGGCTTATTGGAAAAGCCATAAAATTATGATCACGTAAATCGAGGGTCCAATTTCTTCGCATCATATTTCAAGTTTGGAGCCATCTTTTAGGTTGCAAATGGGATCAAACACTACATTGAACTTTCTCCAATGGAAAATTCTATGAGTAAGCTTTCCAACAGTATATGGAAATCTAGAAATAGCCATCGGAATAAAAAGTTGTTGATCTTTGAACTAGGGAGCTTGAATTCCTTAAGAGGATACCAAATATTAGAGCCTCGAAGTAGGGGATTAATCATAACATCGGATTAGGATATATCAGAGGTTGGAGTACATCGAAACCTCGGAGCAAGAGACTAATCGGAACCTCGAAGCAAAGGTCTGATTGGAACCTCGGAGAAAAGGTTGGATTGGAACCTCAAAGCAGGCTATATCAGAGGATGAGGCCATCGAAATATAGAAACCTCGAAGCAGTATATATCTGTGGCCAAGGCCATTAGAATATTAGAACCTTGTAAGTCCTTACATATTGTAATTTCTTGGAAGCGCCGAGGTTCGCAAAGGAAAAGAAATACAAAGGAATTTGGTGTAGGACTAGGAACCAAGGAGGCCCTTTCTCTCTCCTTAAATAGGAAACATGGTAGTAGTGATTAGTCCTTAAGAGCTAAAGTGGAAAATGGCGTCAACATGATGTGGTAATACGATGGACACATGTAAGCTTGTTTTGGAATTTTGATGACCTAATTGGGCAAATCAGGGTGACATGTGTCACCACTCAGGAGGTTCCATGTGGATAGATGAGGAAATCATAACATCATCTTGAAGGTCAACATATTGGAGGTTGAGGACCTCATAACTCTTATGCGAATGGAATTTGAAACAGGTTATAATGAAAGGGGATTTGATGTAAGATTGGCACTTGGTCATGGAGTTCACAGAACCAAGGGCGTAGATGAGGCTTAGCACCTAAGTGCTATGCCCGCGGTCACAGAACCTTGTTCTATGATGGAAATGTAGAAAATCCTATAGATTCACAATTTCATGCAATGTACTAAACCACATGACAATAATCTACTTCTACGTTCAACCAGAAGAAGCCAATAGATCAATGAAAACAATATGAAAAAGAAGAAGATAAATCAATGGCACATAACACAATATGTATCTAGGGAAGTCCACTACTCAAAACCCCTCCATTTGTATTGCATATATAAAAAACTTGAGTGAAGATAGAAAGATTGTTTTCACTAGAACAATTATGCACAAGTATGCTCAACTCTTTCAGCTCACAAGGAAGCTCTTGGCCAATGCTTAACCAATTTTGTAGCTCTCCAAGCCCCTATTTCCTTGTGCAATTCCTATGGCTAAATAAACCATATTAATGGGAATCCAGTACTTTCAAAGCTATGTAATCCAATCTAGGTTGGCTTTATAATTACATGCATGATCTATACAACTCAGTAAATCATATAACTGATAGTACATTGTCCCTGCACTCTAGTCTCAACTAGGTCTTTCTTAGAATCAACATGCATGTGTTTCTAATGAGGGAATATTCAGTTAACTAGAGTGACACTTGTGGATGCACTAGTGCACCAATTGACTGTTAACTCTCTATTAGTTCCTCAAATAGTTTGGAAGTAATTTAACTGAACATAACTCAATAAACTAAGTTCTCTAATTACAACTCACAATTAAACTCATCCTGGACCCCTAAAACTTAGGGAGAACATATAAATGATTTCAGAAATACTTCCAACTCGAAATCCCTATGCTAATTATGTTAATTAAACTTAATTAACTATTTACAAGTTTCTATGAGAATAGAATTTGATTTTAATTCTCAGTTTAATTCAAGGACAAATTAAACTGGAATTTCTTGTTGCCACTTCTCAACACTCCCTCTCAACAAGAAAGGGATTATCATCTACCCTGATCCTATCTCTATGAAATTTGAATTTACATCTTGATAATGCCTTTGTCAAAACGTCAGCATCTTCCTCCTCCATGGGAATGTACTCAAACAACATAATTCACCTCAATACATAATATCTGAGATGATAATATCAAATATCAATATGCTTGGACCAATCATCAAAAACTAGATTTTCAACGAGTTTGATACAACTCTGATTATCGCAATAAATCAGAGTTGGTTCCATCTACTAACCAAATGAATAAGCAGGATCTTCCTCATTCAAATGGCCTCGAATGCTACCTAACTCATAGCCATGTACTCTGCCTCTACCGAACTGAGTGCAACCAATCTCTGTTTCTTATTGTAACAAGAAATTGTTGCTGACCCAATATTGAAGTTCCCTCCTAATGTGTTCTTCCGGTAGAATGGACTACCTGCCCAATCTGCATCGGTGAAGCCTTGAAGCTTCACTCCCTCTATTTTTTTGTATGATAATCCATACTAAGAAGTGCCCCTAAGGTATCTCAACACATGCTTTGTCGCCTTCCAATATAGCTTGGTAGGCCTAACAATCGCTTGACTAAGCTAGTTAGCTGAATAACATATATTTGGTTGTGTGTTAACCAAGTACATAAGTGAACCCAAAAGATGCCTGTAAACAATAGCTTCCACTACTTCCCCTGAGGTATCATCCTCCTTCCTCTAGTTACCTACTAGAGGAGTCTCCATGGGTTTATTGCTCTCCATGTGAATATCCTAAGTATCTTGTTGGAATAACTCCCCTAAGACACAAACAACTCCCCATCTCCCTACCATACCTCCATGCCAATAAACTAATACATGAGCCCCATTTCCTTCATCTCAAACTCTCTTGCAAGTTCCTCCTTGCAAGATTTGATCAGTTGATCATCACCTGTCAATATGAGATCATCAAAATAAAGTACAATGATCAAAAACTTACCTTCCACCACTATGTGGTATAGGTTCACATCTTCTTCACTATTCGTGAAGTCCAACTTGATGAAGTAGCTATCTATCCCAGTGTACCAAGCACGGGGTGCTTGCTTCAACCCATATAATGCTCTCTTGAGCCAACACACATGTGACTCATGGTTAGAGGTCTCAAAACCTTCAAGATGCTCTATGTACACTTCTTCCTCAAGCATGCCATTAAGTAAGGTTGTATTTACATCCATATGATGTATCTTCCAAATCATCTGTGATAATAGTGACAATATAGATTTGATCAATGAGTACCTTGCAACACTAGAAAATGTCTCATTAT
Source organism: Pinus tabuliformis (assembly GCA_031772625.1). Lineage (NCBI taxonomy): Eukaryota > Viridiplantae > Streptophyta > Pinopsida > Pinales > Pinaceae > Pinus > Pinus tabuliformis. Next base: position 1,749,474,928 of record CM062817.1, on the reverse strand, counting down.
AGTCAATCTCCTCTACCTGTGAAAATCCACGGGCCACAAATCTAGCCTTATGCTTCTCCACACTACCATCTACATCTTAGTTTACCTTGTAAAGCCAATGGGAACTCACCAATAACTTCTCCTCTAGTCTCTAGACCACATCCCAAACACTATTACGAACTATGGATTCATAATCCTCCACCATGGCATCAACCCAAATCGGCTACTGCACTACTTCCTTAAATGAAGATGGCTTTGTCACAACGCATTTTCCCATAAGATCCATGTATCTAGTGTATCGATCAGGTGACCTCATCTGCCTGCGTTGTGAAGTGGGTGCTCCCATATTCTCCTGTGCATCATCCAATACTCTGTCAACCTCTCTAATGTGCTTTCTTCCATCTCTGGAAGACTCTGCCTAAGTGGATGTCTCCAATACCGGATCCTCTACATGTGGCTACTCCACATCAATCTGAGGCTCCTCAAACTTAGGAGCTTAAATCTCCTCATCCTCATGTAGCTCAATATCCCTCTCAAGGGAAACTCACATGGCCTTCTCCTCATCGAATTTAACATCTCTACGAACCATTGTCATCCTACTAGTCGATAAGTACACTCGATAGTTGTGAGGTGTATCAGTGTATCCCACAAATATCCCCAACTTTGTTGTCGGCTCAGGCTTCTTCTTTGCATCTTTGGTCACATGTCAATATACTAATGCCTCAAAAATCCTGAAGTGACCAATATCTGGCCTCTTACAAGAATAAGCCTCCTCTCGTGTCTTCATCTCAAGTATCCATGTGGGCTACGGTTCTGAACATAAACCGTTGTGTTACATGCCTTAGACCACAAGTGTAGTGGTAGGCCTTGATCATGCAATATTTCCCTCACTTCCCCTATTATGCTTATGTTCTTCCTCTGGCCACCCCATTCTGCTGAAGGTTATGGGGTGTCGTCAACTCCCGTTTAATCCCTTCTACTTCATAGAACTTCTTAAAATCATTTGAGACATATTCACCACCATTATCACTCTGTAGAGATTTAACCTTCTTTCCCAACTCTTTCTCCACCAATGCTTTAAACTCACAAAAATTTGTGAAGGTTTAATCCTCTTTCTACGTGAAAAATATCCAACATTTTCGAGAAAATTCATCAACAAATATAACATAATACTTGTGTTTGGTCATGGATGCTATAGAGAATGGTCCACACACATATGAATGGACTCGCTCTAGAATAGCCTCTGCTCACATGTCTCTATCATGAAAGGAATGCTTGGTGTATTTTCCCAAAGTACACCCCATGCATGTATCAACTTGGTCAAGCGTACCTTTGGGAAGACCAGTAGAGATCTACTGCAATATCTTCAAAGCACCTTGATGCAAGTGGCACAATCGCTTATGCCACAACTCCCCAACATCTCTGCTCTACACCATTTCTTCTTTTGTGCTCAAAGTGGCACAATCCTCTACCTCCAACTTATAGAGATTATTCACCTGAATCCCTGTCTTCTTTACTTCACCCATGGCTATGTTTCAAAGGAACTCCTTTCCTTTCGAGAAAATCACATCATAGCCTTTATCCTTAATCATGGCAACGGATACCAAGTTCTTCTTCAACCTGGGCACATACATAAAATTATTCAAGGTGAGTGGAGCCCCATTCTCCCTCTGAAAAGTAATCATGCCCAATCCAGTAACACTATACTTCCCATCATCACCCATCTAGATATGCATATGGATATCTTTCTCCTCTAGGTCACTGAATAACTCTTTGTCAGCAGTCATGTGGAACAAAGCTCCACTATCTAAGTACCATACACTTCCCATCACTGATAACACCATGCATGAAATGAGGGAAATTTTCAATTCAAATTGACAGGCCAAAGCCTCACCCTCCACTCCTCCTCGGGACTTCTTCTTCGACTTCTTGAGTGGACAATTTGTAGCAAAATGGCACATCTCATAACAATGAACGCACTTAAATTTTGTCATGTCTTTCTTCATACCTCCATGATAAGGATTCGATTTAGAATTGGAATCTTTCCCTTTCCCCTTCTTCACCTTAATCGCTACGTCACAATTCTCTTCATTATCAGTCTTTGATAAAGATCCATCCCTAATGTTCTTCATGATCTGCTCTTGCATCAAATACGACCATTGTCGTTCCAAATCTGGAAACTTCTCCCGACCATTAACAGAGTCCTGATAACTATGCAAACACCTTGGGATTCCAAGAAGAGAAAGACTCACCATATCATCCTCGGAAACCATGATTCCAACACTTCCAAGTTCAATACGACACTGTGTGAACTTGGTCAAGTATTTTGGAATCGTCTCACCTTTCTCCATTTTTATTTTTCGAGGTTTGTCCTTTAGTTCCAATTTCCTATGGTCACTATTATTTTGATACAACTTCATCAATGCTTTCCTCAAGGATTATTCGCCTCACCTCCACCACACACTTCTTCTATTCGACCAAATTCTCTGCATCTGATGCTAGTGGCTTAGGAATTTCTTGATCAAAAAATTACTTCAATCCATTATCCTCTAGCATGACCTCCATTTTTTCCCTCCAGGCTATAAAATTCAAGTTTCCTTCCAAGACATACTCGAGCCGCAAATCGTAGAATGCCATCTGCTGATGTCGATCCTCAAGTATGAAATGAAAATTTGAATTTCACCTGTAACCCTGAACTCAAAACTTTGAAATATCCTCTAGTATATGATTATGTTGTGCTATACAACAACCCGCCCATTTCAATTTTTAATCTTAGTCTAAAGATGCTAAATAAGAAATAGGTCCCCTTTAGGATATAAAAAGCAATAAAACTTTTTGAATAAAATAGATTTTCCATATTTTTCATATAAAAGTTTCTTTATGAGTATTTGGAACCGCTCATCGCAAATCACAATTGTTTAAGACCAATGAACATCCATTTGAAAAGTTGCGATGTGATCAAAGTCATTGCAAATCCCTCATCACAAAGTTTTAATCGAAATGATCCATTTATAAAAATACAATGTGATATAACTATCGCATTTCGCATATCGTTAATCCCAAGGAATAACTTATGGCATTTCGTTGAAACCTTGCAATACGATAAGGCTATCGCAATCGCATATCGCCAATCCATAGGAAAACATTGAAACCACTCCATTGAAACTTTGCAATGTGATACAACTATCGCATATCACGCTCCCAATAAAAGCAAGTAATATATACTATGAAGACACGCGATATAGGGATAAATCAATTATAAAGGAAAAACACGATTTGCCAAGTTTGAAAAGGAAACTGTCAACTCTACATGCCAGCTCATCACTCATCGCAATCACAACAATACAAAGAATTATTTCGATCATAGCGCTTGTAACTCCTGATTTGCGATATGTGATGGTTCCATAAATATTAAAATAATACAATCGCTAATTTCAAAATCACAGAGTTACGACACCTATTCTAAAAGGACCGTTGGAAAACTTGCGATATGACATATATTACTTTGGAATTAAAGTTTCACGTTATGAAGTTACAGTAAAGCATTAAGAGGCAGTTATGGTTATAGTCCTTTAAGGATTTCATCCTTGGTGGCTATGTACAATGTGAGATATTTTGCATCTAATGCGCATAACTGCTTTTAGTATGTAATTAGTTGTATTACCTACTCTCAAATTTTTTCGCCTATCATGCTCCTCTTTCTCATTTTGCAGTATAAATCTAGAATCATGCAGTTAGTCAAGATGTCTAATAAATCTCGAAAGACAAAGGCTCCCATTATAGTGGAAGAAGGACAGGGAAAATTGGTGTTAATCTTAGATACTACCTATCAAGGCCTTGGTAAGATCTCATGGGAAGGAATATATACTTTGCATGAAGGTGAAAATTCGAAGGAGATAGAAGAAGAAGCAACAGCTGATGGAACTGATGAAACAGAAAACACACTCAATGATTTGGCCAGCTCTTTCCTCCATAGAATAGCATCCTGTGCAAACATTTTACCATATAATGATCTAGTGATATGGGTAATCGAGAGCATTAATATAACGAATAGAGCTTTCTTCACAACTGATGGAAGGATGTTCGGATCATTCAAACCTGAAGATGTCAAGAGAATGTATCACTTGCCAAATACCCAGCGACACTACAACAAATCATTCTTGGAAGCTTTCGCCATGGAGAATCAAACAGAGTCAGACCCTATCAAGCAATGGAGACACTTTCCTAACAAGCACAAACATGAATCTTTTGGTATGTACTATGTGGACTCCTTAGCATCTCCATATTGTTATGCCACTACTATGATATGTAGACCCTTTGGAAGCCCTGATTCTGCTAGATTTTCTATTGAAATGGTTCTATTGATAGAAGCAACGATAAACTCCTTTGTCATGGATTAGGCAACTATCCTATCGGATAAAATGGCTAGTCAAATACTGGATTATAGAAAGAACAGATTTATCACTACTTGAGTTGTGCTCCCATTCTATATGAGTGCTTACATAATGGACACAATTTGTTTTAATTCCAACTTTCCCATCTTAGGTTGGAAATGGATTGTTCAGGATCCAACCCCCATTCATATTTACCATAAATACATATGGAAGTCTAAATACAAGAATCATTTATACAAGATTTCCATGGTTTTATTTTACCCGTCCATTAAGATGTCTTTAATAAACTCACTCCTCGGCTGTCTGACGAGGCTAGCATTGATTTAACCTCAATCGGAAGTTGGTTCTGGGAAGGGAGGTTCACCTATATAAGGGTTTTTGGCAGTATTACGGATCCTCATGTCCTTCCTCTTTACATTCCAGATATGCTATTAGCCAGGGAAGTAGCCTACTAGATAGTGGAAAAAGGGATGTCCAAAAACCTTAAAGACTCCAAGAAACAGTTGTGGCCTCCCTTTCCTCTTCGTTGTAGCACCTACTCATTGCATGATTTTAAACATGCCGAGAAAGAAGTAGAGAAAACAAAGGATCTGAGTCTAGCGGTTATCCCTAAAAGACAATATGATCCAAATAAGGTTTCTTTCAGTTTCACCACTCAGGTGAAAGTTAGTAGATTCATACATGAGGAAGATGAATTTGATGACTTATTTTCTTCAGCAAAGTTATTCTCAACAGTAAGTAATCTGGAAAAATTCAAATTGGGAGCTGAGAAAATGGACAAATTCATGGAATACAGGACACAGAGGTTACCGACAATACCTCTGAATTTATTAAATACTACACTAATCATTCAACACGTAGAGCACAGCAGAGAGCAGGTTATAGAAAAGATTTCTTGGAAAGTAAATCAAGTGATAAGGCCAGTGAACCACTAAGCATTGATGTTCACATTGATCCCATATTGATTAAAGAATGGGAGTAGTTTGATCAATAGATCAAAAGTCAGAATGATCGTTAAAAAGTTATCACAACAGCATCCCCCGGAACACAACGGCCCATTATTCCTGATATTGTGATTGAAGGGACACCTCGCAAAGGCACAACTCAAAAGGAGATAGAAATAATCCCTGAAAATCCTTTAGGAGATATTACATTGAATATTGAGTAATTCCACTGTTGGATGTGTTTTATAGCCCAAAATAGAGGGTTGTAGTCAAGAGACAGAGGAAAAAGAGGAAAATAGACCAGACATCATCCACAACTCCTCAATCTGAATTTATGAATGATATATGGAAGGATTTAGAGGTCAATCCTTCTGAGGATTTGACTAATTTATCTCAATTTGCAAGGGCATACACAACTGCTACAATTGATAAGGCAACTGAAGTTAACCAATTGATCAAAGAAAAGGATCAAAAGATTAATCATCTTGAAGAACAATCAACAGTAGAGCAACAAAAGATTAATCGGCTTGAGGAATAGTTGGAAGTAGAGAAACAGAAGAATGAGCAACTTGAAGTACAATTAAACCTAGAAAAACAGAAAATTGACCAGTAGGTCATTCAAAAAAACAATAGGTGTCTCAAGAGCTTGAGCATCTTAAATTGATACATCAACAAGAGATTAAATCTAAAGAGGAGAAAATCACACAGTTACAACCCTCTATAGAACAGTTCAAAGATTATCCCAAGGTTGAGGAGTTTAAGAAGGAAGCCCTAGAAGCAAATAAGGCTTTATCTCAACAACTGAATCTACTTTGCCAGAAAATATCTCTTATTGATCCATTATGAATCACAATGACATCACTGATTGACCATGTAGTTAATACCAGGTTAGAATTTGAAGATGCGGATGGTAAAGTCACAAATTACCTCTCCTAGAAAAGCACAGAAGAAGGAATAGCTGCTAAATTACCTAAAATTCAAGAGTCACATAAAGAGATATTATTTCCAGAATGGGAAACATAGTTGATAAAGGCAGAAAGAGCCACCTCCAGGGCTAGGGCTATAATGAATAATGTTATTGAGTTGGTGAATGATAACTTATATGGTGCCAATTTATTTTCTTATTGTTTCCGAGGAAATCTTCCAAAGGCAAAAGTTTTAGAGAATCAATGGAAGCAAGATTTGGACACCAAAGAGGAACAACTCAACAAAGTAAAAAGCCTTATCTGGGATGCGTATTGGTCCTTTCTGGTTAAGCCACACAACCAACAGATGACTATCAAGTTCCTTGTTGATGTTGTTGATCACATGATGCCCAAGCTTTCAGATGCCACATACATGGGACAATTACACTCCAGGATGAGTCATCCTCCAGAAATCCAAAGCATGCTCTAAATTTGTCGGTTGAGGATACAAGAGAAGAAATAGATGTGATGAATCTATTCAAAGGCTATCGCAATACTATTTTTGAAATTCAAATACCATATTTTGATGAAGGTAGTTCCAACAATTCTCAACAATTTTTGTGGATAGTTTGTTTTCAATTTTATTATAAAAACCCTTTCATGTTATTTTAGAAAGGGTCCTCAATTTGTATAAAACTAGACTTGAGAAGTTTGCACTTCTGCACTTCTTAATTTATTTTTTATAAGCCATGGATCAAGGTTTCAAACTTTTTGTGAAATAACTTCATAAATACTTGCATTTTTGTATCTTCGTGGAGCTTTCAGAATAAGAAGATTGAAGCAGATTGTTATTTGCATAACGAGACTCAAATACATATGGTACTTCTATCGTTGTTCTTTCTGTCTTGTTTGATGTAATTAGCATTCCATTGATTTGTTATTATTGATATATTCTCATGTTTCAAGCAACTCTATATTATTTCACTTTTGAATGATCTAGAATTGTTATATTATATACATATGTCAACAATAAATATTAGTATATCATGCGATATGTTTTCACATTACTTTGTCTAATTTCTTATTCAAAGTAATCATCATATATATATATATATATATATATATATATATATATATCTATAGATAGATAAGTGAATAATATATATTACCATTTGTTTGCTAGGAATTATCAAGAGTCACATTATTATGAGATCACCTGGGTTATATAGATATATCTGCATATTTTAGAGCTTATAGATTAAAACCACCTATAATATTTTTATACATTTAGAACACCCATTCATCAAATCATACTTTATTGGGAAATTGGTCCCATAATATCTAGTCAGAGCCACCATCCCAAACATAGAAGGAGCTGCACTAAGGTCTGGACCGGGTGGTTATACCCAATGTTGGTGCTATGATTTTAGAGGCATCAATATTTTTGGCGCTAGAAAGAGGGCCTAACTATGAGTGGCAAGTAAATCTAAATATACATGCCATTCTAAGAGTAAAACTCCCCTCACCATCTCCTCCAACTTCTCCTTCACATTCTAAATCTCTTATTCCTAATCGAGAAGTTGAAAAGAACAATAAAACACCCACTCCTGAAACCATAAACATGCCAGACAATTATTCTCTTGAACCTCTTGAAGTAAAATCTTTGATTCATAAACTCAAGGGGAATTCAATATCCCAAGAAGAGTCTGAGTTATCCCAAGGTAGTGTTACTTCGCAATATATCCCATCGCAGCCACTAACTAGGGAAAAGAGTGAAAAGCTTGGTATTCCACCAATTGAATTCCCTCTACCAAGTTGAAAAAGGGCTAGAAAGACACCATCAAAATCTAACAGTGAGACTTTTTCCTCATCATTATCCATTCCATCCATACCATTACAAGGTCATACATCTATTTCCCAACTTTAGATCATAGTCCAAATAGGTACAGGAGCTTCAACATCCTCTACCCAATCACTTTCAACTGCTTCGTCACCCTCTTCTACTATTAGATCAATGATGGCACATAATCAATCTCAACCAAGGCCATGCACCAACCCAAGAGCTGTTAGAATGCCTGCACCTTTGACATAATTTATAGCACATCCTGAAAAAATGGCTACCTAAATTTAATCCTAACAATGGCTTGTTAGTGGAATAACATATAAACAATTTCATGTTATTAATTAACTTGAACGGAATAACGGAAGAAGATGTTGTTGTTAGACTATTTCCATACACTCTACAAGGAGCAGCAGGATCGTGGTACTTTTCATTACCACCAGGGTCTATCAATAGCTGGGATGATTTCCAAGAGAAATTTCTAACTAAGTTTTGAGATGATAGATCTACAACAACTTTGATTAATGATCTCTCCAACCTGAAAGCCGAATCAAAAGATCCCATTAAAGACTTCAACTCACGCTTCAATACGTTTTTGAATAAAATACTTGTGACATCCAAGCCTAGTGAGTAGGTCCGAAATGAATGGTACATTTTTGCGCTGCCTTAAAACATAACCATCTTCATTGATAGGGTTGCTAAACCAACATTAGCAGAAAATATGAAGGAAGCAATAGTTGTTCAAAAACGTATCCTCACTTTGGAAAAGAAAAACGCTCTAGAAGAAAGGAAATCCAAGAAAGTTACCTTTAGAGATGACTCAAAGAGGAAAGAAACCAAGGATCCATATGACATGGAAGGCTTACAAAAATTTCTTAAAACTATGTCTAATGAAATGGTTGAAATAAAAAAGCAGGTAGCTGAAACTTCTACGAAAATACCATTTAGGAACTTTAAAAGAAATTAGCCAATTGATCTTAAACCACCTAATGCTATATCTAATGTAGAATCTGATCTAGATGATGATGAAGATGAAGATACAATTTTATCAGCTGAAGAAACAGAAGAATATGAAATAGTTTAATGTCATGGAATGCGGGACTTTATCCTACCCAACTCTGATAAAGAAAGTGAACAGGAAGCTCTGCCAATATACACCAGAAGTAAAAGTATAGTAGAGACTAATCAAGCAAATCAAAAGAAGAAAAATTCAAATCCTGTTACTAAGGAGAAAGTTCCCACAAAGAAAGCTCCAGTTGCATCCCCTCACAATCAACCATATTCGTCCCATCCTCCCTCATCATCTAAAACATTGGTAGTTTCAAATTCCATGGATTATAACATAGTGGAAGATATGAAGAAGACTCGAGAAAATATTTCTTTGCATGAACTTAGCAAGCTCAAGCATCAACAAAAATTATCGCTTAAAGAATTAAATGCAGTACCTTCTTCTCCTCTTCCAACTAGTGTATTATCAAAGGCTGCTAGAGGATCAGGTAAGCCACCATCTGATAAGGTGAATGCTACTGATGCCATTTTAATTTGGGATAGTTCAAATTTGCACACCCCTCCTTTTCTCTTGACTTATGAGATCTACAATAGGAATTTGCATAACTTCTTGATTGATTCAAGGGCTTCATCAAACATAATGCCAGCCTCAGTTTGCTCCAAGTTAAATATCGAACCCCATAAGTGTGCAGTTCATATTGTTCAATTAGATCGAACTAAGGTTCAAGTTTTAGGAGAAATAAATTCAGTTACTATCTAATTATCTGTTGATCCCAGGGTTGTCCAAAAAATTGATATATTAATTGCTGACGTCCATGGGTTTTATGGTTTGATCCTTAGCAGAGATTGGTCTGAAAAACTTCACGATTATATTTTGACTGATTGGTCTCACATGTGGCTTCCCTATAATGGAAAACCAAATCAAATCAGAATTTATCGTGAAAAAGATTTGGATCACACAGTAACTGAGTTTGAAGAAGAAAATCAACCTGTAGCCTTCAATAATAACATTCTTGGAATCTATTCGGCTAAATCATTTTTTGGGAATTTTGATGCTCAGCAATCCCCTTTTCCTTTTAATAGTGTCATATCACAAATCAAAAATTTCTCCCATACCAATACTTCAAAGTGTGTTAGTGTTGTAGATGAACTTGTAAATAAACCTGTAAATAAGCCTTTATTTTGGTCTTTGTATTTTGATGGATCAAAATCTAATGCCGGTGCAAGAGCAGGATGTATTTTAGTTAGTCTAGAAGGAGAAAAAATGATGTTGACATGTAGATTAGATTTTGAGTGTACCAACAATACTGCAGAATATGAAGCATTGACTCAAGGGCTCTATAAAGCAACAAGCCTGAATATCCAATATCTAAAAGTATTTGGTGATTCTGAAATTTTCATTAAACAAGTGAGAAATACTATTCATTATCTTTCAAGGCACCTAAAACATTATCAATCACTTGTTCAAGATCTCATAACTCATTTTCTGGCATTTGACATTTCTCCTATTCCTAGATCAAAGAATGCAACAACAAATATTTTAGCTAATGTTGCTTCTAAACTCCTTCTATCTGAATATTATAGTCCAGATAGATTTTCTATTGAATTTATTTTTCGGCCATCTATCTCGGATAATGTCACCAATTTGCGTGTGTTCAATCATGATGAGCATATCTTAAATTTATTGACTTCTGAAGGATCTTATGACAATTATATTATCGATGAAAGTGATCATGATCTTCAATTAAAGCAGAAACTCAATGAAAATCCTATCCCTAAATCTGTGGTCAAGCTAGAAGATCTTTACAAAATTAAGGATAGATTCAAAAAGGTCACTATTGCAAAACTTTAAAGTTCAAATTTAAGGTTTCAATTAGTAAATATCGGCACTAAGGCCAAACCGCAAATTGTCAATCTAGGACTTAGACTTTCATCAAATGAAAGATTTTCTTTCATCAGATTATTAAAGAAATACAAAAATGTTTTCACTTGGAATTATGAAGATCTGAAAACTTATGATACCTCTATCATTCAACACACAATTCCAATGATTTCTGATGAGAATCTTGTACAATAGAAACTATGGAAAATTCACCCAAATCAAAGCAGAGTTGAATAAACTCCTTAAATCCAAAATAATATTTCCTGTTAGACATTCTAAATAGGTCTCAAATTTACTACCTTTGAGGAAAAAGAATGGTGATATTAGGATTTGCATAGATTTTAGGAATCTCAACAAAGCATTTCAAAAGGATACTTCAATCAGTAGTTGGCTCAGAGTTAATGTCTTTTCTTGATGGTTTTTTCAGGATACAATCAGATCTTGGTACATCTAGACGATAGATAAAAGACTAAATTCAGAACCAAATGGGGAACATATGCTTATTAGAAAATACCTTTTGGTTTGATAAATGTTGGAGCTACTTTCCAATGAGCCATGGATATAGCCTTCAAAGGTTTGATCAATAGGACATTCGATGTTTACTTAGATGACATAACTATCTATTCTAAGAAAAAGAGCAATCATCTGCATGATTTAAGGTAGATATTTGAACATTGCAAAAAATATGGGATTTCCTTAAATCCCAAGAAATAATTCTTTGCTCTTAATGAAGGTAAACTTTTAGGGTTTGTTGCATCCAAAAATGGCATATACATTGATCCTGACAAGATAAAAGAAAATTATGATATTCCTTTGCCACATAATAAGAAATCTATGCAATCATTTTTTGGACAGATAAATTTTCTGAAAAGATTTGTTCCTGATTTTTCTCATATTGTTTTTCGCTTGCAATCCATGATTAAGAAAAAATTAGTGTTGAAATGGGCACATAATGAAAAATAAGCTTTTGACTCGATCAAACAAGTGATCATTAATGCTCCTGCATTGAATACTCCGAATTTTTCTAGTCATTTTATTTTGTGTACTCTGGCCATTGAAACATCTTATGTTGATGTTTAAACACATATCAATGATCAACAAGTAGAAGCACCCATATTTTTCTTTAGTTCTAATTTGCCAGATGTTGAGCTCAATTATTCTGAAGTTGAGAAACAATATTTCGTTGTATTTAAGTCTATCAAACACTTTAGACCATTCCTCCTAAAAACACACACTAAAGTAATAGTCCCATTCTCCGCAATGAGACAATTTATAGTTCAGAGAGAAGTTGGAGAGAAAAGAGCTAATTGGGTAACAACTTTATAAGAGTATGACATTGATAATAAACTAGCGAAAATTGTTAGAGGGCAAGGTTTTTGCAGGTTATTGGTAGGAGCTCCCAATATACTAGATCATGAAGATTCAGATAGTACTACACAGGTAAATGAGATAAGTATCATTGACTTTGAATATCAATATGTTGGTTTGATCTTTTACTTAAAAAATGGATATGCTCCCCCTGAATTTAGCTACAAAAATAAACGTGTCTTAAGGTTAAAATACAAACACTTTGAAATCATTGATAATGTTTTATTCAGGAGAAACTATGATTCAATTTTATTAAGATGCCTTGAAAAAACTGAAGCAAAAACGGTTTTGTAGGAATTGCATGATGGCCCAGTAGGTGGAAATTTTGGAGGAGACACTATAGCCCACAAAATACTACATTTTGTATATTATTGGTGGAATTTGTTCAAATATGCCCATGACTACGTAAGGAAATGTAAGATATGCCAAACTGCTAGTGGAAGACAAAGGAAACCAACCTTTCCTTTACAACCAGTTAACATTGAGCAACCATTTGAACAATGGGGGCTTGATATTATAGGAGAGATTATTCCAAATTCTTCCAAGCAACATAGATACATCCTCAAGACCACAGACTACTTCACAAAGTGGGTAGAAGCAATTCCACTAAAGGTAGCCAATTCTGATGCGATTATTAAATTTATTGATCAGTTCATCATTACAAGGTTTGGTTTACCTAATGTGCTTATCTTTGATAATGCATCTTATTTTTCTGGAAATAGTATAGTTGAATTTTCTCTTAAGAGAGGTTTTAAGTTAAAATACTCTCCAAATTACTATCCTCAAGGAAATTGCTTAGCAGAGTCAACTAACAAAAATATTATCAAGATTATTAAAAGAACTGTTGACCAAAACCAAAAAAATTGGCATAAATATTTAATATTTGCATTATGGTCAAATCGTATAACTCAGAAGACCTCAATAGGTACTTCTCATTTTAACTTAGTCTATGGGAAAGAAGCTGTAATTCCACCAAATTTAGCACTCCCATCTCTAGCCCTAGTACAATTCATTGAAGAAACTCCTTCTTCCTCTATTCAATTAAGGTTTGATCAAATTCTTAGATTGGATGAGGAAAGAGAAAACGCCAAAATTACTCATGCTAAACATGAGAAAGTCATTAAATCTTATTTTGATGCATGTTCTACTGGCTCAAAAACATTATAGAATGGTGATCTCGTTTTGAAATGGGACAATTAACACATGAAGACAAAGGTAAGCATACCAAAGTTCAGAAGATGTGGCTTGGACCATTTCAAATCATTGAAAAGATAGGCTCATCAACATTTCTGCTACAAGACTTATGATGAAAGAGAGATTCTCTTCATGAGGTAACCCCTTCTTACTTGTACATATTCTTTATGCAAATTTTGGTTTCTTTTAGAAAATAATGTTCTAAATAGTCTGCAATTGGCTTTCTACTATTGAAAAGCTCTTTGAAATAATATTGTGAATAGTTGCTTTTAAAAAAGTAAAAACTTTCAAGGAAATGATTATGGTTTTGGAAATTAGATAAAAACATGACACTCTAAGATCCTCTTTAAATTTGTGAAATCTTTCAAACCGTGAAAATACATTAAATCATTTTTAGTTTTATCAGTTCAGAAAGGTTATTTATAAAAAGGTAAAGACTTTCTCCAGCTAAGCATCTACAACTCTATAATTGTCATCCATAAACTCTTAAGGTGTAAATCATTCACCCCATCCAGTAGGTTTATGATTTTTGAGAGTGTAATTCTAAAAAATATCTTATTTAAAAGATAAGAGGTCTCATGACGAGCTTGCTTACCATGATCATAGGGAACTAATTGTTGTAGGGAAAAGTATCCGACTCGGATGACCCTATCCCACTCTAAGGGTGATAGTACCTCAGCAACAACTGTAAAGAAAACTACTTAAGGTTTACTTCTTTACGAAAGCAAGAGAGAATGAAGAAATGCACTAGCCGTTGCCTTGCGCTTAATGTCGAATCCAAACTCTTCTCTTTGCTGCTTGCTCCCAGCTCCTTTCTCTTTTGCTGGCCCAGCTACAATGAGATCCTGCAAAATAACAAAGAAGGAAACTACAAGAAGCATGCAATCATAACTGATTCAAGGATTAGCATAAATCAAATATACAATTATCACAATACATCATTGAAACAAGTGCATATAGAAGAACCTCAATAGCTTTTATTAATGGAAGAAGTAAAGTTCTGAGAGTGTTACAACCATTGAAGGCCCCAATCCAGCAACACCTCCCAGCAGAAAGAATTTCTCCTCTTCACCTCCTTCAAGCAATCACCCAATAGTTCTATAGTGAAACCAACAACATATCATTACTTTGCACAAAATTCCAGCCTCCTGAGCTCATAGGAGAGAGCTCAATATATAGATGAATTGAGAAAGGATGAGTCAGCTTGCAACTGATGTGTAGCTGCCTTGTGTCCTCTCTCTCTTCAGTTGATCTTCAGTTCTTGAGTCCACTTGGAGAACCTTGCTTCCACTTGGAGAAACAGAGCCTCTGACTCATCACAAGGCGAAATCCCTGATCCAAGTGTCATTTTTGGAAGATTCCAGAGCAATGATTCAGTGTGCCACTTGTCCCATCTCACTCAGCGCAGGTGGCCTTTGTTCTACCTGCTTTGCAACGTAGGTACACCATGGAGGAGTTGAGTTTCAGCGCAGAAGCCTAGTGGAGCACCTGCTTTGATTTCAGGATTGCTTGTTTCTTAGTGTTTTCAGGTGGAGAACTGATCTGAGAGCTGTTGGTTTGCTGATCTTGTTCCTCTAGGGGTAGGAACATCATGTTTAGGGACTTTGGATCCCTTGGATTATTGACAATTCATGCCTGATGCTGCAAGGCACAAAATTGTCTATAACAGATGCCCCCTAAAGTATGAGGTCGTTTATCGGGTGAAATGCTTTATTAGGAGGATCCGAAGTTCATTCAATCTGCTGAGAAGTGTCCTGTAATAAGATACAATACAATACATTATTTTTCATACTTTTTCATGATCTAGCTAAGGCAGGCATTCCCATGCTCAGCTTTATAAATTCATTTTGGTACATAGCACAGACGATCGTCTGATGATAGACTGATAATTCTCTGCTAAAATTATCATCCTTTGAGAAGGATGATCATCTGCTGCAATGATGTACATATCAAATGTCTTTATATCCTGAATATATATCGCAGCCCGGATGGATGAAACTAGATCCGGGGTCTTCAATCTCTTCCGATCTTCACTCGATGTACAAGTCGATCCATGTGAGAATTTCTTGAAGTCGAACATGGAAAGACATCGCTTGATTACCGGTCAATGATGTAAACCGTTAACAAGCACGAGAGGAATCACCGATAAGGATGATGACCCTCAAGGTACGACAGTACAATTCACATGGTGGGAATAAAGGACTTGGCGTCGACCACCATGCAAAATCTTCTGGTCGAAGGTCATTGATGTATACCTGTCGCCGGAAGTGAGAAACTTGCCATTGAGGCATGCAAGCTTCAAAGTACTGAAGGGGTTGTTCCTAGATCAACTCCTTGGATAATGAGCTGATGTCGACAAGGAGCGATCCGTCAAAGGAGGGCCTTAATGAATCCCACATCAGTGATACGGAACGGAGCTAGTGATTGTGATGAGGTGAAAACAAACTGTGATGTATGATTCAGGGTGGCGGTCATGAAATGGATGAAGGACAATGTATGGCAGTGGATGGGACATGGTTGACTCTTTGCAGAACAACATCTCTTGAACATATAACGACACTGATGTGATGGATTGGTAGCATTACCCCAAATGTGGATGGTGTGGCGAGGACCATGGTGATGAGACCGGTGAATGAAACAACCCAACCCGATGTGATATGGAGGACAAAGTGTCATGTTCAAGAGCGACTTGCTACCATTAAAGCTGTGAGGTTCTCCCAATCTTTCCCCAGTCATTGCTGACCAGTACCTCTTTATTTTTATCAAGCTTGAGGAGGATAACATATGCTTGTTCTATAACCTGCCCTTCGGGAAAGCCCATCGCTATGTTTTAACGAGCCTAGCGATAGGGAAACTCGTTCTCGTCTAAAGACAAGTTTGTCGCTATTTAATGAATTTAACGAGTCTAACGACAAGGATAACTCGGTCCTTTTCATTTTTAGAGAGTCTGAAAAGGTACATAAAGTCAACTCCAGAATTCCTTTTTCGTCATCTAATCCCTTAAGTCCGAAAAAGTATAAAACAATACAGAAGGGATGAATTTTTGATTGCTTTAACGAGCCGAACAAAACAAGCGCTCGATCTTTTTGTGCAATAATCCCTCAGGTCCAAAAATATTAA
This sequence comes from Pinus tabuliformis, assembly GCA_031772625.1. Taxonomy (NCBI): domain Eukaryota; kingdom Viridiplantae; phylum Streptophyta; class Pinopsida; order Pinales; family Pinaceae; genus Pinus; species Pinus tabuliformis. The sequence goes on along the minus strand of CM062817.1, from coordinate 1,749,458,294 downwards.
AATCTAGAGGAGGGATAGCTCTTCCGGTCGTTTAACGAGCTGGAAGGCCAAAACTCAGCAAACTTTTCATATTTTACGAGTCAGGAGAAAAGAGCTCAAAGAAGACTCATCTTTTGAGGAACGAGTGATAAACAGGGATAGCAGCAGATTCCAGGTACAGGTTGGAATTTTCCAATCACGGCAGTGTCACAAGGATGGCTAAGTGAAATCACTCTTCGCAGTTGTTCCTCAAAATGGGTAAACAAACATATGGAGATGAACGATTGGCCAAATGAACGGATGGAGGTGAGACTGCAAGAACACGACCAAGGGCTTTAATATGGCTGTCAAAGGTTACATTTACCAAGGTTATTTACCGGTTCATTTTTTCTGGGTGAGCTTGAACTCTAGGGGAAGATTGCTCACAACTTATGTTTATTTTTTAACGAGCATGAACTATGTGCTAAAACTGCTCGGATCTTGCGTTTATTTTTTAACGAGCATGAACTGTGTGCTAAAACTGCTCGAATCTTGCGTTTATTTTTTAACGAGCATGAACATTGCTAAAACTGCTCGATTATACCAGTCTTAATACAAGGAACGCCTCAGGTGAGGTAGTCATATTTAAGGAGCTATACCTCACTAGTTACTCCAATTTGGCAAGTTTTAACTTTTGCCCCACATCCTTTCTTTATGCAAGCTGGAAACGGCTAATCCTACGAGTTTAACGGGTTAGACCTACAGGTTTAAAGGGAGGACCTAAAAATTTAAAAAAAATAAATAGTCGTCCCGTGCTTGCACTCCAAAAGGTTCGCATGCCCCCAAGTATAAATTATAATTTCAAGGCTACCCCTCCTCTGTCCCACCTCTGTTTTTCTACTTGTCGTCTTGCTATATTTTTAACGATACTTGTCTTCTCGTTATTTTTCGGTGCCGACGGTACTTGTCTTCCCATCAGTTCACTTTTTGATTTTTGCAAGATCGCAACAGATAAAACATTGGCGTTACGGAGGGAGGTTTGCCTCTTACTTATTATCCGAAAAATGGTTTTGTTCGCTGCCGCAAACTAAACTCTCTTTTTCCGGCGATGTCTATTACTAGGTTACTAAAGATGGTGACGACTTGTTGCAGCAATTTCATCTCTTTCTTTGGAGGCTGCCCCTACTTATCCTTCAAAACATATGTTTTAATGGGTGAGGCTTGCCTTCAAAGATGGTGGCTACTTGTCGCCACAAATGGATCTCCTCCCTCGGCATCCTACTTACCTAGACAAGGGGAGCGAGAAGCTGATTATCTCACTCACATAACTTTGACAAAAGAACTTTATCCTAGAACAACCCTCTCTTCCATGCCGGCGGGGTACGGACTAGTCATATTCTTCTGCGGAAATTAACTTTATACCCAAGGTTTTCTCTGCCCAAGGCAGGCTAGGGTGCATGCCCCCTGGGTCCCAGTTCTTTCTTCCGAATCACTCGCATTCATCGAGAAGTAGAACCGGGGGTGGAGGCATTCCTTGAGTGAATAAACCGTTAAGGGATGGTATTTGACTATTTGCAATGCGTGATCCTGGAAATGAAAGTTGGTCTACGAGCTTGACCATTCTTCCTTCGTGCGGAAAACACATAACTCTGAAGAGTGAGGACACTATCGCCTCCATGCAATATATATAGTCTCGTCCAAGGAGTAAGTTATACACCAAGGGTCCCTGGACGACCATGACGTTCATATGAACTGTCTTCCCCTTCAATGTAATGGGAACATTGGGGAGAATCCCTAACGGGCGACTGGTTCCTTTATCAAAACCTGATAGATTTCTCATCTCAGGTAAAAGCGCCGGGGAACCCAGTGCTTTCCAAGCAATAGAGGAAAGGATACTCACAGATGCCCCTTCATCAATGATAGTTCCAGCCATCACCATTCTGTAGATTTGGACGATGATTCTGAATGGGATACTGGCTGGTAACCGGGGTCTGCCTAGTTGATTCCAATCAAAGGACACAACCAGGTTGCTTGGTGGTGGGACCGAATACACGGCCGGATACGACCCTGACGATGTTCCTTCCTGCGATAAAGGAATGGGCGCGTTGCCCTGATGCTCGTCAGAGTCTGTGTTGATGAAAAGAATCTGGATGGTGTCATCCTTGTTCTCTTCAGTGAGGGTGTCATTTGAAGATGAATCTTCAACGACGGTGTCATTTGAGGATGAAACCTCTGAAGGAAGAACCGGGTCAACTGCCGTTTCGACCTTTAGACTTTCGTCTGGTCTGGATTCAGTAGGTTCATTCTCAATGACCGACACTTCAGCTGACCACTTGATCGGGCCAGCTGGATTTTCAACTATCGAGGGACTTGGCACGAGTTTTTGGTATCCAGGAGGAAGTCGTAACGGTGAAACCGGATGATCTTCCAAAACTCTCTTCGCCTCATCTAAGAATGGACAACGGTGGATGGCGTGATCGCCTTCACACAGTCTGCAGGGTGATCTTGGTCTCCCTCTTTGTCCTTCACTCTCGCTAGTTGACGGAATGCAATCAACATGTCTATCAGAGGTTGATGCTACCGGATTGTGCAACCTGGGGGACCAGTCCCTTAGTATCCGGGGAATACAAGGACAGTCACGATGGAAGTGGGTCCCTTTGCAAATGACACATGGCGATTTAGGCCCGGTCGGTGCAGTGTGTGGATTTTTGTCAGATGTCTTTTGCTTGCCCCCAGTCGCCTTCGCCTTAGGCTCCTTCTACTTCTTTTCTTTCTTCTTCTTCTCCTTCTTCTCCATGGGAGGCTGACTTTTGCCGGCTCTACCTTGCGAAGATGAAGGATCAGAGGAAGAATTGTAAGAAGTGGAAGGCTGGTGGGTAGCTCTAGACTGGTCTGACTGTTGATTCGACTACTCAGGATTAGTGGTGATCTGAACTACATTAGTTGAAAAGAGCCATACAGGTAGGCCAATTGTCAATCCTGGAAGTGACAATGTGGCCATATGAGGTGCACCAACATCTCCCCAAGAGGAGAAGGGATTGGGACTTCCACCAAGGTGACTTCCTTGGTTGGTGGGCTCCATACTTTTCAACTGAAAGATCAACGTGGGAATAACAGGTGATTATGTTCCGATTAAAATAAATTTTATTAACGACGCTTTAGACACAACTTTGCTTTTTCATGTTTTAAGAGTCGAGAAAAAGCTAAAGATGACTCTAGTCCCTTTCGATGTTTTAACGAGCCCGAAGTGACAAATGCTCGGATGGAATTTTTCAGTTATAGAGTTTGAAAAAGGCCAAAAGAAACTTCTCTGGAGTTCTAGGCAGAGGGTGTGCCAAACTTTTCGCGAAACCACAGAATACGTTTTACGGTACGGGTGGTCGATCATCGTGAATGCTGTGTTCACTGCATCGCGATCAGTAGGGCGGCCGACACGGCTTCCTATGGATAAAGGCTTTGTTCCTATAGGGGTCTCCCAATATATACGCGACGGTACGTGGGAGCACAAGTCCGTATTAGTGCCACCGACTCTCAGGAGGAATCACCCACCTTCGTAGAGATCGACAGTCACTATGTTTAACGATGCCGGAACACGTCTCTACCTAGACCTCTATGTGTTTGCGTTATGTTACAAAGCGTTGTTATGTAAATTGAATTTATTTTAATGTTGATCTTGTTTAGCAGTTTGCCTTTAAGGATCACCACGAGATGTATGTAACAAATTCCTGAATGCAGTCTAAGATGAGAAGCAAACTTTTCAATCTTTCAACTTTGAAAATCTTAACTACTGAGGGAAAAGAAAGACAAATCTTTTCACACAGATCATAGAGCACACACTATTGCAATTTTTCCTAAATCAGTATGCAAATAGTCAAATGCAAAATGCACAATGCATGTATTTTCTTTTCCCTTTCTTAATGTTGATGTATTACAAAAAGAAAGTTGTTATATAACTTTGATTTCGATTTCAAGCGAAAGTAAACAAGCTGTCCAAAATCAAAAGACACCTTAAGATTTACTTGTTTAATCATTGGAAATACATGAAATCAAACCATAATGACGAAAGTAAAAAGACTAATCAGCTATGGACAGCAAACAAGCTAACTCTTTAGACCAGCAAAATGCCTAACACAGGTTCAGATCTAAGAGGCCAAAGCAAGACTAGTTCACTTTCGTTATGGGAAATTGTAAATGATGTAAGAAATACAAAAGAACAAGTACAATTTCGTTATATAACAGAGGCGGAATGATGGCAAGTAAGGTTGGTTTCAGAACAGGTACAAGACTGGTAACTGGCTGCAAAATCTATAGTGAAAACAGGCAAGAAAAAGGGAGGAAACCCCAAATGCACAAGGCAAAATTGGGCCAACGCAGGTGCTGCACAGCCAGTCTGGCTCTCAGCGCAGGTAGCCCCTTCGGGACCTGCGTTGCAAAGCAGGTAGCCTGTGTACTACCTGCTTTGGAAAACGAAAGTTGCGTTTTCTCAGTTTCCGGGTCACAATTTTCTCAAAAATTCACAGTTTTTGCTCAAATCAGAAGCTATCAGTCAAGCACACACTAAGGGATGACAAGGAAGATGAAAATCTATCACTAAGAGCTTACAAGGATCCTTGTAGATCAGCTCTTCAAATCATGAACATGCTCAGAAATGAGCTAGAGTAGCTGCCCTCTACTTCGCTTTTGATATAGTCAAAAGCTTTTCGATTTGGTACTCTTTTGTTCAGGAAATGAATAGCAAAATACTACAAACAATCAAACAGATACGTTCCCCAGTATGGTCGCCAGTTTGTTGTAGGGAAAAGTATCCGACTCGGATGACCCTATCCCACTCTAAGGGTGATAGTACCTCAGCAACAACTGTAAAGAAAACTACTTAAGGTTTACTTATTTACGAAAGCAAGAGAGAATGAAGAAATGCACTAACCGTTGCCTTGCGCTTAATGTCGAATCCAAACTCTTCTCTTTGCTGCTTGCTCCCAGCTCCTTGCTCTTTTGCTGGCCCAGCTACAATGAGATCCTGCAAAATAACAAAGAAGGAAACTACAAGAAGCATGCAATCATAACTGATTCAAGGATTAGCATAAATCAAATATACAATTATCATAATACATCATTGAAACAAGTGCATATAGAAGAACCTCAATAGCTTTTATTAATGGAAGAAGTAAAGTTCTAAGAGTGTTACAACCATTGAAGGCCCCAATCCAGCAACACCTCCCAGCAAAAAGAATTTCTCCTCTTCACCTCCTTCAAGCAATCACCCAATAGTTCTATAGTGAAACCAACAGCATATCATTACTTTGCACAAAGTTCCAGCCTCCTGAGCTCATAGGAGAGAGCTCAATATATAGATGAATTGAGAAAGGATGAGTCAGCTTGCAACTGATGTGTAGCTGCCTTGTGTCCTCTCTCTCTTCAGTTGATCTTCAGTTCTTGAGTCCACTTAGAGAACCTTGCTTCCACTTGGAGAAACAGAGCCTCTGACTCATCACAAGGCGAAATCCCTGATCCAAGTGTCATTTTTGGAAGATTCCAGAGCAATGACTCAGTGTGCCACTTGTCCCATCTCGCTCAGCGCAGGTGGCCTTTGTTCTACCTACTTTGCAATGCAGGTACACCATGGAGGAGTTGAGTTTCAGCGCAGAAGCCTAGTGGAGCACCTGCTTTGATTTCAGGATTGCTTGTTTTTGAGTGTTTTCAGGTGGAGAACTGATCTGAGAGCTGTTGGTTTGCTGATCTTGTTCCTCTAGGGGTAGGAACATCATGTTTAGGGACTTTGGATCCCTTGGATTATTGACAATTCATGCCTGATGCTGCAAGGCACAAAATTGTCTATAACACTAATTAAACTGACATTACCAACACTGCATACCAAAATAGGGTAATGGCTTATAATCATAAGACAAGGGGTCTCACTACGAGCCAGCTTGTTCAGTTCAATTAAAATTGGTGAATGGCATTGTCATCTTCTAGCTCCCAAACCAGGACAATGGATTTTATCCAGAAATAAAAAAGAAAAAAGTAAAAAATAAAAAATGAAAATATATGTAGATATATCTTTCTGGATTTATCTTTAAAATATTATACTCTTAGATGGATGGGACAATGAATAATTGATGGTTAAAAGGTAACCCTGTCGAGACTATAGATGTTTGTTGGCAGCAGTGGCACTACCTATGACAAAATAATAAATTTAAAATCTAAGTTGGAAGTGCCCCCTACTTTATCTTTAACAACCAATCAAAGCTTGAAGAAACCAAAAAATATTTTTATTTTATGATAAGGGTTTGTAAAAGAAATTGCAAAATTGATATTTTTGTTTATTTAGAGTAAATTTTTTATCTAACCAATTCTAAGATAGTTTCCTTTTCCTCAATTGACTCTACTTAAGAAAGTGTTAGAAGTTTCATTATTTTATTTAGAGATAATTGGTTCTGCCAGTGAATTGCCAATTGTTGTGCTATACAACAACCCCCCCATTTCAATCTTTTATCTTAGTCTAAAGATGCTAAATAAGAAATAGGTCCCCTTTAGGATATAAAAAGAAATAAAACTTTTTGAATGAAATAGGTTTTCCATATTTTTCATATAAAAGTTGTTTTATGAGTATTTGGAACCACTCATCACAAATCACAATTGTTTAAGACCAATGAACATCCATTTGAAAAGTTGCATGTGATCAAAGTCATCACAAATCTCTCATCGCAAATTTTTAATTGAAATGATCCATTTATAAAAATACGGTGTGGTATAACTATCACATTGTTGGCATTATGATACAGGCTTTTTCTTTGATGGAAACTCAATCAGATGACAGATCATAGTGCAGTAGGTCAATAGCAAAGAATTAATGATCAGACTACAAAGAATGAAGAAAGAGAGGTATATGCAAGTTCACCTTGACAAAGAGGTGTGTACACCCGGGTTAACATATCAAAAGGAGTGTATAATGTACACATGCACTTTCACAAGAGGGAAAGCGCGTACATGTTGGAAAACTAAGTTTTTGGTCCGTGGTATTTGGTCCATGGTATATTGATCCATTGTATTGGTCCAAGGTATCTGGTCCGAGGTATTGACCCTAGGTATTTGGTCCAAGGTATTGGTCCTAAGTGGTTTTGGTCCATGGTATTGAGAAAGGCCTAAAACTATATAAGGAGGAGAAGATCATTAGGCCAAGGGGTGCAAGGATTGAATATCTGATGAAGTGTGAGATCCAGTATGCAGGTTATGGGTTTGTGATGCTTTGCTTGATCTGAACTAAGGATGCACCTATGTGGATGATGATGGATGATGGATCGGGATCTTAAGGCTTGGAATGTATTATCATTATGTGGTTTGATCATGGATAGACTAGTTTTGAATGTTATGTTATGATCTAGGTATGACTTAGTTCTGAAATAGCTGTGAAGTTGTTAAGTTAGTGTTTTCATATCTGTACGCGGATTTGCTTTGGTAAAAGCACGTATACATGCTAGTTCAGTTCATCAAAGTAGCGTATACATTATGAAATATGATATTTGAATTTGTAGATGGTTCTAGTGGTTGTTGCAGAGTTCTGGGTTTTGCGCTGTGTTCTAGTGACTATGTGATTCAGTTGTGGGCGATTCAAAGATTTATGATTGAGTATTTAATGATTGGTTAATGTAATGGTTGTATTGAAGTGGTGATTGATTTTGAGCTTCAATGTTGTTGATGGGTCCAGTATGAAAATTGGATGAAACATGGCCTTTCAAATTGTGGTGTTGTCTTCTGGGTGTATCTAGTCTAAAAAATTATGAAATGTGGTCCCTGGAAGAAAATAGAAGGTCGTAGCCTTCTGTAGGTCGGCGCCTACGTACTGGTAAACATATCAGCTAGTACAAGATCCAGGGGGTTGTAGCTCCCTTCCAATAGCAGCTGGAAAACAAATGAAGGTTGTAGCCTTCAGTAGGCCGGCGCCTACGTACTGGTAAAAATAAGGTCTAGTACAAGAGCCAGGGGATTGTAGCTCCCTTGCAGTAGAAGCTGGAGAATGAGAGAAGGTTGTAGCCTTCTGCAGGTGGGTGCCTACGTATTGGTATGGGTCTGCACCAATACAACATTGTAAACAAGTTTTTCTTATATTGAAAGAAGACATTAGCAGGTGCTTTTTTTCCCGCATTGGGTTTCCACCTTAAACCTTGGTGTTCATGTGTGTTTCTTATGTGTGACGGTCTGTTCTATTTTTACTGCACCTAGTTACTATTTATATGGTTAATGAAGTACTAATGCACTAATTAATGATCAACATATGATGAATTAACTTAATCATAATTTTGTTGGATATACACTAGTTTCATTAAATACAGTTGCATTTACACCCGATTTCGCTTACCTGAAGTAGCGTATGGAAATGAAAAAGTTATTGATTTGCTAATACTGATTCACCCCCACTCTTAGTATTATTTCCAACAATTGGTATCACAAGAGGTCCTTTGGTAGAAGCTTGATCGCTTGAAGGAGATCCATAGAAATAATGGGAAAGAAGCTAAAGAAGATAGCACTTCAGAAGAAGAACACAACTGGAATGGTGACAGTAGGAGAGACAACTGGCCATTAGATGGAAGCAAGGATTTAGATTCCAAATCACCTCATGATGAACAAGAAAATGAAGCATCAAATAAAATCATAGATCGACAAGATTTATTTAACAAAAAGGAGTGTTGCCTCAAAGAAGAAGTTACCATATTAAAAGCTCAATTGGAGTGTGCCTTCAAAGTACGTCAAATGTTGCAGGATGAAGTGATATCATTAAAAAATAAGAAGAATGAAGAACTACCTCAATCAGATAAAGAACAAGAAGATGAGATTCTAAAATTAAGGTAACAAGTGGAAGAAGGAAGAAAGGCTGAAGAAATCTTGAAGAAGCAATATTTGGAAAAGGAAGAGCAACATCAGGTTGAGGTAAATATCTTAAAAAGTAAATTAGAAGAAAAAGATAAATTGTTATGATTTCAAGACAGTACTAATATTTTGGGTGATATTCTTAGTAGTCAAAGGTAACCTTCTATCAAAACCGGTCTTAGTTTTTATGAATATGTTGAAGGTGAATCTAGCTCACAGGGTGAGGCAAGGAACTCTAATGAAAAACCTGAAATGCTCAACAAGGAGATAAGAGGTCAATCCCATCAACAACCAAGGAAAGAAACCCTTCAAAGAAAATATTTTACTCCAAACTATGGAAGTAATAGACGATTATTTCCTCTGATGAATAATGTTGAATGTTTCATATGTCATAATTTTGGACATGTTGCAGCTAGATGTAGAAGTAGAATGGTTCAAGACTGTCACACAGAAAGATCATCACATTCCAGGTACTTTAAGGGATATTGTTTTGCTTGCAATATGTTTGGTCACAAAGCCATTGACTGCTATAGAAGGAATATGAAACATATGAGATGTTATGCTTGTAACAAGTTTGGACATATAGCAAAGAAATGCTTGAGTAAAATTCGGAAACCATACCAAAGGGAGAAAACATCATCACACTCAAAGATATGGAAGAAAAATGATGTACAGCTAGAAAGATGTGGCATAGAAGAGTATACAGACATGACAGACTCAGAGGGAGCTAAAAGTGTGAAACTTTAGTGTTCTAAATCTCATACACAAGTTTCATGAAGACAAGTTGTGTATATATGCGAATTCGAAGCTACACAGTCATGTATATGTTGGTTTGAGGAAAAGCAGTGGGACAGACTCAGGAAAAAGGGTCTGATATGATTCAGTCAATTATTTTCTCTATTTGATAATGGTTACAATCTGTTGATGATGTGTGGAAATGTGTTGGTACTCATAAGATGTTATTTAGAAGTGCTTTTGATCCTCACAAGTTAACTTATCTGATTGATGATGATGCCTTGATACTTCTTGCTAATATATGCATGATCAGATCTAATAGTGAACAGATGGAACAAGTTCAGGGGGAGCATATGCTTTGAATAATGCATTGTTAGCATTATGGTTAGATGTCTTGGGTGATGATGCTTATGATACATCTTGTTATCTTAGATGATACTTGGGTTCACTTTGTTGGTATTCATATCAGATTCATGGATGATCACTTAAGTGGCATATTATTGTTGGTTGGCCAAGAGAATGGTATTGCAGTTTACGGTCTGGATGTTGTTGACAGATGCTTATGGTGCAGGTCATATATGGTGTATGATAGTTGATGATGACTATCATGGTCTTGTTTAGATTTTTAGTCATTGTTATAAAAGTCATGTATATCATTTGATGTAAAGGTCATGCAAAGACCTAATTTGTAACCCCACTTTGCATGGGAAGGATGAAGTAATAATTTCTATTTCAGTCATGTATAAACATTTGGTATATCCCCACTTGGTTGGGTGGATGAGTCAAAATGGTGTATCCCCACTTGGTTGGGAGATTAATGTATGTATGAGTCAATGGTGATAGGAAGGTATAACTCACTTAGATGAGTTAGAGTCATGTTATTCTTTTGAAAAATATTTTTTGCAGACTCTGCATGTTCCCAAGGGGAGCGTGGACGGATTGGTACATCTTAGCATGTACAAAGGGGGAGCTCAATCAGGGATTTCGGCATGTACTCAGGGGGAGTATGGATAGCATAATGTATATCAAAGGGAGAGAATATCTTCGTCCGCCCTTTTCCCTTGATGTCAAAGGGGGAGAGTGACTTGGTGTGGTTGTTGCCTTCAAGTCCAAAGGAGGAGATTGTTGGCATTATGATACAGGTGTTGTCCTTGATGGCAACCCACTCAGGCGACAGATCACAGTGCAGCAAGTCAATAGAAAAAAATTAATGATCAGACTACAAAGAATGAAGAAAGAGAGGTATACGTAGGTTCACCTTGACAAAGAAGCGTATACATGTGGGTTAACAGACCGAAAGGAGCTTATAACGTACACACGCACTTTCACAAGAGGGAAAGCATGTACATGTTGTAAAACTAAGTTTTTGGTCCATGGTATTTGGTCCATTGTATTTGGTCCATGGTATTTTGATCCGTGGTATTGGTCCAAGGTATCTGGTCTGAGGTATTGACCCTAGGTATTTGGTCCAAGGTATTGGTCCTAAGTAGTTTTGGTCCATGGTATTGAGAAAGGCCTAAAACTATATAAGGAGGAGAAGATCATTATTGCAAGGGATGCAAGGATTGAATATCTGATGAAGTTTGAGATCCAGCATGCAGGTTATGGGTTTGTGATGCTCTGCTTGATCTGAACTAAGGATGTACCTATTGTAGGTCTTAACCCCCTACAGAAATTACCTGTATACGGATTCTAAAACACAGAAAATAAACAATGCGAGAGCATAACACATAAAACACATATACATAGAGATTTTCCCTTGGATCTCAAAACGGGGACTACGAGCTTGATTTTTCATTATGTTCCTTTCAATGTTATAATACATATTTATACATGCCGAAGCATCCAATACCATGGACCGAAAACCATCACGTCCAAAAACATGTGCGAAAATCATGCACAAAACCATAGGTGGGTCCGCCCAACCTAACATAGGGTCCAAAACCAAAATTAAAGTGGGGATACGGGTACACCTCAAACCCCCTGTGACCTCCCCCCCTCTAACCCCCGATTAACTAAGTGGGCTAGTCTTGGAAAGAATATAACACAACCCAACATTCTCCCACTTATTGTTTCTTTCCAAAGGGGGCCACAAGAGAACTTAGTCATTTATCCAGCCCAGCAACACACATTGTTTCTCTACACCAAGAGAACTTCTTAGAGCTCACAGATTTTGTCAATGCATTTGCAGTATTCTTCAAAGTGTCCACCTTTACCAGCAACACCTTTTTTTCTTCTATCATATCCCTCACAAAGTGATACTAAACATCAATGTGCTTTGTATTTGAATGTTATGCTGGGTTCTTTGCCAAGAAAATTTCACTTTGGCTATCATAGTCTATCCTTATAGCTTCCTGTACTAACCCCATACTTGAACACAATCTCTGCAACCAAACTGCTTCCTTGCCTGCATGAGTGGCTACCATGTATTCTGCCTCTGTAGTTGATAGTGCCACTACTAATTGTTTCTTACTCATCCAACTGACTGCACCTCCAAATAGGTTAAACACATACCCATTTGTATATCTTCTCTGATCCAGATCTCCAGCCCAGTCTGCATCAACATAGCCATGAATATCCAACGCTCTATCCAATCCTGGTCTTCCTTTGTAGCAAAAACTATAATCACTAGTGCCAAACAAATACCTAAAAACCCGCTTCACTGCTATCCAATGCTCCTTTCCTGGTTTTGACATAAACCTGCTCAATACTCCCACTACATGTGCAATGTCTTGTCTAGTATAGACCATTACATACATCAGGCTACCGACTGCACTTGCATATGGAACATGGGACATGTCCTCTTCCTCTTCTTGTGTCTTGGGACACTTTTCAACAAATAACCTCACACCTATAGGAATAGGAACCTTCACCGGTTTACTATCCTGCATATTAAACCTCTACAATATTGTCTTGACATACTTCCTCTAGTTTAACCAGAGCTTCCTCTTTGCCTGATCTCTTTTAATTTCCATGCCCAAAATTTAGTTTGCAGCACCAAGATCTTTCATGTCAAATTTGGAGGAAAATTGGGTCTTCAAATCCTGGATAATTTCTTTGTCATTTCCAACCAGCAACATATCATCCACATACAAGACTAGATAAATAAAACAGTCACCAATTAATTTAAAATACACAGTGATCTGCTTTGCTCCTGGTGAAGCCAAGTCCCCGTATAAATGTATCAATTTTCTGATACCACATCCTTGTTGACTATTTTAACTTGCATACCAGTTCTTTCTTACCCTTCACGGCAAAGCCTTCAAGTTGCTTCATGTAGATTTCCTCTTCCAGATCCTCAAGAAGAAATGTTGTCTTCACATCCATCTGTTCTACCTCAAAATCAAAAGCAGTGGCAACAGATAAAAGTAACCTAATAGAAGTTACCTTAGCAACAGGAGAAAAAATATCATCAAAATCAATTTATGGCACCTGAGAATAACCTTTTGCTACCAACCAAGATTTGTATTTCTCCACCTTTCCTTCTGCATTTGCCTTCTTCTTGAACACCCATTTGCTGCCAATGGGTTTCCTTCCAGCTGGCAACTCCACCATATCCCAAGCCTCATTTTTGTGCAAACATGTCATTTCATCAACCATGGCCTCTTTCCAAAGTTTTCCATCCTCTGAATCTACTACTTCCTTCACAATTCTGGGATCATCATCAGTAATAAATAAAGAAAAATTTGAATAGAAAGCAAACGAACTATACTTTTCTGGATGTCTTCTCTCTCGAACTGATCTTCTCACACCCAAAGTTTGTGGCTCTTCATCTTCTAATTCCTCCTCTGCTGTAGAGTCTGATTCTTCCTCCTTAAGCTCAAACTCTATCTTCTTAGGTTCCTTTGGTTGGACTTCATGTTTAATAACATCTTTTACCTCTCTGAACACCACATCTCGGTTGTACACAACCTTCCGTGTGACTGGTTTCTAAAGCTTATAACCCTTTAAACCATCCTTATACCAAATAAAGATGCACTTTTCATATTTACTATCCAACTTGGTTCATTTCTCCTTTGGAACATGTACATATGCATCATATCCAAATACCCTCAGATGTGAAAGAGAGGGTTTCTTACCAGTCCATACCTCTTGTGGAGTCTTATCCTCCAACGCTAATGAAGGTGACCTATTAACTAGGTAACATGCAGTATCCACCACCTCTGCCCAGAATTCTTGTCCTAACCCGGCACCATTGAGCATGCTTCTTGCCCTTTCCATCAACGTCTTATTCATTCTTTCTGCAACTCCATTTTTCTAAGGTGTATATGGAGTATTCTTCTGTCATGCTATACCACACTTCTTATAGAATTCTTCAAAGTCCTTGCTGTAAAAATCTCCACCATTATCTACCCTCAAAACCTTTATCTTCTTCTCTATCTGATTTTCCACAAGAGCCTTAAATTCTTTAAACCTGTCAAAGGCTTCAGATTTCTTCTTAAGGAAATATATCCATGTATTCCTTCAGAAGTCATCCATAAATGATACATAGTACATAGACCTACCCAGTGATTGAACCTTCATAGGTCCTGTTAGTGTCAGTCTTTCTAGCCTTCCTTTAGTGATCAAACATACTCTTACAAAGTGATTTTAAGGTGTCAAGGTCAAATTTTGTCATTTCGGTGAGTCTTCAAGCAAAATTTGGTCACTAGGCATTAGTTCTAGGGTTTGCTTGTACTCCTTCCAAAGTTGTCCAAATGTCGGTCCATGTCACCATTCAGATGAGTGTGCCATCATTCAGAGGTTGTCATTATCATGTCAAGTTCCACTGGGTCATTTTACACCTTGTTCATGCTTCAGTTGCGCCTAGGTAAAGTCATTTCCCTCTCTTAGGGTTTTGAAGGCAATTTCTCTTAGACAGTCAAATCATCAGCAAAACTTGTATCCTAATGTTCATACACCTTCCCCTATCCCTAATGTACCTTATTAAACACTTCCCATCACTGAGATTCCCCAAATTCCTCATTTTTTCACAAACCCTAGTTTCTTGCTACAACCAGGCAATTTTCAAGGCTAGGCCTATGTTTTGCCCTTTTTCACCCCTTCCCCTCACTCAATTTTTGAGATTACATTTTCCTCTACTTTATAACATCCCTCCCTACTTCCAAAAAATTCCTCAAGAATTTAGAAGCTCCCTATCCCCTTCATTTCGCTTCATTTCGGCAAATCTCTTGTTCCACACATTAGGGTAGGTTTCCCTCAAATGATGTTTCTGAGCAAGAAAAGATGAATTTGGGACAACTGAGAGAGGTTTTTGTCCCCAAGAGGCCAAGGAAGAAAAACCTCCTTCACTTTTTACACAGGTGTCATGGTTTTAGAGAAATGTCAAAAATACAATTGCCTTGGGAGAATTGATGCACCTCTAAAGTGACCTTCGGAAAATCAAGTTTTATCCTAGATTGGTCAGCCAAATGAATTTCGTGATGAGTGAAATGATAACTAGACACAAAGATATTTCCAATGAGATATCATGAGCTAAATTTGGAGTTGTGGAAGGCATTCACAAGTTGACTGCAACAGCACTCTGCCTTGAGGCAGTCTCATTTGGCACATTTTGACTAGTCTTGGGGGATTTGATTTTTGACAGGGAAAATGAACTCTAAATTGAAAAATTCCAGATGGGTTGGAAAGTAGACTCAAATAAATTTCCAACTAACTATCCTGCACCCACTTTGGACACTAGGAAGGCCTCCAAAATTATCCTGCAAAAAGCGCTACGCACAGGCTCTTTGCGCCGCGCCTCAAGCCCAATGCGCTGCGCCTTCCCTGTGCGTCGCGCCACCTGGCGCGCGCTTTTTCTAGGGAGCTCCAAACTGAAAAAAGTTTATATTTTTGGATTTTCATGAAAAATCATGACTTCTGGTGCATGGAAAAGAAGTTTGGGCAAGTTTTGAGTCCCCAGAAGGTCAAAAACACTCAAAAAATGACCTCACTGCCCCTATTTTGACACACAGGAAGTAGTCTTGGGCGATTGAAGCTTTGGAGGGGACAATTGGCACCAAATTTAGAAATTCCTCTTGAGTTGGAAATAAAACAGGTAGGGCTTTCCAACAAGCACACTTGGGCTCAATTTGGACTTTAGGAAGTGCCTCAAAATCAACTCCAAAGTGGCACGATGCATACAGATTTTGGTGCTGCGCACAGAGGATTTTTGCTCAATTTTTCACCTTCCAGCTCAGAAATTCGGCCAGTTTGATTAGTTTTTCTTTGTGATGTAATTTTTGATCTCTCTTGATGTAATTGGATGAACATGATGTAATTTTGGCACTTATTTACTTGTTCTAGAAGATTCATTCAACAAAAGGTGAAATGTAAGTGAATGAATCAGTTTCCTAGCATATAGGGGTAAGTTGTTTAACTACCTAGTTTTCAGTTCCTTGTTAAGAATTGGTTCAAATAGCTCCTAGAATGATTAGCTCGACCCCTAGAGGCAAGGGAATGGGTTGGGCTAGTCTATATCATGTAATTCCTAAGTCATTTTCAGGGTTGGACACTTGGGATTGCTTTGGCATATCATTGTACATTCTATCTCTACAATTTTGGCTAAGGAAAGACCAGGGTCTTGCAGCACTGTTTGGGATCCATGTGGCTTTATGTTTTGATGGTGTGATTTTCTGAGTAATTGTAGGTTCATTAGTGTTATGTATATCATTTTCCTCTCTTTTCTTCTAAATTTGAACAAATGAGTGATTAAGGTGGAATCCATTAACTGTTATGCTCTGCCTTTGAATTTGTTTAAATTTCCATGTTTTCATATGTTTAAGGATAATTCTTGAGACTCTCTTGCTCTCCTTAGCTCCTCACCAATCCGATCTATTCATTCGCTCAATTTAAAGCATCAAAATGATTGCCTTCCTTGCCAAAATCAGAACTCTGCAGAAACTATGCCTCATCCCCGAGCCCAATTTGCCTTTCCTTGTTTCCAACACAAAACCCCCAAAAACTCAAATCAAACCCTTGTAATTCATACCTAGCCTAAAATTAGCTTTTATTTAAGTCATCTCGAGCCCCATCGCTTGTCTTTTGCCGAGATCGACCAAGAGAGAGCCCTCTCCTATCCTCGTAGGGCTAGCTACGAGGATGAACGTGGTTTGATGTGGACCTAGAACCTTGTCTTTTCAGCCTGAGGAAAATCTAGGCTCTAACATAGTGGTGATCATACTGGGGAAGAAAATGGTTTTCTTGTTGATGTCAATGGTTTTCTAAGCTACAAACAGAGCCTGAAGTTATGCCAGGTAGCCTTCAAAACGGTTTTTCTTTGCATTAGCGCAAGTAAACGCTGCTTTAGTCAATCTCCGGTCTAGCCTGTAATCGTGACACTTGACTTGTGAATCACCCTAGTACATGAATCAAGTTCAGATCTGATTGTTGATGGTAAAAAATGATCAGACACAGCAAGGCTGAAATCATTCACCTGGTGATTCCAAATCATTTTCGAGATCGAATCCAAAGACTCCACTGGAGGATGATCCTGACCAGCAAAAACATGAAAGTACAATATGGACATATCAGGTATTCAAGTTGGAATGTCATCCAAGATATTTTTTTCTTTGTTATAAATTATTTCTTCTCTTTTCCCGAGAATGTCAAGAAGGCTTTGCAAAGTATCTTGTATTTGAGAAGAGATCACAGGCCTGTAGTTGATTCTTTCCCTTTGAAGATTGTGAATACCAAAGATTTGCATGCCTTTGAGCTTGATCAAGACCCTTCTTCTGAATCTTGTGATGACCCTCTTCAGAGTGATGAACCTCAAGAAAACAAAATTGATCCCGTAGCTCTTGTATATACTCCTACACCTTTTGTAATCCTAGATAGGTATAAACCTCTTGTTTTACCTTCTGTTCTTCATGCTTTCCCCAAAAACTATGATCTATACTTGCCGAGGTTTGATGGTGAATGTAAGAATGTTAATGCTGAGCAACATGTGTAGAATTTTGAGTCCTTTCTTGACCTTTTTGAATTTGATGAAGAAGATGTTAGTATAAGGCTTTTTGCTATTTCTTTGAAAGGCAAAGTCAAGAGTTGGTTCGAAACCTTACCTGATGCGAGCATCTAAAATTTCCAGTAGTTCGTCAAAGTTTTTCTCGATAGGTGGATGATCGGATAGAACCTTTTCTTGATTATAGAAGAGTATAACCAGCTGAAAAGATTGCCAGGGGAGACAGTACAACAGTTTTCTGCCAGATTTAACCAAGTTTATTATTCGATGCCGGTTGATATAAGGCCTCCTCCTAGATCTGCTCTCTTGCACTATCCAAGTGCCTTTGATCCAGAAATGGAGTTTCAGCTGAGAGAAAGGAATCTTACAACACTTGAAGAGATACAGAACAATGCAGTAAATGTAGAGGCTCACTTGCTGATCCGAAGGGAAAGGTTGAAAGAAGAAGAGACGAAAAATATAGATCCAGAGGAATCGACATCTCTAGAAGTAAAACTTGACATTTTGGTAAGTGCAGTGGAAGATATGATGCAAAAGATCACCGCAAGGAATGATTATGATGTTCAAGACCATGGCTCGTTGATTGAAGAAGAACAAGTTGTTGATCCAAAACATTTTGTTTCTTATCCTAGTTGTCATAGATCTGAAAATGATTGTTTCGTAGACCATCTTGGAGAAGAGAGATCTGTTGATATGACATGTATGCTTGATGATGTCTTTTATACTGATGATTTGCCTCAGTTTGATCAGTATGATGATAATTATGTTCTCCAAACAGAAGTTAATCTTGCAGATAAATCAACAGCTAGTTTGTAGGAGGAAGAGGTCCACTTTTAGCAGCTCGAATACAGTGATCAACCGATGCATATCAGCTATGACAATGACGAGGAAAGTGCAGCAAATTTTGAAGTAAGTGAAGGCTCTTTGCCTTTTCTTTTTTATTCATGTCGGTTCATCAGAGACAACTTCCATGCAATTAGAAATAAGTTGTCAACAAGTCTTGATTTGGACCATCTTGAGGGCAATGAAAACCTTGTTCAAGACTTTTCATATCCATATTTGTAGCCCCCAAATGCCTTTGATTGTCAAGTTGCAAATAAAGACTTGGAAGCTGGAACATATGCTCAAATGATGCAAGATGATTCCATACCATTTTGTTTCAAATCATTTCAGTTTTTGAAGGGAAAATTGCATAGTACATATTTAGTAAAGAATGAGCAGCATGTAGGCAATCATGTAATCACATTGGAACCAATATAAAATGGGTTGCAGCAGTCTTTCAAGTTTTACATGATCCACTAGCTGATATTTTGGATGAGGTTTGCAGTCAAAGTCCTTCTCCATTGACTACATGTGAGCCTGAAACGTGTACTGTTATAAACTTGACCCGGCAGTTGGTTTCTTTGTCATTTTCAGCAGGAGTCTCGTTACAAAGCTCAGATCAAAGTTTGCATTCATGATATGAAGAGAAGAGAAGTAATCCATTAGATAAGCTAAGTCCCAGTGTGCATGAATTTCAAGATCCTTATGCAGTGTTTTTGGAGGCGGATAGAGAATCCATCACATTCAACAGATCTGTTTCCAAGTTGTCATGGGAGTTGCCTTTCAGTAGTTCTCTCTTGTTGTTCATAAGTGAGCACTTGCGGAGAATTCAAACAGCAGACGGAATACTTACTTGGTTGCATTGGTTGTTTCATTTCACTTGATCGAGTGATGAATGAAACTGTTAGAGTAGGTTTTGATGAATAAGCTCCACTTTGAGCATCATTTCCAGTTTGTCAGTTATGTTTAAGTGTCGAGTCAGTTTTTTTTAATTGATTGAGAGTCAGTTTGTGTCGTCAAGTCGTTAGTTTTCAGTCATGCATTTCATCTTGAGTTTTTGACTCCATTCCCCAATGGATGAAGGCACTTGTCTGCTTTCCAAAAATCTGTAGTTCTTGGCACCTCCAAGGAGCTACCATCCCCATTGGAGCCAATGTTAGTGTCAGTCTTTCTTGCCTTCCTTCAGTGATCAAACATGCTCTTACAAAGTGATTTTAAGGTGTCAAGGTCAAATTTTGTCATTTCAGTGAGTCTTCAACCAAAATTTGGTCACTAGGCATTAGGTCTAGGGCTTGCTTGTACTCCTTCCAAAGTTGTCTGAATTTCGGTCCATGTCACCATTCAGATGCATTTTCCATCATTCAAACGTTGTCATTATCATGTCAAGTTCCACTGGGTCATTTTACACCTTGTTCATGTTTCAATTGCCCCTAGGTAAGGTCATTTCCCTCTCCTAGGGATTTGAAGGCAATTTCTCTTAGATAGTCAAATCACCAGCAAAACTTGTATCTTGATGTTCATACACCTTCCCCTATCCCTAATTTACCTTATTAAACACTTCCCATCACTAAGATTCCCCAAATTCCTCATTTTTGCACAATTCCTAGTTTCTTGCTATAACCAGGCAATTTTCAAGGCTAGGCCTGTGTTTTTCCCTTTTTCACCCCTTCCCCTCACTCAATTTCTGAGATTAACACTTTCCCCTACTTCCTAACATCCCTCCCTACTTCCCAAAATTTCCTCAAGAATTTAGAAGCTCCCTATCCCCTTCATTTCGCTTCATTTTGACAAATCTCTTGTTCCACACATTGGGGTAGGTTTCACTCAAATGTTGTTTCTGAGCAAGAAAATATGAATTTGAGAAAAATGAGAGAGGTTTTTTCCAAAACAGGCCAAGGGAGAAACACCTCCTTCACTTTTTACACAGGTGTCATGGTTTTAGAGAAATGTCAAAAATACAATTGCCTCGGGAGAATTGATGCACCTCTGAAGTGACATTGGGAAAATCAAGTTTTCTCCTAGCTTGGTCAGCCAAATGAATTTCTTGATGAGTCAAATGATAACTAGACACAAATATATCTCCAATGAGCTATCATGAGCTCAATTTGGAGTTGTGGAAGGCATTCAAAAGTTGCCTGCAACAACACTTTGCCTTGAGGCAGCCTCATTTGGCACATTTTGACTAGTCTTGGGAGATTTGATTTTTGATATGGAAAATGAACTCCAAATTGAAAAATTCTAGTTGGGTTGGAAATTAGACTCAAATACCTTTCCAACGAACTATCCTATGCTCAATTTGGACACTAGGAAGGCCTCCAAAAGTCTCCTGCAAAAAACGCTATGCACAAGCTCTATGCGCCGCGCCTCAAGCCCAATGTGATGTGCCTTCCCTGTGCACCGTGCCACCTGGCGCGCGCTTTTGCTAGGGAGCTCCAAACTGAAAAACGTTTATATTTTTGGATTTAAAAATCATTACTTCTGGTGCATGGCCAAGAATTTTAGGCAAGTTTTGAGTCCCCAGGAGGTCAAAAACACTCAAAAAATGACCTCACTGCCCCTATTTTGACACACAGGAAGTAGTCTTGGGAGATTGAAGTTTTGGAGGGGAAAATGGGCACCAAATTTAGAAATTCCTCTTTGGTTGGAAAGTAGACAGGTAGTGCTTTCCAACAAGCACACTTGGGCTCAATTTGGACTTTAGGAAGTGCCTCAAAATCATCTCCAAAGTGGCGCGACGCATACAGATTTTGGCGCGGTGCACAGAGGATTTTTGCTCAACTTTTCACCTTCTAGCTCGGAAATTCGGCCAGTTTGACTAGTTTTTCTTTGTGATGTAATTTTTTATCTCTCTTGATGTAATTGGATGAACATGATGTAATTTTGACACTTATTTACTTGTTCTAGAAGATTCATTCACTAAAAGGTGAAATGTAAGTGAACGAATCAATTTCCTAGCATATAGGGGTAAGTTGTTTGACTACCTAGTTTTTCAGTTCCTTGTTTAGAATTTGTTCAAACAGCTCCTAGAATGATGAGCTCGACCCCTAGAGGCAAGGGAATGGGTTGGGCTAGTCTACATCATGTAATTCCTAAGTCATTTTCAGGGTTGGACACTTGGGATTGCTTTGGCATATCCTTGTACATTCTATCTCTGCAATTTTGGCTAAGGAAAGACTAGGGTTTTACAGCACTGTTTGGGATCAATGTGGCTTTATGTTTTTATGGTGTGCTTCTATGAGTAATTCTAATTTCATTAGTGTTATGTATATCATTTTCCTCTCTTTTCTTCTGAATTTGAACAAATGAGTGATTAAGGTGGAATCCATTAACTGTTATGCTCTGCCTTTGAATTTGTTTAAATTTCCATGTTTTCATCTATTTAAGGAGAATTCTTGAGACTCTCTTGCTCTCCTTAGCTCCTCACCAATCCGATCTATTCATTCGATCAATTTAAAGCATCAAAACGATTGCCTTCCTTGCCCCAATTAGAACTCTGCAGAAGTTGTGCCTCATCCCTTAGTCCAATTTTCCTTTCCTTGTTTCCAACACAAAACCCCCAAAAACTCAAATCAAACCCTTGTACTTCATAGCTAGCCTAAAATTAGCTTTTATTTCAGTCTTCTTGAGCCCCATCGCTTGTCTTTTGTCGAGATTGACCCAGAGAGAGCCCTCTCCTGTCCTCGTAGGGCTAGCTATGAGGATGAGCGTGGTTTGATGTGGACCTAGAACCTTGTCTTTTCAGCCTGAGGCAAATCTAGGCTCTAACAGGTCACATCACTGTGCACAAGTTCTAATATTTGCTTCACCCTCTTACTACCGGAGGGGAATTTCGTAGGATTCTGCTTCCCATATACATAATTTTTACAGAAATCAAAATCCAAAGAGCTATTACTCATACCTTCTACCATACCTTTACCATGAAGTATTCGAAGGCCCTTCTCTCCAACATGTCCAAGCCTTTGATGCCACAACATGGTATTCTCTCCAGAAACCACTAGATTTTCTACTCCACTTTCAAGAACCACAGAACTGTTGCACCCATCAATAACAATGCTACCTTGCAGCTTGTACAGAGTTCCAATTTGAACTCCCCACATCAATACTAGTGCTCCCCGAACCATCTTGCGGGTATCCTTCTCGAACACTATTTTTACACTTGTATCATCCAGATTGCTTATAGAATTAGATTTCTGGCTAATGTAGGAATATGCAGAACACTCGGAAGTGTTCTAGCCCTTCCACCTTGCAACTTCAACTTTACTTTTCCTCTACCAACAATTATAGCCTTCCTATCATCCCCTAAGAAGACATCACCACCATCATATTTATCATATTCGCAAAACCACACTCTATGAGGAGTGAAGTGAAAGGATGCACCTAAGTCAATCAACCATGCCTCATGATCTACATGTTTATTTTAAGAAGCCAAGTACACATCCCCTTCTTCTGCTAAGGTGGTTTTCACCTCTATAGAAGGAGCATCATCAGATCCCTTTCCTTTGTCAGGAGCTTTATATTTACAGTCCCTTTTGTATTGCCCTTCCTTTCCGCATTTCCAGCACACCACCTTTACAGGTTTTCCTGGAGATTTAGATCTCCCTCTAGATTTAGATCTCCCACTCGATGTCTTATTTTTGTTTCTGTTCTGGGACCGTCCTCGTACAGACAAGTCATCACCATTCTGGCTCTCCATATTTTTCCGTCTCATCTCCTCCGTCAGCAAGGATGGGACTATTTCATCAAACTATAAGGCAGTTGCATTGCTACCTATTGCAATAACCTGACTATCCCACGAATCTGGTAGAGAACACAACAAACTGATGCACTTATCTTCATCTGAAATTTTAATATCAACAGATGCTAACTGACTTACCACAGTATTAAACGTATTCAGATGCTCTGTCACCGAGTCTCCATCTTTCATCCTCGGGTTATATAGCTTTTTCCGCAGGAACTGTTTATTCACCAAAGACTTAGATTAGTACAAAGTCCCTAACTTGTCCCACAAAGCAATCGCCATAGCGTCTCCTGATACATTTAGCAATATTGAATCTGAGACACATAATTGTATTATGCTCTTTGCCTTCCGATCCAGCTTATTCCATTCTTCATCGGACACTCCCGTCAGTTTAGTACATGGATCTACCACGATCCACTGATCTTTATCCACCAACAGATCCTCCATCTTGAGTTTCCATAACTCAAAACTCTGACCATTAAATTTCTTGATCTCTATCTTTCCACTGCTCGCCATCTTCTTTCACCACCAGAATCGATCTCGCAGATCTCCCACTGAACAGGGTCTACCACAGGCCCAAGCGAAACCCCACAGCAACAAATGCATCCCCTTGAAGCCAAAAATAGCTCTGATACCAAATGTAGTTTTTAACCCCATACAGAAATTACTTGCATACGAATTCTAAAACATAGAAAATAAAAAATTCGACAGCATAAAACATAAAACACATATACACAGAGATTTTCCCCTAGATCCCAAAACCGGGACTACTAGCTTGATTTTTCATTATGTTCCTTTCAATGTTATAATACATATTTATACATGCTGAAGCATCTAATACCATGGACCAAAAACCATCGCGTCCAATACCATGGACCGAAAAACATCACTTCCAAAAACATGTGCAAAAATTATGTACAAAACCATAGGTGGGTCTGCCCAACCTAACATAGGGTCCAAAACCAAAATTTTCTGAGGCACTGCCCCGGACCCCATAAATTGGGGTTACGGGTACACCTCAAACCCCTTGTGACTGACCCCCCTCTAACCCCTGATTAACTACGTGGGCTAGTCGTGGAAAGAAAATAACACAACCCAACACCTATGTGGATGATGATGGATGATGGATCGGGATATTAAGGCTTGGAATGTATTATCATTATGTGGTTTGATCATGGATAGACTAGATCTAAATACTGACGCATGTTTTACTTTGCAAATGTTATGATCTGGGTATGACTGAGTTTTGAAATAGCTATGAAGTTGTTAAGTTAGTATTTGCAGATCTGTACATGGGTTCGCTTTGGTAAAAGTGTGTATACACGTTGGTTCGATTCATCAGAGTAGTGTATACATTATGAAATATGATATCTGAATTTGCAGATGGTTCTAGTGGTTGTTGCATAGTTCTAGGTTCTTCTCTATGTTCTGGTGACTGTGTGGTTCAGTTGTGGGTGATTCAAAGATTGATGATTGAGTATTTAATGATTGGTTAATGCAATGGTTGTATTGCAGTGGTGATTGATTTTGAGCTTCAATGTTGTTGATGGGTCCAGTATGAAAATTGGATGAAACATGGCCTTTCAGATTGTGGTGTTGTGTTCTAGATGTATCTATTCTGAAAATTTATGAAACGTGGTCCCTGGAAGAAAAGAGAAGGTCATAGCCTTATGTGGGCTAGTGTTGGGTTGTGTTATATTCTTTCCACAACTAGCCCATGTAGTTAACCAGGGGGTTAGAAGGGGGTGGAGCCCCCCCTTCATTGCGCTAATTGCATAGTGGGGGTGTCACAGGGGGTTTGAAGGGTGCAGGTAACCCCACTCTATGGGGTATGGGGCAGTGCCCCGGAAAATTTTGGTTTTGGAACCTATGTTAGGTTGGGCGGACCCACCTATGGTTTTGTGCATGATTTTCACACATGTTTTTGGACATGATGGTTTTGAGTCCATGGTTTTGGATGCGATGGTTTTCGGTCCATGGTATTGGATGCTTTGACATGTATAAATATGTATTATAACATTGAAAGGAAAATAATGAAAAATCAAGTTGGTAGTCCCAGTTTTTGGATCCAGGGGAAAATCTCTATGTATGTGTGTTTTATGTGTTATGCTCTTACATTGTTTATTTTCCATGTTTTAAGATTTGTATGCGGGTAATTTCTGTATGGGGTTAAAACCTACATTTGGTATCGGAGTTGTTTTGGCTTCAACGGGACGCCTTTGTTGCTGGGGGGTTTTGCTCGAGCTTGTGGTAGACCCTGTTTAGTGGGAGACCTGTGAGATCGATTCTGGTGGTAAAAGAAGATGGTGAGTAGTGGAAATATAGAAATCAAGAAATTTAATGGTCAGAGTTTTGAGTTGTGAAAACTCAAGATAGAGGATCTGTTGGTGGATAAAGATTAGTGGATCACGGTAGATCCTGGTACTAAACAAATGGGAGTGTCCAATGAAGAATGGAAGAAGTTGGATCGGAAGGCAAAGAGCACAATACAATTGTGTGTCTCAGATTCAATATTGCTGAATGTATCATGGGAAGCTACAGCGAAGGCTTTGTGGGATAAGTTAGGGACTTTGTACCAATTAAAGTCTCTGGTGAATAAACTATTCCTGTGGAAAAAGTTGTATAAACTGAGGATGAAAGATGGAGATTCATATTGTGGTGAGTCAGTTAGCATCTATTGATATTAAAATTTCAAATGAAGATAAGTGCATCAGTTTGTTGTGTTATCTACCAGATTCGTGGGATAGTTTGGTTATTGCAATAGGTAGCAATGCAATTGCCTTGTAGTTTGATAAAATAGTCTCATCCTTGTTGAGGAAGGAGATGAGATGAGAAAATATGGAGAGCCAGAATGGTGATGCCTTGTCTGTACAAGGATGGTCCTAGAACAGAAACAAAAATAAGTCATTGAGTGGGAGATCTAAATCTAGAGGGAGATCTAAATCTCCATGAAAACCTATAAAGTTTTTGTGCTAGAAATGTGGAAAGGAAGGGCACTACAAAAGGGATTGTAAATCTAAAGCTCTTGATAAAGGAAAGGGATCTAATGATGCTCCTTCTGCAGAGGAGAAAACCACCTCAAATGAAGGTGGGGATGTGTACTTGGCTTCTTCAAGTATACATGTAGATCATGAGGCATGGTTGATTGACTCAGGTGCATCCTTTCACTTCACTCCCCATAGAGAGTGGTTCTGCCAGTATGAGAAATACGATGGTGGTGATGTCTTCTTAGGGGATGATAGGAAGGCTAGAATCATTGGCCGTGGAAAAGTAATGTTGAAGTTGCAGGGTGGAAAGGTTAGAACACTTCTGGGTGTTCTGCATATTGCTGCATTGGCCAAAAATCTGATTTCTGTAAGCAAGTTGGATGTTGCAGGTGTAAAAATAGTGTTCGAGAAGGATACCTGCAAGATGGTTCGGGGAGCACTGGTATTGATGTGGGAAGTTCGGATTGGAACTCTGTACAAGCTGCAAGGTAGCACTATTGTTGATAGTGGAGAAGAAAATATAGTTGTCTCTAGAGAGAAGACCATGTTGTGGCATCAAAGGCTTGGACATACTGAAGAGAAGGGCCTTCAAATACTTCATGGTAAAGTTATGGTAGAAGTTATGAGTAATATCTCTATGGATTTTGATTTTTGTGAAAATTGTGTATACGGGAAGCAGAATCGGGTGAGTTTCCCCTGTCGTGCTAAGAGGGCGAAACAGATATTAGAGCTTGTGCACAGTGATGTGTTTAGACCTGTGAAGGTTCCATCACTGGGTAAGTCTATGTACTATGTATCATTTATAGATGACTTCTCAAGGAATACGTGGATATATTTCCTTAAGAAGAAACCTAAATTCTTTGACAGGTTTAAAGAATTTAAGGCTCTGGTGGAAAACCAAACAGACAAGAAGATAAAGGTGATGAGGACAAATAATGGTGGAGAGTTTTGCAGTAAGGAATTTGAAGAATTTTATAAGAAGTGTGGTATAGCATGACAAAAGATTACTCCATATACCCCTCAGCAAAATGGAGTTGCAGAAAGAATGAACAAGACGTTGATGGAAAGGGCAAGAAGCATGCTCAGTGGTGCTAGGTTAGAACAAGAATTCTAGGCAAAGGCGATGGAGACAGCATGTTACCTAGTCAAGACTCCACAAAAGGTATGGACTGGTAAGAAACACTCTCTTTCACATCTGAGGGTATTTGGATGTGATGCATATGTACATGTTCCAAAGGAGAAAAGAACCAAGTTGGATAGTAAATCTAAAAAGTGCATCTTTATCGGGTATAAGGATGGTTTAAAAGGTTATAAGCTTTGGAACCCAGTAACAAGGAAGGTTGTGTACAACCAAGATGTGGTGTTTAGAGAGGTGAAATATATTATTAAACATGAAGTCCCATCAAAGGAACCTGAAAAGATAGAGTTTGAGCTAAAGGAGGAAGAATAAAACTCTATAGTAGAGAAGGAATCAAAAGATGAAGAGCCACAAACTCTAGGTGTGAGAAGATTAGTTTGAGAAAGAAGTGAGAAAGGTATAGTCCATCTGTTTTCTATTCAAATTTTGCTTTATCTGTTACTAATGATGATCCCAGAACTGTGAAGGAAGCAGTAGATTCAGAGGATGGAAAACTCTGGAAAGAGGCCATGGTTGATGAAATGGCATCTTTGCACAAAAATGAGGCTTGGGATCTAGTGGAGTTGATGACTAGAAGGAAACCCATTGGCAGCAAATGGGTGTTCAAGAAGAAGACTAATGCAGAAGGAAAGGTGGAGAAATACAAAGCTTGGTTGGTAGCAAAAGGTTATTCCCAGGTGTCGGGAATTGATTTTGGTGATATTTTTTCTCCTGTTGCCAAGGTAACTTCTATTAGATTACCTTTATCTGTTGTTGTTTCTTTTGATTTTGAGGTAGAACAAATGGATGTGAAGACAACATTTCTTTACGGGGATCTGGAAGAAGAAATCTACATGAAGCAACCTGAAGGCTTTCTGATGAAGGGTAAGAAAGAGCTGATATTCAAGTTAAAGAAGTCTCTTTATGGGTTAAAACAGTCACCAAGGATGTGGTATTAGAAATTCGATACATTTATATGGGGACTTGGTTTCACCAAAAGCAAAGCAGATCACTGTGTGTATTTTAAGTTAATTGGTGACCATGTTATTTATTTGGTCTTGTATGTGGATGATATGTTGCTGGTTGGAAATGACAAAGAAATTATCCAGGATTTGAAGACCCAATTGTCCTCCAAATTCGACATGAAAGATCTTGGTGCTGCAAACTATATTTTGGGCATGGAAATTAAAAGAGATCGGGCAAAGAGGAAGCTCTGGTTAAACTAGAGGAATTGTGTCGAGACAATATTGCAGAGATTTAATATGTAGGATAGTAAACCGGTGAAGGTTCCTATTCATGTAGGTGTAAATTTATATGTTGAACAGTGTCCCAAGACACAAGAAGAGGAAGAGGACATGTCCCATGTTCCATATGCAAGTGTAGTTGGTAGCCTGATGTATGCCATGGTCTATACTAAACCAAAGATTGCACATGCAGTGGGAGTATTGAGCAGGTTTATGTCAAAACCAGGAAATGAGCATTAGACAGCAGTGAAGTGGGTTTTTAGGTATTTGCGTGGCACTAGTGATTATGGTTTGTGCTACCAAGGAAGACCAGGATTGGACAAAGTGTTGGATATTCATGGATTTGTCAATGCAGACAGGGTTGGAGATCTGGATCAAAGAAGATATTCAAGTGGGTATGTGTTTAACCTATTTGGAGGTGCAATCAGTTGGATGAGTAAGAAACAATCTGTAGTGTCACTATCAACTATAGAGGTAGAATACATGGCAGCCACTCATGCAAGCAAGGAAGTAGTTTGGTTGTAGAGATTGTGTTCAAGTATGGGTTTAGTACAGGGAGCTATAAGGATAGATAGTGATAGACACAGTGCAATTTTCTTGGAAAAGAACCATGTATATCATTCAAAGACAAAGCACATTGATGTTTAGTATCACTTTGTGAGGGATACGATAGATGAAAAAAGGCGTTGCTAATAAAGGTGGACACTTTGAAGAATACTACAGATGCATTGACAAAATTTGTGAGCTCTGAGAAGTTCTCTTGGTGTAGAGAAACAATGGGCGTTGCAGGGCTGGATAAATGACTAAGCTTTCTTGTGGCCCCCTGTGGAAATAAAACAATAAGTGGGAGAATGTTGGGTTGTGTTATATTCTTTCCACGACTAGCCCACGTAGTTAACCGGGGGGTTAGAGGTGGCCTAAAGCTCCCCCTTCGTTGCGCCGATTGTGTAGCAAGGGTGTCACTAGGGGTTTGAGGGGTGTACGTAACCCCATTCTATGGGGTCCGGGGTAGCGCCCCGGAAAATTTTGGTTTTGGAACCTATGTTAGGTTGGGCAAACCCACCTATGGTTTTGTCCATGATTTTCACACATGTTTTTGGACGCGATGGTTTTCGGTCCATGGTATTGGACATGATGGTTTTCGGTCCATGGTATTGGATGCTTCTACATCTATAAATATGTATTATAACATTGAAAGGAAAATAATGAAAAATCAAGCTGGTAGTCCCAGTTTTGCGATCCAGAGGAAAATCTCTATATATGTGTGTTTTATGTGTTATGCTCTCGCATTGTTTATTTTCTTTGTTTTAAGATTTGTGTGTAGGTAATTTCTGTACAGTGTTAAAACCTACAGCCAACGCCTACGTACTAGTAAACATATCGGCTAGTACAAGAGCCAGGGGGTTGTAGCTCCCTTCCAGTAGCAATTGGAAAACGAGTGAAGGTTGTAGCCTTCAGTAGGCCAGCGCCTATGTACTAGTAAATATATCGGCTAGTACAAGAGCCAGAGGGTTGTAGCTCCCTTCCAGTAGAAGCTGGAGAATGAGAGAAGGTTGTAGCCTTCTGTAGGTGGGTGCCTGTGTATTGGTATGAGTCTGCGCCAGTACAAGATTGTAAACAGGTTTTTCTTATATTAAAAGAAGATAGCAGCAGGTGGTTTTTGTCCCGCATTGGGTTTCCACCTTAAACCTTGGTGTTCATGTGTGTTTCTTATGTGTGATGGACTGTTCTATTTTTACTGCACCTAGTTACTGTTTATATGGTTAATGAAGTACTGATGCATTGATTAATGATCCAACATATGATGAGTTATCTGAATCATAATTTTACTAGATATATGCTTGTTTCATTAAATATAGTTGAGTGTACACGTGAGTTCCCTTAATTGAAGTAGCGTATGGAAATGAAAAAGTTATTGATTTGCTAATACTAATTCACCCCCCCTCTCAGTATTGTTTCCAACAATTGCATTTCACATATCGTTAATCCCAAGGAATAACTTATGGCATTTTGTTGAAACCTTGCGATCTGATAAGGCTATCGCAATCACATATCGTCGATCCATAGGGAAACATTGAAACTTTGTGATGCAATACAACTATTGCATATCACGCTCCCAATAAAAGCAAGTAATATATACTATGAAGACGTGATATAGGGATGAATCAATTATAAAGGAAAAACATGATTTGCCAAGTTTGAAAAGGAACCCACCAACTCTACATTCTAGCTCATCACTCATCGTAATCACAACAATACAAAGAATTCTTTTGATCATAGGACTTGTAACTCCCAATTTGTGATATGTGATGGTTCCACAAATATTAAAATAATACAATTGCTAAGCACAAAATCGTAGAGTTACGACACTTGTTCTAAAATGACCGTTAGAAAACTTGCAATGCGACATATATTACTTCAGCATTAAAGTTTCATGTTATGAAGTTACAGTAAATCATTAAGAGGCAGTGTTGGTCACAGTCCTTTAAGGATTTCATCCTTAGTGGCTATGTACAATGTGAGCTATTTTGCATCTAATGTGCATAACTGCTTTTAGTCTGTAATCATTTGTATTACTTTCTCTCAAAGTTTTTCACCTATCACGCTCCTCCTTCTCATTTTGCAATGTAAATCCAGAATCACGTAGTTAGTCAAGATGTCTAAGAAATCTCTAAAGACAAAGGCTCCCATTACAGTGGAAGAAGGACAAGGAAAATTGGTGTTAATCTTAGATACTACTTGTCAAGGCCTTGGTAAGATCTCGTGGGAGGAATATATGCTTTGCTTGAAGGTGAAAATCTGAAGGAGATAGAAGAAGAAGAAACACCTGATGGCACTGATGAAACAGAAAACACACTAAGTGATTTGGCCAACTCTTTACTCCATAAAATAGCAGCCCGTGCAAAATTTTTACCATATAATGTTCTAGTGAGATGGGTAATCGAGAGAATTAATATAACGGACAGAGATTTCTTCACAGCTAATGGAAGGATGTTCGGATCATTCAAACCTGAATATGTCAAGAGAATGTATCACTTGCCAAATCCCCAGCAACACTACAACAAATCATTCTTGGAAGCTTTCGCTAAGGAGAATCAGATAGAGTCAGACCTTATTAAGCAATGGAGACACTTTCCTAACAAGCACAAACATGAATCTTCTTGTATGTACTTTGTGGACTCCTTAGCATCTCCATATTGTTATGTTGCTGCTATGATATGTAGACTCTTTGGAAGCCCCGATTCTGCTATATTTTCTATTGGAATAGTTTCATTGATAGAAGCAGCGATAAACTCCTTTGTCATGGATTGGGCAACTATCCTATTAGATAAAATGGCTAGTCAAATACTGGATTATAGAAAGAACATGTTTGTCACTGCCCGAGTTGTGCCCCCATTCTATATGAGTGCTTACATAATGGACACAATTTGTTTTAATTTTGAATTTCCCATCTTAGGTTGGAAATGGATTGTTTAGGATCCAACCCCCATTCATATTTACCATAAATACTTATGGAAGTCTGAATACAAGAATCATTTATACAATATTTTCCATGTTTTCATTTTACCCATCCATTAAGCTATCTTTAATAAACCCGCTCCTCAACTGTCTGATGAGGCTAGCATTGATTTAACCTCAATCAGAGGTTGGTTCGGGGAAGAGAGGTTCACCTATATTAGGGTTTTTGGCAGTATTATAGATTCTCATGTCCTTTTGCTTTACATTCCAGATAAGCTATTAGCTAGGGAATTGGCCTACCAAATAGTGGAAAAATGGATTTCCAGAAACCTTAAAGACTCCAAGAAATAGTTGTGGCCTCCTTTTCCTCTTCACTACAGTACCTACTCATTGCATGATTTTAAACATGCCGAGAAAGAAGCAGAGAAAACAAAGGATTTGAGTCTAACGGTTATCCCTAAAAGACAATATGATCCAAATAAGGTTTCTTTCAATTTCACCACTCAAGTGAACGTTAGTAGATTCGTACATGATGAAGATGAGTTTGATGACTTATTTTATTCATCAGAATTATTCTCAACAGTAAGTAATCTGGCAAAATTCATATTGGGAGCTAAGAAAATGGACAAGTTCATGGAATACAGGACACAAAGGTTACTGACAGTACCTCTAGATTTATTAAATACTACACCAGTCATTCAGCACGCAGAGCACAATAGAGAAAAGCATGGAAAATTTTAGGGGCTAATGTTCGCCCAGTGGGCTAATTTTCCATGATTTTTCCACAAAAAAGATTCGCCAATTTCCAATTTTATAAAAGACGATTCGCCCAAATTTTAGAATATAAAATTATTTTACCTTAAAAATCGCCAACATTATAGAGAGAATATATATAAAATAATTATAAATTTGATTAATTTTACAAATATATCAATAAACATTTATAATTTGCATATTAGGGATTAGTGAGATTCGCCAATGTTTTAAACTTCAAGAAAATTTTCCATCCTTAAAATTTTCCTTGGAGAAAAGGTTATAGAAAAGATTTCTGGGGAAAGTGAAACAAGTGATAAGGCTAGTGAATCACTAAGCACTGATGTTCACATTGATCCCATATTGATTAAAGAATGGGAGAAATTCGATCAATAGATCAAAAGTCAGAATGATCCTCAAAACATTATCACATTAGCATCCCCTAGAACGCAATGGCCCATTGTTCTTGATATTGTGACTGAAGGGACACCCAACAAAGACATAGCTCAAAAAGAGATAGAAATTGATCTAATAATGAGATATAAGATAATTCATAAGGTATCACAAACTCATGTGCATGGATTTGTCTATGTTATTTTATGCAATCGACCGATAAGATTGCGAAATACATAGACAATGAGGAAATAAAACAAAAAAGATAATAGAAAACACATAACACAACAAATTTAATAAGGAGTTCACCCAATACTCCTAGGCTACATCTCCATGTCCAGCCTTCAGTGGTGGTCTCTCTATTATGTCTTCAAGTAGAGCTTTTACAACAATGAGCTCAATTTGAGCCTCACACACAACAGATGCAACAACAAGAGCTTTACTTGAACCTCTCAAGCTTTCTTTGAGTACACAGACTCCCTCAATGCTCTCTGTCTCTATCCTAGCTCTGTCTCGGCACTGCCTTCAATACTTCATGTCTTGTTTGCTCTCTATCTATGGCTTTAAAGCCAATCTAGGCTGTGTTTCTCCTTCTCATATTTTTGTCTCTCGGGTCTCTATCTGCTTCGAATCCCTCTTCTGGCATTACACAATCATCGCATAATGCCTAAAGAGGAGGTGGCCACCCATTCTGTAGCGTAAGAGTGCCTCGGGCCCTTGAAATCCTTCAGAATCCCAAACGCGGTTGTTTTCTATTTTACACAAGAAAATGCATTCACGACTGTAAAAATCCGACAAAACACAGTTCAATTCAGACTTCAAAAAGTCCTTAAATATGGTCTATTCCCTTATCGGGTCCACTTGTAAGTCACCATCGCATGTCGCAATGGCCTGCCCCTTTGTATTTTTAAAATTGCATTAAAACTGTGAAAATACATTAGAGATAGCTTTTCTCTGGACTTGAAAATATATAGTCCAGCTTATCGCATCGGCCTTCATCCTTCGCATTTCATTTAATAAATGAAACTATGAAAATGAATTAAAAATGTCTTTGCTACGGATCTCAAATCTTATGAAATAATATTTATAAAACCGTCAAGTCTGGTTCATCAGATCGCACATATACATGTGTATAGGTCCTGCTCCATGGTTTTTCTCCAATGCGATATCATGATGCGATTGATCACAATCACATATCGTGATAACCCCAGGTTGTTTGTAAGAACTCCTATAATCCCTGATAGCGATCCTACGATGCAACATGGGCCGTCGATCTATGCACTTGATTGACGGTCCTAGTTGACTATGCCAATTGTCGTCACAAGTGTTAAGTAGTCTGCGCCGATATCCATTGTCTACCTATTCCAATTGAGATTGCTGATCAGATCTGGACCGTTGATTAGCCATATCTGAAAGCTACTATGCATTCATTATTCTGGTTCTGATACTCTCTTTTTTTCACTAATTTCACGTGCTTTTGCCTCTCTATAATGTTTTTCCCATTCTGAAAGTATTTCTCATGTGATTTTCTTTGGTCTTTGGCATGATTTTTCGAGTTTTTGAAGACTTCGAGAGTGTTCTTGGATCCATTTGAATCACGCCTTCCCACTGAAAAAGGCTTTTGGACCACCAAAAGTTGGTTTTTAAGAATCGTTTAAGTGAGGATATAGCTGCCTCACTTGCCCAATCTCTATCCATTTTGCACTACTGGGTTTTGAACCTTTGAGTCCAATTCTAAGGTACTCCATGTCCCCTCTGCGCGTAGTCCTCACCTTCCTGTCCATAATCGTATCTTCCTGTAGCTCATTGAGGTATTCAGGCAATAGATCATCAATGGAAGGAAATTGAATTTGCTCTTTAGGATCTTCAATTAAAGAAGGTTCAAATAGTCTTAAATTTTCTACATTTATCACTGAATAGATGTGCATGTATGCTGGCATATCAAGGTGGAAAGCGTTCTCACCAATTTTCTCAAGTACCTTAAAAGGCCCATACCTTATTGGCTTTATCTTCTTTCCTTCACCTTGCATTATGTCCTTGCTGATATATAGCTAGACTTGATCACCAACTAGGAAGTTGTGCTCCACCTGATGTTTATCATGCCTTGCCTTGTACTTAGCTTGGCTCTTTTCCAGCTTTTCCCACACTACCTGGTGTACTTCTTGGATCTGTTCAATGAATCTGGTTGCTTTTTCCACATCACTATGTCCATCAACTGCTATGTCTTTTTCAAAGACAAAATCCAAGGGAGACCTTGGTATAAAACATGGTTGTAACCATGTTGCACATAACATAAATGTTCATCCCAAAGCTTGGGATGCTTCTTGCAATAACCCTTGAGCAACTGGATCATTTTCCTATTGACTACCTTTGTTTGGCCATCTGTTTGTGGGTGAAAGGTTGTGCTCTTCTTCAGTTTGGTTTCCATTAATTCCCACAGACTTGACCAAAATTTCCCAAAAAAAGAGAGTCTCAATCAAATAATATGGAAGTGGGTAACCCAAAATGCACCCAGACATGCTGAAAGAAAAACTTCGATGTTTTCTGAAAGAAAAACGTTGATGTTTGTTTAGATGTAATCTGCTTATTACAGGGTATTAAAATACAAATTTTGTTGAACTTGTCCATAATAAAATATAAATAGTCATGTCCTTTTCTAGATTTTGGCAATCCCCCAACAAAGACCATGGAAACACTTTCCCAAGGACGTGAAGGAATTGGAAGTGGAGTGTACAAGCCTAGTTTTCTATTCTTGGGCTTGCTTTTAGTACACATGGTACACCCTCTTACATATCTAGAAACTGTTTCATGCATTCTTGGCCAATATCAGTATCTTTGCAGCTGTGCAACAATTTTACTTACACCAAAATGACCTAATATCAGAGAAGTATGTGCCTCCCTAGTTATGTTAACTCTTTCCTTTTGTGGAATGCATAGCTTTCCCAAATGATACAAGAGTTGGTCCTTAACATAGTAATCCAATTCTTCTAACTTTTTTCCATTACTTAAAGCTGCATATTCATCTTTAAAGTCTATATCTTGAGCATATTTTTCAATGTAGCTTTCATACATTACTGAGTTATGCTTAAGTATAGTAGATGCATTTATGATTGGTCTGGACAACGTATTTGCAACTTTATTGTGTATGCCCTTTTTATATCTGATGACTAAATGAAACTGTTGTAGGAAACCCATCCACCTATAGTGTCTTGATTGTTGCAATTTAGTTTGTGAGTGTAAGTACTAAAGTGATTGATGATCAGTATGTATAACTATTTCTTTTCCCATTAAGTAATGTTTCCACTTCTTCACACTCTGGACTAATGCATACAATTCTTTATCACACGTAGGATAATTAACTACCGTAGGATTAAAAGTCTCAGAATGGTAGCATATGGGTTTACCATGTTGCATCAACACTGCTCCCATGGCATAGTCACTGGCATCTATTTCGATCTCAAATGGTTGTTGAAGATTTGGAAATGTTAGTACTGGTGCTATACTAATTTTTTCTTTCAAGGTGTCGAAGGCTTACTGTTGTTTGCCTCCCCACTAAAACACCTTGTTTAATCCTGTCAAAGCATGTAAGGGAGTTGTAATTAAGGAGAATTTATCAATAAACTTTCTCCAATATTGTGCTACTCCTAGGAAGCTTCTAACTTCTATAGCTGATTTGGGTTTAGTTCAATTTACAATGATTGCAACCTTAGAGGGATCTATCCTCAATTCACCACCCCCTACAATATGACCCAGATAATTCAAATATGTTTTACCAAATTCACATTTTGATAATTTAACATAGAGATTTTATTTTTTCAAAACATCTAGAGTCTACCTTACATGCTTCAAATGTTCTTCCCATGTTTTATTGAAAACATGAATATCATCCAAATATACAATTACAAAATCATCAATAAAAGGCCTGAGTACATCATTCATAACTCTCATGAAAGTGGCAAGAGCATTAGTTAAGCCAAAAGGCATAACTATCCATTCATACAACCCTTGCTTTGTTTTGAAAGCAGTCTTCCATGCATCTTGCTCTACTACTCTGACTTGATGGTAACCACTACATAGATCCAACTTGGAAAAGTAGACAACTTCCTTCAACTGATCCAATAGATCATCAATGCGAGGAAGGGGATAACGATTCTTGATTTTTATTTTATTCAGTGCTCGGTAATCAATGCACATCCTCCACAAACCATCTTTGTTCCTCACCAACACGATTGGAGATCCATATGGTGATGTGCTTGGTCTTATAAACCCTTTCTCAAGCAACTCCTATACCTGCTTCTTGATTTCTGCATTCTCTAAAGCGGATAACCTGTACATTCTGATGTTAGGGAATGGAGCATCTGCATCTTGCTGCAAATTAATATCATGTACAATTTCCCTTTTGAGTGGCAGACCTTTAGGTTCTTGAAATAGGATATCATATTCTGAAACAACATTTTCTAAATCATCTTGTTGTTTAGCATCACAACCTTCAAATACATTGGTTTTATTAGGTTTATTTTCCTTTAAAACCATCAGTAAAAATTGCTTGCATGAAATTACAATTCTTTTCACCTACCCTAAGTTTATGAGAGTATAATTATTCTTGAGTTTACGATCTCTTACAATATATTTGATTCCATCTTTAACGATTTGATACTTATTTTCAGTGCTATAGAAAATGGCTTTTCTATTATACAAGTAAGGACTTCCTAAAAAAATTCCACATATATCCAAGGGAACGATATCTAACTCAACCTCATCTACAAATGTTGACCCAAAAGAAAACCTAAGTTTACATTGACTAGTCACTTGTAGCTTTGCTTTATCACATACCCAACCTAATGGATATGGCTTCTTGTGAGGTGTGGTTAGTAGTCCCAGCTTCTTTACAATTGCTTCAGAAATTAAGTTTACTTGTGAGCCACTATCAAATGAAGTATCAATCTTTTGATGCTTGGAAATAGCTCTAATATGAAAAAGCTCATATCTTTTCCTCTCATTTTCTTCACTATCAATAGTTTGTGTAGAATTACTAGTAAATGCTTCATAATTTTTACCTTTTATACATGTGGCTATGATTGTTGTTTCATCACCTGAGTCTGACCCCAAATCTTTCTGTATAGCAGCAGCAGTCTTCTTCTTCTTTCCATCGAACTTCTTGGGTTTCAGCTCCAGATGCAAAGACCAACAATGTTCATCATCATGTCCATCCTTCTTGCAGTGAGTGCATGAAGGTTTGGCCTTTTGTACAACATTTTCCTTCCTCTCTTTCCATTTTTGCTTCCTCTTTTCCTTGTTCTTGCTTGCAGTGGGTTTTGATGATCCCCAAATCTCTGGGTTCACATTCTTTCCTCTAGCCTCTAGATGGGTAGCCTGAACAAATACCTCATCTATGCTAGTAGGGTTAAACATGAGAATGGTGTGCCTCAAATAGCTATGTAGACCACCTATATACTTCAGCAAAGTTTCAGGTGAGTCTAAAGAAATGCCTAGAATCAAAGCTCTTTTTCTAAATTCTTGGGTGTAGCTTTGTACACTTTTCCCTTTTAATTGGCGAAGAGTTTGCCAACTCATCTTAGCTTGCTGAATATAAGCTAGTGGATAGATTTTTTTTTATTGCAGAAACAAATTCACTCCATAGAGAAAGAATTTTACCATGCTTCTTCAAGTCAGCTTGTGTCCTTCCTTCCCACCATACCAAGGCAGTTCCTCCAAGGCGTAGGTTAGCTAGTTGAATTTTACTCCTGTCTGAATCAATATTCTGCACCCTGCAATACACATCAATCTGTCTAATCCAGTTATCTAGCTTCTCTGCATTTAATTATCTATCATATATTGGCAAATAAAATTTAACATCTAATTTAATAAAATATGTTTTCTTCTTTTTATTTTCAGGGCTATTAGGAGGTGTGGATAGAGTAGCCTCTTTTTATTTCCCTTTGCCTTCAAAATGGTCATCTAGAAGAGATTCTTCTATTCCTTTGTCTTGTTTGGAGGTTGAAGAATCTTCACTTCGACCTTTCTTAAATTCTCTATACATTTCTTCTACCTTGGCTCTCATGGTCATGAAACTATCCATGAACTGAGAGTCTGATTCCAAGATATTTTCGTCTGCCATTTTCCTCCTAGGATAGACTCTACCAATTTCTGGGTTAGTTTCAACCAATTCTCCTTCTCCTAATTTCAGCTTTGACCTAGCTATCATTCACCAATCCAGCACAAGCTTGTCTAACCTTAGTAAACCTAAAGCATTGATACTGCTTGATCTGATAATGAGATCTAAGATAATTAATAAGGTATTATAGACACATGTGCATGGATTTGTCTATGTTATTTTATGCAATGGACCGATAATATTGTGAAATACATAGACAATGAGGCAGTAAAACAAAAAAACATAATAGACAACACATAGCACAACAAATTTAATAAGGAGTTCACCTAATACTCCTGGGCTACAGCTCCTGGTCCAACCTTCAGTGGTGGCCTCTCTATTATGTCTTCAAGCAAAGTTTTTACAACAGTGAGCTCAATTTGAGCCTCACACACAACAAATGCAACAACAAGAGCTTTACTTGAACCTCTCAAGATTTCTCTGAGTATACAGACCCCCTCAATGCTCTCTGTCTCTTTCCTAGCTCTGTCTCGGCACTGCCTTCAATACTGCCTGTCATGTTTTCTCTCTTTCTATGGATTTAAAGCCAATCAGGGTTGTGTTTCTCCTTCTCAGCTTTCTATTTCTTGGGACTCTGTTTGCTTCTAATCCCTCTACTGGCATTACACAATCATTGCGTAATGCCTAAAGAGGAGGTGGCCACCCATTCTACAACGTAAGAGTGCCTAGGGCCCTTGAAATCCTTTAGAATCCCAAACGCGGTCATTTTTTGTTTTACATAGGAAAATGCATTCACGACTGTGAAATTCTGCCAAAACACAGTTCAATTCAGACTTCAAAAAGTCCTTAAATGTGGTCTATTCCCTTATCGGTTCCGCTTGTAAGTCACCATCGCATGTTGCAATGGCCTTCCCCTTTATATTTTTAAAATTGCTTTAAAATTGTGAAAAGACATTAAAAATGGCTTTTCTCCAGACTTGAAAATATATATAATAGCCTTAAGGAACCCTTTCGGGTCTGGCTTATCGCATTGACCTTCATCCTTCGCATTTCGTTTAATAAATGAAACTGTGAAAATGCATTAAAAATGGCTTTGCTACGGATCTCAAATCTTATGAAATAATATTGATAAAACTATCGGGTTTGGTTCATCTGATCGCACATATACATGTGTATAGGTCCCGCTCCATGGTGTTGCTCTGATGCGATATCGTGATGCGATTGATCGCAATCATATATCGCGATAACCCCAAGCCGTTTGTAAGCACTCTTATAATCCCTGATAGCG
Organism: Pinus tabuliformis; assembly: GCA_031772625.1. Classification (NCBI taxonomy): domain Eukaryota; kingdom Viridiplantae; phylum Streptophyta; class Pinopsida; order Pinales; family Pinaceae; genus Pinus; species Pinus tabuliformis. The sequence continues at coordinate 1,749,417,881 of CM062817.1, read as the reverse complement.
ATCTTGCGATGCAACATGGGCAATCAATCTGTGTGCTTGATCGATGATCATAGTTGACTCCGCCAATTGTTGTCGCAGGTGTTATGTAGTATGCGCTGATATTCGCTTTCTGCCTATGCCGATTGCAATTTCCAATTAGATTCGGACCATTGATCGACCAAATCTGACAGCTACTGTGCATTCATTGTTCTGCTTCTGATACTCTGTTTTTTCACTAATTTCACGTGTTTTTGCCTCTCGATAGTGTTTTTCCCCATTCTGAAAGGTTTGCTCATGCAATTTTCTTTGGTCTTTGGCATGATTTTTTGAGTTTTTGAAGACTTTGAGAGTGTTCTTGGATCCATTTGGATCATAAATAATCCCTGAAAATCCTTCAGGAGAGATTACATTGAATATTGAGGAAATTCCACCCTTGGATGTGTTTTACAGCCCAAAATAGAGGGTTTTAGTCAAGAGGCAGAGGAAAAAGAGGAAAATAGACTAGACATCATCAAAAACTCCTCAATATGAATTTATGAATGTTATATGGAAGGATTCAGAGGTCAATGCTTCTAAGGATTTGACTAAGTTATCTCAATTTGCAGGGGCATGCACAACTGCTACAATTGATAAGGCAACTGAAGTTAACCAATTGATCAAAGAAAAGGATCAAAAGATTAACTAGCTCGAAGAACAATAAACACTAGAGCAACAGAAGATTAATCGGCCTGACGAATAGTTGGCAGTAGAGAAACAGAAGAATGAGTAGCTTGAAGTATAATTAAACCTGGAAAAATAGAAAATTGACCAACAGGCCATTCAAAAAAAACAATAGCTGTCTCAAGAGCTCGAGCATCTTAAATTGACACATCAGTAAGAGATTAAATCTAAAGAGAAGCAAATCACACAGTTACAACCATCTATAGAACAGTTCAAAGAGTATCCTGAGGTTGAGGAGTTTAAGAAGGAAGCCCTAGATGCAAATAAGGCTTTATCTCAATAGCTAAATCTACTCTGCCAGAAAATATCTCGTATTGATCCATTATGCATCACAACGACATCACTGATCGACCAAGCAATTAATACCAGGTTAGAATTTGAAGATTCGGATGATAAAGTCCCAAATTATCTCTCTTAGCAAAGCACAGAAGAAGGAAGAGCTGCTAAATTACCTAAAATTCAAGAGTCGCATAAAGATATATTGTTTCCAAAATGGGAAACACAGTTGATAAAGGCAGAAAGAGCCACCTCTAGGGCCAGGGCTATAATGAATAATGTTATTGAGTTGGTGAATGATAACTTATATGGTGCCAATTTAATTTATTATTGTTCCCCAGGAAATCTTCCAAAGGAAAAAGTTTTAGAGAATCAATGGAAGCAAGATTTGGACACCAAAGAGGAACAACTCAACAAAGTACAAAGCCTTAACTGGGATGTGTATTGGTCCTTTTTGGTCAAGACACACAACCAATAGATGACTATCAAATTCCTTGTTGATGCCATTGATTGCATGATGCTCGAGCTTTCAAATGCCACATACATAGTACAATTACACTCCAGGATAAGTCATCCTCCAGAAATCTAAAGCATGCTCTTAATTTGCCAGTTGAGGATACAAGAGAAGAAATAGATGTGATGAATCTCTTCAAAGGCTATCACAATACTATTTTTGAAATTCAAATCCCATATTTTGGTGAAGGCAGTTCCAACAACTCTCAGCAATTTTGTGGACAATTAATTTTTAATTTTATTATAAAGACCCTTTCATGTTATTTTAGAAAGGGTTCTCAATTTGTATAAAACTAGACTTGAGAAGTTTTCACTTCTGCACCTCTTATTTTATTTTTTATAAGCCATGGATCAAGGTTTCAGAATTTTTGTGAAAGAACTTCATAAAGACTCGCATTTTTGTATCTTCGTGGAGTTTTTGGAATAAGAAGATTGAACCAGATTGTTACTTGCATAATGAGACTCAAATACATATGGTACTTCTATCATTGTTCCTTCTGTCTTGTTTTATGTAATTAGCATTTCATTGATTTGTTATTGTTGATATATTCTCATGTTTCAAGCAACTATGTACTATTTCACTTTTGAATGATCTAGAATTGTTATATTATATACATATGTCAACAGTAAATATTAGTATGTCATGCGATATGTTTTCACATTACTTTTTTTAACTTCTTATTGAAAGTAATCATCATATATGTATATTTCTGTAGATAAGTGAATAATCTATATTACCATTTGTCTGCTAGGAATCATCAAGAATCGTATTATTATGAGATCACCCGGTTATATAGATATATCTGTATATTTTAGAGCTTATATATTAAAACCACCTATCACCTTTTTATGCATTTAAAACACCCATTCATCAAATCATACTTTATTGGGAAACTAGTCCCATAATATCTAGTCGGAGCCACCATCCCAAATAGAGAAGGAGCTACACTAAGGTCCAGACCGGGTGGTTATCCCCAATGTTGGTGCTACGATTTTAGAGGCATCAATAGATTCTCATCTTTGATATCATGTAGAAAATCTTGTAGATTCACAAGCTCATGCAACGTACTAAATCACAGGACAAGAATCTAATTCTATGTTCAACCAACGGAATCCAATAGATCGACGAAAATAATATGAAAAAGAAGAAGATAAATGAATGGCACATAACACAATATGTATCTGGGGAAAGCCACTTCTCAAAACCCCTCTATATATATTGCATATATCATAAATATGAATGAAGATACAAATCTTGTTCTCACTAGAACAATTCTGTACAAGTATCCTCAACTCTTTCAACTCACAAACAAGCTCTTGGCCAACAATTATCCAATTCTACAGCTCTCCAAGCCCTTATTCCATGCAAAATTCCTATGGTTGAATAGACCATATTAATGGGAATCTAATGTTTTCAAAACTACGCAATCCAATCTAGGTTTACTTCTTGATTGCATGCATGATCTATACAACTCATTAAATTATACAACTGATAGTACATTGTCCCAGCACTCTATTCTCAACTGGGTCTTTCTCATAATCAACATGCATGAGTTTCTGATGAGAGAATATCCAATTAACTAGAGTGACACTTGTGGATGCACTAGTGCACCAACTGACTGTTAACTCTTTATTAGTTCCTCAAACAGTTTGGAACTAATTTAACTGAACATAACTTAGTAAACTAAGTTATCTAATTACAACTCACAATTAAACTCATCCTAGACCCCTAAAACCTACGGAGAACATATACATGAATTCAGAAAGCCTTCCAACTCGAAATTCCTAAGCCTTCCAACTTAATTAACTATTTACAACTTCCTATGAGAATAGAATTTGATTTTAATTCTCAGTTTAATTCAAGGAAAAATTAAACTGGAATTTCTTGTTTCCATTTATAACCAGTAAATGTGATAAAGTGCTAAGTGCCAAGGGGCTAAGGGTATCGTAACTGTTTCATGTCATAACATTCCTTTTATATGAGTTATGATATGTTATGGCTATGATGTAACAGTACAGAAAATTAAAATAATGAATGGGTCAAAATCTAGATATTAAATGCAGACAAGCAGAGATGGTTTATGGAGTTAGTGCCATTTACAGAAAATGCTGAAACAAGGCAACAAGGACAATGGTCAATACAGAAGAACTGATGAGATGAAGAAATCCGTCTCCTACTTCCCATACAAGTCTTGTAGATTCAAATAAGGAACAGAGTGGCCATTCCTAATTACTTTCAAGATTTGTGAAGAAATGAATAAGCATGGGAAGCCATGGTAGAGTGTGAAGGTTGATTGAGATTAAATTCTTAGTATGGAGGTTGACACAAGGATTGAGTGAAGAAATCAAAAACCCATTCTTATGTTTAATTCCATGACAAAATTCAACCATCACACAACAGAGGCATGAGCCATATAGAGGTACACTCGAGAAGTGTGGGAATAGGAAGCAGAGACATCATTGTGCAGTGTGTAGTAGAGGATCAAAACCACCGATTGACATCGAGAAAAGTGGGGAAGAGTGTATTGTTGAAGTGTTGAGTAGTGTGAGTAGAGTGTGATTTTTGAAACAAGCGCAAGATCATAATTGAAAGTTGTGTAGCAGAGAGCCTATCTGAGAGAAGGAAGAGGGTTGAGGATATGTTGTTGTGAGTAGAGGTTAAAGTGTTTTTTTCTAATACCAAAGGATTCTATGGAATAGTTGAGGACCGAGAGAAGAATTTGTTTCTACAACAAACCAGATTGGTATTTTTCATAATTGTATATGCCTCTACTTTATTTTTTTTAATTGTATGGCAAGTATAACAGTGGCAAGAGCAGTTTGTTATAGACATTTTTGTGCCTAACAGCATGAAGCATGAAATGTCAATAATCTGAGGGATCCAAAGTCCCTAAACATGTTGTTCTTACCCCTAGAGGAACAAGGTCAGCAAACCACAGCACTGAAAATCAGTTCTCCACCTGAAAACACTCAAAAACAAGCTATTGCTGGATCATGTCAGCTGCTCCACTGAGCATCTGCGCTGAATTTCAACTGCTCCACTCTGTACCTGCGCTGAATGTCAAAATCAATGAAGGCTACCTGCGCTGGGCGAGATTGGCCAAGTGGCACAGTCATTCTGCAAGGTGTCAATTTCCCAGGAAGCTTCCAAACTGACACTTGGGTCAAGGAATTCGCCTTGTGATGAGTAAGAGGGTCTTGATCTCCAAGTGGACTCAAGAACTGAAGAATAACTAAAGTGGGAGAGGACACTAGTCAGCTTCATGCCAGCCTCAAGCTGACTCATCCTTTCTCCAAAACTCCTATATATAGAGCTCTCTCATGAGATCTAAGGAGGCTGGAATCTTGTGTATGTAAGGAAGTGTTGTTGGTTTGAGTATAGAACTATTGGGTGATTTGCTTGAAGGAGGTGAAGAGGAGATTTCTTTCTGCTGGGAGGTGTTGCTGGATTGGGCCTCTTATGGTTGTAACACTCTCAGAACTTTACTTCTTCCATTAATAAAGCATTTGAGGTTCTTCTATATGCATGTGTCTCAATGGTGTATTGATGCTTGTATATTTGATTTATTCTAATCCTTGAATCAATTATGGATGTATGCTTCTTGTAGTTTCCTTTTCTTGTGCTTTTACAGGATCTTTGTGTAGCTGGGCCAGTGAAAGACCAAGGAGCTGGGAGCAAGCAGCAAAGAGGGAAGATTGGATCAACCATTAGCGGAAGATAACGGTTAGTGGATCCCTTTCTCCTCTCTCTCTCATCTCATAAAGAAGTAATCTTGAATAGCTTTACATTCAGTTGTTGCTGAGGTACTATCACCCTTAGAGTGGGATAGGGTCATTCCGTATTGGATACTTTTCCCAACAACAAATTGGCGACTCCACTGGGGAGTGTATCTTGTTGGTTGTTTGTGTTTTTTCTATTCATTTCATAAACAAAGGAAGTACCGAATCAAACTATATTTGGATCTATCAAATACAAAGTAGAGGGCAGCTACTCTAGCTCAGTTTCTGGGCAAGTTTATGATTTAAAGAGCTGATCCACCAAGACTCTAATAAGCTCTTAGTGATAGCTTTTCATCCTCCTTTCCATCCCTTAGTGTGTCCTTGACTAATAGCTTCTGATTTGAGCAAAAACTGTGAATTTTTGAGCAATCTGTGACCCGGAAACCAAGAGAAACGAAAGTTTCGTTCTTCAGTGCAGGCTGTACAAAGGCTGTCTGCATTTCAGTGCAGTTCCCGAAGGGGCTACCTGCGCTGGACCAGTCTTGCCTTGTGCTACTGGGGTTTCCTGCTGTTTCTTGCCCTGTTTTCACTCTTGTTTTTGCTGTTTGTTACCAGTCAATGTTCCTATCTGAAACCATCTTTCTTTGTCACTATTCCGCCTTAGTTGTATAAAGAAACTGTGTTTGTTCTTTTGTATTTCTTGTGTCATTTACAGTTTCCCATAACGAAAGTGAACCAGTCTTGCGGTGACCTCTTAGATCTAGACCTGTGATAAAGTGTCGTTTTGATCTTGAGAGTTAGTTTGTTTGTTGTTCATAGATGATTGAGCTTGTTTCTTTCGTCATATGGTTTGAATTTATATATTTCTAGTGTCAAAACAAGTAAATCTTAATGTGTCTTTTGATTTTGGACAAACTTGTTTGCTTTCGCTTGAAATTGAATTCAAAGTTATACAACAGCTTTCTTTTTGTATTGCACAAACATTAAGGAAGAGAAAAGAAATACCTGCATTTTGCATTTTGCATATAAGTTTGTATGTTGATTTAGGGAAAAGTGCATTAGCGAGTGCTCTTTGATCCGTGTGAAAAGGATTTTATCTCTCTTTTCCCTCAGTAGTTAAGATTTTCATAAGTCGAAAAGATTGAAAAAAGCTTGCTTCTCATCTTAGACTGCATTTAGGAATTTGTATCAAAACATCTCGTGGTGAACCTTGAAAGGCAAGCTTTAAAAAGATCAACTTAAAATATATTGAATGAACCTAAAAACTCTTTGAAACATAACGCAAACATCTAGAGGTCTAAGCTAGAGACGTGTTCCGGCGTCGTTAAACGTAGTGACTGTCGATCTCGACGAAGGTGGGTGATTCCTCCTGAGAGTCGGTGGCACTAATACAGACTTGTGCTCCCAGGTACCGTCGCGTATATATTGGGAGACCCCTATAGGAACAAAGCCTTTATCCATAGGAAGCCGTGTCGGCCGCCCTACTGATCGCAATGCAGTGAACACAGCATTCACAAAGATCGACCACTCGTACCGTAAAACGTATTCTGTGGTTTTGCGAAAGGTTTGGCACACCCTCTGCCTAGATCTCCAGAGCAGTTTCTTTTGGCCTTTTTCAAACTCTATAACTGAAAAAGTCCAACCGAGCATTTGTCACTTCGGGCTCATTAATACATCGAAGGAGACTAGAGTCATCTTTAGCTTTTTCTTGACTCTTAAAAAGTGAAAAAGCAAGTTGTGTCTAAAAGCGTCTAATAAAACTCATTCAATTCGGAAACACAAATTTCCCATTTTAATATTTTGGTTGATCGAGTAATCCACAATCGTGGAAGAAAGTCAATTGAAACCCCGTCATTCGCGGAGGCTTACGAGTCAACCGTCTTTGTCTCCGGAATCGAAAACAGTACGGGCAAAGCGAACTCGTTTAACCGGTTCAAAATCTCCTTTGAAAGTTAGAACAAGTGTTCCAACTACATCTGAGGTTCCGGTTACTCCTAACATTTCTGGAAACCCTGCCTCTATAGAAGAAGTTCAACAGCCACAGAAGGACAGTAATACTGATCCTAGTCTGGGGGCAAATACTTGTGTAACTGAACCAGTTCCATCTGTAACCGGTCCAGAGAGTTTTGTTCCTCAAACAACTGTCGCTGTCGAAGCAACCACTTCTTCGGCACCAGAAATATTTTACGGACCTGATGGTCTTCCTCTTCCACCGGGTTTGATTGCGATAGAGGAAATTGCAGAGGATCCGCAAGCAAGTACTCCAACTCATTTTGGAGTCGGGGTCACTCTATTTCCTTCATCAGAAGTTAATCCACCACAAGTGGAAGTTCCTGTAGAATCGCTAGGCAATCTATTGGATAGACTTAAAATGTCTGAACAACCGTCATCGTCTAGGACTGTGTCAAATGACACGGCGACAGCAGAAGCCCCTGCCGTCACTCCAACGATGTTTGCCGGCATACCAGCTGTCCCAACTAGCTCTCAACAGCTAGAAGGAGTCCACCAAGGGACTATCTCGACAGTATGGTATGTTCCAGTTTGTTCATCCGGAGTAATGCCCAGTAACTCTTATGTTGAAACTCGCCAAATTGATCCATTTGGAGGTCAATCTGGGCCATCAATCCCTTTTAGTTCCGGATTGCTACCGTATGGGGGGCAATATGCCCTTTCATTACCCCCTCCGGGAGGGTACCCATACGTGAGTTCACAACAATGTTCAGGTTATACTGGAATTGCATCAAGTAGTTGGGTACCTATGCTACCTCAACAACCAAGGATTGTATATTCTATGCAACAGTGTGTACCTGTGACGAACATCCCAACCACACCGGCTATTGTAACTGTGTCGCAAGTTCAAGCGATACCTGTTACATGTCAACCTCAGATTTCTCAGGTTGTAATGCAACAGTCGCTTGACCATGGGTCACAACCACAATCGCCAACTGGTGGGTCGACACAAGTACAAACGGGTACAATTACCCCACACCTTGGTCCAATGGTTAGCATGGCACAACAGAACATGGCGTCACAACCGTGGCTTGTACAATACCAACAACCGCAGTTCCAGCAAGTATACCAAGGTTCTGAGCAGCAGATCTTTGCGAATAGTGGACAACCGTATATCCAAAACAGTCAAAACCAACCACTTTACAGTGGTCAAGTCCACCAACCGTATCAGTCATACCAACATCAATTACATTATGCTGGTATGCAAAGACCCACTGCTCAAGCGATTCCATCGTACCCTGGTTACGCTTTGCCTAACCTGAATCAATAGTTACCATTCGTGGCGACTTTAGAGTTACCTGATTTACATCGGTTAACAAACGATCCGATTGCTTATGCCCCTTGGTGGCCAGCGATTCCTCATAAACTTCCATCTGACATTCCTAAATTCAATGGAAATCCAGGTGAAGACCCGTCGAATCACGTGATGACCTTTCATCTATGGTGTTCGTCGAACACCCTTAACGACGATTCGATAAGACTTCGCCTTTTTCAGAGGACATTGACAGGTCCAGCGGCTAAATGGTATATTGAATTGCCAAGAGCCTCTTTCGACAACTTTAGCTCCCTAGCCACGACCTTTTTAACCCACTTTCAATTACCGATAAGGTATGAAACGGGAACAGAAATATTAACCAACTTCAAATAGACAACTGCTACCCATATATCTGATCATATACATGAGTGGCATCGTCGTCGTAGGATGGTGAAAACATATGTTCCCGATCAGCTATTAGCTGAATGGTTTATAAAGTCGTTACTTCCGGCTATTACGGAAGATGTGGCCAAGGGGGGAGTCGTAACGGAGGAGCAAGTCATTGCTCGGGCACAGTATTTGGACTTGGTTTATACCCAGTCCGGCATGCTCTATGACAAAATACCTGACGCCCCTAGACCGGAATTTTCAATTCCTCCCCCTCCTAAATCAAATAGTGACTCTCATGTCGGTGATGGCGTGATTGGCACCACAAACACGAAATCGATAAAGGCTTCCGCAAAGAAAGCCCGTAAGAATTCGGATCAAAATGCAAAAGGAGAAATTCTTGCTTCGGAAGTAAATGTCGTATCGGAAGATAAAGGCAAAGAAACCAATCAACCAGGAAGCAAGAAGAAAAAGCAAAACAAAGGGAAGAAGAAAAAACAAGGTGAATCATCGCCTAAGGAAAATTCTTCAAACCCTCCTGGGAAAGGGAAACAAATTTATCCATGTCAAATATGTGATGATGAGGATCATTACACAAGGAATTGCCCATTCAAAGCTGAGTTAAAGAGGTTCTTTAAAAGTTCCCAAACATCAGCTGTGTTAACTGATCCATTTCCCAACCCAGGTCAAAATCTGGTTGATAGTGGAAATGCTTCCCCGTCGCAAGTACTTATGTTGTCGGTTTCGAAACAGCAGAATGATGCTTTGATTTCGACAAGGAACAAAGATTATGGGAATCCTTAGATGTCGAACGAAAAAGGTAAATATCAACCAAGTAGTTCGACAACAAATTCGACAGAAGTTGTACCACCCATCATCCCTGAATTAACGATAAAACCGTCAAAGGGTGTAGTACATAAGTCGACATTTAATCCTCGCGCCAGAGCGGCGCAGCATTATAACATAGTGGAAGATTTGGCTCAATTGCCATCCGCTATGTCGACTCTTGAGGTGCTACAAAATTGTCCAACCCAAAGGCAGGCGTTGTTATCAGCAATTGGTGGTGTAGATCCTAAGGATTCCAATCTTGTATCCTTTGATCACAAAGGATATGATCCTCAGTTACCGACTCAACTAGCTTTCCTTATTCAAGTGAAAGCCCTCAACAAAACTGTTCACAGAACGATTATTGATGAGGGGGCATCGACATGTATTATGTCGATGAGCTGCTGGAAAAGTTTAGGATCTCCAACCTTGTCTCGATCATCGACGACATTAAAGGCTTTCGACGGAAGGACATATACCCCTTACGGTATCCTTAATAACTTGAAAGTTGAACTAGGAGGAAAGACAGTGGAAATTGATGTTGAGGTCATCGATGGAAATCTTGACTATAACATCCTACTGGGTAGACCATGGATTTATGCCATGGCAGCTGTCGTGTCGACTTATTTTAGGAAGATCGCATTCCCATTTGAAGGAGGGATTACGATCGTCGACCAACAGAATTTCCTCCCGAATGGTTCACAAGTTACAGGAAGCATTCCCATGATCCATGAAACTAACCATTCAATTCAAGATATCGGAGTAGGATTATTGACAGACCCCATATTGATGGGAACTTTTGCGCTACCACCTCCTATTTATACAGGAAATGTACTGTTTGTAGCAACCTGCAACATGATATCTTCCACGAAGGTCAACATGGATCATGCAATGGTATTGTCCCCAAGCCCTTTGGAAATATTGTAGCAATCAATGTTTCAGGCATGGGAGGCGAGCCCAAATCAACGCTCGTCAAGCGTTTGGGTAGATAGGTCTAGAGAATATGGAACCCCATTAGATCCTTGGTCGAAAGTACATGGGACTGACGAAGGAATCTTACGATCAATGATGATTGAGGGGGCACCATGGAATGATCACCACCATCGTTCCCTTCTTCCGGAATATGAAGAAGATACTCAAAGTGACCTTTATCACCCTTCAGTATTTGAATTCCTAATGAATACTGTAAATACAGTGGATTCCGAGCGAAACCTATCCAATATTGAAGAGACTATAGCCATAAATATCTCGACCAAGACAGATGTTGTAGAGAATATTTATGTCGGCAAAGGTTGTTCCCCTTCAGAACTGGAAATATATAACGCTCTTTTTCGCGAATTTAGAGATGTCTTTGCTTGGTCATATGATGAAATGCCAAGCATTGACTCGAGTATAGTTGAAATCAAAATGTATCCTGATGTCAAACCAGTAAGGCAATGGCTTCGACAGGTGCACCCGAAGAAAGCCGCTGCCATTAAGGCAGAAGTTGAAAAACTTCTCCATGCCGGGTTCATCTACCTAGTTCCTCTAACCGATTCGGTATCGAATATTGTCCCTGTTATGAAGAAACAAGGGACGATTAGAGTGTGTGTCGATTATAGGGATGTAAACCAAGCTTGTCCGAAGGACAACTACCCTACACCCTTCATCGACCAGATAATTGATGAATGCGCTGGATGTGAAATCTTTTAATTTATGGATGGATTCTCCGGGTATAATCAAATAAATATCCGCCCACAGGACCAGTCAAAGACTGCATTTATTTGTCCGTGGGGCACATTCGCTTATCGAAAATTACCCTTTGGTTTGAAGAACGCAGGGGCGACGTTTCAGAGGGCAATGAATTATGCCTTCCATGACATCAAGAACATTGTTCAACCTTATCTCGACGATCTTCCGGCTCATTCGCGAAAGCGGACTGATCATCCGCAGCATTTAAGAGCGATATTTCTACGTTGCCGACACTACAAGATAAGACTCAACCCACACAAATGTGTGTTTTGCGTCGATTCTGGTCGTTTACTTGGCTTCGTAGTCTCTAAGGATGGGATTCGTCTCGACCCCTATAAGGTTCAGGCAATCATTAATTTGCCTCCACCTTCAAATTTGCTTCAGATTCAGAAACTCCAAGGGAAAGCAAACTTTCTGAGGAGGTTCATTCCAAATTACGAAGAACTTGCTAAAGGTTATACTCGTCTTTTGAAAAAGGATGTACCTTTTGTCTGGGACCAGGTCGCGCAAGCCTCCTTTGATGCTCTGAAAGAATGTCTAGTAAAAGCATCATTAATGTACGCCCCAGACTATCATAGAGATTTTAACCTGTATCTGGCTGCAGCGGATACGACCATTGCGATGGTATTAGTTCAAGAAGTCGATGGAATTGAACATCCTATCTATTATTTAAGTAAAAACTTAAACAATACAGAAAGTAAATATTCTTATGTTGAAAAACTAGCGCTTGCAGCTGTTCAAGCGATTCAAAGGTTTCGACATTATGTCCTCTTTCGGAAAACCACCATCTTGTCAGATTGCAACCCCATGACTTATATACTGTCGCGACAGTTGCTGGGGGGAAAATATTCAAAATGGATAGCGATCCTTCAAGAGTTTGATCTGGAATTTGTAAAATCCAAATCAAAGAAAGCTCTAGTTTTCGCAGAATTATTATGTGATTTCCCATCGTCGTCCAACGATGAAACATCAGAAGAGTCAATCGTGGACGAAAGTTTGTTTCTCATATCTGCAAGCGATGAGTGGTATGGAGATATCATAGTTTATCTCCAAACCCAAAAATTCAGGCCTAACACCTCTCGCTCCGAACAAAAACGTATACGATACCAAGCAAAAGACTACATGATCGTCGGTGATACACTTTACCGTCGTGGTGTCGATACAGTTCTGAGGAGGTGCCTTACCCATGAGGAGGCCGAAAAAGCCCTGAATGATTGTCATCCAGGCGCGTGTGGGGGGCATCAATCTGGATATGCAACAGCACAAAGAATATTACGAGCTGGATACTTCTGGCCAACCATGTTCAAAGATTGCATAACCGCAGTCAGAAGTTGCCATGCTTGTCAAATTTTTGATAGCAAAACCAGACGACCACCCGCACCTTTGCAGCCTATAGTTGCTGTTGGGCCCTTCGCCAAGTGGGGCATTGATTTCATGCAATGTAACCCCACCTCGACCGGGGGGCATGGGTATATAATAGTCGTTGTTGACTATTTTACCAAATGGGCCGAGGCGATGCCTACATTGGATAACACTGGTGAAACAGCTGCCCTTTTCTTTTTCAATCATGTAGTCGCCAGGTTCGGCATACCACAGGCTATAGTTACAGATCATGGATCGCATTTTCACAATCACATGATGGTCGAATTAGCTGCCAAGCTAGGCCTATCTCACGACAGCTCTACCCCATATTATCCGCAAGCCAACGGACAAGTTGAGGCAATCAACAAGGTCCTGAAGCGTATGTTGCAAAGGATGATCAGGGTTCATAAAAGAAGGTGGCACCTAATCTTGTACTCAGCTTTGTGGGCTTACCGGACCTCGGTAAAGAATGCAACCGGGTTCACGCCTTTTCAACTGGTGTATGGCCTGGAAGCAGTCTTGCCAATCCAGTGTGAAATTTCGTCGCTTAAACTTGCAATCGACCTCCTCCCCGGAACTTCAGAGGAAGAGGCTTGTTTCTTGGAATTAATCCAGTTGGATGAAACCCGTCGTGATGCCGCTTTGGCTAACGAGGCCCATAAGAAACGAGTCAAGGCTCAGTTCGACAAAAATGTCAAACCCCGTGTCTTCTCAGAAGGTGATTTGGTCTTGCTTTATGATCAAGAATCCGATAAATTGGGAGCAGGTAAATTCAAGTCCTTATGGATGGGCCCCTATATTGTCAAAAGGGTGTTAGCAAAAGGAGCCTACGAGTTAATAGATTACAATGGAATTCCACTGGCGCAGCCCCGCAACGGGTTGTACCTCAAGCGTTACTATGCTTAAATAGTAACCCGCATGCTTTTGTTGTATTTTGTTTTCGCTAAAGTATTTGTTCTGGTCGAATGATCCACCTTTTTCATTTGTGGCAGATGTCGAACCTTATGGAGACATGTGTTGGATATGCCGACGGAGCGAGTCGTAGTTCGCGGAACCTGTCTTCCGCGGCCTGGGCCATTTTTTATCCAAGCGGCGAGTTAGTAAGTTTCAGAGGTGTATGTATTGGGCAATCAACGAATAACATCGCTGAGTATAGCGCGTTGATAGAACTACTCTCTGATGCCATCGCACGTGGCATACGCCGACTAATTGTCAGGCTAGACTCACAGCTCGTAATACTACAACTCAATGGTATATATTCTGTTCGCAATCCAGCTATTTATCGCATGTTCCTAAGGGTTAAGATCTTGGAAAGACGATTTGATTCAATTCAATATCAACATATTTCAAGAAATTTAAACACATTAACCGACTCATTAGCAAACTATGTGTTAGATAGACATTTGCAACATTTGTAAAAAGGACACATCATCAAAGATTGTACATATGGATCACATAAATCAACCAGAATAAAATCCGAAAATCAAAATATATAAGCTGTTTATATAAGTTCATACATAATGTTCTGTAACCAAGACAAAATTGGTCATATGACCTAAAAACTCAAAAAGATGCTAGGGGGCACCCTAGCCTAGTGGTGCTCATGATAGTACGTCACGGCCTGTGCGATCATGCGCAAGAGACGAGTCCATCGTCTAGGCACACCAATGGTATGCCGCTGCAGCTGTAAAGGTAACTCGTCAATCTGCACATCTGGAAGGCCACGAGTAAGGCTCTCAACCTGCTCCTGCATAGCTGTGAGGGTCTCAGTGTCGTCAAGGTCGCGAATAACAACTCTCCTTGCAGGCTCCCCTGCCGGGGCAGCAGCTGGCGATCTCGGACGAACGTCTGGACGAACAGGACCAATATCTGCATGCACCCAAGAGTACAATTAAAAGTCTTGATAGAATAAAGCACAACAACATTATGAATGAGAACAATAAACAGTAATATGGTCAAAGAGTTTACCAATGCCACCCCACTGCTCACCATCTGGTAGCACCAAATCCGGATCACCTCGGAAATCCATACCCACATATGGATACTCAGAAAACGCCATCTCCTGACGCTCGAACCACCTAAAGAAGGCCTCGGTAAAAGTAATCTGAGGTTGACCTGCATGCCTAGACATGTGGTCAACCCACCTCTGCATGCGTGGCTCGGTCGGAGAAGGCAGGTCAAGTATGATGTATTGAGGCTGCATCAGTGGGATTTTCTCCAAGGCGAAGGCAGTCAGAATAGAACCAAATCCAAAGTTCTTCAGCTTCCCGTCCTTTACCTTGGTCAATTGACTTTTCATCTGAACAAGTACTGCATCACACCAGTTGAATACTTTCGGTTGGAGACACTCCAAGGCGTGCTGCATATAAGACCTGTTGGCAACATGTAGAGCTGCGCTATCGGCCATCCTACCAATAGTGAACAGAATGGACCTGAGAGCCCGATCAGTAATCTCATGGATAACAATCTTGCCGTCTCTGCTCGGCTGAGAACCTTCCCTGCAATACTGACGGACATAATCTCTGGTGGAATCAGTCCCCCGGGCTGTACCTGATAAGGAAATGGGGGCACCTCGTCTTGACAATCCAGTCAAGAAGTACATGTCCTCTATGGTCAAGGGGATGGTCTTCCCCCTAATCTGGAATACTTGGTTAACAGGATCCCAAGCATCAAGCATATACTGCAGTAAAGAAATCTATGCTCTCATACTAGAGATACGGAAGAACTTCAGCAGGCCACAGTTCCGCAGCGCGTTCACCGTGACCGGGTCATGGAGGGAAATCATGTCCTCCTCTTCATGTTCTCGTTCTCGCCATGTAAGGGACATTTTGTTCAAGGTTCCCTGCAAAACAAACAAGAGAAAGAGTGAATTCCTGTTTTGATGAAAAACTGGCGAAAAAATCATCAAAAATGACCTGGAAACTCAGTCCTTTTGAACCCAGCGCAGGCAGAAGGTCCTATACCTGCGCTGAGGGTCAGACTGCCTCAAGGCAGATTGACCTTCAGCGCAGGTTTCGAATGGGGAACCTGCGCTGAACCTAGGGCGCCCTGGCAAAACCCCAGGGGCTCAGAAAGACCGGAAAACAGGCAAAAAACAGGGAAATGAAACCGTGAAAAGAAAGAGCTAGGGTTTAGCTCCTCCTAGTCCAGACGGCGCCGAAAATCGTCCACAGAATCTCCCGGAATTAGCTGGTGAAAATCAAGGGGGAAGAGGCACCTCTAGAGCTCCAACAAACCAAATGCAAATGAAATGGTAAATGAGAGGTAAAAACACCTTTTAATGGCTTTTTACGTAGTACAAAGTGAAATATTAGGGTTATAATCTCATTTTCATGCAAATATTATTCATTTCTAACAAAGTTTGTTGCAGCAATTGAAAATGCAGTACTATATTTGAAAAGAGAAAAACTAGTAATGGTAAAAAATAAAAAATTTGACCATATAGTTCGAGCAGTTTTAGCATAAAGTTCATGCTCGTTAAAAAATAAACGCAAGATTCGAGTAGTTTTACCGTGGAATTTATGCTCATTAAAAACTAGAAAAGCGTGAGCAAGGGTTCCCACCAGAGTTCAAGCTCATTAAAAAATGAACCTATCCCGGTAAATAACCATTGTGATCGTAAATTTATTAGCCATAAAAGCCTTGGTCGTGTTTGCACCCGCCACCTCCATTCCATTTGGCCGATCGTTCACTCCCATATGATTGTTTACCCATTTTGAGGAACAGCTGCGAAGAGTGATTTCACTTAGCCATCCTTGTGACACTGCCGTGATTGGAAAATTCCAACCTGTACCTGGAATCTGCTGCTATCCCTGTTAATCACTCGTTCCTCAAAAGACGAGTCTTCTTTGAGCTCTTTTCAATTGACTCGTAAAATATGAAAAGTTTGCCGAGTTTTGGCCTTCCAGATTGTTAAAAGGACTGGAAGAGATATCCCTCCTCTAGATTTTAATCTTTTTGGACTTGAGGGATTATTGCACAAAAAGGTCGAGCGCTTGTTTTATTCGGCTTGTTAAAGTTATCGAAAACTCATCCCTTCTGTATTGTTTTATACTTTTTCGGACTTAAGGGATTAGATGACGAAAAAGGAATTTTGGAGTTAACTTTCTGTACCTTTTCAGACTCTCTAAAAATGAAAAGGACTGAGTTGTCTTTGTCGCTAGACTCGTTAAAATGATTAAATCGCAACAAACTTGTCTTTAGACGAGAACGAGTGTCCCTATCGCTAGGCTCGTTAAAACATAGCGATGGGCTTGCCCGAAGGGCAGGTTATAGAACAAGCATATGTTATCCTCCTCAAGCTTGAAAAAAATAAAGAGGTACTGGTCAGAAATGACTAGGGAAAAATTGGGAGAACCTCAAAGCTTTAATGGTATCAAGTCGCTCTTGAACATGACACTTTGTCCTCCGTATCACATCGGGTTGGGTTGTTTCATTCACCGGTCTCATCACCATGGTCCTCACCAAACCATCCATATTTGGGGTAATGCTACCGATCCATCACATCAGTGTCGTTATATGTTCAAGAGATGTTATTCAGAAAGAGTCAACCGGGTCCCATCCACTGCCATACATTATCCTTCATCCACCCATGATCGCCACCCTGAATCATATTTCACAGATTGTTTTCACCTCCACTAAAATCATTAGCTCCATTCCGTGTCGCTGATGTGGGATTCATTAAGGCCCTCCTTTGACAGATCGCTTCTTGTCGACTTCAGCTCATTATCCAAGAAGTTGATCTAGGAACACCCCCCCCAGTACTTTGAAGCTTGCATGCCTCAATGGCAAGTTTCTCACTTCCGGCGACAGGTATACACAATGACCTTCGACCAGAATATTTTGCGTGGTGTTCGACGCCAAGTCCTATATTCACACCACGTGAATTGTGCTGTAGTACCTTGAGGGTCATTATCATTATCGGTGATTCCTCTCGCGCTTGTTAACGGTTTACATTATTGACCGGTAATCAAGCGATGTCTTTCCATGTTCGACTTCAACGCAATTCTCACATGGATCGACTTGTACTTAGAGTGAAGATCGAACGAGTTTGAAGACCCCGGATCTAGTTTCATCCATCCGGGCTGCGATATATATTCAGGAAATATAAAGACATTTGATATGTACATCATTACAGCAGATGATCATCCTACTCAAAGGATGATAATTTCAGCAGAGAATTATCAGTCTACCATCAGACGATCGTCTGTTATATGTACCAAAATGAATTTATAAAGCTGAGCATGGGAATGTCCGCCTCAGCTAGATCATGAAAGCAGAATGAAAAAATAATGTATTGTATTGTATTTTATTGCAGGGCACCTCTCAGCGATTGAATGAACTTCGGATCCTCCTGATAAAACATTTCACCCGATAAACGACCTCATACTTTAGGGGGCAACTGTTATAGACATTTTTGTGCCTAACAGCATGAAGCATGAAATGTCAATAATCTTAGGGATCCAAAGTCCCTAAACATGTTGTTCTTACCCCTAGAGGAACAAGGTCAGCAAACCACAGCACTGAAAATCAGTTCTCCACCTAAAAACACTCAAAAACAAGTTATTTCTGGATCATGTCAGCTGCTCCACTGAGCATCTGCGTTGAATGTCAACTGCTCCACTCTGTACCTGCGCTGAATGTCAAAATCAATGAAGGCTACCTGCACTGGGCGAGATTGGCCAAGTGACACAGTCATTCTGCAAGGTGTCAATTGCCCAGGAAGCTTCCAAACTGACACTTGGGTCAAGGAATTCACCTTGTGATGAGTAAGAGGGTCTTGATCTCCAAGTGGACTCAAGAACTGAAGAATAACTAAAGTGGGAGAGGACACTAGTCAGCTTCATGCCAGCCTCAAGCTGACTCATCCTTTCTCCAAAACTCCTATATATAGAGCTCTCTCATGAGGTCTAAGGAGGCTGGAATCTTGTGTATGTAAGTGCTGTTGGTTTGAGTATAGAACTATTGGGTGATTTGCTTGAAGGAGGTGAAGAGGAGATTTCTTTCTGCTGGGAGGTGTTGCTGGATTGGGCCTCTTATGGTTGTAACACTCTCAGAACTTTACTTCTTCCATTAATAAAGCATTTGAGGTTCTTCTATATGCATGTGTCTCAATGGTGTATTGATGCTTGTATATTTGATTTATTCTAATCCTTGAATCAATTATGGATGTATGCTTCTTGTAGTTTCCTTTTCTTGTGCTTTTACAGGATCTTTGTGTAGCTGGGCCAGTGAAAGAGCAAGGAGCTAGGAGCAAGCAGCAAAGAGGGAAGATTGGATCAACCATTAGCGGAAGATAACGGTTAGTGGATCCCTTTCTCCTCTCTCTCTCATCTCATAAAGAAGTAATCTTGAATAGCTTTACATTCAGTTGTTGCTGAGGTACTATCACCCTTAGAGTGGGATAGGGTCATTCCGTATTGGATACTTTTCCCAACAACACAGTTGGTGGCCTACATTCAAAGAGGTTGGTGCCTCTTGGTTAGTATGTTCTTACTCACCTAAGGGGGTCGGTGCCTCTTGTGAGTGGGTTCTCACAAGAAAACTTATGTAATTAAGTAGGCGCTTAATTTACATCATAAACAACAACAAATTTGATTGCTTTTTCCCTTTGGGTTTCCATGTGAAAACACTAGTGTCAATATGTGTGTGGTGCTCATGTGATAGATTGTATGAACATATGAATGCTAAATTTTGTTTCTCACTTTCTTTATGAATAAATGCTCTCATAAGTAACAAACAATAGAGGAAAGAACTAAAATCATATTAATAAAAAAAATTAAGAATCTCACTGTTACTGATTCACCCCCCCCCCCCCCTCAGTAATTCCTTATTCCAACAAGAGAGGGTCAACAGGATTCTTGAGGACATGTTGAGCATGTACGTCATGCATCAACAGTGGAAGTGGGAAGAGTATCCTCAATTGGTAGAGTTTTCTTAAAACAATGGGTATTAGGAATCACTGAGGATGAGTTCATTTAAGGCACTTTATGGGCAGAGTTGTAATACTCCCATCGGTTGGAGTGATCCAGTGAACATGTTTTCGATTGGATCAGACATGTTGGAAAATATGGAACATGAAATGTAGGTTATCAAGAAGAATCTAAATGCAGCATAGGATAGATAGAAAATTTATGCAGATCAACCCAAGAAATTTTGGGAGTTTCAATTTTGCGAGAACGTGTACTTACACATCAAGCCCAAGAAGATTTACTTGAGGATTGGATCATGTGCCAAGTTGGCACCTCGATATTGCAGGCCTTTCGCGATCCTTGAGAGGATTGGACCAATGTCCTACATAATTTCACTACCTTCGACATTGAAAGTCCATGATGTTTTCCATGTTTCATTGCTTAAAATATATGTGAAGGATGTTGATCATGTAATTGATTGGTATGTATTGCAGGTGGAGCAAGAAGGAGTATTCTAGCAAAAACCTTAGTGCATATTGCAATGGAAACAACTCATGCTCCAATTACATGGGAGATGGTTGATCATATGTGGTTTATGTATCCTTCATTGTTTGTCAATTGAGGCAAAGGAGTTTTAGTATATGTATATATTATGTATGGTTGTTAATGTAAATACTGCAATGAGTTGTGTTATAAAGCTCCAATAACTGGTATGGTTGTCATGTTTGTCATGTCGGTTTTCATTTTAAGAAAGATGTTCATTGTAAATATTGCATCGATTTAAGTTATAAATCTTCATGGGCAATTTTTTTGGTTTTTAGTGGTCTTGTTTGTTACAAGTGTCATAGAAAAATGTTCCCCTAAGGGGGAGGGTTTTGTAATAGCCCTGATTTAAAAGTTCATGTAATAAAGTTAATAAAGGGAAAATAAGACTAAGGTCATGGGACTCCTATTCCAAGTTGAATGTTGGGAAAAACATCCTAGTGGGTGTAATTTTGGTTTATTATGGCTAAGGTAATTGGCAAAGGCATTGAAAAAGGAAAAGAGACATTAATTGGCATTTTACTTATGAAAATAAAGGAAAATAGGAGAAAATGAAGATGAAAGGTCACAGTTTTTCATGAGAGGAAAATTGAAGGAAAAATAGAGGAAAATCAAGAAATAGAGGCCTCAATAATAAAAAATATTTTTAGGATCAGTTCATATCTTTTTGTCAATTTGGCTTTGGAATTGGTTTCAAAGAGTGAATAACACCAAGAGGAGAAAGCAAGCAAGTAAGCAAAGGAAGGCAAAAGAAGGATAAGGAAATCAAAGGACAAGAAAGGATTAGGTTGGATCAAGCAGCCAGTAGGAAGACTTGCACGTGACAAGTTTCATGTGTGATTTCCTATCTGATTTGTGGATGCATGGTGCATGTATTTGTGTATTTGGTTATCTTTCTATCATTGGCATGGTTTTTGTTGGGTGTGATAGTGGTTTCAACCTTGCCTTATTGTTTCTGGATAGCCATGGTGTTATGGGGTTAGTCTATTTGGTTGAGCTTTGGATTTCCAGATGGTTTTGGAACTGAGTGAGGTGGTCAAAGGAAAATTCGCAAGGGTTGGGGGTGGATGTGGTTTAATCTCTGGGAAGCCCTCAATAGGTGGTTGGAGACAGTAAAATTCCTCAAGGTGATGGTGAAACAATTCTGAGGCATCAAAGATTTTTTTGGGATTAGTGATCTCTTGACCAATTTCGGTGGGATCGCGGTAGCCTGAGGGTGGAGATGATTTAATCTCTGCGAAGCCCTGGCTGTTTATTTATTGGTTTGGTTATGTGCTCCCTTGACTAGTTTTAGCGAGATCGCAGGAGCATGAGGGTGGAGGTGGTTTAATCTCTAGCAATCCTTCATTGTTTATGTCATCAGTGCAACATTCATGCTTGGAATATGGCACAAGGGTGATTGGTTAAAAGAAAGATTTGGTTCACTTAATCTACGGTTGGGTGGTACATGGAAGTCTCTGGCTTTCTAGGCTTTTGCATATGTTAATATGAGCTCGTTTCCTATTATATTTCAGGAGTATTTTTGTTTTTTATTATGTTTCTTTGATGGTTTTTATATCATGGATATTATTATGGTTATATGTTGGTTATAATCATGGTTCCATAATAGCTTCTAGCTAAGGCTCTTGAGATGATTTGATTAATTGATGAATGGTTATAGAATGCATGAGCTAATAGATGTTATTGCATCTATTATGAGAGGGAATTAGACCTTCTTGATGGTTCTCAGATAAGCATTAGACCCCTTTATTTAGATATAGATTCATGACTTGTAGATTACATGTTCTCATTATGTTTGATGAAATGAATGTCATGGTTAGACTTGGTTAGGTTAAGTCCTTGAACAAGTTTTATATGAATGGATTTGGCATTATGTTCTTTATCATTCTGAAAAGTCTCATTGAGTTTTGAGCAGTGGTCTGGAGGCTAACATGAAATTTAGACTTAGAATCCAGGACTGCACCATATGAACCGAATAATTTGGATCACAACCGCACCCAAAGAGGCTTGTGCATGCAGTTGGAGGCCCTCAACTGCATGGAGACCTTTTCATGCATGTGGTTGGGAGACCATGTAACTAAAAAAACATTCCATCTCAGGATTTGGGCATTGGGATTATTTTTTTAGCTCCTAGGTCTCTTGTACATCCTGAGGAAGGTCAGTAAAGTTTCAGTTTGTACACTCCATTTCATTAACTATTCTTAGGAGGTTGGGTCATGACATAGTATCCCTCATCTCATGTTTACCCTGGCAGGCTAGTTAAAGTAGGTAAATTTTGGAGGGGTGGTTACAGATTGGTATCAGAGTGGGTTTCATTCTCTTTGGGTGATATTTCATACCACAAATTGGTATCAAAGCTCCTAGGTTCAATACTTGGACTAGATGAGTGGAATGTGGTTGTTATGCATGCATTTTAATGGTTATTTTTGTCATGCATGAGGTCATTGTATGCAGTTGTTGTTATCATTCATGATATCAGTATATTGATATGATTATGTATATAAATGTATCGTGCTAATATGGACTTACTTTGGAGATGATATAGCCTCCCTAGAAATTCATTGAGGTATGTTGATTGTGTTTATATTTGGTTTATCTGACATGGTATGTTTGTAGGAAGAAGAAGATAGAATATAACTAGAAAAATGGCGGATTACAGTTCATGAGACTCTCCTTATAGATCAATTGAGTAGCCAAGACATGGGTACTCTCTTGACATAGCAGGCACCTTTAGAGGTTTAAAAGTAGAAATCAGAAGTTACAAAGCAGATAATAACATAATCATTTAGTCACAGGAAATACTTGCGAGGGCATAGGATAAATAAGTAGAGGTGAATGTAGTTATCCTTCTCTTGATGATGTTGGAAATTCATCAACCAAGGGGGTCTCTCTGATCTGAAGTCCCAATTAGACATCACATTGTTTGGAATAAGAGCGCCATCAGGAATATCATCCCGGTTTCCAAATATTCTTATAGATTTCCCTTGGATTTAGTTGTTAGCAAAAGAGAGAAGTGTGTATGTTCCTTTGCGAAAAGCAAGTGTGTCTGGTGAATTTTTGGTTGTAGGTGTGTCAAGGTTCTTCTACTATGGAGGGAAAATAAAGTGAGCCTCTAAGAGAAAGGTAAT
This sequence comes from Pinus tabuliformis, assembly GCA_031772625.1. Taxonomy (NCBI): domain Eukaryota; kingdom Viridiplantae; phylum Streptophyta; class Pinopsida; order Pinales; family Pinaceae; genus Pinus; species Pinus tabuliformis. The sequence continues at coordinate 1,749,394,521 of CM062817.1, read as the reverse complement.
AGTACCATCCTAGTAGAGGCACACACCAGTGAAAAGATAACTTCCTAAGATCAAGCAGAATAGTCCACATAGATGCATCGATTTTTACAACCATTACAATACATTTTCAATTAGAAAAACACTAAAATAATTGAAATGGTTCAACTAATTTAGTATAGGTGAAATAAAACATGAATAATAAATATTCACGTAAAAGTGTTACAAATATTCACAATCCATGCATGAAAACGTGTTAGCCATCAAGATTCAAGTAGTCAGTAAAATTCCAAGATACATGAATACAAAAAGCATCACTAGATCCAATAGTGGAGCATTGTGTTATCACCTAGATTGACCTCAATATGAAGGGAGGCAATTCTAGGGTAACCATAAACCAAGCTTAGCCTTGTAGCTAGCCCTATAAGGTCAGGAGAGGGCTCTCTCCTTTAGGATCTCAGTCAAGGTGACTGAATCAGATATGGATTTTAGGCTAGGTATAGTAGCTTGAAAATGTTTTGATTGAATTTGTTGGTGTTTGCTGCATCAGATGGAGCTGGGCAGTTTAGGTCTGGGAAGTTAGGTCAGAATGCAGGGTGTTCTATGGGGCAAGGTAGGTATAGGCTTTAGCACTTGAAATTAAGTGAAGTGAGGTGTCTAATACCGGTGAGGAGCTGAGGATGGAATGTGAAAATCATGGATCCTTCTCAAACAGCTGAAAACATAGAATACTGAATGATTTCCCAAGGTAGAGCACTACAAACAATGGATTCTACCTATCTATCTTGATATCATTCAACTAGAAGTAGTGAAATAGATGATGGCATACATAAAATATGTAAAAAACTAATAGAAAAATAAGAAACTATGCTAAAACACCATACCGTAGGGACCCCATAAAAATAGTTGCAATTCCTATTAATTTCCTTGCCAAACTGCTTACAATGTTGTACAATCAAGCTTAGAGCATCCAAGTGAGTCCAACCTCACCAAATGACCAAGAAAACACATAATATAGACATCTAAACTACTCATATTTACCTTTAGGGGTCGAATCCATGATAAGAGGGGCTATTTCAACCATTTCCCAACAAAGAACTAGAATATAGGCAGTCAAAAAACTTGCCTCTAAAAGAAGGGAAACTGATTCATTTGCCTCAAAACCACCTCTAACAAATGAACCTACCCTCTAACACTATTTTACCATTACATTTACATGCCATGTCATCAATTACATCAGTGAAATCATCAATGAGGAGAGAGAAATCGAATTCATAGTCAAAACAGGCGAACTTTGGCTCCCTGAGCAAAATGGCTCTAAGCGCAGTGCCACTGGTCCTAAGCATGGCACCACTTTCCACCTAATTTTGGAGGCCTTTCCCTTAGCCAAATTGAGCCCATGATATCTCATTGGAAAGGTATTCACGTCTAGTTTCTAGAACACTTGGAAGTTTTTCATTTGGAGGTCATTTTCCCCCTCAAAACTGGAATCTCCCAAGATTGCTTGTGTGTGTCCAAAAAGAGGCAGAAAGGTCATTTTTTGGTAGGTTTTGGACCTTTTGGTGAACCATATCTGCTCCAAAACTTCTAAAAATTCCCAAGGTGCATGTCCTTATCATTATAAATCCAAAAATGTCAACTTTTTCTCCAGAGGATGTGCCAGGAAAAAGCGCAACGCCGATGGCGCTACGCTTCTGGATAAATTTTTTGTGTTGTGAATTTCAAAATTTCAAAAATACAAAAACTTCTCAAAATTTGCCCAAATTTGGCATGGAGCACCACCATCAATTTCTTTGGTTGGAAAAAGAGGATTCAGCCAAAATTTTGAGTCTATCTTGCTCTTTCTTGCCCTGTAAGGCTCTCCTCAACCTAGCTTTCATCCTCTTCATTCTCATGTTGCAAATTTTGTTCCGTGTCCTGTAGTGATAGGCCATGTGCCTCATCATTTGGTTATCTCTATTGACCCTATGAAATAATAGATGGTGATATTGTGAAAGTTACTCCAGCCAGTGTCTGAAACAAGAGACTGCAAGTGGGCAAGCTTGTAATTCTCTTAAACTGGTGGTCTCTTCTCTAATGATTTTCCTCCCTTGTGAGGCTTTCTCTACCTATCTCTCTCAATAGAACTATCACTGGCTGTCTCTTAATCATACTCAAAATCACTTCCTTTGTCCATGTTTTAGTTAACTCTCTTAGTTTTCACAATTTTGACAATGTATAGGATGAATGGTATGTGCAATGGCTTGGAGGAATGGGTGTGAGTGAAGCTATGGGAAAAACATAAGAAGGAGGGGGTTAAGGGAGTGATAAGCGAGTGGTAGAATGTGATAACAGTGGTGGGGATAAGGGTTTAGTTATAAGGTGAGTGGTGGGAAAAATCGAAGAACTAGGATTTTATAGTGAAAGTTAGGGTTTATATAGGGAGTGGAAACTTATGAAAATCTTTACATATGCAAACTAAATTGCAAGGAGAGGAATAATACTTACTTGCCAAGTGTCGAATTGGAGGAGATTTGACATAAATTTAAGGTTTGGGAGAATTTTCTATTTGGTTGGCCTAAGCGTAGCGACACTACCCAGGAGCGTAACGCCGTGCCCTAAGCGTGGTGCTCGTTCAAAGATATACTGGCAAAAAACTCCCTAAGCGCAGCGCCTTGCCCTAAGCGCAGCACCTCCTTCCCTAAGTGTAGCGCCACTTCAGGATGACGTTTGACTACCTTCCCAATGTCCAAATTGGGCATAGGATATCTCGTTGGAAAGATTGTCGAGTCTAATTTCCAGAAAATCTTGAATTTCTCAATTTGGAGTTCATTTTCCCTATCAAAAGTCAAATCTCCCAAGACTAGTCAAAATGTGCAGAATGAGGCTGCCAAAATGCAGAGTGTTGTTTCAGTCAATGTTTGGAGGTCTTCCTAAACTCAAAATTGAGCTCATGATAGCTCATTGGAAATTTCTTTGTGTCTAGTTATCATTTGACTCATCAAGGAAGTCATTTAATCATTCTAGCTAGGAGAAATGTTGATTTTCCCAAGGTCACTCCAGAAGTGCAGCAACTCCCTTGTAGCGATTATATTGTTGACATTTATCTAAAACCATGACACCTGTGTAAAAATTGAAGGATTTTTTTCTTCCTTGGCCTATTTTGGATAAAAACCTCTCTCACTTTTGTCAAATTCATCTCTGTTTGGTCTAGAACATTGTTTGATGAAAAATCGGCCCTTATGTGCGGTGAATGGCTTGTTCCTTGGAATGACTTCTCGACAAATGATGGAGACCTGATGTTTTATGATATGAAATGGCCTTATACCTTCTGATCTCCCTTATGCCTCCTCTTCTCAGATACCTCTGATCCCATAGCCAACACTAGCTCAGTAAGAGAGGAAATTAGGGTTTAGTGCTTGTTCTCTTTTGCTTTTGCAAGTAGATTTGTGCTCGTGATAACCTAATTTTTTTTGTAGTGGCAGGTGCTTGGAAACATCACAAGATGTTTAGGAGCAGCTGGGAACCAATATTACATATGAAAACATAAAATTACATCATTAATGGAGATAAAAACAAAATACCCTGTTTTCACCTCAAAATAAGTTTTGAGGTGAGAACTACATTAGGCTTTCAAAATGATAAATTATGGCTTTGCTAATCATTATTGGACTCCTCATGTCCTTGCTGATCATTATTGGCATGTAGTTATTAGATTTGGCCATGGGGGGACTCTCAAACCTAATGAGACCAAACCCTAAGACGTAATGAAATGAATTGCAAAGGGAACATGAGCCATGACTGAAATATATGGAAGAGGATCAACAAGTACAGATCATGAGGGAAAATTGAAGTAAACCCTACCATCAGTGAGTCCATGACCTAATGGAATGCAAACTCATTAGTATGGCACTCCTACTATGAAATGCAAAAGAGCAGATTTTGATCACTGATGGCAGTGTGAAACACTGACACTAACACATTGGAGCCACAACTTGCTCCCAAAAAGTATAAATTTTGTCTCTATGATTCCTTATGGGAGAAGACAAGGTGAAATGTCCCATGCTTGTACAATGAGGGTGTATATATAACAAATGAGGTGACCATTCACCTCCCTTGTGACTCTTGGACTACCCTTATGAATGTTTGACTTATCCATGACTTTTTAGATTACATGGATGACTATTAGACTTCCACTTTTACAATACATTTTCCAATGTTGAATTACATATTCCATAAAGTGATGTGGTAGATGATGAATGATGACATGAAATTACTTGACACTGGTGACATGGACTGCATGATGACATGGAATTTTCAAGTCACTCTTTGCTACTACTTCCTTTTTTTCTTCTTGAAATATGGAACATGCTCTTCTTCTTCCTCATGACTTGAAGATTAGGAGTCTCCAACGTTGTCTTGGTGTTTAGTTGTTGTTACAAACCGATGTCCCTCTGTCTTCTCTTGATGGATCAACTTGTCTTCACAGCTACAAGGGTATCTTCTAGCATTGTCTCCTTCTCCATCTCATTCATAATCATCCTATCATGACATAATAGAATACCCATGCCTACAAACCACTCATGACAAGACAACATCAGTCTAATAAACTCCTAGCCTAAGATACTTCATGAAATCACTTGTTAGGACTAGAAATAGTGACTAATTAAGGTACTGACTCAGGGATTTCATAATTTTAGATGCCAAGGTCCGGGACTGAGGCTTGAGACTATGCAATGCATAGTTCTAGATGGCCAAGGTCAAAGGATTGCATAGTTGAGGGACTCAAGAACTTAGGATGGAGGCTCACCTTAAGATTGCACAATGAATAGTTGAGGAGGCCTCGATAAAGGAACTGCATAGTTAAGGGACTCAAGGGCTCAAGCTGGAGGCTTGAGGCTTGATACTTTGTAGTGCATAGTTCTAAGAGCTTGGGCTAAGTGACTATGCAGTTGGGGAACTCAAGAGGTCAAGATTGAGGCTTGAAGTTACCCAATGGACAGTTCAGATAGTAGAAAAAGTTAGGATATTTTGTATTTGAGGAGTTCAAGGGCTCATGGTTGAGGCTTCAAGCTTTAAGTTTCCCAATGTGAAATTATAGAGGGAGAAAAATCTCAAGGATTGTGCAGTTGCAGAGCTCAAGGTGTCAGCCTGGAAGCTTAAGGCTTGACATTGTGCAGTGCACAGTTAAGTCTGGCTGGGAGGGATAAATTGTATAGTTCTGGAGCTCAAGGGTTGAAGTTGGGAATTATGACTACACAATGCATAGTTTCAAGAGTAAAGGTTAAGGATTTAGAGTTAAAACTATGCAATACACAGTTCAGGAAGGTTGAGTGAGTTTAAGTTACCCGAGAGTGAAATTTTATGGATGAGTCTAAGTGTGGAATCACTGAGCCAAAGTGAACAAGGAAAAAAATTGAGCATGAAAACACACTTAGAAAAAATTAAAACAAAACATTGATCACTTATAATATATGAATAACCTACTTCCCTCAATGCAACGACATTGTAATGGCTTTCCCCAAGTGCGACACTAAAGGTACACTTTGCAACGACAGTGATGACACTTGTGTGGCATTGCTTGAAACTTTGGAAATGAGTGTGAAACATGTATGCATGATAACAAAAACTAATTATCATGATTTCCCCTTGAAACAAACCAAAACTCCACTTTACGTGATAAGTGATAGTTCCCACGCCAAAAGACGATACTTGTGATGTGACAATAAAAGAGCGAACGAAACATGTGATATGCTACCGATAACTAAAGAAACACATGACATAGCGAAGATAACATGAAAAAAACACCAATTAGAGTGAAAGCAAGGAAAATCGATAGTCAAAATTAGGAAAATGACACTTGCGAAGGCAAGGGTGCACAAAAGCAGCAGTTTGAAAACCTTACTGAAATAAAAGTACAAATGCACCTAGAAGAGAGAAATTGTCAATGTCAATGCACACTAACTGTCGACATGGATTGAACATAGCATAAGAACTATCTTGATAGACTATTTTAGGCTTATTCAATCTTGCGTGAAGGTATGTGCTCATGAATTCATTGCGAATTGATCATGTGTGAGCAAGTGACTTCGACACTTATAATCCAAAAGGGAGATCAAATACTTAACAAAGCTAGAAGTGACTACGGAAAGTTCAATTGCAAAATCCAAAGTAGGCTCCAAAATTCAAGTACATGAAAAATTTTAGAGGGTTTTTTTCATAGCAACAACACTTGGTGACACACTAGTAGAACTCCAACTTCTCTTCCTTGGTCAATTCTCTCGTGTAGGGTCTAGTTCTCCAAAAAGTATTGATTCTGTAATAACCCTAGTCAAAATTCCAAGTAATAAAGTTAATAAAGGAAAAATAATAACCAAGGTCATGGGACATGTATTCCAAGCTGATTGTTGTGCAAAAAATCCTAATGTGGGTGTTCATTTGGTTTATTATGGCTAAGAGAAATTGACAAAGGAAATGACAAAGGCTTTGTAAAGGGATGAGGCATCAATTGGCCATTTATTTATGAAAATAATGGAAATTAGGAGAAAAGGAAGGTGAAAGGTCACAGGTTTCATGCGAGTAGAAAAATGAAGGAAAATAATGGAAAATTTAAGAAATTAGAGTCATTAATAAAAAGGCTTCTGAGGATCAGTTTGTAACCTTTTGTCAGTTCCGTTTTGGATCTCTCTCTATTCTCTCTCTCATACTATTGGACACTTAGAGTTTTCTTGGAGCACTTCATCTTTGGATCAAGGATAGAAAAGGAGGGACAAAGAAGGCAAAAAAGAGTAGAGATCAAACCAGGAAGAGCAACGTCTAGCAACTAAAGTGGGATTATTTTTAGGTATCGATTTGCTTGTGTGATTTCCTTGCTAGTTTTGGCATGAATGGTACATGCATGTGTATAATTGGTTCTTTTGACGGTCCCAGACCCACCGACATTCAAGGGTATCCCCGATATGTGGCCCCAATTAGACCTCACACTATTTGGGATAGGAGCCCAATCAAGAATATTGCTCAGTTGTCAGTTGTATTAAATACATGTCTTGGCTCTAACTATTAATAAGAGAGGAGAGTGCAAATGTGCCTTCGAAAAGTAAGGGAGTGTGATTGGTGAGTTTTCGGCCGTATGTGTGTCAAAATTATTTTACTGTGGAGGGGGAGGAGAATTGATCTTCAAGAGAGAGGTAATAGTACTAGCCTAGTAGAGATACACATAAATAAGAAGAATTCATACAACATCAAGCAGCGTATTCCACAGAGATGCGACAGTCATTGCAACCAATGTAACAAGGAAGATTTGACTAATATCCAAAGGATTAATCCATGAGGATGTGAAAGCGGTAATAATATATACAACACGTTCTCAATATCATAAGTACCAAAATAACCGAAATAGTTCATCTGCTTTAGCACAAACAAAAGAAAACATGAATTACAAACATTCACAGAATAGTCGTGCAAATATCCATAATCCATGCATGTAGAACCTGTTGGTCGTAAGTCTTCTTATATTAAGTAAAAGTTCCAAGACACGTGTATATAATGAATACCACTAGTTCCAATAGTGGAGCATTGGAGCCACTCCTTACTCCTCAAAAGAACTGGTTTGTCTCTCTAATGCTATGCAAGAGGATCCAGGGTGGAAATTCCTTTGCTCTTACAATGAGGGTGTATATATAAAATGAAGAGGTGATGCTTCACCTTCCTTATGACTCTTCATCTACCCTCATGGTTTTTTGACTTCCTATGACTTTTCAACTTTACATCACTCTTCATATTCCATACATGTCCTTTGGACTTTCACTTTACAGTACATTTTCGAAACATGAATTACATAATCCACCATAATGGTGTGTCATGTGACATGACATGACATGGCATTGTTGACATGGACTAATTGATGATGTGGAAATTTCAATCCAATGTTTTTGTTTTGTGTTGAGTGTCTGCTTGAGAATTATTTTCTTTCCACCTTTGCATGGCTTTGTGATTAGGAATCTTCAATTATCTCAAGTATTGAGTTGTGATCGCAAACTAGTGACCCTATTCTTTCTCTCGGTTGATCAACTTGCATAATCATCTACAAATATGTATTACAGAATGTTTCCTTTCTTCATAATCTCACCATGTCATGATAAGGTACCTACATCTACAATATACTCATGACTAGAGGACATTAGTCTGAAAAACCCCTAGTCTAAGATAGTGCATATTGATCCATTGACTTAGCTAGAACCAGGTAATAATATGGGAGAGGGGCTCAATGAATATGCATTTGGACAGTTCAAGTAGTTAGGGGTGAACCTTAAGCCTTGCGACTGTGTAATGCACAGTCCAGGCTAGGCTGAGGAAGAAAACTACACAGTTCTAGAAGTCAATGTGACAGCCTGAGGGGATGGGCACTAGAGCAGGACATTGCGCAATTCTTGGAGACAAGGAGGTTAGGCCACTTTACAATTGCATAGATCACGGGCTTAAGGGATAATCTTGAGGCTAGATATTGTGCAATGCACATTTGAGCCAAACTTGGCAAGATGGATTGCAAAATTTTGGGAGCCAAGGTCGAGGCTTGAGCACTGGAACTATGCAGTGCAACAATCCTCGATGTTGAAGGAAATGTAACTAGGTTCGGTCTTCATAAATGTACTTTTTATATTTTTATTTATTCAAGAAAATAAATATTATTTTTATAATATATGTCAATGAGTTTCTTGCTCATTAAAATATGTCTAGCACATGTTAAAGTGTTATAGGTTAGCCAAATAGTCAAAAGAAAATGTTGAAGACCTTAAGGGCATGTTACACCATGTATGTTTATATATTAGAGTCAAGAGAATTCCTCAAATCAAATTCGACAAGTCTCCTCGATGCAACGACACCTACAAAAGAAGCAATCTGAATTAGAAGTGTCTAGTTTGCCTTCAATTTGACCTAAAAGGAGGGACAAACCTCTATATATAGAGGTTGTCCACTCCATTAAAATGCCAATCAAGTACCACTGAAATCTGCAAAGTGAAGGGACAAGGAAAAGGTAGAAAAGAGCAAAGAAATGATCTCCAAGTGCAGCGAAGAGGAAGGGTACACAACCGAGCTCAAGAGGATGGTTTCTAGGGAAAGTTGTAGTCACATGTGCGAAGATAAAGAGGGTATCTATGCTATCATAGCATCTCTCCACCACAATCACACATATCTCATTGGTTGGGTTGTAAAAGTAGGCCTATAATGCCTCTCACTCAAGTGAAAAGGAAATCACACTCAAGCGAAGAAGAAAAGGCGACCTCCAACAAAGAATCTTGAAGGAATCCCCTCACACATGCGAAGAAATAATGATACAATGTTTTCATATCAGACCTGTATCTACATCTCAAGAAGGAGCTCGATTGGAGGAAGGATAAAGTGCTCTTCATATGTAAAGGAATCTACCAAGGAATAAAGGAGGAAGGACTTGACTTATGCTTGGAGGACATTCTAGTCAGTTGTCTAGGGTTTGTAATTGATAAATAAGAAGCTTTAATAAGAGAAACTTAATAAAGGGTTTTCCTCTCAAGAGAAGAGAGGTTTTGGCCCTAGCAGAGAGCCAACATCTTGTGTTCTTGTTCTTATGTTTTTGGTAGTAGTTTGATGAAGTACACACACATGCATTAATAAGAATAAGAAGAATATTAAGCTAACAAGAAAAAGTGAAAAGACTCCACAAATTTTTATCAAGTAATGAAGAATCACACTACACATAAATTTCCCTTGATTCTTCAACATGGAATCAAAGCTAAGGTGACACATCAAGGATAGGGCATCTCAAGAACATTCATCAAGGAAGAACATCTACAAAATTTGAATAATCTAGCCAATAAATCACTTCAAGGACAAGAAGGTCTACCATCTATCTTTCATCAAGGAAGACTACAAAGCAAGAAGAGCCTTACATAAAGGCACCTAGAAGAAGAGAAAATAAAACATGGATCTACATCAAGCTACAAGTTGATGAGCCCCGTAAATGGGTAATTATGGTGGGCTCATTTTGTCTATTATTCTCATTTAATCCACCATTCTCCATATTTTTTTGCATGCTTTTGAATATATTTATGTTAATTGAGCAACTAGGATAGTCACTTTACCATAAAGTCTAATATGTACTTATTGCAGATTTTTGGACATTTTTGGACCAAGATCAGGCATTTATGAGTAGATTGGCAGCCAAATTCAAAGAAACAAGGTTGAGGATTTATAGGATGGGTGTCTCCTGCACTAAATGACCCCTTCCTTGAGTTCTCCACCATCAGCTCAGAGTTCAACAACCCATCAAAGATGATTTCAAGGGGTAGCCGAGCAGGTCTAGTGAAGTGGTTGTTAACTACAGTTTTGGGTAGCCAAGATCCTAAAGTTAAGGAGGACTATTGAGAGTCCTCGTGGCCATAAATAGTAAGGCTTCAAGCCTTAGTAGTTTAGCCAATTGATAGTCTATTTTCGCACTTTAGTGCAGCCCTGTATCAACACATTTTCGAGTTCCTCTTGTCAACAGTTTTTGTGATGTAACTATTATTTTTTGATCAATGAAGATGAATCCCGCTTTGCACCAGCTCTAAGATTTCTTAGGAGGTTGTAGCTCTTGGTTTCGGACCCAACCCAAGTGCCCAATACCTCCTTTGTGTACTTTTATGTGTTTTTACTACATTCATAGAATAATTTCTATTATATAGGTTAAATCTTGCTTTGTTACTTAGGTTGTTTTTGATGATTAAGATAGTTGTTCTTGCTTCAGGTTGATTTGACAGTTTGGTAATAGAAAAGATCCACAAAAAGGCTATCAAGCAGTCCTTGATCTCATTTCTCCCTCCTTAGGACCATGAACTGAGACCAAGGCACACTTGCTACCACAAAAACATTGGTTTTGCCTTCCAATGCAATTGCTAGTGTTAGATTTTAAGTTGGAAAAGTTTACATCAGTTGTGTTTTTATGTTTAGATCTATTCTTGCTTAGTTTCCATAGCTTTCTTGCATGATTTCCTGTTTATAAACTTTTGTTCATCATGTTTCTGCTTTTTTAGGTCAGATTAGGTCAAAATAGATAAATCTCTATTTTTTAGTCTTTGCTTGGATCAGTTTTGGAAAGTAGTGTGCAGAAAACTTGTAAGACACTCCAACCTATCCTTTCTCCATCATACAACCTGCTCTAGTCCTTTGCTCAAAATTTCTTTCCCTCATTCGCCACACTTTCCCAACTCGCCCTAATTTCTACATTTTTGTGCAACATTGCTTTCTTCATCCTTGAATAGATCCAACCATCTTCATCACTCCTGAGCTTCATCTACAAGATCCTAGACCCCTTAACATCCTTATCCATCATTCATTCCCACTTTCCCACCGTTTTTCCACCATCATCCCTCTAAAATCCACTTTTGGCCTGTTCCTATAGAACTTCTTGTAGAATTTCCTGTAGATCCCCTACAGCCTCCTGTAGAAGTTCACGCAAGCGATTTTTCGAGATCTGAGCATGGTGGAAATCTCCATAAGGATTCTAGGGACCCCTTAGACCCTCTTCCCACCTTCCCAACCTCCTGCAAATGCCCACTCCATTTCCTTTCACCAATAAACCTCTGCACAATAAAAAAATAGTTAAAACACATGCATAATAATTCTGCATGAAATTACTCAAAAATACAAAAAGATGATTTTTCCATATTTCCATTTAGAAGTAGCTTAAACACATGCATTTTATCTTTTCAAGAGTCAATGGCATCCATTTCAACAGCTTTCATCTCTTTTCTTGAACAAGTAGGGTTAGTCAGTAAAACTAGGGTTTGCTGGGGTTTGCATTTCCTTTCAGCTTTCATCTTCTTTCTGCAAGTAGACTAGCCCCTTTTGAGTTAGCTTTCATCCATCACAGTTAAAATCTTCTTCTAAGAACTCATAGAATTTGGCTTAAGCTTCTAGCGAACTTGTGCCAGCTGATCAAGTGACAGCCTGCAATGAGAGCTAGTACTTGTGCATATAGCACCGTCGCTTCCAAGTTTGTTACGAACTACCGAGTTGATAAAAGTAAAGTATGGAGTCCCAGGAGTTGTAGTATCATTGCTACAATACTGGAGCTCACCATCTTTTTGGCACCGTTGCCGAGGAAGCGTCAGAGTATTTGTGATTACTGCTTTTCTTCTATTCTCTACTGCAACCTTCTGCTAATTAGTTTATTTCAGCAAGAGTAGAGTAGTTGTTTCATTTCAATTCTACAATTTCAATTCTGCAAAAGTAGATTAGACATTTCTGAATTTCATTTCAATTCCACAATTTCATTTCAGCAAGCGTAGATTAGACATTTCCTACTTTCATTTCAATTCTACAATTTCATTTCAACAAAATAGATTAGTCCTTTCCAACTTTCATTTCAATTCTGCACTCTCATTTCAGCAAGATAGATTTTAGTTAGTTGCAGTTCAATATATTTTAGTTTTTGCATGTACAAGCAGAAAAAAGAAACAAAAAATTCTACCAAAAAAAAAGCAGTGATCTCCTTTCATGCCTCGTAGGAATAGAGACAATTCAGGAAAATTCCTACCCAACACTGCCAAGACATCACTAAGTCAACCTTCTCTCTTCTTTGGTGGCAGTGATCCAGAAGATCATATAGGTCAACCTCCAGAGATATACAAAGATCCTATAACATAAGAAGAGCAAGAAAACATTCCTCCTGAGACCATGGCTGAAAAAAGAAACATTAGAGGGAATGGGGAAAGAATAGAAGGTACCTTTCCTATCCAGGAGACCAATGGGGACACAAAAATGAAAAACATAAGTCCTTCAGCCTTACCTCACTTCCATGGCCTAACTACCGAAGATCCTAATACTTTCTTGTTTGAATTTGCTATCCTTTGTTGAACCTATGACTATGCAGAAGATGAGAAAAAGTTGAAACTCTTTCCCTCTACCCTCAAGGATGCAGCACTACGCTAGTTCACAGGCTTACCTGGAAACAGTGGCACAACATGGGCTCAGATGTAGCAAGCCTTTAACAACAAATACTGGGATTACTATAGGTCAAAGGAAACAAAGGAAGAAATCTTTCAGATGACCATGGGAAGTGATGAATCTTTAGAAGACTATGAAGAGAGGTTTCAACTCAATTATAAAAAGGCCAGGTGCACACTTGACCCCGAATCTCTGAAGTTGGTTCTGCTCCGAGGAGTCCCTGAAGACCTTCTAGATACCCTCCATTTGTTGGCTGGGGGAGACATCTACCAGCTACCTTATTATGACATAAAAACTGTGTTTAGAAACCATTCTAAGGCAGCCATAAAAAGAGGTAGGGGAAGTCAACTTTTAGCTAATGCCCCCTTATCCAAAAAAGAATTTGCAAATCAGATGGAAGACCTCAAAAGTGAGATGAGACAGACCATTTCCATGCAAATGGATGCCTTTCAAATCCAAAAGAATCAAGAGGAAGCTAAGAGGGCTTTGGCCATCTTTTGTCCTAGATGCACTAGAAAGCATCCTAGGAACGAGTGTCCATTGCACTCTATAGAAGTGTGTTTTGTCTGTGAAGAAGACCATCCTACAAATCAGTGCCCTAACTTGCCTAGATTTAAAGCTATGTACCAAGGGGATGAAGAAGCCACTGAACCACTCTACTTCATGAACCAAAGGACGCCACATGAACCCAAACCTTACTAGCAGGGAATGCAAGGGACATCACAGACTTATTACAACCCCAATCAAGCCACTTCCATGCCTTCTTGGGGTCCCCCTACTCATCCTTCCTGGTCCACACCCCCTCCTTGGTTATATCCTCCTCAATACCATACTCAACTAGCTGCTCACTCGTTCCATTCTCACACTCAGCCACAACCTCAATGGAATGCACCTCATCAGGGGTGGAGGCCCCAATACAACTCTCCTCCCACTCTTTTTCCTCCACCACTTGCTCAACCACAACCATTACCTCCTGCACCTCTAAGAAAACCCTAGATACTTGTTCAACCAAACCCGAACCTCAATAACAGACAGGCCCAACAGGTATATACTGGAGAGACAACATGCCCTACCTATGCTATGGAGATTCAGGAGATCAACCTATGATCTGGGAAGGTCCTCCTAGATAGCAAACCCCCTCCTAAAGAGGATGAGGAAGAGAAACAAGAAAGTGAACCCAAAGCCATTCCACCCTTTCCTGAGAAACTAACTAGAACCACGCAACCAAACCCAGAAGAGACTGAACTTCTGGGAGAACTTAAACAGTTATGTGTAAAAATACCACTTCTCCAGGCCATAAAAGATGTACCAATCTACAAAAAATTGATCAAAGAGAAGTGTTTCAGGCACCTAGGCAGGCGCAAGAGAGATGCCCCAACTATCAATGTCATAGGACAACTATCTGACCTGATGTTGGGACAAGTAATCTGTCCAAAATATCTGGACCCTGGGAGTCCTGTAGTCGATGTCCACATCAATGGCACCATAATCCCCCACACCTTGATTGATCTAGGGGTTGCCATTAACGTAATGACCAGGGACACTATGCTTAAACTCAACCTTTAGAGTTCCCTAAGAAAGACCTCAATAGTACTGCAGTTGGCAGACTGCTCCACTGTGACTCCTGAGGGGATTGTGGAAGATGTCATGGTCTCCATTGATTCCTGGGAGTACCCTGTTGACTTCTTGGTTCTTCAGCCAAAGGCAAAGCTCACTGGGTACCCCCTCATCTTGGGAAGGCCTTGGTTAGCCACTGCAGATGCTTACATCAGTTGTCGAGTTGGGAGCATGACCATCAAGAATGGGCAGATGTCCAAGCAGCTAGTCCTCTATCCTCCTGCCCAACCTTTGCTATAACATGACTTACCTCTCTGGTTGGAGGAAGATGAGGATGAAGTCTACTCTGCACCATTGTGCATAGTGGAAGCCACCAGGGGAGGTCCTCAGACTGAGGATGATCTTATTGAGAATTTGATTCAAAATCCACCTCCTAGTGTGTTGCCATTAGAAGATTTGGTAGAAGAAACCCAAGCCAGTGCTTTAGTTGATCTCTGTGTGGCTAATCCAACCTCTCTCCAAGTTAAGAATGTGGAATTTGGCCCTGAAAGAACCTTGAAGATCAACTCATCCCTATCCCCCTCTCAGGAGAAAGAGTTGTGTAGCTTATTGAATAGCCATTTGGATGCTTTTGCTTGGAGATATAAGGAGATGAAAGGAGTCCACCCTTTAGTCTATACCCATCACATTTACATTAAAGAGGATTGTAAACCAGTTAGGCAGCCTCAAAGCAGGATGAATCCAGCCCTTAAGGGCATTGTCAAAGAAGAACTGCAAAAGTTACTGGATGCAGAATTCATCTACCCCATCTTTGATAGCGAGTGGGTTTCTCCTCTGGTGCTTGTGCCCAAGAAGAACGGGAAGTGGAGAATCTATGTAGATTATCGAGAACTTAACAAAGCCACCAAGAAGGACCATTTCTCTTTGCCTTTCATAGATCAAGTTTTAGATGGCCTGGCAGGGATAAAATTCTTTTCCTTCCTAGATGGATTTAGCGGGTATAATCAGATCCAAATCAGCCCGGCAGACCAAGATAAGACCACTTTCACTTGTCCATGGGGTAACTTTGCCTACTGGGTCCTTCCCTTTGGGTTGTACAATGCTCCTACCACTTTCCAGAAAGCAGTACTGAGCATATTTGCTGAGCTGGTTCATGATTCAGTGGAAATCTATATGGATGACTTTACCCCTTATGGTTCTAGCTTTCAAGAAGCTCTGACTAACCTGAGGAAAGTTTTATCCAAGTGTGTTGAAATGAACATGTCTCTCAGTCCTAATAAATGTGAATTCCTAATGACTTAAGGGACTATGCTAGGTCATACAATTTCTCAACAAGGTTTACATGTGGATCCCAACAAGATTGCTATCATCCAAAGGGTCCCGCCTCCTCAAAAGGTAAGAGATGTTTGGAGCTTTCTAGGCTTAGCACAGTATTATAGAAGGTTCATTAATGATTTTAGCAAGCTAGCCTCTCTGTTGTTTGGTATTTTGGGAAACGATGTTGAGTTCATATGGACTAACAACTGTCAAGAGGCTCTGGATGCTTTGAAAGGTAAGTTGATAACTACCCCAATCTTGAGAGGTCCAAACTGGGCCCTACCTTTCCACATTCACACAGATGCCTCGAACGAATCCATGGGAGTAGCCTTAGGACAAGTTGAAGAGAAGCTATAGTATGCCATATATTTTGTCAGTAAAAACCTATCTAAGGTAGAATTAAACTACACTATAACAAAAGAAGAGCTCCTAGCTGTAGTCTATTCCCTAAACAAGTTCAGACACTACATCACTGATTATCAAACATTCGTACACACTGATCATGCTGCAATTAGGTATTTGATGAATAAACCTGATGTGACTACTCGTCTAATTAGATGGTTACTTTTATTGCAGCAATTTGATTTGACCATTGTTGACAAGCCAGGTAAGGAAAATGTTGTTGTTGATTTTCTGTCTAGACTAGATCTGCCTGCAGGTGAAGAAGGGATGGTGGATGATCAATTGCTAGATGAACACCTATTTGCTATTTCAGTACTCTCTTCATGGTTTGCTGACATAGCAATTTATTTGGTTTCAACACAATTTCTGCCATACCTGTCCTCAAAAAAGAAGAGCAAGATCATGAGTAAAAGTGCCCCATTCACCTGGATTGGGGGAAATCTTTTTAAACTTGGCCTAGATCAGATTTTGAGGCGATGTGTCAGGGAGGAGGAAGTTTTTGACATCCTCCTAACCTGTCATGATGGGCCCTGTGGGGGCCACTTTGTAGCAAGGAGAACCACCTTCAAAATTATACAGGCAGGGTACTATTGGCCCACTCTTCATCAAGATGTCAGGAGATATATCAACCAATGTGACAGATGTCAAAGGATGGGGAAACCTACTCCAAAGGATGAGATGCCCTTGCAGCCTCAAGTGACTTTTGAGCCATTTGAGAAGTGGGGCATGGACTTTGTGGGTCCTATCAGCCCCCCTTCAAAACAGAAGTCCTACATCATTGTGTGCACAAATTACCTTAAAAAGTGGGCAGAAACAAAGGCAATCAAAGCAACAATAGAAGAAAAAGTAGTTGAGTTTTTGAGGGAAAATATCCTCTACAAGTTTGGCTACCCAAGAGAATTAGTCACAGATCAAGGAAGTCAGTTTGCCTCTAACCTGATTGAATACCTGCTCACTCATCACAAGATTAAGCATAGAACTTCCACCCCTTATCATCCACAAGAAAATGGATAGGTGGAAGTTACTAATAGAGCTTTGGAAGGAATTTTGACTATGGTAGTGAGTAGCAGTAGAAAATATTGGGCAAATCTCCTGGTTGAGGCCGCCTGGGCCTATAACATTACTTGGAAAACGACAACAGGTTTCACACCCTATGAGCTGGTCTATGGGAAGAAGGCTTTGTTGTCCATAGAATTTGAATATAACACATTGAGGTTGGCAGCTCAGCTGGACCTAGATCTCAGCCATGCACAACAGGAAAGATTACTTCATCTGAATGGATTAGATGAATAGAGAATGCAGGCCCTTCTACACTCATAGGTAGTCCAACTTCAAAGAAAGATATGGCATGACTGGCACCTCAAAGAAAAGCAATTTCAGCCAAGAAATTGGGCGTTGCTATATGATTCAAGATACAAGGATTTCAAGGGCAAGTTGAGGACAATATGGCTGGGACCATATACAGTGGAAACATGCAATGACAATGGCTCAATCCTTATTTGGACCATTGATGAAGAAGCCATTCCCATGCTCGTCAATGGGCATAGATTGAAGATCTACAGGAAGCCCCTTTCCAAGCAACAGTTCATTGAGACTCTTGGTAAATCAGTATTGGTAGTGGAGCAGGTCCCTATCTCCACTCCACCTACACCATGAGCAAAACACAAAAAAAAAAAAAAATGAATAAAATATCCTTGGGTAAAAACCTCTTAGAGGCGCCCAGGGCAGACAGTGAGGGTGAAAACCTCTTGGAGGTGCCCCACCTATCTCAGACTAAAAATAAATAAATAAATAAAAAGAAGAAGAAAAAAGAAAAAATAAACCTAATTTCTGTTGAATAAATTGCAGGTTGCAGGAAGGTCATTACAGGTTTTAGGAGGATCGTGCAAGACAAAGATAGAGGACATAGCCAGGCTGTATGCATCCCTCATAGTCAATTCCTCCATCTCCATTACCCTTTCCCAAGATTTGGTCTCATTTGGTCTGAAATTTCACCTCTTACAGGAAACTCTGTATCTTCTACAGGAGGATCCTATAGAATCTACAAAAAAGCCAAAATTGATCTCAGAAGAGGACCCGAGGGTTGGAAATCTGTCTATGAGGCCTATGAACCTCCTTGCCACCATCCATCACCCTATGTCACCTTTTCCATATCTGTACACCTTCATTACACTCATTTTTATCTCCCTGCACAATCACACACAGAAATTATGTTTCCTTCATACTGCAAAAACAAACAAATTTTTTTTATGACAAATCAAAGCAGTAGCCTTTTTCACTCACCATACCTGATACCTTCCATCTGTGATTCCTTATCAACTGAGACCCTCGTCAGCAATTGTAGCCCTACTTAGTTATTAGCTTGAATTTCAGAAGGAGAAGCAGCTACAGGAAATCCTATAGGATTCCTGTAGCAGCTGATCCCTCTGAAACACATACGCCAGAGACAGGGTCAACAAAGTATGGCATATGAAACATGCATGGAGCTCTATTTGAATGTGTGAATTTTAGAAACAGCCCGAGGCCGATCATGCAGAGTGCAAGCATCAACAGCAATGAAGAAATGGGTTCCAAAATCCGAAATATGCATAACACGGTCGCGACTGCAGAGGTAAGTGCCTAAACCTATTCCTCAATTACATGAATCATATTTCAAGGCTACGTGACTATGGGAATGGTTCGGATTGAATAGAATCGATGGCTAGTTAACTAGCCACCCTTCGTCAGTTACACATCCTCGTGGAATCCAAACGAGCCCCGTCAAATTCAAAACTGTCGATCAGACACGCAGCCAGCACGTGTGGAATGTCCATTCAGGAAGAAATATTTGGGACTATAATGGGAGTAGGAGAGGTGATGGTGGTTAGACGGCATGCAGAAACATTGTGACTGTGACGTAGGATCAATGGTCCGGTCCGTCCACCTCATCTCCTCACCACGAATCACACCCATAGTTAAAAGACAACTCAGTTGAAACATTCACCACCCTTTGTTCATTTTGCACTCACGACATTCTCGACTGGAGTACGCATCTACCACTTCCAGAGCAGCTAACTAGTCATCCTCTACCAGTTTTCTGCCTGTTTTTTTTTAAATCTCCCACCTATCGGGCTCTACATGAAGCACAGTTTCATTCTATAGGAGCTGGGAGATTTCTACAGGAAGGGTTCTACAGGAAAAGCAGAGAACAACTCTGCAGAAAGAAAACCTGGGAATTTCATTGAAATTCAAGCTCAAAACAAGGTAGGCTTGGGAAAACTTATATGTGCATGGTTTGTTTGAGTAAGGTGGTGAATTGAACACGGCAGTAGATTGAAAGAGAGAGTGAAAGTCTACCTGTGCATTAAAAAAAAAGTGAAAGTCTACCTGCATATTTCCCTGAGTTTACACAGTTTCTTTTTCTCTCTGCATCCGAAATCTCCTCATCCTTTTTCAAATTCTCTTGTAAGAAAGATACATGCAGCAGTAAAGGCCAACCTGTGTGTGTGTGTGTGAAAAAAACGAATGTGCATATCTATCTACGTGCTGAGAAAAGAACCTGTGTCCTTATCCTCTGTTCTGTAGAAAAAAATCTTTCTTTTCAAAAACAAAAAGTCAAATTCAGGGTGACAGTAGTTTAAAACAGGGGAATTATTGCCATTTGATGTTGTAAAGAAGCACACAGGAAATTCCTTCTTGGGTTCAGAAAAAACCGAATTCAACTATCCTCTGTTTCAGTGATTGACTGTTTTTTTTCACCTGAGCATTTTCTTTTCTGGTTAAAACACAAAAAGAGCACTCAACACCATGCCAGGAGGATTCATAAGGAAAGAACCCTTAAACTCTAGCAAATTGCACGAGCACCTAGAGGTCGTGGACCTTTTCACCAGGGCAAATTGGATATCCTTCTTTGACAGAATTCAGGGTTATGATGAGGAGGTGACTGAAGAGTTTTTGATGTCCCTAAGACCACATTCAAAGACACATGCCATAGTTAGTTTTAGGGGTTTGACCCTAGAACTTACACCTGATTTCATCAGTAGAATTATCAGTCTACCATTGGGGCTCCCTTGGAGCAAAGAGGAGAAATCATTGGGACAAGTTGCTAAGAAAACATTTTTTTCTGCCTGAGGAGCATCCTGTAGAAGATAAAAACAGGGTCAGAAGGACAAGCTTGCCTCCTCTCTGGATTGAAGTCAGTTATTAAATAATGAAGTATATCACATGCGAAGGGAGGTTCAGCATTATTTATGGGTATCATTTCAGGTTGTTACATGAATTGAGGTATGGGATGGACTCGCCTCCAGCTAGAAAATTGAGCATCCCATATTTCCTCCTTCAGTCTTTAATTGAATGTGGCACAAAGCTAAATGCAGGGGTCCCAGATCAGTTGGCCCACCATGGGCTCATCAAACTGTTGATGGAAGATGCTTTACACACCTATACTATCCTCATAGCTTGGGAAATATTTAGAAATATGTCTAGGGATGATGACATCAGAATTTTGGCTGAGAACATCAACCCATCCAGCAGTGATGAGGGGGAGAAAACTGAAGAAATTGAGAAGAACAATGATGAGGGAGCACAAGATATTCAAGAAGAGGGAAAAATAGAGGAAGAACAGAAGGAAAAATAGGAATTTTACAAGACTGCTAAGCCTAAGACAGAGAAGGAGACAACAACAAGAACAGAGAAGGGAAAAAGGACACAAATTGGAAAGAAAAAGGCCAAGAAAGCCCAGAAGAAGACTACCATAGCCAAAGTAGGCACCCAGCAAGAGAAAGAAAAGACACACCCTGAGATATCTGTGACATAGGCAGAAACAGTGGGCATAGAGATTTCTACAGGAAGTGAAGGAAAAGAACAGCAAAAAGATAAATCCCCTTAAATGTTGGCAAGGGAAGTAGTAGTTGTGCTTGCTGCATTAACCACACCTACAAAACAAAAAGGAAAAAGAAAAAGCCAAACCTCCATGTACTTTAAAGCCATAAAAAGCACAAGGATCAAAGTGGGAAAACCCCAGCCACCATCAAAGGAACCAATTGTCATTGAGGACACACCCACTAAAAAGAAGGAAGAGTCTCCTTCTAAGATATCTATCACCTATGAAAGAGGAAGCCCAAAAACCTCCACATGGAAAGAGAAAATTAAGTTTATGGATTCAAAGGTAGTTCTACAGGAAGCTAAAACATCTCTACAGGAAACTCTAGCCAAGTTAAAAGAAACTGAGAAATTGGAGGAGAAGGCAGCCAAACAGTCACAGGGGGAGAGCAAAGAAAAATAAATACTTGAACCAATCCCTCAGCCTAATTTAGGCTCATATTACAATTTGTTAGAGGGTGGAAAAATCATCCCACAGAAATTTGTTGTACCTTTATTCTTCGAATTAGAAAAAAAGAGGGTCAAAACACACACATGGATGCAAATCGCCAAGTCTAAAGGAGTTGAGGACATAGGCCACATGGAGGACAAGCTAAAGGAATTAAGAGGGGAGTTGGCCATGGTGAGGCACATAGAAAGTAGCAAAAGAGCCCAGCTATAGGAAGAGAATGAGCTACTGAAAAAGCAGTTGTAACTACAGGAAGTTCATAAGGAAGATAGGTTGTCCATTTTTGGAGGGCAGCAGTAGCAAGAAGGACCTCCAATAGACAAGGAAACAACCTAGAAATAGTAGAAAGAGGGAGAGATACAAGCTGATGTTGAGATGCTGACAAAACTGCTGCAAGAAAAGGAGCCTCAGGCAGTAGAAGAAATACAGGTTTTAAAACAGCAGTTGCAAGAAAAAGAAGCCCAAATGGCTTACATGGCCAGATGGGCAGTAGAAGCCTTATAATGTAGGCAACCTACTAAATCCTATGCATTATATCTTAAAGACCAATGGTTTCAATTTCAAATTAACACATTGGCCCAAAGGGGCACCATTCCAGAATTACAATCAGTTTATGCATTTGTGTGACAGTAGCTTAGCTGAAGATAAGGCCAAGTTAGCAGAATTATATTTACACAACTTGGCACTTCCAAACATGAATCTATGGGACCCGAACACTGCATTAAGAGATCTGCAACTCATTACCATGGCTTCTTGGTTAAGCCATGAGGAAAAGAGGGCAGTAGAAATTCAAAAGATTATGACTAGGGAACTAAGTGAGCCACTCATGATCAGGGAAAAACCAGAAAATCCCTCAAATCTTATATATTCCCATTGGCACTTTGCAGACAACCCTCACATTGCACCTAACTATGTTGAAAGGCAAGCTCAGGCCATTGCCCACTTTGAAGATATGGAAAGACTATTTGGTGATAATTGCATTCATGCTTGCACAAGGAGATGGAACACATTGTCCCATAGTCTGAAAATAAGAGAGTACCACTCCCCAACCAGAATGAGGGAGGCTATGAGAAGAGTACCCCTATACAAACAATCAATGCAAAACTTGAAAGCCAATTAGATTGGCCTTAAGTTCAACCCTCCACTACTGTTAGGGCTGTTAGAAGGGGTCAAGGAAGAAGAGGAACAAAGACAATGGGAGGAAGTAGAAAGAAAGGCAGGTTTTCATGATAGAGAAGAGGACATCACCTCATAGGCCTAGGATGTCAAAGAGGCAGTCAAAGCAATCAAAGATGATGAACTGGATTAGTTGCTCAGAGGATGAGCAACACATTCAGTAGGGGTGTGATGATGAGCCCCGGAAATGGGTAACTATATGGGCTCATTTTTCCTATTATTCTTATTTAGTCCACCATTCTCCATATTTTTATGCATGCTTTTGAATATATTTATGTTAATTGAGCAAATGGGAATAGTCACTTTACGATAAAGTCTAATACGTGCTTATTGCATATTTTTAGACATTTTTGGACCAAGATCGGGCATTTATGAGTAGAGTGGCAGCCAAATTCGAAGAAACAAGGCTGAGTATTTATAGGAGGGGTGTCTATTGCACTAAATTACCCCTTCCTTGATTTCTCCACCATCAGCTCGTTGTTCAACAACCCACCAAAGATGATTTCAAGGGGTAGCCGAGCAGGTCTAGTGAAGTGGCTATTAACTGCAATTTTGGGCAGCCAAGCTCCTAAAGTTGAGGACTGTTGGGATTCCTCATGGGCATAAATAGGAACACTTCAAGTCGTATTAGTTTAGCCAATTGATAGTCTATTTTCGCACTTTAGTGCAGCCCTGTATCAGCACATTTTCGAGTTCTTCTTGCAGACAGTTTTTGTGATGTAACTTTTATTTTTTGATCAATGAAGATGAGTCCTGCTTTGCACTAGCTCTGAGCTTTCTTAGGAGGTTGTAGCTCTTGGGGTTGGGCCCAACCCAAGTTCCCAGTACCTCCTTTGTGTACTTTTATGTGTTTTTATTGCATTCATAGAATAATTTCTGTTATATAGGTTAAATCTTGCTTTGTTACTTAGGTTGTTTTTGATGATTAAAATAGTTGTTCTTGATTCAGGTTGATTTAAAAGTTTGATAACAAAAAAGATCCACAAAAAGGTTATCAAGTATTCCTTGATCTCATTTCTCCCTCCTTGGGACCATGAACTGAGACCAAGGCACACTTGCTGCCGCAAAAACATTGTTTTTGCCTTCCAATGCAACTGCTAGTGTTAGATTTTAAGTTGGAAAAGCTGACATCAGTCGTGTTTTTATTTTTAGATCTATTCTTGCTCAGTTTCCATGGCTTTCTTACATGATTTCCTTTTTATAAACTTTTTTTCATCATGTTTCTTCTTTTTAGGTCAGATTAGGTCAAAATAGATAAATCTCTATTTTTTAGTCTTTGCTTGGATCAGTTTTGGAAAGTAGTGTGAAGAAAACTTGTAAGATACTCCAGCCTATCCTTTCTCCATCATACAACCTACTCTATTCCTTCGCTCAAAATTTCTTTCCCTCATTCACCACACTTTCCCAACTCGCCCTAATTTCTACTTTTTTGTGCAACATTGCTTTCTTCATCCTTGAACAAAACCAACCATCTTCATCACTCCTGAGCTTCATCTACCAGATCCTATACCCCTTAACATCCTTATCCATCCTTCATTCCCACTTTCCCACCGTTTTTCCACCATCTTCCCTCTAAAACACACTTTGGGCCTGTTCCTATAGAACTTCCTATAGATCCCCTGCAGCCTCTTGTAGAAGTTCACGCGAGCGATTTTTCAAGATCTGAGCACGGTGGAAATCTCCAGAAGGATGCTAGGGACCCCTTAGGTCCTTTTCCCACCTTCCCAACCTCCTACAAACGCCCACTCCATTTCCTTTCACCAATAAACCTATGCACAGTAAAAAATAGTTAAAACACATGCATAATAATTCTGCATAAAATTACTCAAAAATACAAAAAGATGTTTTTTTCATATTTTCCTTTAGAAGTAGCTTAAACACATGCATTTTACCTTTTCAAAAGTCAATGACATCCATTTCAGTAGCTTTCATCTCTTTTCTTGCACAAGTAGGGTTAGTCGGTAAAACTAGGGTTTGCTAGGGTTTGCATTTCCTTTCATCCATCAGAGTTAAAAGCTTCTTCTAAGAACTCATAGAAGTTGGCATAAGCTCCTAGCGAACTTGTGCCAGTTGATCAAGTGACAGCCTGCAGTAAGGGCTAGTACTTGTGCATATAGCCCCGTTGCTTCCAAGTTTGTTATGAACTATTGGGTTGATAAAAGTAAAGTAGGGAGTCCCAGGAGTTGCAACATCATTGCTGCAATACTAGAGCTCACCATAAATCATCAAGCAAATCTCAAGCAAGTCCACTTGGGGAAAAAAACTTGAAGAACATCAAGCTCTAAAGAAAGGCAGGCCATCATGTCTTCAAGGAGAAATAAATTCCACTACATCTTTAAATATAACAAGTAATTATGTGTTCCCTTCTGAATATAAATCAATGTCTTTTTGCAAGGAAAGCAACAAATTGGTAGGTACCAATAACTTTCTTGCATGGAAGAAGAGGATTCATTTACTTCTCAAGGAGAATGAACTCCTAGAATACATCAAAGGGAATGTTACTATTCTTGATAAGGAACAAACTCAAGCCTTAGCCAAGTATAATAAGGATGAGACAAGAGCTCAAAGGATTCTAATAGAATCCATCAAAGACTCTCATTCCTTATGTCTCCAAACTTGAAACATCAAAAGAAATTTATGATAAACTAGTAGAGGTATTATCGGTAAGAACAACTGGAGAAGTGATATCCCTACGAAATGAATTGTAAAAGATGAAGATATCAAAGGAAAGAATAGATTCCTACTTCATTAATATCTCTCAGATGAAGGATCAACTTAAAGAGCTAGGGGAAGTCATGTCTGACAGAGAAATGACAATTGTAGTACTCAATGCTCTACATGAAGATTGGGGAAACTTCACATCAAGCATATATGCCAAGAAGGAAGCTACCCCACTAAGTGGAATGTGGTCTCTATGCAAGATAAAGGAAGAAAGACTTAAAGAAAAGGAAGATGTGGGGTCAAAGGAGCAAGCTTTTTCTACCATGGCCAAGAGAAGGGGAAAATTTCACAAATTTGGTCCACTAAGAACAAAAAACAAAGATATGTAAAAAATCCAATGCTATGGATGCCAAGAATATGGACACTACAAAAGGAATTTTCCTAAACTAAAGAAGGAAAACAACAACAAAAGATAAAGGGAAGAAGCTCACATGACTGAAGAGGTGAAAGAAGAAGAAAAGAGGCAAAAGAAGGAAAATCCTCTAGATCTCTACTATGACTAAGTCAAACTCTTTACTTAAAGTCTTCTTTCAAAGTTTTGAGTAGGATAGGAGCATGTAGGAATAGAATAAAATTGAATGGCTAGAAACATCTTCTAGAATCTAGTAGCATGATGTACATAGAGTTATAAATACTCATGTAGAAAGAGCATTTATAAATAGAACAAAATTCATGGTTAGAAATATCTTCTAGAATATAGGAGCACGGTAGATATAGCTCAGGATATTCATGTAGAAGGAGCATACCTAGTATAGGACCTCATCCACAACAAAAGAAAATTGATCATGATTAAGAATCTTAGAAGACCTACATCATCAAAAGGAAAGAAACATTTGTAGGGTAAGGGTCTTCAAGATCTTATAATGGAATCTTCAAAAGACGATTCATAAACAAAAGTAGATGTCTCATTGGGAATCTCACTCATGCAATTCAAGAAAAGGATGATATGTAGGAAAACTTAGATGAAGCAAGAAGGGCCACACTAAGGACAACCAAATGAAGCTAATATGATCAAAGGAGAATCAATATGAGGTATGTATGCAGCAAGGATTAGTCATGTTATTATTTGTATATTATTGAGCCATGGGAATATTTATATGACATTATCAAGTATGAAATAATCTCTTTCACCAATGACATACTCAAAGGCATGTACTAAAATTCAATGAAGGTCAACAAAAGGAAATACCCACATAATGAGTATAAGATTGTTGACTAAGAATCGAGTAAAGAAGGAATGATGACTAGTCCTAGAAGCAAGCAATGAAGAAGTGATCCCACAAGGAGCATAAGGTGGTTGACCAATCTATCCAAGAAGAATCAAATGATGAAGGAGATTAAGCATGTGAAGAACACCATGATCACAAAGAATATCTATATTTGAAAAGATAATTTGAAGACATCTCCCGAATGAAGGCATGAAAACTATGACAAAGGAAGAAAAGGATCAAAGGACCCTTGACACCTATGAAGGCCTTGGAGATATGAAAGATGTAGATAACTGATTCTACTCTATGAATATGTCATGATGAATAAGCCATCCAACAAAAGCACCATTTAATGTTAAAGCAATATCAGGATGAAGTCATAAAGGGCTACTAGATCAAAGCATGGGAAAAGGCAATTACAAAGAAGCATCCATGTGAAGAGTAGTCGGAAGCATAGACAATATGACAAGGAATAACTAGATGACAAGACAACGTAATATATGACAAGAATGCCACTTTCCATGAAGGAAGCAATGACATGACAAACCAGGAAGGAAAGCGATTGATGGATGGTGCCCTACTAAGAAGAAGTTCGAACAAAGACTGCACAACATCAAAGGAAGGATAGAGATCAAGTGGCTGGAGGACCCATGAAGAAGAAGTTGTTTCTGAATGGACAAGTCCCTAGCTAAGAGGGAGTTATAACAATTTCCCAATAACAAAGGAACTTTGACAAGTACCTTGTCAAAGGATACTTGGGCATGTCTTCCTCAATTAAGAGGAAGATATAGACACAACATTCTTGTCTTCACCATGGGGGCTTCATTCAATGAACCTCTAACATAGCACGTGCGTTCATGGAATATTAAACAATACCCATAATTTGACTACATATTGGAAAATACCTCCAAAAATAACATTATTTAGCCCCCTACCAATATGAACCCAATACACCTTCCAAATTTAAAAAACCCCTATTTTCACTAGATATTGTAGTTATCCAATTTTTCATTAACATTTTTAATATCCCTTTATATTTTTTCATTAACTTTGAGCTCTAATTTTTATACCTTCCAATATAAAAACCCTTTAGCCCCTATTATATGCTCAATATATTATGTCATTTTTTCCTCAATATATATCCCCCAATATAAATGCACATGGTATGGTATCTCTCCCCCGGTGAAGCCCCTGTGGTCTTCACTTGGGAAGAAAGAATGGGAGGATTGGGTAATCATCTGGAATTCGATACTCTTTGAGTATGTGTAGGGCATGCAAGACAAGAGTAGGCAAGAGGACCGATATTCTTTGAGGGATGGGAACCCAAGACAAGAATAGTCATAGAAGGTCATACTCAGTGAACACCCAGGTGGGTATGTACCTTGAGAAATAATGACTAAGGTGTCTATAAGTCATTGGTCTTGACAACATTATGATTTGATCTATTAAGAGATAGAGATTTCAGTCAAGGCCTTGCTATGGAAACAATGTTGGTTACTATGATGCCATAACAAATGGATTGCCAATCTAGTTTCTCTTATGTGAATTCTTCAAGACTAAAACATAGCTAAACACCTTGTAATGTTGTATGAATACCTCCCTAGTTAAGAGGGAGTGTTGAAGGAAATGTAACTAGGTTCAATCTTCATAAATGTACTTTTTATATTTATATTTATTCAAGAAAAGAAACACAAATTTTATAATATATGTCAATAAGTTTCTTGCTCATTGAAATAGGTCTAACACACGTTAATGCGTTATAGGTGAGTCAAATAGTGAAAATAAAATTTTGTGGACCTTAAGGGAATGTTACACCATGTATGTTTATATATTAGAGTCAAGATAATTCCTCCAAGAAAATTTAACAAATCTCCTCCATGCAACGACACCTACAAAAGAAGCAATCTGAATTATAAATGTCTAGTCACCCTGCAGTCTTCTAGTCAGCCTAAAAGGAGGGAAAGTCCTTTATATATATAGGTTTTCCACTCCATTACAATTTTAATCAAGTACCTCTGAAATCTACAAAGTGAAGGGACAAGGAAAGGGTATAAAAGAGTGAAGAAAGGGTCTCCAAGTGCAGTGAAGAAGAAGGGTACACAACCGATCTCAAGAGAATGGTTTCTAGGGAAAGTTGTAGTCACATGTGCAAAGATAAAGATGGTATCTATGATTTCTTAGCAGACCTCCACCATAGTCACACATATCTCATTGGTTGGGCTAGAAAAGTAGGCTTATAAGGTCTCTCACTCAAACAAAAAGGAAAGCGCACTCAAACGAAGAAGAAAAGAGGACCTCCACACAAGAATCTTGAAGGAATCCCCTCACACATGTGAGGAAATAGTGATACATTGTTGTCATATCAGACATGCATCTACATCTCAAGAAGGGGCTCGGTTGGATGAAGGATAAAGTTCTCTTCATATGTAAAGGAATCTACAAAGGAATAAATAGGAATATCTCTTATAGAAGATACCTAACAAAGACTAATATAAGTTGTCAAAAGAAGGACGAAGTGTCGGGAAGAAAAGTGCCAGAAGAAGGAAGACTAAGTGTCAGGGAACAAAGTGCAGAAATGAGGAAGGACTTGACTTATGCTTGGAGGATAT
Organism: Pinus tabuliformis; assembly: GCA_031772625.1. Taxonomy (NCBI): domain Eukaryota; kingdom Viridiplantae; phylum Streptophyta; class Pinopsida; order Pinales; family Pinaceae; genus Pinus; species Pinus tabuliformis. Next base: position 1,749,365,305 of record CM062817.1, on the reverse strand, counting down.
TCTAGTCAGTGGTCTAGGGTTTTTCATTGATCAATAAGATAAACTTACCAAATGGTTTTCCTCTCAAGACAAGAGAGGTTTTGGCCCTAGCAGAGAGCTAGCATCTTGTGTTCTTTCTCTTATGTTTTTGGTAGAAGTTTGATGAAGTACACACACATGCATTAATAATAAAAAGAAGAAGATTAAGCTAACAAGTAAAAGTAAAAAAACTCCACAAATTGTTATCAAGTCAAGAAGAATCACACTACAGCTAAATTGACCTTGATTCTTCAACACTCAAAGGCAGGAACTACACATTACATAGTGTTAAGAGGCAATGTCACATCCACAGAAATGAATGACACTGTGCAATGTGTAGTTCAAGGAGGCCAAGTGAATCTAGGTTTCTTGATCGTGAAGATTTTCAAAAATTGGATAAGTGCAAGATCGGTGAGGTTCATGTGAATATTGATAAGACTTCAACTATGATCACACACTTAGAACACTTGACGACACAAAAAATAGATCATCTAGGACACATGAATAATTTATTTCCCTCGGCGCAACAACTTTACGATAACTTATGACAAGTGTGACACTAAAGATACACTTTGCGATGACCGTGACGACACTTGTGTGACAATGCTTGAAACTTTGGAAATGAGTGTGATGGATGTTCACATGGTTAGAAAAACTAATTTACACAAAGATGACCTCTTGAAACCACCAAAACAAGCTTATACACATTGTGTGATAGCTAACATGTGAAAAGAATATATTTTTCCTATATTGAAAAAGGGACCAAAACACGTCAAGAAAACGCATGGAATGAGTTTCAATGTTTGCAACGACAATATACAAGGCTAGGGAAGGCTTTGAAATTAAGTGTAGGCAAAAATTTTGGAGGGTGTTGTAGAAGCCACAACAGGTTATATTGTTGTCATTGGCATGGGTTTTTCCAAGTGTGATAGTTTTCTTCAGGATGACATTCCATTTCCGGACAGCCATGGTGTGATGGGTTCTCTTTTCTTTGGCTGAGCTAGATTGTCATATGGTTTCGAAACTGAGTGAGGTGGTCTCTGAAAGAAAGAACACATGGACTAGGAATCCTTGAACTATACTAGGATTGTGGTAAAGCTAGATTTTGTGTTCCTTGGTGGGCCTAGGAATCCTCGACCGATGAATGGCAGGATATATAGTAAATCCTAGAGGTGTGTGCCCTCAATCAGGCCTAGGAATCATTAACGTGTGAATGACGGGATATATGGTAAATCCTAGGGGGTGGAGTCCCTATTAGGCATAGAAATCCTCTATCATTGTATGGTGTGATATAGGGTAAAGCCTAGAGACTACGAGACAGGAAAAATATTCATAGTGTAGGTGGAGAAATTATGTGGCATCCATGCTTGTTTAGGGCCTAGTGATCTGGTGGGGATTACAGTAAAGCCTGAGGAAACCTAGTTTTGTTTGGTTTCCAATCCCACATTCTTGCTTGGAATATGGCATGGGGGTGATTAGCTAAAATAAATATTTGGCTCAACCTAATCCATGGTCGAGTGGTACATGGAAGTCCCTGGATTGGTTGGATTTTGTATATGTTAATAAGATCTCATTTCCTCTTGTATTTTATAAGTAAATTTACTTGTTACTATGTGGCTTTAATGGTTTTTCTATCATTTTTATTTTGTTGGGTTTATGTTGGTTATAAGCATGGTTGATGACAGATCTTAATCATGGCTCTTATCATGTTTGGATTGGTAAATGAATGGCTATTGAATGCATGACCTAATAGATGTTCTAGAAGTTATGATGAGAAGTTATTAGACCTTCTTGGTTATTTTAAGGTAAGAATCATACCCTTATGTTTAGATATGTATTTATAGCCTATAGATCACATGTTCACAATGTGTTTGATAGGATCTCTATCATGGTTAGGGTCGGTTAGTGTTTAGTCAATTTAGTGTTTCTAAATTGATGTCCTTAATTGTCAACCCGGGGCTCGTAAGCTGATGAAGTGAAGGTGTACTATATGTACTTAAGCAACCTCTTAGAGTTTTTGTCGTTTGGGGGTGTTGTTTGTGGTTGATTTATCTTCCTAAAATGGAGTAATGATTATAGACAGATGAGTGCAAGTGTGTGAAAAGTGAGTTCTAGATGAGTGAAAGTGTGTGATTGGTGATTTCTAATTACTTGCTGAATTTGTAAAGGAAAAGAACTTGAAAGAAATGGATATCTTGAAATGACTTGAAAGCAAATGACCATGTTCTAATGGCATTAGTCTCTACCCATATTGCTGCAAATAAAAGAAACAAGAAAATCACTTCAAGGATTGATGATAATGGTTATCTCTTCCTAACTCCCTGCTTCTACCACATAGTACTGCGTAAAACACGATTAGGAAGTAGCTGAAAACAAATCCAAGAATTGATAAAAACTCTAAATGACAAATTATAACACTACTAAGCCTTTTCCATCATATTGCTTCCTACATATGTGATTATGTGTAACAAGTGGAAAAAGTATTAGTGCCACAAGCCAAGACTACTTAAAAACAAGCTGCAATTAATTAGTGTTCTGTTCTCTTGAAAGATAAACCATTCATGATAAAGAGAGCATCAATTAGTTAGCATCCAACTTGTAAAACTAAGCTAAAAACTAATCTAGAAAACAGAGTAAAAAGGGCAGCATTACGAATAAGACAACTGCAACTACCATTAGATATTAAAGAAAATACAACACACTCAATCCCGGGTAAAAACCTGCAAAGAAGCAAATCTGATCAGTGAAAATAAAGGCTGCAGCAATGAAAAGAAATCAAGTTGTACATAACTCAAGAAAAGGAAATGTTGTATGTGAAATAAAGAAATTGCAGAAGTATAAACATGAAATACTTATACAAGGGCAGTCATGAACGGGGGCCCTCCATCCATACAACCCACAGAAAACTCAGATGCTTTAAAACCTCAAAACAGCACTGTTTCCATTACTTTATATGCAGAAATACATAGTCAAAAGTGCTGGAACAGCTCTATAAAAACAGAGTTCAGAAAAGTGCTAAAATTCTCACAAGTTCATAAACTACAGCAGCTAAAAAGTTAACATAAGCGTACGCAGACGCAAGTATTTATAGGCATCTGCAAGATGGCCTAATGCGTAAAGCATAAAACAGAAAATAAACTGAATGTCATGCGTATTAAAGGTGCAGTGAACACGTCATGTGCTTCATGGTCGAGCTGGAGGTCCTGGTCGTTATGGGCAATGAATCCAGCATTGGATCATGTTCCCCACGGCTTACAAAACACGGACAAGTCATCTTTTCCACCGACGTGACCAAACAGCTTACGCATCAACGTTAAGCTGCCTTTATTTGACCGTAACTTGACCCCCTTTGACCGGAGGTACAGATGACGTGGTTGGCTGAACTGACGGTACAGGAACCTCAAGCACATATATTCCAACATGCCCACGTGGCTCGTTCTGCAAAATAGCACGTGGAACCTTGAGATCAACAAAATGGCTGCGGGATCATCAGATGGCTGCGGAATCAGCAGATGGCTGCGGAATCAGCATATGGCTGCGGAATACCTGTAAGTATGTCAAAAACTAAACAAAACAATCACCCATTAGCAAAGCTCACTTGATCATGTTTAATGACAACTAATGTAATGATCTGGGTGGAAAATGAGGCAAAAGAGAGAGGAAAGTGATGAAAATAGTAGGTAATGATGGATGATAAGGTGTAAAGTAGAGTCTCTACATACCCCCACTACGAGGGCATTGCATGTCCTCATGCACAAACACTGATCAATCAACCTGTTGTGATGCCTCTGCCAAGACATCCAATCTCCTCTTCTTTCTCTGTGTAGACACATTCACCCTTGGCTTCTTTACTAAGCATCTGAACTTTAGGTTGATCAAGGCTCTGTCTAGCCTTTTGCATTTCTTCCTTAACTTTTTGTTACTTCTTTTCCACAGGCCCAAATGTAACATGGTGTTATCATGAATCATCTTATCCAATTTGGCTTGCTCTTTCAACTTTTCATTTTCTTGCATGATATGTCGATTTAGAACCTCAATCTCAAAAATTTCCTATTTTAAGGAGTGGACTTGTTGCTCTAAAGGTTGAACATTGCTTGGGCCAGCGGCTGCTTGCTCCAATGTTTCCAGATAATTATACACTTTTTGCTGCTCTGGGTCAACCTCAGGTGACGTTTTGGGACTTGGTTCATAATCAAATTCAGATCCATGTTCATGCTCAAGTTCATGTTCAAAAGGACTTTCCTCACGTGGAGGACTAGTCTCAATATGCTCAGCGTGTGAAGGACTTTTCTCTAAGTCAGGACTTGTAGCACCTTTTTGAGGTGAGCTTAAGTCAATGAAGAATGACTGTTTACCCTTTGTGGCCCCTACTTTTCTGTTTTGTAATCTGTTGTTCCTTCTTACAGAGGTGGTACTCTGTTTTTCTTTTGGTACTTTTTGCTTCTGTTTTTCCACCTTTTTAGAGAGGGCAGTTTCATGGAGTTTGGCCATTCTTTGAGCTAAGGGCTGAGTGTCTTCCTCACTAGAATTCTCAGGAGTGAGGTAAGTTTCTTGGACTACAGATTTACCTTTATCTTGCTTTTGTTTCTTCCTCCCTTCTTTTCTTTTCTGAGCAATTTCTTGAGCAAGTTCTGAAAGAGTTTCAGTGATAATTCCTTGGGCTGCTTGGTTATCATCTTCAGTAAATCTAGGATCAATTTCCTGTTCAGGATGCTGTATATCAGTTTCCTCATCAAACTGTTCTTGAAAAGTTTCCTCTTGGCAGTTGTTTCAGGCATAGTGGTATCAGGAACAATAGTTTCTGTTTGGGCAGTAGTTTCTTGGTTAACCCCCTCTCCTCTTTTTCTTCTACTTCTTTTTGGCACTTGAGGGGACCCTCCAGAAGTTTCTCCTAATTCTTGAAAATGATTTCTTATGAGAAACCTCTCCCATGTGTCTCTTTTTGATTTTAATTGTTCCTCAACTAGCAATTTCACAAGACCGTGATGATATAAATGTGCTTCAATATTTCTAGGGTTCCTTTGGACAATTGCACACATTTTCTTAAGACTTGAAAGTAGAAAGTATGGGAGGTTAATATCATCTCCTAGAAAATGCATCATAATCTTTGCATGATAAACATATAAGACCCCAAATCTTCCCTCACAAGTGAAAAATTTTTGCACTAATAAGAGTAAGGTTGTCCATTCCTCCTTAACATAAGAAACAGGAATCCCTTTTGTGAAGATGCTAGTATCCATACCTGGGTTTTTTAAGATTTGTTTCCACTGCTGATCTTGAACTGACCGGTTCTTAAACCACCTTTCTCCAGTCTGTGGAAGTGAGGTAGCTTGTGATATGCTGCTCTCAGTGACTGTGAATTGTAAGTCCCCTATCTCCACGTGATTATCTTTTTCTCTGAAGGACCTTGCAAAGGCCTTCGTAACCTCCTTATGGTAGCCTCTGAACTTCTGTATGCATTGTAACCAGTTTGCCTTTTGCAATGCCTCTTTGACCTGAGGATAACCCTCCAAAAACTTTGAACCCTCCGGTTCTGCCCTTAAGAGCTTCCCCATTGGCTCTTACGGCTCTGTTCTATTTAAAACACGGCTTCAAAATGGCCTTACACAGTCAATTCACGGCTTTGTTCTAGAACACGGCTTCAACAAGGGTCTTACACAGTAAATTCACGGCTCTGTTTTGGAACACGGCTTCAACAAGGGTCTTACACAGTAAATTCACGGCTCTGTTTTGGAACACGGCTTTAAAATGGCCTTGACTTGGTGGATTTACGGCCTCAACACAGTGGATTATGGTTTTAGCTCTGGATACGGCCGTAACAGACCTCCACTGGTGATTAGAATTAGCGGAGAGGGAAAACAGAGTATGGTGAATGGTGGCAGCGTAATGAGCACAGCGTAAATGGAATGAAACAGTGTGAGTGGAAATAAAACAGCGGAAGTGAAATGATATGAGCGTAAGAGGGTAGAAGGGTTATGGAATAATGAATGGAAACGGCTATGTCCTTAGATTTCGGTTTCAGAGTTACACTTGGCTGCGTGAGTTGATGTCATATAGAGACGTAGTACATTAGGTTACGTCACCTAAGTACGAGATCTTAATGGAAGAAGCAGCCGTAAGTGAAATTCAAAATCGTGGTAATCAAGGACTGATAGACTTGGGAGATACGTGGGTATATGGTCGCATGACTGGTAATCATTACACTTAGTGGCAAGAAACATAACCTAGAAAACTTTGCATAATGAAATAACTGTAAGTTTAGGATTTAACCCATACCTCAGATTCCCGCTTAGATTTGCCTTTGATGACTTGCCACTAACCCTTCGCTGATTTATGGTTGTTGCATGACTATTTTTCATTTATTATTGATGACTACTGAGCTGTAAAGAAATTTCAAACAGACTGTGTTTTTTTTTTATGCAGGTACAGAGAGCTGCGGAATCATTAGATGGCTGCAGAATCTTCAGATGGCTGCGGAATCTGCAGTAGTAGCCTCCGACTGCACAAAAACAACTTTTAACTATCTAAAAATGACTTTATTGATGGAATGGAATGTAGTGAGTGGATGGATGAATGAAAAAAATGAGGTGGAGTGAAAATGAATGAAATGGTGGATGAAATGGTGGTGATGATGAAATGAGATGAAATAAGGAGAGAAAGAGATTTTTTTTTTTTGGAAAACATGAGGTGTCAGGTGACCCTGATTTTCACCTCAGGTTTTCTGTATGAGACTACCAATCAGAGATTGGTTTTCAGGCTCATACATTTATTCCTTTTTTTTTCTTTTTTTTCTCTTTTTTTTTTTTTTTTTTTTCAAAAACCAAAGATTAGGCTGATGGAGGAGAAGAATCCTTCTCCACCAACCTGATTGCAGAATCTTCTTTGAACAATTTGAAAAACTCTTCTTTTGAGAATGGCTTCTGGTAGATTTTCAAGCGGTGGCCATTCACAATAAGAGGAGTATGAAATTCATCAATAGTTTTTACTCGAACTGCTCCATTGCTAAAGACTTCATCAATCTCATATGGCCCAAGCCAATGAGTTTGAAACTTTTCTTTGAAGTCTTTGAATTTTGAATCAAACAATAGAGCCCAATCTCCTTTCTGAAACTTTCTTTCTTTGATATGACGATCATGCCATTTAGATCTTTGATGCTGAACTAGATCGGTCCTTAGAATTGCATCTTGTCTTATTTCATCTAGTTCATTTAGCTGGTCCATTCTGTGTTTTTGAGCTTCTGAGAGGCTCATTCCCAATTGGACTGCCATCTTGAAGGTCTTGATTTGGAACTCAATAGGAAGCAGGACTTCCTTCCCATAAACAAGTTCATAGGGAGAATGTCCTGTTGTGTTCTTCCATGTAGTCCTATAGGCCCATAAGGCTTCAGGGAGCCTTTCCGCCCAATCTCTTCTATGAAGATGAACAGTCTTGGTGATAATGCCTTCAAGAACTTTATTGGTAGATTCCACTTGACCATTGGATTGCGGATGGTAGGGAGTAGATGTTCTGTGCTTGATCTTATATTCCTCCATCAACTTCTCCATCAAATTAGATGTAAACTGACTGCCTTGATCTGTCACAATTTCCCTTGGGACACCAAAACGAGTGAAAATATCCTCAAAAAGAAATTGAACAACTGAATTTTCAGTGGCAGAAGGAAATGCTTTTGCTTCTACCCACTTAGTAACATAATCAGTACAAACCAGTATATACTTCTTTTGCTTTGATGGTGGATTAATTGGTCCAACGAAATCTAGAGCCCATTTCTCAAAGGGTTTGATGCATACCTGAGGCTGTAGAGGCATTTCATTTGAAGGAGTTGGTTTCCCAACTCTTTGGCAGCTGTCGCACCTTCTAACATACTGCTTTGCATCTTTAAAGAGAGAAGGCCAATAATATCCTAGAGAAAGGATTTTATAGGCTGTCCTCTTGTCAGCAAAGTGCCCGCCGCATGGTTCATCATGACATGCCTTAAGGATGTCAGGCATTTCATCTTCCCGAACACAACTTCTGATTATACAATCTGGCCCTGTTTTGAACAATTCATTAGAAATCCAAGAATAATGTGAACTCTCCCGAATGATTTTCCTTTTCTCATTAGGAAATAAGTGTAGAGGAAGCTTCCCTGTAACAAGATAATTAGCCATATCTGCATACCAAGGAGTCTTGGTAGTCACTGCAAACAAGTATTCATCTGGAAACTTATCTTCTACTGGAGAATCCTCATTAGTGTTTTGGATTCTAGACAAGAAATCAGCTACTGTGTTTTGCTTTCCAGGTCTATCTAACACAGTAATGTTGAATTCTTGTAAGAGTAAAAGCCATCTTGTAACTCTACCATTAGTGACAGGTTTGTTCATTAAGTATCTTATGGCAGAGTGATCAGTATGGACAAAGGTTTCATAGCCGGTTATGTAGTGTCTAAACTTGTTGATTGCATGTACCACAGCTAAGAACTCTTTTTCTGTAACAGTATAATTTAACTCAGTAGGAGTCAAATTCTTACTTGTGTAATAAATGGCATAAGGGATCAAATCCTTTTGTCCCAAAACAGCTCCTAGAGCTGTATCTGAAGCATCAGTAGAGATGTGGAAAGGGAGTTTCCAATTTGGCCCCCTTAAGATGGGTGCTTCAGATATTCTAGACTTTAAAGCTTCAAAGGCAGATTGACACTCAGGATCCCATTTAAACTCACAGTCTTTGGTAAGCAATTTGAAAAGAGGAGATGCTATCCTAGTGAAGTTTTCAATAAATCTTCTGTAATACCCAGTAAACCCAAGAAAACTTCTAACATCCTTCTGGCAATTTGGAACAAGTAACTTAGAGATGACTTCAACTTTGGATTTATCAACCTTGATCCCATCTCCTGAAATATGATGTCCTAAAACAATCCCTTCAGTAAACATCATAAAACACTTTTCATGACTTAAAGAAAGATTTGTTTCCTTACATCTTACCAGTACTTTTTCCAAATTTTCCAAAGCTTCTTCAAATGTATTACCATAAACTGTGAAATCATCCATGTATACCTCTACACAATCATGAATCAGATCTGAAAAGATTCCTAATACAGCCCTTTGAAATGTAGCAGGTGCATTGCACAATCCAAAAGGGAGTACTCGGTAGGCAAAAGTTCCCCAAGGACAAGTAAATGTGGTTTTGTCTTGATCTTCAGGTGCTACCTGAATTTGATTGTACCCACTAAAACCATCCAAGAATGAGAAATACTTTTTACCTGCTAAGGTGTCTAGTACCTGATCAATAAAAGGTAAAGGAAAATGATCCTTTAAGGTTGCCTTGTTCAATTCTCGATAATCAATGCAAACTCTCCATTTACCATTCTTTTTGGGCACTATAACCAAGGGAGAAACCCATTGGCTATCAGAAATAGGGTAAATGAAGTTTACCTTGAGAAATTTCTGTAGTTCTTTTTTCACGATTTCCCTAAGGTTTGGATTCATCCTTCTTTGTGGTTGCCTAATAGGTCTGCTATTCTCTTCAATGTAGATGTGATGAATACAAGTCTTAGGATCGATTCCTTTCATGTCAGTTTATTCCCATGCAAAGGCAGTGGAATGTTTTTGCAACAGTTTAGTTAATTCTTCTTGTTGTGGTCTTCCCAAGTTTTTGTTAATGTTTAATGTTTTTCCTGGGAGGATTTCAACTGTAGAACTACCAAACTCTTCCATTGAGAAGAGAGACATTTGTCTAGAGGAGAGATATTCAATGTCTGCATCTATCTGAAAATGTTCAGAGTCATATTCTAAAGATACTTCAAAATTTTCTAATGTATTTAGAATTTGACTATCCTCACTGATCTCAGAGATGGTTAGAACAGGTTGAATAGTATCTTCATCCTCTACCCATTCATCTTCTCCTATTTCTGTTATAGCTTTTGTTGGGGGATACAAGTTGAACTTCTTGGTGGAATTACCATCTGATATATACATGTCTCTAGACCTACAGCTTATGAAAGCATCAGCTGTGGCGAGCCAAGGTCTTCCTAAAATATGAGGATGTCCTCCTAGATTGTTATTGGGAGTTAAAATCATAAAATCAACTGGATACTCCCAAGAATCTAGAGAGACCGGAATATCTTCCAATACACCATCAGGTTTAATGATTGATCTATCTGCAAGCTGCAGCAAAGTAGGTGTAAAGAGAAGATTAGGAAGCTTTAACTGATCCATGGTCTGTCTACTCATGATGTTGATCGTGGCTCCTAAGTCAATTAAAGTATTTGGGATTTCAACTCCATTAATATGAGTTTTGACAATAGGACTACCGGGATCCACATACTTTTGCATGGTAATCTTACCCATCATTATGTCTCCAATTTTTCCAACTAGATGTATCCTTTTGGTATCTCTGGTTCTTTTTACTGTTTTCTTCAAACTCAACTCCTTTATTGTCTTCGCTAGAATGGGAATTTCCTTAATGGCTTGTAACAAGGGAATCTTGATACATACATTCTTCAATTCATCTAGGAAGCTATAGTCAGGCACCCATATCTGCTTTTCCACCCCTTTGTCAATTTGCAATCTTTCAGGAAAGGGAGGTGTAGCTGCAGGTGTAGGTTACTCAACTATGGGAGTTGTAGAAGTTGATTCTTTTTCTTTTTCTTTTTGGATATTTTGGTTTTGAAGTGACACTTCAGAACCTTTATTGACTTTGAGAGATTCCTCCTCAGAAATGCTTGGTTGTTGAACACTTGTAGAAGGTTGATCTAAGACTCTACCTGATCTAAGTTGTACTTCATTGAGAGGAACAACCATATAGGTAGGGAATGGTTGACCTTCCATCATGTAAGCATTTTGAGGGTTCCTATTATTTGGATTTGGTAATGGCTGAGAGGGAAGTTGATTTGATTTCTGCTGGGATTGAAGTGCTAATTGAGAATTTTGATTTTGTGGAGGAGGTTGTTGTTGTTGAGGGTATGGCAATGATAGTTTTTGACCTTGGTTTGGGAGTTGTGGAGCTTGCTGATTCTGAAATGATGGAGGATATTGATAGAATTGTGCAAATCTCCCATAAGGATTTTGCATGCTTTGCATCCAGGCTTGGAAAGCATTTTGAGGTTGAGGCCAAGGTTGTTGCCAAGGATTCCAACTTGGTTGGGATTGAGAATTCATAGAGTTGTTAAACCCTTGATTCTGTTGTCCTTGCCAAGGTCTCCTTGCAATAAAACAGAGAGATTCAAGTGTATCTGGATCCTCTTGAAAGACTGCTTTGAGGCCAGGAATTGAGGGACAATCCTTGGTCTCATGAGTTTCTGAGCAAATTACACATGTTTCTACAACGTGTGCATCTAAGGGACATTCCCTTAAAGCATGTTTCTTTCTACATTTCGGGCAAAAGATAGCCAAAGCCTCAGCTTCTGCTTTTTGTTTATTGTGAATCTTAAGGGTATCAAGTTGTTCACTAAGACTCCCTAAGATGTCAGTTTTAAATTCATCAAGCATACTGCCGATTTCAGCCCTACTCACTGATCTTGTTGCAGATTTATTTGCCCTAAGGAGAGAAGGATCTCTAGGCCCTTTTTGAGTTTTTGATTTGCCCCTTGAGAGATGGATACAAAGTTCTGCTATGTCATTGAGAGAAAGTTGAGAAATATCCCCTTTCCCCATCATGTTTAAGATGTCTATCCATTCATCCCTAATGGCTTTCAATAAGAGGGCTTTTAAGGTCTCTTCATCCAAGGTATTCATTTTTGCTCTTTTCAAGTTATATTGAAACCTTTCAAGTAAATCTTCTAGACTCTCATCTTCTTTTTGTATCATTTTAAAAACCTCGTCCTTGTGATTAGTAGGCATGCAATAGTCTAAATACCTATCCAAAAATGTCTGTTTCATCTCATCCCAAGTCCTAATGGATTGAGTGAGTAACCCCATGAACCATTTCAAGGCTTGATCCTTCAGTGTTGAAGGGAACAACTTGAGTTTCTGAGAGTCATCCAGGTAGTCATAAGTTCGACACACCACTTCAAACTAAAATAAGAATGTTTCAGGGTCCTCAGTCCTTAACCCATGGAAGTTAGGGAGAACAGATGGTGATATGTTTTTCATAGTATCTCGGGAATCCTCATTAACAATGGGAAACCCAAATGAATTATCCCCATTTCTATTTCCTCCTCCAATGGGACCTCTACCTCCATTATTGTTATTGTTATTTCCTCCTCCTCCTCTACCTCTACCTCTACCTCCTCCTTCTTCCTCTGCCATGATGATTCTCCTAGGGATTTCAAAATCTTCTGGTTCCTCTACAAAAGGTGAATGAGAAGAGATTTCTCCTTCTTCTTCAGATGATTCCAATTCCTCAATTACAATTGGTCTTCCTGTAGGAGAAAGAGAAGAGTCTCTTCCTGGTTCAAACTCAATAGAAGGTGTAGGAGAGTCAACTCTTGGCTCTTGAATTCCAGGACTTCTAGGACTAGGAGTTTCGGTTGGAGATAAGGGGGGTGTCTCTTGTATATCCCTTGAAGCAGATGGACTTGTAAAAATTGAACTTCGAGCTCTAGCTAAAAACCGTCCTCTAGAATCTCTAGCTCTATGCATGTCATTTTTTTATTATTTTTCTTCAAGTCAAGTTAATAGTTCTTTTTCTGATCTTCCAGTTCACTCTAGGTGCAAGAAGAGAGCATACTCAAGAAACTACTAAATCAATAACTTTCTCCTTTCTGATCCTCCAGATCACTTTGAAGTGCAAGAGGAGAGCATACTTGGATAGGTTATTAACCTCTTTCCTTGAAAAAAAAAAAATTATGTTTTTTTCTAAGTATGGCTACTTAATTTCACTTCCCCGGCAACGGCGCCAAAATGTTTAGTCAATTTAGTGTTTCTAAATTGATGTCATTAATTGTCAACCTGGGGCTCGTAAGCTGATGAAGTGAAGGTGTACTATATGTACTTAAGCAACCTCTTAGAGTTTTTGTCGTTTGGGGGTGTTGTTTGTGGTTGATTTATCTTCCTAAAATGGAGTAATGATTATAGACAGATGAGTGCAAGTGTGTGAAAAGTGAGTTCTAGATGAGTGAAAGTGTGTGATTGGTGATTTCTAATTACTTGCTGAATTTGTAAAGGAAAAGAACTTGAAAGAAATGGATATCTTGAAATGACTTGAAAGCAAATGACCACGTTCTAATGGCATTAGTCTCTACCCATATTGCTGCAAATAAAAGAAACAAGAAAATCACTTCAAGGATTGATGATAATGGTTATCTCTTCCTAACTCCCTGCTTCTACCACATAGTACTACGTAAAACACGATTAGGAAGTAGCTGAAAACAAATCCAAGAATTGATAAAAACTCTAAATGACAAATTATAACACTACTAAGCCTTTTCCATCATACTGCTTCCTACATATGTGATTATGTGTAACAAGTGGAAAAAGTATTAGTGCCACAAGCCAAGACTACTTAAAAACAAGCTGCAATTAATTAGTGTTCTGTTCTCTTGAAAGATAAACCATTCATGATAAAGAGAGCATCAATTAGTTAGCATCCAACTTGTAAAACTAAGCTAAAAACTAATCTAGAAAACAGAGTAAAAAGGGCAGCATTACGAATAAGACAACTGCAACTACCATTAGATATTAAAGCAAATACAACACACTCAATCCTGAGTAAAAACCTGCAAAGAAGCAAATCTGATCAGTGAAAATAAAGGCTGCAGCAATGAAAAGAAATCAAGCTGTACATAACTCAAGAAAAGGAAATGCTGTATGTGAAATAAAGAAATTGCAGAAGTATAAACATGAAATACTTATACAAGGGCAGTCATGAACGGGGGCCCTCCATCCATACAACCCACAGAAAACTTAGATGCTTTAAAACCTCAAAATAGCACTGTTTCCATTACTTTATATGCAGAAATACATAGTCAAAAGTGCTGGAACAGCTCTATAAAAACAGAGTTCAGAAAAGTGCTAAAATTCTCACAAGTTCATAAACTATAGCAGCTAAAAAGTTAACATAAGCGTACGCAGACGCAAGTATTTATAGGCATCTGCAAGATGGCCTAATGCGTAAAGCATAAAACAGAAAATAAACTGAATTTCATGCGTATTAAAGGTGTAGTGAACACGTCATGTGCTTCATGGTCGAGCTGGAGGTCCTGGTCGTTATGGGCAATGAATCCAGCATTGGATCATGTTCCCCACGGCTTACAAAACACGGACAAGTCATCTTTTCCACCGACGTGACCAAACAGCTTACGCATCAACGTTAAGCTGCCTTTATTTGACCGTAACTTGACCCCCTTTGACCGGAGGTACAGATGACGTGGCTGGCTGAACTGATGGCACAGGAACCTCGAGCACATATATTCCAACATGCCCACGTTGCTCGTTCTGTAAAATAGAACGTGGAACCTTGAGATCAACAAAATGGCCGCGGGATCATCAGATGGCTGCGGAATCAGCAGATGGCTGCGGAATACCTGTAAGTATGTCAAAAACTAAACAAAACAATCACCCATTAGAAAAGCTCACTTGATCATGTTTAATGACAACTAATGTAATGATCTGGGTGGAAAATGAGGCAAAAGAGAGAGGAAAGTGATGAAAACAGTAGGTAATGATGGATGATAAGGTGTAAAGTAGAGTCTCTACAGTTAGGTCAAGTCCTTAATTAAGTTTTGTGTTAGAGGCTTTGTCTTAGTGTCAAGTATTGTCTTAGAAAGTTTCATCAATTTTTGGGCATTGGTATAGATACTAGCCCCGAAAAGTGGCTTAAATATCGAGTCTCTGGCATAGAACTGACTGAAAAAGACTACAGGCGCTCCCTTGGAGGAATTTTGGGAGCGACTAGAGTGTTTCAGCCACATGGAGACCTTGTCATGGGAGAGAATGGGGGTTTAATTGATTGAAAGGCTAGGTTAACTCATGGGTTGGGCACCTGGAGTGGTGGATTACCTCCCGTGGGTCTTTGTAGCACCTAGGGGAGGTCTGTAAAGTGTTGGTTCAGTGGTTCCATTTCCTTAACTACACTTAGCGATTTGAATCATATCATAGTAACTCTTTGTCACATGTTTACCTGGGTGGGCCATTTAGCTTGGGGAAATGTGGGAGGGTGTTACATAGCAGTATTCTAGCATGGTTCAACAATTGGATTGGATGGGCATAATGTGTTTTTCAAGCATACATGTGAGTTGCATATATGTGTTGGGTAATTTTATTGTCAGTTAAATTATTTGTCATTAAATTGTCAAACTTGGGTTTTGTGAACTTGCAAAGTACACATGTACAATATATGCTAGGAAATTAACTCTCAATCAAAAAGGAAATTAACCTATGGAAATGATTGCAAGACTCAAAGAAATTGATTCTTGAAAAATGTCTAAGATGAGTATGCACACACCTCTTTTTTTCAAAAGTCTCAAATTCAAAATTTTGAAAGAAATATTTTAATCTATATATTACTCTTGCTCTGCATTTCTTGTTCGTAATCATTCTGAAATTGTTCGTGGTAAAGATAGGATGGTTATCAATTATAAGCCGCTAAATGCTATAACTAAAAGCTTTAATTATCCTATGCCTCGACAAGAAATAATTATGCAGAAGATTCATGGCAGCAAGATATTCAGCAAATTTGATATGAAATCAGGATATTATCAGATTCAAATTGCAGAAGAAGATCGTCCCAAAACTGCATTTACATGTCCTGCTGGTTTCTATCAATGGAGAGTTGTTCCGTTTGGTTTAAAAAATGCTCCTGCATTCTTTCAGCGTAGAATGGATCATATTTTTGGTTCATATGATTTCATAGTTGTATATATTGATGATATACTTGTTTATAGTCCAGATCTTGATTCTCATTTGAAGCATCTCCACATCTTTCTTGAAGAAGCCAAAAATCATGGATTAGTGTTATCTGAGAAGAAAATGGTTTTATTTCAAGATAATATTGATTTTCTCGGCATCACAGTTCGCCAAGGTAAAATTCAGATGCAGCCTCATGTTTTACAGAAATTATCTGAATTTCCTGATCAATTGAAAGATAAGCCGATGATTCAGAGATTTTTGGGAATTCTCAATTATGTTCATAAATATATTCCAAATCTTTCTGAAAAAACTTCTCCAATTCGAGAGTTTATTAATGGTGGTTGGTCTGATGAAGCTACTCAAGCAGTTCAGTTATTGAAACAAGAATGCCAGACATTACCTACATTAAAACCGCCTGGTAATGGATTTCTCATTTTACAGACTGATGCATCCGACAATTTCTGGGCAGCAACTCTTTTTGAAAAAAGGGAAGAAGGAGAAAATATTGAAGAAGTTCTTTGTGCTTATGCTTCAGGTGAATTCTCTCAACATCAAAAAGGTTATTTCCCTGCTGAAAAAGAAACTCTTGCGATTTTCAATGGTATTCAGAAGTTTGAAATTTATTTGGCACCTTCAAAGTTCTTAATTAGAACTGATTCTATGAATTTCAAGTATTTCTTAAATGCCAAGATTTCTCAGCAATTGGCTCGTGGGAGATTATTAGCATGGCAAATGTGGTTTCAGATGTATGAATTTGATGTTGAATGGATTCCTGGTAATTCTAATTACTTACCAGATGCTTTAACCAGAGAAATGAATAAGGTACATGTACATAGTGAAAGTCTTTTCACCATTGCAGGATCAAGTCCAGCTGATGATTCTTTTGAAACTTTTGTACAGCGTTTTAAGATTTTAGAATATTTGTTATCCGATGTCACTGATCAAATCAAGAAGGTAATTGGTCTCAGACTAAGAAGAAATCAGTGGATTCAAAGATGCCAGGCTTGGCAACATAAAAACGTTGGTGTTTTTCTTAATCTCAATGAAGAATTGGTAAAGGTTTATCCTCTACCTAATTTACAGGTCAAGCTCTATTTTTTACAGATGGATGACACTTGGCTCAGTCATTACACTCCAGAAATGATTCAAACACTGAAAACTCTTAATTACTATCAGATTATTGGTGCGATTGAGTTTTCTATTTCTGTGTACATTTCTTCCAAAATGTTAGAACTGGAGGAGGTAAATATGAATGGGTTAGTTGAACGCTTCCTCAAATCTCTTAAAATTCCAGATTTGTTTGATGAGATTGAAGCAGCATATCTCCAACAAAATACTGACGATTTTGTAAGTACTGACTCATTTCCTCAATATGAGTTGTTTCAGCCTTTTGCTGATTGGGAGATAAGAGATGGCAAGTGTCAGAAGAAAATTCAGATCAGAGCTTCTCAATGTGTACTAAGAACCTTGCAGTATTTGAGAACATTTACAGAACCTTGGGATTATCAGAATATGGAATTCCGTAATGCAATTGAACCTAATCCTTTTGCACAGCTCTACGGAAAAGACAGCATTATGAAATCTACATTAGCAGCAGATCCAGATCAGATTAAAAAGATTTCTTTATGGCTTCAAGATTTCCATTCTTTGAAACTACCAGAAAAAATATCACTGATAAAAACCCTAGAACCACTGCAAGGGACAAAAAGAGTATTTCGATTAATAGTTAATCAAAAGGCATTAATTACTATTAATGTATACTCTTGTTCATGGACAGAAGATGCAGTCTGTTTAATCAATTTACTCTTATCTAATCGTGTCTGCTCTTCAATGGTTTTTGAAATAGGATGGCAAGAACAAGGACATCTTAGTCATCAATGTAAATTATGGGTTCAATCAAGCATTGAACAATCTGTAAGTATGTTCCAGATTTTTAAATGGGAATTATTAGATGGGGTTGAACTGGCTGTACAGTCTTTGCCAGATTTTAGAAATAGCAAGAAGGATAATTTCCTTGGAATTGAAATTGACCCCTTTGCCTATGTAAACAGATGGAATAAAGATGATTATCTCTTTCCATCAAAAAGTTTAAAGAAATCTGCAGATTCGATCAGATTTACCTATGACACAGGTCAGAGTTCACATGCTCCACAAAAAGAAGATTCCTCCATATCAATCCATGATCCAAAAGGAAAAGCTAAAGTGGACAGCGAAAAAGAAACAGTGTATGTGGATGTCTATCAAGATGCTCAGGAACAACATGACCCCACTTGGGAAAAAGAATATCTATCGTGGCTTACATCTTCCTGGAAAGATCCTCAAGACACTTTATCTCATTTAACGTACCATTGGAATAGAGAAAGGACTCCATCAGATTCCGAGATGGGATATGACAGCGACCGAAGTCCGAAAGGCTCTTGGTAAAGATGAGAAAGAATCTTTTGTCAGCAATGTGACACTGTTGGTCACATGTTGTGACACGAATCTTTGTATAAAAGAAAAGTTGAGTAGACACCGTCAGTGGAATAAGATACTGACAGGACCCTCAATTATTTCTACTTTTATGTCATGTCTTAGGTCAGATAGATTCGTTTGTTAGGTTATTTAAGAGAGAACTCTCTTTGAGTTTCATCATCGTGAGTTGTGAGTGCATAGTGAGTTTGTGAGTGTGTGTGTGTAATCAGAGCTCATATCTCTGAGTTTCTATGGTGTGTAATTTTACTTTGAATTAATATTGAAGCCTGCTGGGCCGCCAGTCTGAGGACTGTTCTCTTCCAAGATCATCGCTTGTGTGAGATAGTAAGGCGCGTTGAGAAGCGACAGGGAGTTCGCGTAGAGTCCGTGCAAATCTCTGGTAGATGTGAGGAAAAGATTGGAATTGAAATGACAATTGACATGAAAGTAAACTTACTCTATTGACATGAAAATAAATCTATTCTAATTAATGTAAATTGATCTTTATAAATAGGAAAGTAAATTTATTCTAATGATTGGAAAGTAAAGACTTGAATGTAAATTTGATATAGAAAGCAACAAATCTATACTAAGAAGAATTGAATTCTTAATATATGAATTTTAAAGGAAACCTCTTATGAAAGAAGTGAGAGATCAACTAAAATTACTAATGTGTGCATTTTCAAATTAGAATCATTCATGGCTATCTATAAATATAAAAGAAAACAAATTGAAAATCAATGAGCCTATGACATGAAAGCAATAATGCTTGACCTGGAAAAGAACACAAATGGAATGAGCGTAAAATAATGTAAATAATGCATCTAATTAAAAGACTTAAAATAAATGATAAAATAAACTAATATATCTAAAAACCAAAATATTAAAATTCATCTCATACTCATTATGTGGTCATTCTAAAGTGCATGAGAGGTGGAAAGTTGAGAAAACTATGGATCAAACACCAACCATATCAAGGTGAACTACAATGGTATTCATTACATCAATCATAACCATAATGTCAATCCTTAACATCCAAAACTCTACATTAAAGCATGAGCATAACTCCCAAAATTTTCACAGCTTTTGAGAGGAGAAGACACTCTTATTTATACAAAAACTAAGATAACTAATTCATAAATGTAGATCCACAAATCTCTCCTAGAACCACATATATCTCATGCGGTTACAACCATGTGTTGATGTCTAGTAATTAGCATCTCTACATATCCTCTCACAGATATCTCATAGCTTGGATAAGAGACACTTATGAAGACTTCTATGATTCTTCTCCATGAAAATTTATTTATCAATGATCCCAAATCTTCTTCAAATCTTCAAGACTTTGAAGAGAAAATTCGAATTTGATAGTTAGAGGCCAAATATGACTGTCCTGGAATCTTCAAATGTGCCTACACACATCACAATACTCATCCAACTTTTATATATAAGTGAATACATGTTATTTTTCTAATATTTAACCATAACTTCACTCAAAATACCAAAATAAATGCATTGGAAAATAATGTGTCTAAACCCATATTTAATTATGAAGATGGTCTTAGTGTATGGTTATGGAGCTGTAGAATATGGAAAATTCTAAAGCAAAGTGAAAGAAAGAAGGTGAAATGAATGATATTTTAGAGACCCGACAATGTAATATTTATTTTTGTGGACTATGTACTTGTTGTGTATGCATGGTGGTGGTCATTGTTGTCGTTCTGTAACTATGTGGAAGTTGATGATGTTGTTTTTGGATGCATTTGTCATGAATGCATGTCATCTGTATATGCATTTGTTATGCATGTTAGTGTCTATATGTTGTTATGCATGCATTTTCATGGTTATATTTGTCATGATTGAGGTCATTGTAGGAATTTTAGGTCATCAAGATGTAGTTGGTATGTTATGATGTTGATGTGCTAGTTGAGATAAAGCAAGAGATGTAGATCATCAAAGTGAAGTTGTGGCACTAGACTTTAGGGTGAGAGCATATCATCATATAGGTTTGTATGTTTTGCATGCATGTAAGTGGTTAATGGTTGTTATAAGAATTAGGGTTATGTATATTTCTATCAGTCTATGGTAGTTTCACTTACATGTATGATAAATTTTAGTTAATTAGTGTTATCATATGTAGATGCGTCAATTAGTCATGAAGGATAGTAACTTGTTGTTATATGCATTGTGGTCCTATGCATGATGGTTACATTCATTACAACTAAGATCTTGATGTTATATGTATAATGATAATTTGGATTGGCCTATATAGATGGTTAGGGTTATAACATTCAGGTATGAGTCGACATATTTGTGATATTGTGTTTTACTAATCTAGAATAATTGTGCATATGTGATTGTTATGTATGAATTACAATTGTTTATGAGCTCATGATGTGAACATGTTAGCTAGTTATTATTATGGATATCATGACCTTATTTAAGTTTTATTTTATGTGTTTATGAAGTTATATCATGTTAATCTAGATTTATTATGCAAATTTGATAGCCTCCCGTGAGATTCATTGAGGTATGAGTTTGATTATGTCATCTATTTGGTGTTTGAGTGTTTTATTATGTCATATATTTGGTGTTTGGGTGTTTGATTATGTCATCCATTTGGTGTTTGAGTGTTTTATTGTGTTGTATATCTATTGTTTGAATGTTTTATTAATTGCATGATATGAGTATGTGTCAATATGATTACATGAAGGAATGATGTTAAGATAGTTGCACTAACACAATATCTGTCGAGATAGTTGATGTGTGCTTGATTTGAATTTTTGTTTATGTCTAGTGTATGGCCATACCACTTTCTTTGTGATGTCATATTGTTATTGGTTTTTCATGGTTTTCTTTGTGTTTGTTTCTTGTTCTTGTATTTTGTGTTTTGAGGGTCTTGGGAATTGGTTGGTAAAGAGGAAAGTTAATGGAGCTCAAGAGGGGCTGAGTAAAACCCATCAGGTAATGAAAGACTCAGATGAAGCTCGGTGCATGAGTAAGGGAAGTTGAAGGCAAGAGTATAACAACCAGTTGAGTTGGTCAGGTCCATTGAGATAAATGGACAATGGAAGGATAATGATGATAAAGGTAACAGGAAAGGTAAAGTGAATGGATTTGACGCATCTGATGCCTTGGATATGTTGGGAACTGTTGTTCTCAATGTTGTGCATGATATGCATTGATAAAGGATTATCTTAACCTTGACCTTGTGATATCTAGTAATTGTGTTGTGATCATGATTATGTTGACATATATATATATATGTATACATGTATGTATGTCGTGTCTGACAAGGTTGTAATGGAACATGATTGTTTTTATGCTAATGTTTATATGTATATATGTATCTACATATGTCATTGCCTGATAGGATCATGATTGTTTTATGATAATGTTTATATATATGTTGTTGGAATCGTGATTTTCGTTACACCAAAACTCATAGGTGTTAATAAATGGATGCATCGCTAGAGTTAACAGATCCATGAGAGGCGGTTAAGATGTCTGATTAGTCTAATCAATCTTGTTGTGTTTTTGTTATCTGTTAATGAAATCTTACTTGATGATCTGAGTTTAATAGTGATGATTGAAGTTGAATTGATTGATTGAAGAGTGATGATGTTGCTAGTTGTATGTGATTGAATATATGTGATGGTTTTGTGATTATTTCAGAATAATTCAGTGGTTCAGGGTGTAACTCAATTTTTGCTTCAGAATGACAGTGATTCAGTTTTATGGTTCAATGTTTTGAGATCTGTAAGAGGTATGCTTTAAGGAAGTCGCGTATACACATGGATTTACTAAAGTAAAGTAGCCTATATATATTTTGACATTTTATTGATCAGGGTTTTTAGTAGATTCAGTGAGTTGATGCAGTGTTTGGGTTTAGTATTAGTATTCTTATTACAGTGATCTAACTACTTTGCATTTTTTAGAATGACTTGATTTATTTGGGTCTAAGTTGGTTTAATGGTTGGTTGATTCAGTTGGTTCAATGATTGAGTGATTTTTTGTGGTAATTAGTTTTAGTTTTGATATTTGGTATTGGGCTTAAATGATAGTAGTGGTTCTAGTTTGAAATTTTGATGAAAAGTGGCCTATAAGTTGTGATGTTTTGAATCAGGTGGATCCAGTGTGAAAATTTATGAAACACGGTTCAGGGTGGTGCAGGAGGTTGGAGCTCCCTTCCATTGGGTGTTGGAGAACAATAGAAGGTTATCACCTTCTTTAAGTGGGTTCTTGCATGATGGTATGAGCTTGCGCTAGTACAAGACTGCAAGAATAATTTCATCATAATAAAAAGAAGATAGAGACGAAAGCAGTGATGGTTTTTTCCCAAATTGGGTTTCCACCTAAAAATCATGGTGTTCATATGTGTGATGCTTTATTTTGTTCTCATTGCACATGGTTACTGTATATCTAATGTTGATTAAGTACTAACATACTAATTCAAGATAAAATTGACCGAAAAACTAAGTTGACTAGATATATGCTAGTTGTCTACATTAAAGTCGTGTACATATGCATGTTTACTTCAGAATAGTTGCGTACAAAAATCAGAATAAGAAAAATAAATCAAGTTTTGTTCAAATATTGATTCACCCCCCCTCAGTATTTTTCCTGAAGTCATAATGAAATACTTTTGAGTTATATTTCTAATAGTGGTAATGACAATGATTCATATTTAGTTAGTGAAAGAGATGATGATCACAATTATATGTTCCTTAAGGCTGAATATGAATATTCCATGATTATTATTAAAAAAATTCTAGTGAAATTGGTAGACTAAAAAATGTATGCAAGGAACATGAGAATAAATTGTAGGGTTGTGATCAAAAGGAGAAAATATCAAGGAAGAAATCACTACTTTGAGAACACAGATGGAAGAATCAAAAATATTAGAATAAGTCGATTGCAGCAATCAAAACTATAGGAAGGATCATGTTGAAGCGCTTGAAGGTGTGATTGAAAAATTGAGAAAGGATCTCGAGGAAAAGAACAAACAGTTGGAAAATTTGAAGAGAGCCATAGCAGTGAGCAAATTTGGCAGCAATTTTCAAAAGGGTGAGACAAGTTTGCATGTAGGAAAGAATAACAAAGAAGAAATAAAGAAGCCTCCAATAATGAATGTGACCAATAATAGCAAAAAGAGGAGAGAAATAAAGGAGATCCACTAGCAACAAAAAAGAAGAGAGGCAAAGAAACCATTTGCTCTTAGGATTGATGGTGGTAGATTTCAGAGGATAAATCAAGACTCATTTCCCCCTTGATGGATGATATCAAGTGCTTCAATTGTCACAATTTTGGTCGAGTGGCAGTTGATTATAGAAGGATAATTAGAGGAAATTTTGGCCTAAAAATGGTCTCCTAAGGAAAAATAATAAAATAATAGTAAAATAATAAAATAAGAGCTATGAATTCTAGAGAGAAAATAAGAAAACTACTTTTTGCTATTGTAGTTTTGGCTTATCTCCTTATATTGTTTCTCAAATTTCAAGTGTATACACTCATTGGATGCATAATTAAATGTCAAATCCAACGAATATCCATTTTTTATACTTTTGAAAAGACCCACATTGAAAAAAATTGAAGATACATTTAAAAAATGTGTTGAATACGTGTTTTTAATGTATCTTCAATTTTTATCAATGTGGGTCATCTCGGAAGTATGCATAATGGGTATTCATTCATTGTGGAATTTAATTTTGCATCCAACAAGTGTCTACACTTGAAATTTGAGTAAACCTATAATGAGATAATGCAAAAATACAATTAAAAAAAATATTTTTTTTTCCCTCCAAAATATTTACAAGTACCTCTTTCTAAATTTAAATGATTTTGATTGGTTTACATATTATGTTCGTGAAAATTTCATGGGAAATTTTAGGCTAAAATTTCCTCTAATGAATACACGCATCCATGCAGCAGTATGATCGGCCAAAAAGAGGACCTACATTCAGGTATACAAGTTCTTTCAATGGTCATTGTTTTGCTTGTAACATGTTTGGGCACAAAGAACAATGTAAACTTTGAAATAGGAACTGATATGATTACCCATTTTTTTGAGGTAGCAAATCAACCGATTATGAAAAGTGTTCATATATATATATATATATATATATATATAGATATATATATATATATATATAGTTAGTTAGTTAGTTAGTTAGTTAGTTAGTTTGACACTTTAAATTTTTTTATATACATTATTTTTAAAATGTTAGTGATTTTCAAGCTAATTTTAAAAGTTGTTGATGCAGTGTCAAGCCCTTTTTTTAGAACATTAGGTCCCTATACTACTAGTGTAACCCCTTATTGTTATTAGTACAACCCCCTTATTATATTGTTGTTCCCATGTAGTCCCCATATTGTTATTATTATGCCCCATAGAAGCCCACTATTGTTATTATTGTGCCCTTACATTATTATTGTTATGGCTGCTCTAATTATATTATGACCCCTTAGACTCTTATATATAGAAAGAGGTCTTGTCATTTGTATCATCTAAGAATTACTCATTTTTGCAAAGTAAATGAGGTTTCCCCCTTGAAGAGGCTTATTTATAAGGCGTTGATCTATCTTTTCTATATTTTTGTGAGCTGGTTTCATAACATTTGGTACGAGAGCTTTGGATTCTAAGGTTTCACTGCTCCAAACAGGTCATCGTGACATTTTCACTATAAATTTTGTTCTATGAAATTTTAGAAGCTATTAAAAAAAACCCTTTTGAGAAGAAATCTTGTTGAAGCTCGGGTCCAAGTTTCAAATCTTTTCTCACTTTATTTTTGGAGATATGATCTAAGTTAGGGTTTTTGCAAGCTCCACAATTTCATCTAAAACAGGTCATCGTGGAAGTTTAGCTATAACTTGTTCGCTATGAAGTTTCAAAAGAAAAAAAAAAAAAAAAAAACATTTGAGAAGAAAGCAGTCTAAACCTCGGGTCCAAATTTCAGATCTTGTCTCGCTATATGTTCAGAGATATAATTTGGGACATTTAGGGTTTCTGCAGGCTCCCGAATTACATCCTAAATAGGTGACCTTGGGAAAATCATCATAACTTTCTCTCTGAGAAACAAATTAAAATTTCATAAGAAGTTACAGAAAGAGGATGGACTTTAGTTTTCTGTGCATATTTTTTAGATCCGAAGGTTGAAATAGTGACATGTGGCATGTTATACAAGTTCATTCTACTAAAACATTATATAATCAGGTCATCTTAGGAGATTGGGCATAACTCTTTCTTGGAGAATCAAATTCTGATTAGACTTGTGGGGTTAGAAAGAGGACTCAGCAGGCTACTGCAAGAGACAATTTCAAAACTTTGAGATCTAAAAGTACAGAGTTATAGTCATTTCAAGATCGAGCTCCTGAAATCAAGAAAAGGCGATATGAGGAAGTTTGATGGAAAGAATCTAGTAAATTGGATACTACATATGGAGCAATATTTTGATCTACATGGTGTAGCACTGTTACAAAAGGTATGTATTGCATCTTCATATTTAGAACCGGATCAATTTTTATGGTATAAAGGGCTTTGTTCTCGTAAAAAACTTGTTACGTGGTCAATTTTCATGGAGGAAATGATAGCACATTATGAGGATACAAAGAGCAACAACTTCTTTAGAGCAACACCACAACAATTGGAAAAAAAGAAGAGAAAAAGGCCTTTGTTACAAAGTGGAAAGCAAAATTATGGCAACAAGGAATTCTACCCCTCACAAAGATAGAAGTGTTGCTTCTCTTAGCCTTCCACAACCTACAAGGGTTACACCACAACAATTGGAAGAAAAAAGAGAAAAATGGCTTTGTTACAATTGTGATAACAAATACATTAAAGGTCATAAGTGTGCTGAGAAGAAATTATTTTAAATTGATTGTGGAGAGGAGGAAGAAAAGGATCAAGAAACATCAAAAGAAGAGTATATACACCAGGAAGCAACCCCAGAGAAAGAAGAAATGAATCCGACCATATCTTGTAAAGCATTGGAAAAATTTACCACTCCTAAAACTCTAAATATAGAAGGACATATCAGGAAGAAAAAGGTTCAAGAAGTGAAAGATCACATCGAGAAAGAAGAAATGAATCCGACCATCTCTTGTAATGCATTGGATGGAATTACCACTCCTCAAACTATTAATATAGAAGGACATATCAAGAAGAAAAGTGTTCAAGAATTGAAAGATCACATTGAGTCTCAAGAAATCAATCCGACCATATCTTGTAATTCATTGGAAGAAATTACCACTCCTCAAACTATCAAGATAGAAGGACATATCAAGAAGAAAAAGGTAAGAGTGTTGATTGATTCAGGCAGTACCCATAATTTTATTGATTGTAAGATAGCCAAGGAATTGAATTGCTTCCTATATCTAGCACCGGAGTGTTAAGTGATGGTTGCAAGTGGAGGAACCATAAATTGCTCTGGAAAGTTCCATAATATCAAGCTATCCATGGGATAATATGTATTGAATAGACCAATTTTTTCCATTCCAATGGGTGGTGTTGATGTTTTACTAGGAGTCCAATGGCTACAATCTTTGGGTATGATAGCTTTTAATTTTCAAGAACTTTTCTTGAAATTTTTTTGGGAAGGAAAGGAAGTTGAATTGAGGGGTATCAAAGGAAAACCTAGAAAGATAATCAACTCTAACAACATGACAAAGCTTCTAAATAAAGAACAATGGGGTGTAATTGCACAATTATGTTCACTAGAGGATCCCACATCGAAATCATGTATTTCTCCATATCTCCAAAATGTTTTGGACAATCATTCCAAGGTATTTGAGACTCCCAAATTCCTCCCACCTATTCATGATCATGATCATGCTATTCATTTGATTCCACGAAGTGTTCCTCCAAACATCAAGCCTTACATATATCCATATGCCCAAAGGAGTGGGAACTCATTCAAAAGTTGCAGAAGATCCCAGTTCTAACAGTATTGCGAGAACTTGACAAGGAAGGAAAAATCATATTGGAACCTGAAGCAGTGATAGAACTGAGAAATCAAAATCTATGAAATGGATCAATTTTAGAGTATCTCATCAAGTGGAAGAACTTACCCGCTGAATATTCCACATGGGAGGACAAGATTTATACAAAAGCATCAAGAACTACTTAAGCATTGAAGACAACACTTTTTGAAGGAGAGGGGCATGTTGGGTCCCTATACTACTACTGTAATCCCCTATTGTTATTAGTACAACCCCCTTATTATATTGTTGTACGCATATAGTCCCCATATTGTTATTATTGTGCCCCATAGAAGCCCACTATTGTTATTATTGTGCCCTTACATTATTATTTTTATGTCAGCTTTGATTATATTATGACGTCTTAGACTCCTATATATAGAAAGGAGGTCTTGTCATTTGTATCATCTAAGAATTGTTCATTTGTGTAATGTAAAGGAGGTTTGCCCCTCGAAGAGGCTTATTTCTAAGGCATCGATCTATCTATTCTATCTTTTTGTGAGATGGTTTCATAACATAGAATACTTATTTTTTGACTTTAAATTTTTTAATGTGTTAAATTTGAATAATTATATTCTAGATTTAACAATTTATGTAGCCTTCTTCTTCAAATTTTGTTGTTTTCTTTTAATTTTATTTTTTGTAGTGAGAATTTTATTTTTTTACATAGTTAAAAAAAAGGTTGATATTTTAAAGTTTCAATATTTTATATATTTATATATCGTTAATTATTTTTTCAATGCACATCAAATAATTGTCTCTAAAAAAACAATAATTTTTAACAATTGACATAAAAATACACATTTTGAACATAAATATAACAAAAAAATTATACATTTTGAGACTTTTTTGCTAAAAATGACATGTCAAAATCACAATTTTTATAGGAAAAAATTAACAAAAAATGGTTAAATAATAGTTTTTTTTAATTTTATTTTATTTTATGTCAAAAAATAATAATAATCATAGTTTTTTTCAAAAAATAATGATTCACATAAAAATTACAGTGAAAATCACATAATACAAATATTGAACACATAACAACACTAACTGAATACTTATTCTTCTCACAAAATGTCAAAGTCAAAACATTACAAGTATAACTAATTAATAGTTACAAAAAATGAACTTGATTTCCAAGCATAACTTAAATTTAATCAATAATATCACATAATCCATACTCTTCATCTTCTATAGTTTCATTATTATCTTCTTCCACAATATTTTCTGCTTCAGTTTGTTCATTTTCCTCTTTTGATGGATCTTTGATGTCTGTGAATCTCCCAATGTATGCCTTTCCAATCATTCCATCTAATGGTGGTTTAGGTTCCTTTGCTTTTTTTTCCACACGTGATTCATTAATATGCCCTTTCATCAACCTAACTTCTTGCATTGCATCTGGAATAAATTGAAGAGAACTAATTCTTTGCTGAATAAATTTGCACTGTACTGGATCTTTTTCAATGGCAATGAAATTTCTTCCTTTTGGTAGGAAACATGCTAGTGTTGTATCTAATTAACAAGCACAAAAACATAATGAAGTAAATTAGTATAATCACATATAAATTAATAAAGAAGATATTGAAATTTAATTTTATATAATAAAACTTACCTGAGCCTAAGAATAAATCCATAATCCAATCTCCTTCATTTGAACATAAATCTATAAGATATTATCTCTCCTTTTGCTTCATTACCTTCATATGTTAGCTTTTTTACAACAAAATCATAAACCAATACTTGGATATGACTCTTTCCATCTACCCGATTAAGAAGTATAGGCTTATAGCTATCATCTTTTGTCCAACTTTCAACATGGATGAACTCACAATCACTTATAATTGGTTGATCTCCATGATTAATAAGATTTGACTTTTTCCTATAACATGAAATAGTAAAATTTCAATTAACTTGTACATAAATGATTTTTTTGACATTAATCAAACATACAATTTCAACGTCTTAACATGTAAGTTGCATCCTTGAGTTTGTTTTTCCCTTGAAGCTTGTCAATAACATTGCAAATTCTGTGTCTAAATGAAATATCACAAATATCCTTAATAGTGATTTTGTGACTTCTACAAACCCCACATCCACTTTACTAAGAGCTTGATAAGTATAAGGGTCACTATCATAGTCAATGTTTGGGATATTGAAACCATGAGGAATATCTGCAATAACTAGGGGATAATCCCTTTTAGGTAATGTCCTCACAATCACCTTGTATTATTTGATATTGGATAGTCTCAAGCCCATTCCAAATGAAATGAGTAAGACTAAGATCAAGTTCAACATTACTAAGATGTTGATTTCTTAGTCTTTCCATCTTAATTTTTTCAATAAAGCTTCTAAAACTATCTAGTGCTCCATTTGCATCCTTCTTCATCTTTAATAAAATAAACAAATATATGTATAAGTTATAAAATAAAAATAGTATACAGATGAATAAAAATGAATGTATAAATCAACATACATTTTTAAATGCAAGATAAAAATATTTTAGTGTTGATGTAGAACTTGAATCTGGGTAGTTGTGTACAACATCATCCCAAATATCTTCATTCAACAATTTAACCATTTTTTCTTGTATTCTCATGTAAAAATTGTGACTGAATAGATAAAGTAAAAAAACGTAATATAATGATATATATAACAAATACTACCAACAACAATATGTTATATTTAAAAGAAAATTATAATCTAGAAATAAGTAAAAATAATTCAACAAACTTACTTTTGAAATTCCTCACACATTTCGTCCAATGATAATTCCCTTGACTTCACATGAGATAATATTGTTTTGACAAGTTTTTCATCCTTCACTCCTTGCAATTCTCTCCAATGTGTGATAGTCATATCTTTTGAAAGGAGCTTCATTTCAGGATCTAACTTACTGCTACTACATATCAATGGTTTAGACTTTTTGGCTTTCTACTTTTTAATGCCAATGTTCTCCCGCATGCTAAAAATATCATTAATCAATTCCCATATCTCTCTAATTCTAAATTTCAAGCAGAAAATGCTATCCATGCCTCTAAACATATCAGAATTTACTTTGTCTCCTTTTGAATTGATTTTTTCCTCAATTTGATAACCTATTTCCATACAACATTCCTTCTGAAATGATAGACTAACCTTTGTCTTATCCCCACCACATTTTTCTTCAAATTCATTATGAATAAATCTAACCCTTTGGATGAAATTCATAGAAATCATATACTCATTATCTGTATTATGATCCCATGTCAATAAATTTTCTTTTGTATCTGATAAACCAACATAAATGATACATTTCATTGTTTCAAAAAGTGGGTTATTGGGATATTCCTCCTTCAATTTCCTTTCAGCTTCTATGGAATGTATTCAAAACATTTTGACTTATCAAATTCTTCTTTGTTGGGAACTTGAATTGGATCAACAATAAGCACATAATCAACCACATAACCATATGGATTGTACCTCATCAATGTCTTCAAGTTGTGAACATGTAGGTGGTGTGGCTTTTTAATTTGATATTTAAATTGTTCTTCACTTGGCTTATAGATTTGGCTAACATTATGTTGAAATGTATGACCACCCTCAATTAAGTTTGTCTTTGTCAAGTGATGTCGAATGGAATTTTGTTTTGTTTTAATAATTCCATCCTCTAAATCAGCTCCTGGTGTAATTATTTCCCTGCTTCCTTTTGAGTTTTCACTAGGATCTTCACTGTTGGCCATGACTTTTTGAGAATGATCAACTTTTAATTTCTTCCTCCTCTCAGATATTAAATTTGTTTCTACATAAGTAACATCCTCATCATCAACTAGAACAAAGACATTCTTGGTAATTTTTTCTTTTGGTCTTTTATGGCTCTTCTCCTTTCTAACATCAATTCTAATCTCATCCTTAGTAATAGCAACATATTCTTCAGCTTCAGTTTCAACTTCCTCATTTTCAAAAGTAACATGTCTAACTTTGCTAGATTTATCCACCATAGGCATTCTTTATTGATCCCTTGGATGTAATCTTGTAGCATCATGAAATACTTCTTTTTGCTTGTTTTTCATATCTTCTTCTAACCTTGAGTAGAAATTACTAACAACATTCATAATATCATGCTCTATAAAATAAATTCCTCCCAACATAATTGAAATATTTTCAATAAACTTATGTCAAACAAAATATCATATGTCCATAAAAAATAAGTTAAAACAGATAATGATACAATTACAACAATGCAAAACACAAAAATATAAATAACAATACTTACAATATCTTTTGCAATCTCGTTTACAATTTTTTTACACATATTTGTAGAATCATTCATCGTGTCATACATTGATAATGAAAACTGATATCTAATCTTGTCATGTGACTTGGGCAATTTTGTAACTACATAAACAACTTCTGTATCCGGTATCAAACACGTCTTGTACTTTTCCGAGCACCTCATAACTTCCACTATCATTAAGGATATTGTCATATAGATATATCTGCAGATGTTGCTCGCATGCTCTATCTTTCACAAACCATACAAGTTTTGTATGCTTCACTTCTTGTGATTTATCCCAGTAAGAAACCAACTTCCTATCATTAAAGGCACTTGCTAGATTTGTAGCTATTAGCTCAAATCGGATTTGTTCGATGGTATTTTTTTAGGATCCACCTCCAGCTTTAGCTGCTTTAGTTGTCTTTAGTCTAGAAAGATTCATAGAAATCTTCCTTGATGCCATTTTCTTGCAAAATATATATATATATATATTACAAAAAAAAACGATAGCTTAAGTAAACAAAAAAAATGAAACAAAATTTAAAAACGAAAAAAGACCATAAACATGCACATCAACCCCCATGACAAGTTTCATGTGACGTTCATAAAGGGTACAAAAAACACCAATTCCTTAGAAAAAAAAAAAAAAAAAAAAATCACATTTGTCCTCAGTCCCTTAGCAGGCTAGGGGATGATTCTAAGAATCAGCTCCTTGCTTGTTAAGGGGCCAATTTTGAGCCTGTTAGGGGGTTTTTGTGCCTTAGGCAGGTGTACTCGGCCATAGGTGTGCTCGTCCATGGCACGGCAGGCATGCAGGTTTCACACCCACTATGCCATGGGTGGGCACACCCACAACTGAGCACGCCCTCCCATAGGCACATGAAATTTTTCCCACCTGTGGCATAGTGGGCGTACAGCATGCCCATTGTGTCACAGGAGGGCACTGCCATGGTCGAGTGCATCCATCCACAGGCACAATTGTATGTGCCTATGGGAAAGTGCGATCGATCATGGGTGTGCCCACCTAGGGAAAAAATGGCCTCCTGGCCTATCGGGGGCCAATAAGGGATCGATTCTAGGAATCGGCCCCCGGCAGGCTAGGGGGTTGATTCTCATAATCACTCCCTGGCCTTCTAGGGGGTAATTTTTCCACGGGTGGGCACGCCAATGGCTTTGCGTGCCCGCCCATCAGCACAACCCATAATTTACCCCCAGGAGGCCAAGGGGCCGATTCTGGGAATCAGCCACCTAGCCTGCAGGGGGCTGCTTTAGGGAATTAGACACTTAGTCTGTCGAGGACCGATTCCTAGAATCAGCCCCCTGGATTGCCAAGGGGTCATTTTTTCCCTAGTTGGGCATAGCCATGGTCGAGCATGCCTGCCCATAGGCACATGTAGTTCTTATGCCTGTGGGCGGGTGCAGCCGGCGATGGGCATGCTTACCCGCGACACAACAATCATGCAACCTGCACACCAGTTGTGTAGCGGACTAGCACGCCTGCCCACAGTTGCACCTGTGGGTGGGCGCACTCGGTCGTGGGTGTGCTCGCCTAGGGCAGAGTACCCCCTTGGCCTTCTAGGGGGTTGCTCTGTCCTGGGAAGGCATGCCCATGCTCGAGCCCAGCGTGCCCACCGGTGACATAGTGGGTCCATCCCTGCCAGGGGCTATCGGGTAAGCCTAGCTCATGTGAATTTTTAATTTTTAAAAGGAATCTAAATTTCATTAATTAAATGTTAAACTTTTTTTTTACTAGAATGTGTTTTTTGTTTAGTATCCTGTGTGAACATAACAACCCAATTGACACATAACTACTAGTAAACATATGGGAGTTTAAGACCTGCACTCAGTAAAAGGGAAATTAACCTTTCAAATGCGATAATCTCCTATTGAATGTGTTGTCGATGACAATGTAGCTGCTCCACAAAATCGCTCCAAGTCTTTTAACGAAACCTCAAGAAGTCTTGATGTGATGTGAGGAATAGTGATAATGAAATTTATTATATAGCAGAAATTACATAATTGTTTTATCACTTCTTGAATGTGGTATTAATTTTTTTTATATAAAAAATAATATATAAATCATGTTATGGCAATATAGTAATTTATGTTAAATGTGGGATAGAAGATATAATAAAAATTAGAAAAAAAAAATCAATTGTCTAGTAAATGCTATATAGTTTAAGTAAAATATTAATTTAGGTAAAAGATTTAGTTTAAAATTTCAGTTTAAAGATTTAGTTTAAAATATTAATTTCATGAGAAAATTTTAGTAGAAATTTTTCAATAAATTGTAGAAGAAAATTTTGGAGGGAAATACATCAAACGAAAATTTTGGAGGAAAACTTTGGAAGGAAATTTCCATTCTTTAAGCTATATATTATCATTAGGAGAGAGTACATTTGTATCATTCAACCTCTTCTATTTGAAAGCCATGGATTCTTCTGATAGTGAAGTTTCACTTTGTGAAGCATCAACATCTTCACCACGTAACAACTCTATTCATATTGATGAATATACTGAAAATTCTTTCACTATGAATAGAGAGTCAAATTTTCCACTTATTTCTAATCCTAAGGACTATGAGAGCAGCATTGATGAAGGGTAGGATGAATAATTTTAAATAAATAGAGATTCAAGTTTTCCACATATTCCTGATCCAATGGACTATGAGAGTAGTAGTGATGAAGGGCAGGATGAAGAATTTCAAATAAATAGAGAGTCACGGTTTCCACTTAGTCTTAATCTTATGGACTATAAGAGCAGCAATGATGAAGGCCAGGATGAATAATTTCCAATAAATTAAGAGTCACAGTTTCCAATTAGACCTAATCTTATGGACTATGAGAGCAGCAATGATGAAGGCTAGGATGAAGAATTTCTGATAAATCAAGAGTCACATTTTCCACTTAGTCCTAATCCTAATGACTATGAGATCGGCAGTGATGAAGGCTAGGATGAAGAATTTCCAATAAATCGAGAGTCACATTTTCCACTTAGTCCTAATATTAAGGACTGTGAGAGCAGTAGTAACACAGGGTAAGATGATGAATTTCCAGTAAATAGAGAGTCACATTTTCCACTTAGTCCTAATCGTAAGGATTATGAGTAGTAGTGATGAAGGGAAAGATGAAGAATTTCCAGTAAATAGAGAGTCACATTTTCCACTTATTCCTAATCTTAAGGACTTTGACAACATTAGTGACAAAGGGTAGGATGAAGAATTTCCAGTACATAAAGAGTCACATTTTCTACATTGTCCTAATCCTAAGGACTATGAGAGCAACACTGACAATGAACATGATGAAGAATATCCAATAAAAAAATATTCAAATTTTCCATTTAGTTCTAATTATAAGGACTATGAGGGTAGCACTGATGAAGAGCAAGATGAATAATATCCTCAAAGTCGTTATTTCAAAAGAACAGATCATCATAATGAATATACTATTCCTCCTAATGATTATGAAAATGCTTATACAGATGATGATGATTCAATGATGGAGATGTTGCTAATAAATATTTTATCGATGAGTAGGAGCATACATTTTCATATCAATCCAAGATGTTCTAGTTATACAAGGAGTAGAGCATAATATCTCATGAGAAGAAGTTATATCAATGCTCTCATTTCAAGTGAATGTTGTCAAAAGGATTACTAGAAACATATTGATTTCAAGTTTGCATTGGAGAAAAGGAAGAGATATTTGTCAATGAATAAATCATGTAAAATTCATATTTAGTGGGGTGAATGCAATCTACATTGTTAGATTATGATTATCATATTGGGTCTTTACTTATCTGTAGAAAGGCTTTCAAAATTTTTCATTCAATTGGTAATTTTCATCTGTCAAGAATTCAAGAAAATTTGGAAAAGTATCCCATATTTTATTCATAAGTACATCATAAGCGACAATTTGGGCCATTATGACATACTGCAATGCCATGGATGAAAGAATTATTTTCAAATCATGGAGAGTTTATTCCAAATAGAGACACAATATATATTCTAGATAATTTCTTGAGACGATAAATCTACAAGTTATACAAAGAATATGCAAAAGGTATTGAAGGAAATGGTCAATTATTACATATGAATATTTTGTGAAGATATGGAAGAAAGAATTCAACAATGTTTGTATTCCTAAGAAGACAAGGGTGGGGGTTTGCAATACATGTGCTTCTCTTAAATCAAAAAGAGATAAATGTCAAGGGGCAGAAAGAGGTAAGAATTCATAACACTATTTTTTTAAATTGTATAGTCATCAACTATGAAAACGTATTTATTAATGGATTTCTTTTATGTTATGTGTAGATTCCATCATCAAACTGCTTTAAGAGCATCACAAACAACAAACGAGTGAAAGGAAAAATTTGTACATGCATCAAAAGAAGTGTTATGATAATCCAAATAAATATTTGGGTATGATAATTGATGGTATGGACCAGAAGAAAACACTTCTACCACATTTTGTTCGCACATCCAATTTTTTACGAGAAGAAAATTTTATTTAGTTTCACTTGGTCGGTTGTATGGTCTTCAATGGGAAAATTTTGCCAAGGGTATACTTCACAGCTCCAAATATTCATAATGATGCAAATATGACAATAACCATAATTCATTATGTGATTTATCATTGGTTTGGTAATCTTCCTAAAGTTTTGTATCTACATTTGGACAACAGTTGTTGTGGAAAAAAAAATCAAATTGTTTTTTGATATCTAAACATGCTTGTTGAATTGAGAATTTTCAGAAGGTAAAGATTGGTTCCCTTCTTGTTGGGCACACTCATGACCATAATGATTAGATGTTCATTCATTTTTTAGTCACATTAAGGAGGAAGGATCTTGGGAGCTTGCCATCATTAATTGAATATATTAAGAAGTCATACATGCCAGAGCCTATTTTTCATGTGTTGGAAGAAATTGTTGACATGCGAAGGTTTATTGTGGGATCGCATGGTAAGGAGAAATGCATTAAACAACTTAATGAAATTAAATTCCAACATAAATTTTGTATCAAACAAATTGATTGGAAACACTAGTATAGGGCAAGAATTATTCAACTGTTGCATATTGGGTGTCATCATGAGTTTGGCATTTTTGAAGTTCATTCCAAATCATCCAGTATTTGCATCAAATATATTGTTAGTACAATCATTTGTTGAAGTTCATAATGCATGCACGCAGAAGAGAGATACAAATTATTCTGATTTCCTGGAAGAAATTAAAAAATATATTAGATATACATATGAGTACTTTGATATTACTGATTCAGTTTGGTGGGAGACTTTTTTCAATAATCAAAGTGATATCATTTTAGGAACAACAAATGAAGATGTACCTTTGAAAACTCCATTTATTTGGCCACAAAATGTGTCAAATGAACATGAGGAAAAAAACATTGTTGAACAACAACAATCTCAAGGTATTATTAATTCTTCACAGGTAGATGACAGAGAAATCTATATTGGTTCTAGAAGATCTCGTGCACAGCGTGAAGCCATGGAAGACCTTTACATGGTTTCAATGTCGGATATTAAGGAGAGCTACATGATCGTAGTGCTAGCAGATGGAGATGCCAATGGCTATCCATTATGGGTTTCCAAGGTTATAAAGATCATTACAGTGAATGAAGATGTTGTAGGTGTTTAAGTATGTTGGTATGCCACAAATACACACCCATTCAATGGTGTGTATAAGCCAAAGATGGTAGTTGATAAACAAATTGGCAGAAAGGGGTACAAATATATATCATCATCGCACAAACCTCTTAAAATTGGAGGATGTTGACATACTTGCTTATGAATTCAATTTAACAAAGAGAGTGACTCTTCACTTCAGGACGATAAAGATTCTAAAGAGGTAGCTACTAGAAGAAACAATGTTGAGATGGGTGTCTATTAAACCTAGTCGTAGATCTAGAAGAATTTTGAAACCTGAAATAGTGGGCATGCATGTGGACTCAGTTGGGGCACTAGTTGATGAAAGAGAAGAATATGTAACATCTCCATCTATAGCCAATCATTCATCTGAATAAGTGAATTCAGATGGTGTGCAAGAAGATATGAGTGATTTTGAATCATTGTCAAAAACAGTTTATATAACTAATGTTTGCATGGTATCTTGAAATAAAAATTTTCATTTCCATATGATGTTAAATGAAGTTATGAGTCATTTTTATGTTTGTTGGATTATATGTTTTAATTATGATGAATTTATTTGTTTAGAATATCCATAATGCAACAATAACTTAGAGATATAATTTATGTTTCATTCAATCTACAAGTATTGATATTTTTATTAATTTAGTCATGTAATTTGTTCATAATGTCATGGTTTAAATGTGTTGAAAACTTAGAGTTTTTGAATTCTACAGTTGAAAATTTTTCAATTTTTTTTATATTTAACCTTATGGTTGAAAACAATTATAATTTTAGCAATATTTAGTGTCATGTTATTATATGTTTAATGACATGGATGAAAATTGTTTGAATTTTAATATGTTTCGGATCCCATTATTTTATCTTTAACGCCATTACTAAAAAATGTTGAAATTATACTGGGAAAGAAAAACGGTATTCTACCAAAAACATTAGTGTGTTTTTTTCATTTATTTTGCACAAAAAAATTGGTTTTACTACCATTTTTTAAATATGTTGAAAATTAACCCTAAAATAATAACACATCATTCCAGAATACACACTTCTCAATTTTTGGACTATTTTTCATGTTTTTTTGGAGATTTTTCGCTAGAGTTCTCGTTTTGAGTTTACAGTTCTCGTTTCAAAGTTTACATTGTTAAACCCATTGATTGCACATCTAGCATGAGAAGATGGAGGTCAAGTATGAGCAGAAAAATATCAGATCCTTTGGCTACATATCTTGGTCATATAGAGTGTTATGTGTGCCATAATTTTGGGCACATGGCCAAGGATTGTAAGATGCCTAGACCATTGAGGCCATTTGTTCAAAAGCAGTAGTCAAGGGAGAATGTGCAACCAAGGAACACATGGAAGAAGGAGCAGTAGCTAGGAATATGTGGCATTACACTTTGTTCTCGTGATGAGGTTGACATGTGGTATATAGATAGTGGATGCTCACACCATATGTCAAGAGATAGGAGAAAATTTCATTTTCTCAATAAAACCAAGAGTGGTTGTGTTGTGTTTGAAGGTAGTGAAACAACTAGAGTGTTGGGAAGCAGAAAAGCCAATCTTGGTGAGAAGAGGAAAAATGCAGAAGATGTTTGGATCATTGAAGATCTAAAGCATAATAGCTTGACTATGATCCAAATGATTGATGGGGGTAAGGAAGTGATTTTCAATTCCAAAGGTTGCATCATCCAGAAAGAAGGATCAAAGAGAGTGATTGCAAGAGGAGTCAAGACCCCAAATAATGTGTATGTGTTGAAGGGAAGAGTGAAGAGTAAGAAGAGATCAAGGGAATACTCTTCTTCATCATATTCATAGTAGATGAGATCAGTCCCTACTGCAGTCCATTCTTGCATGTTAGATCTACTTGACTACAACAATATGTATGAGACTAGTATGGTCTGAATGGGAGTGTTGGCAGCTTGAGGAGTACCAACAGCAACGAGTTCTTGATCTAGTTCAGCCATGCATATTCAGGTCCATGGGATCAACATGCTCATGAGGTATATTATACTCAATGGGAGCGATGTTTCTCAAGGCCTTTTCTTCATGTTTATTTATTTTCACTCATTATTTTTGCAACTGGCTTATTTACCGTATATGAGTGGGAAAGACATGTGTATCAGCCTTGTTGCACCATTGTTTGACTATTTTTC
The DNA here is from genome assembly GCA_031772625.1 of Pinus tabuliformis. NCBI lineage: Eukaryota > Viridiplantae > Streptophyta > Pinopsida > Pinales > Pinaceae > Pinus > Pinus tabuliformis. The sequence goes on along the minus strand of CM062817.1, from coordinate 1,749,326,037 downwards.
AAGTATTTATGTGTTGCTCATGATTTGAGTTAATGGTTGGTGAGCCTCATGATGATGAAGATATGTATTTGTTGCTTCTTTTTATAACATATTTCCATGTTGTTACTAGTAGATGATTTTGTTTCTAATGCCTATGTGGAGCATGGTGGTTGTTAGTGATTATCATGATGTTATTGTGGGATCTTCATTGTTGGGATGGTGATGGCCAAAGTGGCCATGCACTAGCATATGGTTTGGATAGTGCTCCTATTGTTGTTGCTACACATTAAGATATTATTTCAATGCTCATGGAGGCCTTATGTTTTGATTCACATGCCATGTATTACATTTTATTACCGTTGCAATATGGAGCATATTTTGTTGCACATTGTTTCCATGTACTCAAGTTATTTCAGTATTTTAGTGATGCATACAGGAGAGAACCATTATGTGTAGATGTAAACATTACGAGAATTTTGAGATCTAAAATGGGCCTCCTAAGGAAATTATAAAATAATAGTGGAAATAATAAAATAATATTAGATTACATCATCAAATTTTAGAGGGAAAAAAGAAAAACTATTTTTTCAACTCATATTTTCAACTTATCTCCCTATGGGTTTACTCAAATTTTGAGCAGCAATGCTCGTTGGATGCATAATTTGATTTATCATCCAAATAGTACCCATGTTACATACTTTTGATGGACCTTGATACACGAAAAATGAGAAACACATGAAAAAATGTGATTGCAATCATGTTTTTTCATGTATTTCTCATTTTTCATGTAGTAGGGTCTATCAAAAATATGCAACAAGGATACTCCTTGGATGAGGAATTAAATTTTTTATCCAACGATTTCTCCCTTTTGATCAATTTCAATCACGTGTTTTCATGTATGTCTCATTTTTTGTGTAGCAGGATCCATCAAAAGTATGCAACATGGGTACTCCTTAGATGAGGAATTTAATTTTGCATCCAACGAGTACTCCCGCTCAAAATTCGAGTAAACCCTTAGGGAGATAAGTTGAAAATATGAGTTGAAAAAGTAGTTTTATTATTTTTATTATTTTTTAATCTTTTTAATTTTTTACTCCCAAAAATTGTGAATCATTCCCCATGGTTGACATTATCATCTTGAATCCTATTGGTTCTTATCAATTTTATTTTGGTTGTACATTTTTCTTAGGAGGCCCATTCTAGACCTCAAAATTCCCCTAATGATCCATGTACCTTTATTGTTCTAGCTTGTTGGCATATTGCTCATGGAGAGACCCATGATGTCTAGTATGATTTGTCAATGGGTGTCCAAGTCATGTTTCATTATGTATATCATTGATGTAGCCCCACTATATTGGGTGCATCGTGTAAACTTGGGTACTTAGAAGTCTTGGTTGGTGATATGAGGTTTTATAGAGGATTCATATGTCAGTCCTATGTATTTGTCACATCCATGTATTTCCTCCAAGAATAATTGGTATATGTATTCTACTTCATTGTCTATCATTTCTCAAAGTCAATTAGAGTCATGGTTCATGAGGAGTAGTCTCTTGCACTTGGAAAGGAGGCTTATTTCAGTGAAGAGGATGTGTGCCTACAGCAACAAAGAGAGTGTGATTGGAGCTCCATTACATGCTTAGGGAGAGCATGTTCAGTTTTTTTTAGAGATTACATGGTATTGACTAGAGGTGTTGGAAGCATATTTTCTTGTTTCACATGCTTACCTTCCAGGAGATACTTATTGGTTTCCATATGCATGGAATTGAGTATGATAGGGGGGGACACATCTCTCATCCAACACCTTATTTCCATTGTCTTAATTTTTGGTATGGCCCTTTGACATCGAGGAGAGAATTTTCATTAGTAGAGATCAGCTTTAGAGTTGTATATTCAGTGTTGGACAGTGGATGGAGATCAGCCTCAAATGTTGGATTGAGGTTGACATCAATGCTAAAGGAGGAGCTTGTTGGAATTGTAGTGTTGGCATTGATGTCAACAGGGTCATGGTGCTGCTTTTTATATGCCTTGTGATGTTAGTAGTCTTCTTGATGTGTGATGAGTGTTTGGCTTGATGGTCTTGTTAGTTGGCATTGATGTCAACTTGGTTGTGGCATGAATTAGTGGATTTTATTTGGAGGATGAGTAGAGATGGATTCTAGACATGTTGTGTTGATTGAATATGTTATTGTTGTAGGTGATTGCATTATATTTACAAGTGTTGCATATGCTTCTACATGTGTAGGAATCATTGTAGATTTTGCTACATATGTTGGAGGTGCTTCTACCAGTGTTGGAAGAAGTTGGATGACATGATGATGCTTCTACAGGAGTTGAAGATATTGCTACAGGAGTTAGAGATGTTGCTACAGGTGTTGTAGGCATTTATACACATTGTAATTATTGCTTGAGGAGTTGATCTCAGTGATGAGGTTAGCAGATTAGAGACTTCTTGTCACTGATTTGTGGTAGGAGTCCTTTTCCTATGTCATCAGTTGCAAACTTGTCACGTAAGCTTGGAGGTGTATTTTGGATCTAATGAAGGTGTTCCTAAGGTTTGGCAGAGCTTTGAGCTGACTTGGTTATGTTTTTCCTTCATCCTCTGTCGAGTCGCATGGATGTTGAATCATGGGAGTGACTAAATCTTTACAGTCCCTAGTAGGTAGGCATGTGGGAGCGACTTAGGAGCTCTAGTTGAGTTTGTGCAGTGTTGTGCATGTGACCGAGTCTTTTCACTAGTTTTTCTCCGCATTCCTCACGCAACTCAGCTAGTTTTGGTATTATCTTGATCAGAACTTTTTGGCATACAGTTGAAAAAGTTAGTGGGCCTCTAGAAGCTAATCAAAGTTGAAAATATCAAAAGACAAGTGGATTTAGTGGCTTGATCAAGTCAATGAGTTGAGTCTAGATCAAATCAAGCATATGAACATAGTTTTTGGAGATCAATAGTTCTTAGTAATTATTGAGTTGAGCACCTCTGTTCATCCATATATTAGAGGAAGTTCAAAGATAGTATGTTTGATTCTCTTACGTGTGGAGTGATTGTGATTTTAGAGGATTGTGTGCAAGTTGTGTGAGTTGTCTAATGCAGAATTTTTGAAGTAGTTTGCAGGTGTTGTAGCAGATAACTAGAATATGTTTCGGCCATCATTTATATACAGTGAGTGAGGAAATGAAGTTTGGATTGGTAGATGTGTTTTATGAGATGTTGATGAAGTTTTTGTTGTAGTTTTGATTTAGATTTTGTGTACTATGATGATATTTTGTTGCAGTTCTCATGTTGAGTGGTTCTTGATTCTAGTCTGAAATATTTCATAATGAGAACCACATAGAGGAGTGGAGTTGGAGAACTCCATAGAAATAAATATAAGTAAGCAGTTTTCTTAATCCAATGGTGGTTGGATAGTTTGGTAGAAACTGAGTGAGGCTCGTTGGTTCTGGTGGCTTCCAGCAGATTGGAGTTTGCAGAGTCGATTGACAGTTCAAGAGTAATCGGGTGAGGGTCGTTGATCGTGGCGGCCTTCAGTGGATGGTAGTCCATAGATTTGTATGAGAAAGAGTGTCTATTTGAAATTATCCATTTGAATCTCTATTTAAATCATTGTTTGACATAGTAGAATAATTGAGCACTGCATTAGAATTAGGTGGTTTTTTTTCCCTAGAGAGGGTTTTCCACCAGAAATATTTGTGTCCCTTGTGTTGATTGCTTTCATGGTTTCTAGTTGATGTTTGATGCTCTAATATTTGATTATGTGTTTTAGTTTATGCATGATCAAAGAATACTCATTTTGGGAAAAAAATTATAAGAGCCTTCACTATTGATTCACCCCTCCCCCTCTCAGTAATGATCTAGTTTCCAACAATTTTGGTCAAGAGGTGTGGTCTCTTTGGGTAGAACTGCCTTGATTTTCCACAAGTGTGTGTGTGTGTGTGTGTGTGTGTGTGTGTGTGTGTGTGTGTGTGCGCGCGCGCGCGCGCGCGTGCGTGCGTGCGTGCGTGTGTGCGTGTGTGTGTGTGTGATATGTATAATAATATATTAGGGTTTATAATATTATCCTTAGGTTGGGTATATGAATCATAGGTTAATAATATTAATACTAGGGTTTAATATTAATCCTAGGTTTTTTAATATTAGTCCCTTGGGCTTTTAATATTGATCCCTTGAGTTTATTAATCCCTTGGATTTATAATATCAATCCTAGGGCTTATAATCCCTAGGGTTTGTAATATTAATAATCCCTTCAGTTTCTAATATTAATACCTAATATGCATAACTAGATCCATCTTAACTTTGGATCTACCAAGTCCCAAGATGGTTCAAATCTCTCGAGATGAAAACCTCTTTTAGAGTGAAAAAATATTTGATCCCTCTCGGTGCTTGGTAGATCTAGAGTTAAGACGGATCTAGGTTGGTTTAATTTCCCCCTTTAAATAGGCTATTCCACATGAATACAATAGTTTCTCATACCATGGGTGAATACCATGAAGTTGCTTTTATTTTAGCATTATTTTCATTTATTAATTTTGTTTTACGTTGATTGAGTAAAAAAAATTCACAGAATATGTTATTCCTGAGAGAAAAATCACAATTTTCATTAATATGTTGAAAATTACATGTTGTATATGCTTCGAGAAGCATATGCAAGGTAGGGTGGTTGTTGCCACAATCTGATAAACTATCCAAAATATGTCCCAAGATGGGATACTATTATGTTAAATACAAATTTACATGTCTGAAAATAAATATGTACATAAGTAGCCTGATAAAAATATAAACTGTCATATCATAAAATCATCAAAATTAGGGCCTGACTGCCCCAGGATGATGTTGATCATCATCATGTCTATGAAAATACTCGTAGTCCTCATGCCCTAATTTCTCCTAGATCATCCATTGCCCCTATGGCTAGAGCGCGGTCTCCTTGGATAGTCTATCGGAAATCCGATTACACTCCCGAGTCCCTGTATATGTGATGACAAATGATAGAGTCAAATTGTGATTTCAGTAGAAAAGCCTCATCCAAAATATTTCAGAGTGTGTGCACATGACATACATATTATTGATTAAACCATGTTATGATGAGTTTGGAATCGCCAAAAATATGAATGTGTCTACATCCCTTCTCAAGTGCAAAGTATAATAAGTGTCGAAGGGTAATGAGCTCAGCATAATTGTTTGTTCCTTCTCCTAGACCCATCTAAATTTTGAAATAATGATTTGCATTGAGATGAAGGAGAACACCCCCTCCACAACCATTATGTTGTGTTGATCCATCAAAATATGCCCATGGTATATTCCTATCTATGGTTTCAGCAGTAATAGTGTGAATTGGGTGAGGACGATCATCCTTCATAATATTGTTGTAAATAGTAATAAGATGAGCTAAAGCTAAAGTCCATTGAGGTGTGATTCCCTTGAATATTATCTTTTTCCTAAGCAACTAGATACACCAACATATCAGAAGAGGAAGGTTCCTGATTTTGGTTGGTTGCACGTTAGTCCACCATGTTTGCCAAGCCTCCAAGATATTTATACCTTGTCATCTATTGGAGAGATGTAGTGTTGTTAGAGCTTGTGTCCAAAAATATGTGGTGATAGAGAAGTGAAGAAAAAGATGTTCAATTGATTCAACATCTTGTCGACAGAGAATGCACTAGGTTGGTCCTTGAAATGATCGCCTTTGTAAATTATCCCCAGTGGGAACTTTATTATGAAGGATACACCACATGAATAACTTGGCTCTTGGAGGTGCCTTCAACTTCCAGAGAGCGCACCACCACCAGTCAATAATAGGTGGCTTATGATCAGAGAATATTAAGGGGTAACCTTCCTTAGGAGAGTAGGAACCATGTTGTGCATGTACCCAAATGAGCTCATCCTCACCCTCTGTGATTCGAACATGTGATTCAGAGAGGGAATTAGTGTAGGAGTGCCATACATTACGCCAGATATCTGGAATTCCTAATTGATCAGCAGATTTCCAGGCTTGTGAGAAAATATATGAGTTGTCTGGATCAGCAATGTGTGCAAGGTGCGAGATACCAATGGTTGAGAGGAGTTTTATGAGCTCTGGTGGAAGATGAAATGTGTTCCCACAACCAAACCAAGGATCCATACCAATGCAGACCAAGTCACCAAATCCAACCCTCCAGGCCAAACCATCATAGATGTAAGATAGGGAGTTCAAAACAGCACGCCAGATAGTTGAGATATTAGTTATGTTCCAAGTGGGGCATCTGATCCAATCAAGGAGGTGGAGTGGACTGATATATTTCTGAATGACCACCTCTGTCCACAAATTCTTATAGTAAGAACTTGCCAACCCATCTTGGCAGCAAGATATTTTGCAAAGGCTTCAAGATTTTTCATGCCCCAACCTCCCCATTTCTTAGGAAGTGCAATGTGATCCCATCTGACCCAAGCATAAGTATGTCCTTCTTGTTTCCCCTTCCATAGGAATCTACAACACAGTTGTTGTATTCTAGCCAAGATGCCCCTTGGAATCCAAGCCAAGGACATCCAGTACACCAGTGTTGCCTCCAGAATAGATTTTATAAGAGTGAGGCACCCAGCCCTAGATAGCCACCGATGGTGCCAGATATTCAGCCTCCTTTCAATATTTTCCACTAGCCATGTCCAATCAGATATCTTGTAGTGAATGGGCTTGAGTCGAAAACCAAGATATTTGAGGCCATCATCAAAGGGAAGGATAGTAAAGGGGAATCTCTGATGTGCAAAATGTGATTCATATTGGGAGAAACCAACAGCAGTCAGGGTTGATTTTTGTTGATTACACTCCATGCCAGTAGCAAAGTAGAAGGACTTGAGGATAGAAAAAAATATAAATGTATCACCAATTGATCCATTAAGGAAAATAAGGACATCATCAACAAAGAGAAGATGAGATATGATGCAATTGTTGGTAATTTTAATACCTTGTAGCCTGGCCAATCTTCTTTCCTCGGATATGAGCCAACTCAATCCTTCCATGACTAGTAGAAATAGAAGGGGTGAGAGTGGACAACCTTGTCTTAGACCTCGCTCAGCATGAAAAATGGAGAAGCAAACCCATTGATGAGAACACTATAAGAGACATTGGTAATTCAGCACATGATCCAGTTAATGAAAGCAATAAGGAAACCGAAGTGAGTCAAGATAATTCTCAAATATAGCCAGCTGGTAGGATCAAAACTCTTTGCTAAAACAATCTTAAGGATCATGAATTTTAGAATCTTGATCTTGATAGAATGAAGTACCTCCTGTGAAATTTCAACAGCTTCACGGATCTCACGATGATTAAGGAAGGCAAACAATTCCAATGATATGTGCTCTAATAAAATAGGCTTTATGTGATTTGAAATTATTTTGGTGATGATCTTATATATACAATTGCAGAGAGAAATAGGCCTAAATTCATTGAAGGTGTGGGGAGAGTCAGATTTGGGAATAAAGGAAATGAATTTTGAGTTGAAAGCATCATACATATGGCCACTGATCTTGGCTTCTTCATTGACCTGAAGTAGATCATTTCCTAGCACTTCAAATAAGGCTAGATAAAATTCAACTGGCCATCCATCCGGCCCAAGACTCTTATCTTTTTTAAACCATTTAAGAGTGCCTTCCAATTCTCCCATAGATACAAGCTTGTTGAGATCCTCTGCAGCATCCTAATCAATGAATCTAGGGAACAATCCAGCAACTTTGATAATCTTAGTGAGAGTAGCTTCTTGAGGAGCCTTAAAGAGTTGTGTGAAATGTGATGTACTGAGATTGGCCAATTGGTTGAAGGATTGTACCCGATGACTAGAATCGTTCTCCAAGTGCCAAATTGTATTGATGGCATGACGACCATTTGCAAATTGATGATAAAACTTTGTGTTGTCATCCCCATATTGTAACCAAATGGCTCAACTCCTTAGTCTCTAGGTTTCTTCTTTTTCCTTCAGTATTCTAACCCTCTCTGCTTCAATATTTGTGAGGCGCTCTTTAGCTTCAATAGAATCAAATCCTCTTCCATCCATCACGACCATATCAGCTAATTCATGTTCAATATTATTGAGAATTATTTCGCCCCTTCCCTGTTTTACTCTGGTCCATTCAATAGTTTTACGCTTAAGACAAAGAAGCTTTTTAGCAAAACATTCAGTGTGAGACTGACCAGGAGCAGGGGGAAGAGATTTCCAATAATCAGAGACCATTTTGATGAAATCCTCATCCTTGAGCCAAGTTGAATTAAACTTAAATGGGGCTTTTGGCTTTTGCATAGCTCATGCCATTTCAAGATAGATAGTAGACTAGTCTAATAATCCATCTAATCCCAGCTAATCCCATAAGAGATTCTTTTAAGCGAAAATGGTCTAGTCTTACGGAAAGAAAATCATCTCCAATTCTTCTGTTTCACGAAGTAGGGAGAGGCTGAGCCATAGGGATATAAATGTTGTGGTTTTCCTCCAGTCGCAGACTAATGGGGTAAAAAATGGATCAACCTGTACATTGTGTCCCCACAATTCAGCATGCCCAATGGAAAAATTGAGATCTCCCCCCAAGATAATGTTATCTGCATGCATGAAAAAAGAATTGAAGAGTTTTTCCCAATATGCAACTCGATTAATTCCTGGAACGTATACATTAATAAGTCTCAAATCCCTCCCAAGATCTGAAGAAAATATGTCATCCCCAATTAAGCCATCACCTCCCCAAATATTAAGCATCTTGATTTCCCTAGGATTGTACCCAAAAGAAATACCTCCAGATCGACCATGAACATCTAATGCATGAAAATGCCAACCAGATAAAAGGGATTCAAGTGCGGGAATAATATGATCAATAAGTTGATCTAGATTTAAAGAGGAACGCAACAAATTTCAGATATAACCATAAATACAGAGATGCATCAGAAATAATACTTCATTTCATTAATGCAAAATACTGAAATATGATTACAAGCAGAAATGGAAAATTATAAACTAGCTAGGGCGATGATAGCTTATCTCTGAGAAGAGATGTGGTGGCTACATGCCTCTGAATTGTCTTACAATGACACTCTAAGGCCTATTTCTTATTGAAAGACAATGGAAAACCCTAAACATCCAAAAACCTAACCCTAAGAGATGAAGCGCCAAACTATGGGCCCCGTTTTGGGTAAAATGGTACATCAACATCTTGGGGTCGTAACTTTGGCATACGATCTTTGTTTGATGTGAACAATACCTCATTACAAATATTTATCTGAGGAATACAATTTTGGGATGAGCAAAATTGTTCTATGGACCCATGTTGCTCCCATTTTTCCCAAAAAACGTCATTTAGGGCCTCAAAACAGCTCCGGAAGTTCAAGACCCGAAAAACTGCCAAAAATAATAAATTGTGCTACAAATAAGGAAACTGAAAAACTGAAAGAGGTAGTTGTGGTGGTCCAAGTGGGATAGGTGAGTGTTGGCTTGTTGGGACCTAACCCAGGTTCAGAAGTGATTTAGCCACACAAATCCCGAAACTACCAGCCCTTTTGGCAACAGTCCGCAGTGCGCGGACTAAGGTCTCACCTAAGGTAGTATGGGAGAGTGATGGAACTAGGTTTCCGCACCCTAGGGATGTCTTGATGAAACCAAGGAAGTTTTTGAACCGAACCCATGCACTTGTGCTGCTCTGCGCAACCGTCTGTCCTTTGCAACTTGTGCAACTACTTCCGCGTAGCTCTGTAAAGAGCCTGAAGTGGTGCTATCTAGATCCTTTGTCCTTGCTATGCTATTATTATAGATCTTAACTTAATTGTAGGCCCAATATTCTCATTAATCATTCAACATTCATAACAAGTGTGCGCAATCATAACTTTAAAGAGATGCATAAATATAACAGAAGCATAGACACACAATATTTCAGAATCAACTTCTCTTTTATTAATTCTCTATCCAAGTACAATCCCAAATCCGCCCTGCGCACTCAACTGCAGGGGTCCGCGCACTTAGCTGCGGACTCTACTAGGCCTCTGCACACTAAGTTGCAGAGCCTCTACCTATCACTATGACCCAGTACCTTCAGATCTACTTCTAACTTCTAACCATGCCTTCGTATCTATCTGTTACTTGTCCAAAACTAAGACTGACTTTACACTTAGAGCCTCGTTCTATTTATACAATCCCGTGGTCCACACACCATGGGTAGGTTGACACACTTTACATTAAATTAAATTATCTTAGGGTAGACAACCCTAGACTCTTGCGCTCCACGCCCACATTTCGCGGGGTCTTTACATTACACTTGACCAAACTTCAGGATTCAAGCCCCAAAAACATGTTATGGGGGGATCCACTTCCCAACAGAGGGTGGCCACCAACATCCACCTAGATCATTCCTCCCCCCTTAGGAAGCAATGGTCCCCATTGTGTTGAGTGCCTCCATCAGATGTATAAACTTCTACTGAGATTGGTCCCTTGTCAGTTGTTCTACAATCTCTGATGTTTCCAGTAATGGTGGGAGGCATGGTCGAGGGCAGTCCATATTGAACATTTAGTGCAAGCCAAGGAATTGGGGGATGTTGTGCTCCAAAGAATTGTTTCCAACAACCTTGGTAATGGCATAAGGACCATATCAGAGTGGTCTGAGCTTCTGATGGGCTCTTGTAAGGCGTTCTTTCTGCAGATGCAACTAGACTTTGTCGCCCACTTGAATCTTGTGTGGTACCTAATGCTACTTGTACTTGGAATATTCCATAATGGATCGATGATATATCGACCCATTAGGTAAAGGTGCTCTAGGAGTTAGATCGAATGAATGCTTGACCTAACAGTGCAATGGTACCCCTGTGGGTGAAGAGAAGATGTCCCTGTATTCTTTCATGACCATATCCATATGCTACTATTGTTGCGTGGAGGAACCCTTCGTGGGGGTCATGGATGTGGTGATGATCTTCCCCTTACTTTGGGAGTGAACCAAACAAAAAATTAATTTCCTATTCTGGGAGATGATATTGCTACATTTCTTAGCATAGATCAAAGAGGTGGCAGTAGGTGGGGCTACCTCTGGTATCCTGTATAAAGAATTACCCAGATAAATAATAACAATTCAAGACATTGACTCATACAGAGCATGTCACCTCCATAAGTATGGTTGGCCTAATAATACATCACAAACATCAAGAGGTGCAACATCACACAATACCTCATCTGTGAAGGGCTTGATGTTGTAGGGAAGGCGGCACTGTTGGCGGACTAAGAGATCTCATCCTTGGTGAAGCCACTCGATGTTGTACGGTAGCATGTGGGGTGTGGTTAGTACACCCAGCCTCTTCACAACCTCTGCTAAAATGAGGTTCTTTTGGCTCCCACTATCAACAATGAACTACAATGGCGAACCCTTCACCCACATATGTGAGTGGAAAATATTCTCCCCCTCCTCTATATCTTGGGTTCATACTTTTGAACCTTGACAGTGGCAACAGTGGTGTTGGGCTCCAAATCAATTATTTTCTTCCCTTTGCCATTCCCCTTCTCAGGTTCTAACTATGGGTCGGAACATGCATCTGATTCTGAAGCCTTCAATTCGGCCACCAACGACTGCTTGGTTCGACACTCACTTGTGTTATGACTGGGGCTCTTATGGAACTCACACCACTTTCCTGTGTCCTTCTTTGACTTCATGACATTTTTCTTTTCTTGCCGCCTCAATGGGTTGTCTTGGGTCACCCTACCTTTGCTTTTTCCTTTGTTCTTCAGATTTGTAGATCCAAAGTCTCGCTTCTTTTGTTTAAACTTCTGCTCGATTTTGACAGCATATCGGTATGTCGTGCTAAGCGAGGAGATGTTCGGGAACTCCATCTCATCCCAGATATATCTATGTAGGCAGCCGCAATATTTGAGTATCAAATGCAACTCAGAATCCTTGATACCCAACTTGGTGCGAAGGTATGAAAAATATTTGTGAACTCCAGCACATCTTGGTCCCTTCCCTGCTGCAGCGTGGTCCACTTTATGTATTTATCCTCATATCCTTTGACAAGGTAGTACTACTCCTTCATGGCATCCCAAAATGAATTCTAATTAGGTGCAGCTGAAAATATTGAGCCGATACTTTCATCCTTCTGCTCGAAGTAGGTTTCCCACTAGTCCTTGACGTGGGGGGCTGCTTTTAGAAGTACGAAAGTGATCTTTTCCCATTTGGAAAAATCATGAATAGAAAAATAACCATCTAGGATATTTAACCATTTATCTACGACATCTGCATCTATCTGACCCTCGAATATGGGGATTTCAAAGTTAATTTGTACCTTAAAGGGTGTGGCACTTCTAGAGTAGCTGCAGGAAGTAGATGTGTCACCCCTAGGTAGCCACTGAAGGATCTAGGAAAAGTTGTCCATCATCGCATTCCTTTGTTGCTCGAGAGCCTCTTCGAGCAAGATTTTGATAAGATCCCTTGCCCCCTCATCTTTCTTTTCATCCAGCATTTGAGGCCATCGAGATTTGCGAGGCTAGTCTTGCAGAGGTTCGACCAGTTCAAGCCCTAACTCCTTATACCCCAACCTTGTTGAGGACATGCAAAGAAAAAAAGGGAAAGAGCAGACCGCTCTAATACCACTAATCTGAATTTAAACAAGAATGCAACAAATTACAGATATAACCATAAATACAAAGATGCAGCAGAAATAATACTTCATTTCATTAATGCAAAATACTGAAATATGCTTACAAGCAAAAATGGAATAAACTAGCTAGGGTGATGGTAGCTTATCTCTAAGAAGAGATGTGGCAGCTACATGCCTTTGAACTATATTACAATAAGGCTCGAAGGCCTATTTATTGTTGAGAAACAATGGAAAACCCTAAACATCCAAAAATGTAACCCTAGGAGATGAAGAACCAAACTATGGGCTACGTTTTGGGTAAATTGGTACATCAACTTCCCAGGGTCGTAACTTTGGCATATGATCTCTATTTGATGCACACAATACCTTGTTAGAAGTATATATCCAAGGAATTTTACTTTGAGATGAGCAACATGGTCCATGGACTGGACCCATGTTGCTCCTAGTTTTCCCAAAAAACGTTGTTTAGGTCCTCAAAGCAGCTCCAGAAGTTCAGGACCCGAAAAACTGTCAAAAAAAGTGAATTGTGCTACAAATAAGGAACTGAAAAATTGAAAGAGACAGTTGTGGGGGTCCAAGTGGGATAGGCGGGTGGCCACCAACATCCACCTGGATCATAAGTCCAAGGTTTTCTCATAGGAAAATTATGTCCATCCTCTCAAGTTCGAGGAGTCTTCGGAAGGCTATTTTTTTGGTAAGACTAGCTAGCCCACAACAATTGAAAGAGAGGCACTTCATGGAGGACTAGAGGGATGGGCGGTGATAGCTCTAAGGAACCTATCGATGGAAATTTTTCTACCCCTAGCAACATCTAAGCCAGCCTGATGAATAGCCTTGGACATAAAATAATGTTTACCCCTAGAAGATTTGGAAGTTGCCAAAGGGGGAATGATACCAAGACTGCAACATGCATTAGATGATGATTTGACCAGGGAGTGAAGAATATAAGGATGGCTTATATGAGACTCATTAGAAGTCTCAAAAATGGAAGTAGAGAGAGGAGAATCAAGGATAGTCGAGAGGGTGTCCGAGAAGGTGGGCGGAGGGGATACAGAGGGGAAAATAAGAGGAGGGAGACAAATGCAGATGATATGATACAATGTGATAAAGATACAAAAAAATAATCTAAAAGAATAGTATCAAAGACAGAGGGAGGAAATTGAGTGAGAGAATAGGATATATTACCCTAAGTTAGACTTGCAACAGTCATCACACGGGATCTAGTGACGGGAGGGGAGGGAGGCCAAATAGGTCTCCATATCATATCATGATGCTCGACTTTAGATTGTGAGATCCACATGGCATGTCTATTGCAAGATCATTAGTTTGTGAATTTGTAGGAGGTCTTGAGATGATCATTGTAAATTCCTTATACAAGTAGCCAACCTTATGGCATCATCAACACTTGAAAGGTACTTCTTCATAATCTAGGATCTGTAGAAGGGAGGTGTTCCTCCACTAAATATTCAGGCTAGCCTCCAAACCTTCACGAGTATCAAGATGGACCAATATGCATGCCATTGGCATTGCCATGTTTCCAGTAACAATGTAGGATTTGTCATAGTCCCAATAAGTCCCCTACACATTCCCAATGTGCTTGAATATGTCCTCATGCCAGAGGTGAAGTGGTAGACCAGGAAGATGAACCCAGATAGGACCAACCCCTAATTTTTCATGCTCTAGGTTGAATAGAAGGATCCATCTCTTAAGCAGAACTGGTGCCAGTTCAATGTGCCAAAATTTAGATAGTACCCATGGTACATATTCGAAGCATTGAAAGCCGAGAGAAAACCATCCATGGGATAAGGTAACCACCAAAGGAAATTCTTCAAGTACCTGACCCTGAATTTCCATGATCCATTACTTGAGACGAGCCGAGTTATAGGAGTGTCCCTGAACCCATCCGAAAATAATTTTGTCTGCAGTGTCTAGAACATCACCCATCTAAAGGTCATTGCTGAAGGTTAATGAGATTTTTTTGTCCCTCCTTGATGCACTTATATTTATTCACCATTCGGGATGATGTACCAGAAGGCATGTGGGTGGGGGCTGCAGAAGATATGCCTAGATTTTCACAAACCCTAGTCCCTGCCCGTGAATCTATATGCGGCAAGGTAGATCCTTCAAAAAAGCCTTATGAAAGGGGATAGGACGAAAAATGAGGAAAGGTAGGGTAGATGCTGGTGGAAGATAATGAGAGTCTAGATCCAGAGCATTCGAGAGATTGGAAGCCACAGAGGAAGGGATACACGGGAGTTCCAGCAGAAAATATGTAACGGTCGGGTTCAGACAGGAAGCTAGAAAATGTAGGGACATTAGAGAAGGGAGTGAGTAGTTAGAGATTGGCAGGAAGAATGAGGTGTCTGCTGAGCCAAAACCTGATAAAGAGGTTGATGAATGACCAACAGACGGCAAGCAGTTCTGAGTCAGAAAGCTAGGGTTAAGAAAACCAGGCACCAATAAAACCCTAGGGTCACCCACCAGAGTAGAAGGGAGTTGTAGAGGAATTGAAGAAGTCAAGATAGCCATGTGAGGTGGAGAGACCATTCAGATAGGCACTAAATCATAGGGATGCTTGGAGTAGTCCACCAGATCATCCTCCATCTTAGTTGACCGATAGCGATAGAAGATTCGCAAGATATTCAAGTCAACCAACAGTTGCCAATATTCGGAAAAGTGTTTGTCAAAGGGGTCACCAAGTGCCAGTGGACGGGGTGGTGACCAGCAAGTAGCAGTAGTCACCAAAGACAAGAGGAGAGACCCTTATCCAAACTCTCCAGAGGAGGAAACCCTAGCCAAGAGTAGACGGAGGTCGAAAAGATGTAGTCGCAGAGCCATTTCCTCAACACTCCTTCGTTAAGCCATTCTTAAAAACATAGATCCACTCTTTTCTTTCCCTCATTATATTAAAAATATTATATTATGTTTTGAAATAAAAATATTCCATTTTAAGTATTGTATTCAAAATATATAGCCCAAAAAATCTTGATCATAAATTAGCTATTTTACTTTAATATTATTTTAATTTATAATTCTATTTTATTTAATTTTGTTTTTAATTTAATTATATTTTTTATTTTTATTTTTTTGTAATTTGACTAAGTCAAAATGTTAAAAAGGACAAGACACGATCGGACAAGATATTATGACATTTATACCATACTCAGTTGGAGGGTGCCTCTCAATGCAATAATATATTATGGTTTATAATATTAATTTTTGGTTTGATATATTAAAATTAGGGTTTAATATTAATCCTTGGTTTTATAGTATTGATCCCTTGGGATTAAAATTTAATCCCTTAGGTTTATAATATTAATTCCTTGGGTTGGATGGTTAGGGTTGTTGACCTCTGCTTCCATCTTAACGCTCTTTCCTTCCACACTCTTCCAATTGCTTCATGTAGGGGGCTACTCCCCTTCGCCCCTCTCTGACACATCTGATGATGTTTCCTTTACAACCATGGTAGCTTCTCTTTCCAAGCATCTGCATTCGGTGGAGACCCCATCCAAGTTTACCAAATGAAACGTTGACGTAAAAAATATCACCCTTCTGGATGGTGCCTGAAAAAATTCATTAGCTTATGCAGAACGCACTCTTATTGTAAATTTCACTGGTATGTGGCCTTTCCCTAGGTCTATGGAATTTTGATTAAGAAAGACTTGGAAATCTGTGATGAAAGGAAATATTGCTTTATCCATTGTGGGAAATAGATTCTTCATATTCTTGTTTGAATTCAAAGAAGATCGAGATGTTGTGTTTCAAAACAAGCCTTATTTCTTTGGATCAAGAGGTATGTATTTGAATAAATGGACTCTGGATTTCAATCTGGATGAAGACATTCCCATTGTTATTCCAATCTGGGTTATTCTCCCTAGGCTTCCCATCTCTTGTTGGAGCAATGACTACTTCAGGGCTATTGGAAATGGTCTGGGAAAGTATTTGGATAAATATGAACCCAAGGGTTCCCAATTTTCCTGTGCTAAAATATGTGTGGAAGTTGATTTGGAAAAAGGCTTACCAGCGGAGATTAACCTAAACTTGGGAGAATGAAAGCACAAACTTTTTTTGGATTATGAACAAATCCCATTTAAATGTCGAAGTTGTCATGACTATAGTCACTTTGCAGGATATTGTTCTAAAGTTGGGCAAAAACTTGTGGATATTTCAGCTCCTCGAGAGGAACAGTGGCAGAAGAAAAAGAAAAGTATGAAAGGGAAAGGAGTGTCTCAAAAAACTCAAGGAACTACAGGTAATATCATAGCTCCTTCATCCTCTAACCCTTTTATTGTTCTCTTCTTCCCACAGGAGGTAGAAGAAACACCCATCCTGCAAGAAGAAGATGGAAGTAATGAAAAGGAAAAGCAAATCGATGGAACGGAGGAGGGTCAAATAGTATTGGAATGTAGTGCAACCAAAATAATCAAGTTTGTTGCCTCCCCTTCAAGGGTGACCCTTGCGTCATAATCCTCAGGTGAAATTTCATGGAATGTTGGTGATGAAATAGGTAGAATCATTACTTAACATATGACTCGGACCTTAACTTGGGAAGATG
This sequence comes from Pinus tabuliformis, assembly GCA_031772625.1. Classification (NCBI taxonomy): domain Eukaryota; kingdom Viridiplantae; phylum Streptophyta; class Pinopsida; order Pinales; family Pinaceae; genus Pinus; species Pinus tabuliformis. The sequence goes on along the minus strand of CM062817.1, from coordinate 1,749,308,928 downwards.
AATGCAACATTCAGGAAACTGAGAGCTCAAAACAATAAGGCAGACTGAGGCAGAAATCTCTAAGGGAAAAAGAAGTTGAGTTAAATAAAAAATTGGGAATTCAACCAGTTATTACAGCAATTCTGAAAGGGAAGGTAGTAAAAAATAAGGAAAGTATGGTGGGCTTGGTAAAGTCACATCTTATAAATAGGATTGGTTTCTTGGATTACAAGGGGACTAGATAACCCCACTAAAAACCTAGATGTGTGAGACATAATAAGATAATAATCTTCGATGGTTGTTTTTCTCCAAGAAACAAAATTGGATGAGGCGGAGGGTATCAAAGATACTAAAGTATTTTGGAAAGAGTGCTTTAGGGTTGTTCAATCGTCTAGACGAGCCTCTGGAGTTTTGGGTATTTTTGGTCAAATATGCACTTTCCCCAATGGAAGATATAAAAACAAAATTCTGGGTGATGGCTCTCTTATAGGTAAGAGAAACAGGAGAATGAATTCCCTTTATAAATATTTATGCTCTAGTGCTATATAGTGAAGAGGTGGAATTCTAGGACTCTTTGGAAATTCTAAAGGAAAGGAATATGCATCATAATTATGTGATTGGAGATTACTTGAATACCATTTAAATAATGCAAAAAAAAGGAGGATATTTAGTGAGGGATCCATTCAGGGATCGAATGGAAGACTTATTAGACAGTTGGGATTTGTTATATGTTATTCCAAAGGTAGGAAAATTCACTTGGTAAAATAGACAAACCGGTCCTCAATACATCGCAACTCACTTGTATCATTTTCGAATTCATAGTTGTTGGTTTTTTAGAGGTATTTATTGTTCTTCATCTATTGAATCCCAAGGAGGTTCCAATCATCGACCTATTTTGATCAAAATTGAGAAGGTGGAAAACCTTAGGCCTCTGCCATTCAAGTTCAACGCAGATTGGGGGTTATTGAAATAAGTGGGGGATATGGTGTTAAGGGAATGGATGATCACTGTTCAGGGATCCCCAAAATTTGTATGGGAATCCAAGCTAAAGAATGTGAAACAAGAGCTTAGGAAATGGTTGAAGGAGAACTATCAGCCTCCAAGTAAAAAAAGGAAAGACAAAGTTCAAGAACTCGAGGAACACTACAAAATGATGGAAGAAGTTTCAATTGAGGAGAAGCACATTCATCACGAGAAAGGAACTCTCTAGCCAAACATTCACCTTAAGTCATCAAGAAGAAAATCTTTGGAGGTTAAAATCTTGTAGCCTATGTTTAAAATTTGGGGACTACAATACTTCCTTCCTTAATAAGAAATTTTGGATAAGGGAGGCAGAAAATAGAATTAAATAAATAGATCATGTTGGGATGCTAAAAGTTTGCTCCTTTGAGGGAATCAAGGACGAGGCCTCAATCTTCTCTATCCCCAATAAATATCATATTCCACTTGATCGAGCTAAGTAATTCCTCTATCCTTTACCTTAGGTGACCTCTCCTACAAGCAATCTTCTCCTTCTGGATGAAATTAAGGACGAGAAAGTTCGAAGAGTGGTCTGTTCCTTGGAACCTGAAAAAGCTCCTGGGCCTCATGGGTTCTCTATTTTATTTTATTGATTGTATTGGAATACTAATAAAAATGACCTCCTAAGAATGCTAAACCATATAATAATCAAAAATAAAATTGGTAGGAGCACTAATTCTTCCTTTCTTGCTCTAATCCCCAAGGAAGCCAACCCAAAGAAATTCTCCAGATTTCGTCCCATTTCGCTCTACAACTCTTATTACAAATTCCTAACCAAAATCATTACCAACATAGTCAAACCTATACTCTCTTCTTTTATCTTTGAGAGCCAAGGGGGATTTATGCAGCACATAGATATCCTTAATAACATCATTTTGGTTTTGGAATCTATTTACTCAAGTAAGGAGGTGGATGAATCTAGAATGGTTCTTAAGTTGGACATGGCCAACACTTTTGACTGGGTAAATCATTCTTTCCTTTTCCTTGTTTTGGAAAAATCAGGTTTCATTAAAGATTTCATTTTATTGATTAATTCTTGTATTGGATCCCCATGGATTTCCCCTCTGATCGATGGAATACTAGCCTCTGTCATTGTTGCTTCTATAGGACTTCAACAAGGGTGTCCATTGTCACATTTTCTATACATAATAATGGCTAAAACCTTAAGCATAAATATTGAGGTTGCAAGGTTATATGGTTCTCTTCCAAGACTAAGAATTGCTAGAAATGTTTGGGAAGTCAACCACTCCCAGTTTGCATATTACACTCTCCTTCTTGGTGAATCCTCCTTAGTTATTTCCTCAAGATTAAAGAAGAACTTGGATTTACAACTTCTTATGTATGTAGGTTTGATCAATAAAAATAAATGTCAGTTGATTAGTTGGAATTACTCTGGGGCTATTTTGACTAAAATTTCTAGATTGTTGGGATTCCTGATTGATATTGATAAAAACTCCTTTTCCTATCTTGGGATTCCAATATCCTTTAAGCAGGATTCTAGGGAAGATTAGGATTATGTTTTGTAGAGAATCAAGAAAAGGATTCAATATTGGGTAGCAAGGTCGCTAAATCTAGCAGGGGGGTTATTCTGATCAAATAAATTCTCTCCTCCATTATAGTGTATTTTGGGTTAGTTTTATTAGCTCCAAAGAACATAATTCATAGATTAAGTAGTCTAATACAAAAATTCCTCTTAATGGGAGGAAAAAATAATGAAAACAAATTCCATATTGTCAATTAGAAAATAGTAAGGTAGCCAAGGAATATGGGGGGATTGCAAATGAAGGACCCTGAATTCATGAATCTATCTCTTGGTGCCAAACAGGTCTCGAGGTTACACTTGCATTCAAATGAATGGTGGAAAAATGCCTTTACAAGGAAATACTTCCACAAAAATCATCTCCTCAATCCTGAAGGAGAAGTTTGAGAAGTGAAAGGTACCAAAATTTGGAGGCTTTGCAAAACCGTGGCCTCGCTTTTGATGAATCAACCAGGTTGGAAACCAGGTAATGGGAAGCATATTCATTTGTGGAAAGATTATTCTCCCCTCCCTGATTTGTTAGTTGATGACCAAGGGTTTATGGATCTTTCAAACTAGATGATGGAACAAGGTTTTACTCATCTAGATGACATCTCCAACTGGGATGATCAATGAAATTGGAATGGGTGGAGAACATTGAATATTCCCAGTGATCCAGGTGGATATTGGTGGCCACCTGCCAAGTCCACCTGGACCCCCACCATTGTCTTTCTCAGCATTTTCAGTTTCCTTAATTGTAGTACAACTTACTATTTTTAGCAGTTTTTCGGGTCCTGAACTTCCGGAGCCGTTTTGAGGCCCTAAACGACGTTTTTTTGGGAATCTGGGGGCAACATGGGTCCATGGACCGATGTTGCCCTTCCCAAAGTGGTAGTTCTCGGATAGATCTTTCTAACGAGCTATCGTACGCGTCAAACGGAGATCGTATGCCAAAGTTACGACCCCGGGAAATTGATGTACCAATTTACCCAAACGGGGCCCACAATTTGGTGTTTCATCTTCTAGGGTTAGGTTTCGGGATGTGAAGGGTTTTCCATTATTTCTCAACAATAAATAGGCCTTCGAGCCTCATTGTAAGACAGTTTTTAGAACAGTTCAGAGGCATGTAGCCATCACATCTCTTCTCAAAGATAAGCTACCATCGCCCTAGCTAGTTTATTGTCATTTCTGTTTGTAAGCATATTTCAGTATTTTCCATTAATGAAATGAAGTATTATTTCCGCTGCATCTTTGTGTATATGGTTATCTCTGTAATTTGTTGTGTTCCTGTTTAAATCCGGATCACCCAGGAATTTGTTGCATCATTGACATTCAATTCTACGCCATCTAAAATGGTTTGTGCCTATTGCTACAAGCAAATTGGATGAAAAAATTTGATTTGGAGGGAAATTTAAAAATTATGCAATCAAAGAGGGATATGCTATGCTCATTAAGAAACTTCCCTCTCCATCTTCATCTCAAATATGGGAAAAGATTTGGAACAAGGATTGTCTCCCAAAGGTCAACATCTTCTGTTGGGAGCTAGTCCATGAGAAAAATCTGACAATTGAGAACCTCAGGAAAAGAAACATCCATGGGCCTTCTCATTACATGCTTTGTGGCAAGATAGAGGAATCCATTAATCATCTTTTTTGAATTTTCCCCTTCTGAGTGAATAGTTGGAAATTTTCTCTCTTACCTATTTTTTAGCTATATGTTATTCCTAATGAATGGAATGTGATGTTTAATCTATAGAAATCTCAAAATAATTTTCTTAAGAAATCTAGCTCCCTCTTTATGTGATGTTGGATAGCGGTTCCAAAATTCCTTTATTGGTCGATTTGGCTCTGTCGAAATCAAGTGATCTTCCAAGATAAATGGTGCTCTCCATAATATGTTTCCATCAAAGGAATGCAACTCCTATTTGAGGTGATACCCTCTAGAGGATATGATGGAGAGGAAATAAAGGATCTATCTACAGAAGAAAAAGATTGGCTCAGAATTTCTAAAAACTCAAAGTCTACCTCCAATCAAAAAAATAAGAATAAAGTCCCTCCAATTAAAAAAAGAAGAATAAAGAATATAAGAAAAGGAATATAGGGAAATTTCATCTCTTTTTCGATGGTGCTTTGAAGGTAACCCTGGGAAGGTAGGAGCAAGAGGGGTAATATTTAACCTCAGAGAAAAATATGAAACAAAGTATGCATGAGGACTTGGAAAATCCTTGAATAACTAAGTCGAAGCTCTCTCTCTTTGGCAATGTCTAAAGATAAGCATCTCCAAAGGCATAAAAAAAATTGATTATTTTTAGCGACTCTTTGGTGGTGATACAAAATTGCATAAGGATTTCATGAAATGAAAAACCCTTTGATGACGACTCTTCTCCATTGATAACAAGGATTACATTTTTATTAAATAAACTTGATAATTTCAAACTTTATCATGTTAAAAGAGGGAATAATCAAATGGCATACCATCAAACAAATTTAGGTGTGAATTTTCATTCAAAACTCGAGGTTTCAAAGTGTCATGTCCCTTAATGAGTCAATTAAATAAAATTACAGTGGAGTATAGGTGGATTATCGACATAAGAGCGGTTTCGAGGTATAACTCCTTAATTATCACCTTGGTGTTGGTTACAAGAATGGTGGTAGTTATCAAGGGACAGAATGCATTTAATAAAAGGTGGGTGTTGCAGTGTTTAACAACCATGAAATGGTACAAGTGGTATTTACCAAGCTAAGTATTAAATGGTGTTTTAGGTGAGTTTATTTCTAGTACTTTGGCATATCATCTCGCTTGCAGGGTGATAGTGCTTCAACTGGAGGAATGTTCCATGACGGGTTTGCATGTTGGGAGCTCATTTAATTTTGAAGCGATGGGAGTCTCATCGCAACTAGACCTCTTTATTATAAATAAGAGTTGGGAAATGAATATTTGGAGAAGAGCAGTATTAGTGCAGGAAAGAATAGTGAATAAAATGGCATTAGCAAACTCAAGTAATGGAAATGAAGCTGAGAACTTCGGGCATAGTGGGAAAGTAATGCAGTTAATAGATAATTCAACCAATATGGTAGTAAAAGAGATTCAAGACCAGATAATACTATTTTGATGCATATGAGTGAGTTTGGAAAACATATGGAACTTTTGCAGAAGACTATGGAAATGTTGAATGTAGGCCTAATAAATTTTAGGTATTTAGTGGAGAATATTGAAGTCAAGGTCGAAACAGAAATGGTGGGAATGTTAGAGGTTTTCATCCTACGTGATACACCTAGACCAATGGTGGCAGGAGTTGGGGAAGCTGTGAATAGCATTTAGGAGCCTGATGTTGAGGAAACTGTGAATTTGATTGAGCCGATGGAAGATGCTCAGGATTCCAAGGAGCATGTTGGTCGTGGGTAATATACCTATGAATATTTATGTTATGTTGAATACTTAAGCTCTGTGGAGTATTTTGGATAATATATATTATATGTAATGTAATATTAGGCAATAGAAATAAATAAGGTAGCAATCTTGTCTCGCTAAAAAATATCCTACAAATATTTGAGACTTATATTCTTAAGAATGTAAGGGACCTGACCTGTTTCCATATTTTGGTATAAAAATTTCTACCTGTTTCTTTTAAGAAAATACTATTAATTCCTTGGATTTGTAATATTAATCCTGATTGGTTGCATCTGTATATTTGTAATGTTGGAATGAATGAATATGTTTTGCATCTACTCATATATTTTGACCATAGATTTGGAAGCCATCCTCAGTTGAACATGATTATGAGTCATTGTATCCAAGGAACAACTTGTTTTCTAAACAGAGTATCCATGAAAACGCACCTGTAACTATTGAAGACTTGGGTAAACAACTTGATGATCTACCTAACAATATGTTAGCTGAAAAATTAATGCATTTATTTCCTCTTAGGGGAACAATGGCCTATTAGACACAGTGTTATGTTGAAGTCACTGACATGCTTATCCAAATAGGTTTCCCAACTTTTCTTTTCAATTTAAGCGCAATGGAAAATGTGGCCTAACTTACACAATCTTATGCTTTCAAACATGAATTTTGGTCGATGAAATATTCATGCAAAAGAAATTAAATTGTTATTCAATATTTTCATATAGTTACCATGTATATGCACCAAAGATTTTATGTATTCCGTGAATTAATTCTTCAAAAATATATTAGAGCTAAAGACTTTTGGTATGGGAGCTATAGGCAATCATTGTTGGAATGCTACATTATATTGCAATTTATTCAAAGCCACATTGTTGCATTACAAAATTAGGGTTTAATATTAGGGTTTATAATATTGGGTTTAGTATTATGGTTTATACTATTGGGTTTAATATTAGGGTTAAATGTTGGGTTTATAATATTTGGTCTAACATTAGGATTTAATGTTGTGACATTTGAATGGTGTAGAAATCTATACAATGTTGCAATGTGAAAACCAATATGAAAATAATTGTCGCAACAATACATTACATTACAATTTTTTCAATGTCTCATTGTGACACTACAATAGGGTTCCATATTGTGACATTCGAATGGTACAAAAATCAATCCAACATCGGGTTGTTGTCGCAATGTGTAAATCAATCTGGTAATTAATCCCTTGGGTTTATAATTTTGATCCACTGGGTTTAATATTAATCCCTTGAGTTTATAATATTGATCTATTGGGTGTTTAATCCCTTTGGTTTATAATATTAAGAATATATTCTCTTTATTGATCCTTTGGCTTTATAATATTAATCTCTTTATTTTATTATATTAATAACCCCTTGGGTTTATAATATTAATAATCCCTTGGGTTTATAATATTAATGGCCCTTAGGTTTATTAATCCCATGAGTTTATAATAATAATAATCCCTTTGTTTTATACTGTTAATAATTTCTTGGGTTTATGCTATTAATAATTCTTTGGATTTATCATAATCATTTGGGTTTATGCTATTAATAATTCCTTGGGTTTATAATATTAAACCATTGGGTTTATTAATTCATTGCATTTATTCCCTTGCGTTTATAGTATTCATCCCTTTGGTTTATAATATTGATCTCATTTGTTTATAATATTAATAATTCCTTGGGGTTATCAATGCCTTAGGTTTATAATATTAATCCCTTGAGTATATTAGTTCCTTGGATTTTAACATTAATCTCTTTGGTTTAATATCCCTTGGGATTATTGATGTATTGGTCTTAAAATATTAATCCCTTGGGTTTATAATATCAATAATCTATTTAGTTTATCATATTATCGATAATATTATTATATTATTATCGATAATAAAATATTTCACTCACTCTCAAATATAGATAACATATTTTAATGTCCATGTGAAATAACATTTTTACTCTCAATTATAAATAAAATATTTTAATATCCATGTAAAACAATATACTTTTGTATCCACTTTAAAAAATAGTTAAAATAATTAAAGTTTTATTTTATATTTTTAGAGAAGATATATAATTCTTATACGTTTAAAAAAAAATCAATATAATGACTTGTATAAACTATTTGAATGTTAACTATTCTATTGAATTGAATATATACACAAGTTTAATTGATTGTAATAAAATATTTTAAAATTCAAAGAAGGTATTTATTTCAATATAAACTTAAATAAAGAGAAAATATTTTAAAATATTATATTCATTTGTAGTCTATCTAAGGTTTGGAGTTTTTTGGTCATATTTTATGTCTAATTTTCCCATGATCCTATAGGGATTTGTTGGAATCACAAGTTTGAGTTTTGAATTCTTCATAATCTTCAAGCCATAGGAGTCTTTTAAGGTGCTCAATCGATATACACATTAAATAAAACTCATTTTGAACAACAAAGATCATGATTTGACCAAAAATTGTTTTGTTGTATTCCTACCAAAAACTTCAAAACATATAATACATAAGCAATGCCTTATTTTAATGTTTAATTCCCACCAAAGACTCCAAAACTTATAAGAATTAGGAAATGCATTATTTTAGATTTTAATTTTGTATTCCCACCTAAAACAATTAAAACAAAACAATTTCATTTATTTCCTAAATAAAGATGTCTAATAGCATACTCTAACTAATAGACAAAATGATCATTTTTCAAGGTATTTTTCCAAGTCAATTTTGCATAAATGTGGTAGAGAGTTTTAAGAATTATAACTTGAAGTTGTTTAATTTGCAACATTAAAGTTTTATTGGCTTATTTGGAGTGTTGAATCTATTTATGCATTTAAAAACTCATTTTAAACAACAAGAAATCACAATCTCACCAAAAGTTGTATGGCCATGCTTGATGTGAAATTCACTCAATTTTTAATTTGAAATTAATATATGATATTTAAATTTTTTTATTGTTAATTAAAAAATTCATTATGGGTCATAAATAAAATATGTTAATATTAGTAAATAACTAAAAATATATTAATAATAAGAAAAACTTTTTAATTTGAACAAGATAGCCCATAAATATATATTTTAATGGCCATCTTAAATAAAAATTTTCAATTTCAACTCTCTATATATATTATATATTATATATGTTAAAACAAAATTACAAAGATATTATATAAAGCAACTAGGAAAAAAAGTTTTATGGTTAAAATATTAGTAAAAAAATGCATTCAAAAATGCAATTTAAGCAATGAAATATCTCTCACATCAAGAGATTTGATCCCTCTAAACACTAGCTATATTACTAACACAAAGGTTTAATTGATAAAAATTATCAAGAGAAATACTTATGTTTAAATAAATAAATTTATTTATTTACTTATTTTAGCATATTATATTTATTATAATTATTTTTTTGGGTTAATTTTCTCATAAACTTTTTTAAATCTTGAGTTTGAGTGGTTTAATTTGCAAAACTTAAATTATCCAAAAAAATTCTTGGTATTAAATATATTTATACATTCAAAAATACATTTTGGTAACAAAAATTGGAAATTTGTGTGGCATTATTCAAGAGCAAGGACCATTTTATTTAAGACTCAATCTATGTGTAATTCATTCAATTTTTAATATAAAACTAATATATGATATCTAAAAATTATTAGATTAATTAAAAAATTCAATGTGAATCATAAATAAAATATGTTAATATGTTGGATTAAGTAATATTGATGAGTATTTAATAATATAGTAATGTGAGAGTAATAAATAAATATTATATTTGGTTAAAAATACATTATGTAGATATTATATAAAGCAATTAGGAAAAAAGTGCTATGTTATTTTTTTATTTTTTTTGTAAACTTGGCAAGACTACATCTTCATCATGTCCAATATATCACTCTGATCAAGGCATAGAATTGAAATGATGACTTCACATCAAGGAATGTCTTAAGAGAGTACTCAATCATAAGCTATGTTATTACAGAGGACCAGTGTTATGTTATTTTTAATTTTCATTCAAAAAATACAATTTAAACAATGAAAAAAAATATATATATATATATATATATATATATATATATATATATATATATATATATATATATATATATATATATCACACAAAAGAATCAAAAATACTTTATCAAGTTTTGGACATCAAAAATATTTGATCTTTCTAGACACTAGCAAGATCATCAAAAATAATTATTTATAAAAAAATAAATTATCAACAACAAAAAGGTTTACTAGAACAAAATCATCACAAAGCAATACTTATGTTTAATATAATACTTTTTACATTAATTTTCTCATCTTATTTTTTTTTAATTTATATTTATATTATTAAATTATAAATTTTCATTTTCAATTTAATAATAATTAACTAAACTAATCAAACTGACAATTTCTAAACTAAATTAATAAAAGAGTTAATTTTTTATATATATAAAACCATTGAGTTAGTTTTTATCCTTTTCTAAATTTTAGTAACATAAATGTATAATAAAATAAATGTTTTCATGTTTATTATGATTGATATTTATGGTTAATTAATTGTGGAAAGTTTCCAATAGTTTGTGGTCAATTAATGGAATATATGCTTTCTCTAAATACTTATTAATGATTGTAGTGTGTTAGAGAGTTTGTTAGGTTGCATTGATTTTTAATAAATTTAAAAAATTAGATTCATGCCATATGAAAAGATTTGTCGGGCTTAAATCACATTAGAATGACTCTTTTTGAACCAATCAATGTGGTTCCTTACTATGAACCACACTCGTTGGCATGATTTAAGCCCAAAAATATTCTCATAAAAACAAATAAATTTGTTAACTATATCAAATATTTTTAATGTGATTATACTAATATATTATTCTAGCCTTCTTAATTTTTTTTCCTTTTTTTTCTAAAACTAATAATAATAATAAATTCAATCAAACAAACAAACTCTGATGCAATACACTATCGAGCCCGCTCATGTTTCCATTAAAAGTATTAAATCTATTAAATGTGTATATTGGTACAGGTGGGAAAATTGGTATTCGATCAAATTTACCAGCAAAAGTATCGTGTGGATCTTGATCGATAATGGACCACACTCTATAATTCTCAAAATGGTATAGTTCTACGAACAAATCTCCCTCCCTATGATATTGTTCTCAATAATCTCTTCCTTCAGATTTGACTGCAAGTGAGCGAGACTAAGATCGGCTTCGGCTCCTACTACGGCTGCGGCGCACGCTTTGGCTACCGTTTCTGTAACTTCGAATGTTATCCATTGAGCGTGAAACTGATCCATGCATCACAGAATTATTTCCGCTTGTGCTGTAGTTGGGGTTTCGCCTTGGACTTCGGTTTCGACTCCTTGAGCGGCTGCGGCTGCGGCCATAACCACAGGTGGGACTATTGGAAATGCTTCTCTTCGGCTCAGGCTTATACTCACAAACCCTAATAAAAGCAGCCCCCTCAGAAAATGCTTTCTTGAACTCGGAGTGATCAAGATATGTGATAGCATTTTTCATGTGATCATAATTCGTGTAGTTCACAATTCCAGACGTGCCGCTGCTGTCACGAAAAACTTGAGAATACCAAACATCACCGGCTCGTTGCATATGGTCTTCTAGGTCCTGCCACGAAGCCGATGGCGGCAGCCCAGTAACATGGACGCGATACTTTGATCGTTTAAACACCTCGCTACTTCGCCCCCGACGATTAGCAGAGAAATCAGTTGATGAAACTTGGCCATGGTCACCACTGGCAACCTCAACTCGTAATTGGTTGCCATAAAGATTACAGCCGTCGCGACAACGAACAGCTTCCTGTGCATCACAAGCATCCTCAAACACAACGAAACAATATCCAGCTGGATGACTCCTCACATCAATATCAACGATCCGCCCATACTCCTCAAATAGGTCTTCAACTTCCCTTTCCGTAATATTATGAGGTAGATTCCCCACATATAAAGTTTGACAGCTCATTGTTGACGCGTTAACCCTAACTGTAAAATCCTGGATATGTGTAGAACTTGCACAACCCTTACTTGTAAAGACCTAGGAATCTTATCAAGATAGTACTGTGACACTTTGTTTATATCATCGCTTTAAACTTTAAAATGTTGAGAGTTTAGATTTAGATAGAGTGTCAAATCTATAAATAGTTATGAAAGAAAGAACTGCTATATATGTTTAGCAAAGCCGACAACAATGCCATAGAGCTGCCTAAATACGATAAGAGCACTGAATGACATAATTGTGTTCATACTTTGTATAGATGCTTTGATGTTGCAGTATTCAGTAATAAGTCTGTCTGAAGATATCTTTTAGAAGCTATCAACATCCCAACGGAGTCCTCTTTTTTTACCATTAGACATTTCACTGGACTTCATGATTTATTTATTTTGAAGTGTTTGGGTTGGGAAAGGCCTATTTATTTGGAAGTTTTTGTGCTGAGAGGGGTATTTTATACTTTAAAATAGATGATGTGTAATTTTTAATCTCAACTAGTTTAATTTTTCATAGAGATTTCTTTATTTTAAAATAAAAAATGTTTACTATAATAAAATAATAATAATAATAGTTATTTTTGCTTAATTTTAAACAAAATTATTATAAAACATCAATAATCATCTTTATATTCTCATAAAACAATGCTTACTATAATAAAAAAAATAAAATTAATAGCCACCTCTCCTTAATTTTAAATAAAAAAATTATAAAACATCAATAATTACAACCTAGTATAAAGATAAAATTAATAGCCATGTTTGCTTAATTTTAAATAAATAAAAATTATAAAACATCAATAATCTTACTTTACAACATTGAATAAAGCAGATATAAAAATATTTTACTCTTAAAATATGTTAACGATCATGTGAAATAACATACTATCAGTTTTAAAAAGTGTTTTCGGGGAAGCTGAAGAGAAAATTAAACTCACATAGCTACCACTCTAAATATTGTCCTTTGACCTTTTTCAAAAAAAATAGCGTTAACCGGCTAGCTACCACTCTAAATATTGTCCTTTAAACACTTTTCAAAAAAAACTTATTCAAAAAATATAACATTATTAATCTACTTATAGATGGATCAAACAAAAATTATTCTCAAAAACTTGTGTTATTATTATTCTACGTTGTATTATTATTATTCTACTTATAGATTGTCTCAATGTTATCACTACAATTCTATATATTGGAACAAATAAAACTCACTAGAAAGATGAAAATTAAGAAAAATAAAGTACATATTCTTCAAATGATCAAAGTTGAGTACTACTGCTCCAAAATCATGTCGTGTCACAACATCATATGGGAAACAAAGGATATAAGATATCATCTCTGGTGTCACAACATAGTATGGGAAACAAAGGATATAAGATTTATGTGGGTAAACGAAACAAGAAAAATAGTTGCAACATAGTATAGTCTCTTTCTCTATGGCTAATTAATAGATTAAAATAATGCAGTATCTATATTTTGTTATTATTCGAAAATGATTCATTTTTGTAATCTATCATTTTTCTCGCCTCCACACAAGCTGCCTTCGTAGCTCCACATTCCACAATTTGTCACCTTTTTTTGGTAGCTATCGAATTAAAGCAGTGCAAGATGCTTAATTTCCACAATCATTAATGTGATTAGCTACAGTTTTTAAATGCACTATATCAAATTTAAACAATTTGACATGTACACATTTTCTGGTAGGTTGGTGTAATCTCCATAACATCTATACACTATGCAGAGTGTGGAAGAGGAAAAAAGCTTTCTCCACACCTATGCACTCTATACAATGTGACTATCACTACCAAAATCAAGCTCACACCACCAACGTTTGAGGTCTGGTTTCCATTCACAGTTTAACCTCAACATTTAGGCTTCATATAAAAGCTCAAATCCTTCTCGGATTGCAAATAACCATTAAGACTAATACCATTAAACATCGTATATTATTTAGAGCATTGTATTGGTTAATCTCCATGTATGTGCTTGACTATCCTACCAACACGCAACTCGCACCACCAATATTCGATGTATAATTTTGATTCATAGTTTAACACCAATGTTTAGGCTTCATATAAAATCGCAAAGCCTTCTCGAATAGCAAACGTTATCTCCAAACATTTTGTTTATGCAATGGGGAAAGCGGAGGTGTGAAGGTGTGTTTATATTTCTAATTGCATTTCTTCACACCTCCACACTCCACATCATGTAAACAAAATTCCTAGAGACATGCGGAGAATTTAATGGTAATGCAGGCAGACCATAGTGACGGTGAAACTTTGTTGGAATTGTACTGAGAAATGTGATTTATGTTAAGAATGTGAAATTGAGTATACTTGGGTTATAATGATTTTTTTGCCATAATTGCAACCGCAATCTTGGGTCATTCTCATCATTGAAATTTTCTTCAACAAGAATCAAGAATCTGAATGTTGGGGTATTTTGAACTTTGTTACTTACCTTTTATGGCTTTTTGCATAGAGCTTCAAGTGATTTTGATCGTTGCAACTTATGAGGCACTTTTGGGTTTTTTCAGAGGAGCTTCTAAAGCATTTCTTTATCACTCGGTGTCTCACTATTGAGAGGTAGAGGGCTATAATATAATAATGATGTCGAATAATAAACTATATTCATGATTTTTTCTACTCATTTTTTAATTTAAAAATGTCATGTAGTTTTGCAATCTTTAATAAAGTTTTTTTTTTTAATAGAAATATCGCACACGTTTTAAAATTGTTTCAGAGTGATTGAGCCCAACTAAACTGGATTGAGGATTAATTCTCGATAATTAGAACGCATGAAGGTTGTGAGTCCCATTGGTATAAGCGGAATTGTCATGGGTAATGTGCAAAAGAATGTCATAATTTAGGACCATACGTTTGTCTAATTAGATTGTCATGTTTTTCAGCCATAATCAAATGAGAAATTCTGTACATGCCATTGTTTTATGATATTATACTGAAGTATAATATATGCATTTTCATTGGATTATTGATTGTGTGAGATAAATGTAGAGTTTAGCTGGATTTTTTATCTTTCAGAAAGGAAATGTGGAACTTTATAATTGCAGATGCGAGCTAGGGCCATTATAATCATTTAAATTTTAATTGAAAATAATTTAAAAATAAAGTACTTTGGATTTTTGGTGACTCTAAAGAAGCTAGTATCCAACTATGTTCATTTCATTTCAATTCATTTTTTCGAAGGCACGACATCTTTTTCCTTTTTTTTCTTCTTTTTTTTTTCTTCTTTCTTCTGTAGAAACAGTTTGTGCAGGAATTTGTGTCCCTTGCTCCGCACTTGAATTTCCTACATTCTCCAAATATTTGAACACCTATTATCAAATGCACCTATTATCGAACATACAACATCTTTTGCTATGGCGCTCCGATGCTCACAAGGGACCTTCAATTTTGATACTCAAAATGTTGCTAGTTTTGGTGAAGTTGAATGCCATGTAACATCATCCCCTGGCATCATAAGTGGAAGATTTATAGGGCTTTGAAACCAATAATAAAATGCTCAGCCACTTATTATTTCTTCTTCCTTGTGATCACTAGTGTTCGATCTCCTTTCTCCGTCATCCTTTTCTATTCGCTTGGCTTTATTTCATCCTATGTTCAACTACTTAAATTTTCCTCTTTATTAATCTAAAGGAAATGACTAGAGTCATGATGAATGGTTACATAGGTATAAGGTAGAGCTAGAACACAAGTTCAAAAGAAAAAATAACTTATCGGTCATATGCAAGAAATACACTAGAGAAGACCAAATTTTGAATACATAAAGGCCAAAGCTATTAATTTTTTCATGCCTTTAAACAATAATTTTTTCATGCCTTTAAACAATAAGTTGCCAACCACAGCTGCCCCTATTTCTATAGGGGAAAGCATAATATTGACTATGGGAATTTTATGTTTTGTTTCCCATGAGGATGTAGGATGCATCTTATAAATAGAGAAACACCATAATCAGTTCGTGAAATGCAATCCAAGTTAGTGTGTATGCAATGTGTCATAGAGCTTTCCACCTAGAGTGAAGTAATTTTCACACTTGTTACAGATATCTCTGGGCTAAATTTTTTAGGGTGACCCTTATTTCTCGTATGCCTAAACTTGCAATATACCCAAGATTTACATCTGGGACATACTACCCTCTTATGTCTGAAAATCTCCTCCATGCTATACTACTAAAAGCATTTAAAGAAAATATGTGCAAAGTTGGAGCAAAATTAGATGCAAAAATGAAAAGGGTAGCTCCATTATATATATATATATATAGAGAGAGAGAGAGAGAGAGAAACAACAGTGAATCTTTTCCATGTTATACTATTGAAGGCATTCAAAGAAAAATATCTGCAAAGTTGGAGCAAAATTAGATGCAAAAATGAAAACGGCAGTGGTGGGCTCTAGCATTGTACCAATAATCCTACAACTCCTGGAACTCCCTTCTCTAATTTTATCAACCCGATAGTTCGTAGCAAACTTGGAAGCGACGGTGCTGTATGCACAAGTACTAGCTCTTCCCGCACCTGTCACTTGGTCAGCTGGCACAAGTCCACTAGGAGCTTAATCCAACTTCTATGAGCTCTTAGAAGAAGCTTTTTAATTGATGGATGAAAGCTAACTCGAAGGAAGCTAATTTAATTGCAAAAAGAAACTGAAAGCCAAAAAGAAACCCAAACCCTAGCAAACCCTAATTCTACCAGCTAGTCCTACTGACACAAAGGAGAGCATGCAAACTACTGAAAGAGATGCCATTACTTCTATGAAGGTAAAATACATATGTCTAGACTACCTCTATCTGAAGAAAACATCTTTTTGTATTTTTGATTAAGTTGTTGGAATTATCATGCATGTGCTTTTAACTATTTTTGACTGTGCACAGGTGGATCAAGGAGGAGAAATGCTTGGAAGAGGTCGGGAAGGTTCAGAGAGGGTCTAAGGAGTCCCTAACACCCTTCCAGAGAGTTTCACAGAGTTTGGCTATCAAGAAACCTCATTCGTGAGCTTCTACAGGAAGTCTGCACGGGTTCTACAGGATGTTTAGGATTTCTACAGGATGTTCTGTAATCTTTCTACAGGATGTTCAAAAATGGGGTTTTGAAGCATGGATGGAGGAAAAAGGGTGGAGGAATGAGTATGGAGGTGAAATAGGGGTGTAGGGGAGTTCAAGACTTGGAGGATGGAGTTGAGGAGTGGTGTAGATGGTGAGATCTGTTCAAGGAGGGATGAAACGATGTTGCACAAGAATATGAGAATCATGGCAAAGTAAGCAGATGAGGCAAACGTAAGGTAAGGGTTCTAAGTGAAGGGTGAAGCAGGTAGGTTGGATGGAGTATGGGCAGTTAAGGAAGGATAACAGGTACTCTGCAAGTGGTTTTTCAAACTAAACAAACAAACACTTATAAAACCTATGACCTAGTTACTTCACTCTAATCTGACCTAACAGCAAAAGGAAAGGAACAGAAGTTTATTTGCAGGGAAACCATGTGAAACAACTATGCAACTAAGCAATCATAAACCTAAACATGCATCCAAAATTGATATCAAGTTCTGCAAATGAGATTCGAACACTAATAATTGCATGGTGAAGCAAAGAATGTGTTTTTGTGGGCAGCAAGGTTACATTGGTCCCAGCTCATGATTCCACTGAAGGGGAGGTGAGATCCAAAGTAATTGGTAGCCTTTTTCTGAATATATTCCATGTGATTAACCTATCAAGTAAATCTGAACATGAAGAAAAATTTTAATCATCGAAAGCAACCTAAATAATAACACAATATTTAAATCTAAATAGCAGATTTTATTCTAAGAATGCAGCGAAAGCACATAAATATAAACAAAGGAGGTACTGGGCGCTTGGGATGGGCCCAACCCCAAGAGCTACAACCTCCTAAGAGAGATTTAGAGCTAGTTCAAAGCTGGATTCATCTTTATTGAGCAAGAAAATAAGAGTTACATCAAAATTGTCCACAAGGGAAACTTGAAAATGAGCTAAAAGCAAAGCTAATCTATTGCCTAAAAATTGAACTACAAAATGACTAACTACTCGCTAGCTAAAATGACTAACCACTAGCTCCCCAAAATGACTAACCACTAGCTAACCAAAATGAGGCCCTAAGCCTTCTTATTTATACAAATTGAGGACCCCAACAGTCCTTCTAAACTTTAGGGACTCGGCTGCCCAAAACTTGTAGTTAACAGCAGTCCTACTTGACTTGCTTGGCTGCCCTTGTGTTAATTGATTTGGTGGCCCTTGAACTCTGATCTGATGGTGGAGAATTCGAGGTAAGGGCCCATAAATGAAGGGGACACCTTCCTACAAATCCTCTCCCTTGTTCTCCCACGAATTTGGCTGCCAAGTGCTCATTAAGACCTTCAATTTTGTCTCCAAATTGACCAAAAAGGATACACAAAGCACCCATTAGACTTGTTGGCATAATGACTAACCCAATTCACTCTATTAGCATAAATATAATCAAAAACATACAATAAACTAATGAGAATGGTGGATTAAGTCGAATTATGAGGTTGAATGAGCCCAAATAATTATCCATTTTTGGGGCTCATCATCACCCCCTACTGAAAGTATTGCTCATCCTCTGAGCAACCAATCTATCTCCTCATCTTTGATGACCTTGGTGGCCTCCTTGTCATGCCAAGCTTCTGAAGTGATGTCCTCTTCTTTGTCATGAAACCATGCTTTTCTCTTTGCTTCTTCCCACTGCCTGTGCTTCTTTTCCTAGAGAATTCTAAACTTTGGTACGATTGTGCAAGTATCTTCAATATGATGGTGGCAATGGTGGTGAAAGGAAATGAAACCAGTGGAGGATGGAAGAAAAAAGTGGTTGCATGCCTCCTCAACAGACTTCAAGCTTCAAATCCCTCTCCATAATTGATTATGGTCTGCCCAAAGGCTTCTACAGGATGTTTCTGGTAAAAATACAGAACTTCCTGTAGAAAGTCCTGTAGCTTCCTGTAGAAGGTTGAACCATGACTAAATTGTGTCTGAACCCTGAAAAAAATGAGTGTTCATGGAGGGGATGGATGTGCTTAGGGTGGCCAGCACAGGTGCTGCCTCCCTAGCTAAAATCTCAACCAATTTTCTCCTTCTGCTGCCCTTTCCCCAAACTTCCTGTAAAAACAGTTCTCTGTCTTCGTGTCCAAATAGTCTGCTGGCTTCCTGTAGAGCCAATTTTTTCTAATTTGGCTTGCTTGGCTGGGGGTGCCTTCTCCTTGACCTGTGTTGTGGTTTCCTTGGGTGTGTCCCTACTTGTTTGGCCTTTTTCAATCTTCTCTGCACGTGCTTGCAACCGCTTCTCCCTTGGCATTTGTGTTTTTACTTCACCCACAGCTTTGGCCTCAACAACTTGTCCTTTTCCCTAATTCCTCTTCTTATTCCTTCTGTGGTGGTCTTTCTTGTGTTTCTTTTCCACTGGCTTTCTCTTCTAATGAGTGGTGGGGTAAGCTTTACGGTCAACCCTTTGAAATCCACAGTTGCTAATGTTTTTGATTTGGCCTGCAGGAACTTAAGGAACTCCTCTGTGATTTCATCATCATGACCTTGAATTTTATCACAGAAGGTCATCCGCTTTGCATAGGTAAACAGGTCTACCACCTCAGGAGTTTCTCTCAACTTCTTGGAATCCGAGGGTTCCTTTCTGATAAACCCTCCAGGCATGGTGAGAATACCCTGTTTCCGACTTGAGCTCTGGTTAGAATGGAAATTCAGATGTGGCTTTCCTCCTTGGTTCTCAGGACAAGATTTCTCTATTGTTTGTATCTCTCCTTTCACCAATTCTCTGGTTATAATACTGCTGCCACCCAAAAATAAACTTTTCACAAGGAATTAAGCCCTCACAGATAGAGTGCAGAGCCACTTTTCACACTAACCATATAACAATCACAAAAAAAAGTAGTTTATATGTGCACAGGTGAGCGTTACAATGGTTTGTCATTAAAATGGGGAGAGTTTTCTGGCAGGAACCATGGAGGTGAATATGACGCAGCACCATTCAAAAGAAATTCTGTGTATTATATAAGCAAAACACTGTCTGGACCCACAGGCATATTGGTTCTAATTGTCCCCATTTCAACCAAGCTAGTTCACCACCTTTCGAAATATCATGCATGGGAATGGTGTTTTTGAGCCTACCTTTCTTCAAGCTCCAAACTTGATGAAGAAAAACTCAGGCTCCTCTGCTTCAGAAGGATATAACGTACTTCCTGTAGAAGACCCCTCCCGTTTCCTGTAGAATGTTATTCTGCCTTTGAGTGAGCCCGATACACTAGAGAAATTCGAACCAGGCCGCAAAGCTCAGTGGAGGACGATAGGTTAACCAATTGTGGGAGCAGAGGATGCATACTTCAGCTAAGAATGTTGCAAGTGCAAATTAATCAGCGAATGGAGAGAGTCAGCCGAGCATTTTTAATTGTGGAGTGATTTGTGGTGAGGTGGCAGAGACATGCGTTGGCCCATGCAAACTGTTGGTCCCCTGCAGTGCTTAACTACTTTTTCTCTGCCTGTAATTTCGTCCATCAATCACGCTGAAGTTTAACTGTCCATTACTACTTGTTTTCTAATTCCCTCTTAAGATGGCTAAGCGCACGTGTCTCATTCACCCACCGAGCGCTATTGAACTGGATGACGGTGGTCAGTTAGCTGGCCACTGATTTTTTTAATCCCGACCATCTCATTGCTCATGCAGTTTCTAAATTACATTCATGCAATCAGAGGAATGAGTTTCAGTCACGTACCTGGAAGTCCAATGGCTGCTGTGAGGTGTTGTGGCCTGTCATTTGCTGCATGCACTGGTTTTTGCGGTTTCATGTGGCTTGGCTGCTGATTTTTTTTGGTTGTTTTCCTTGTGCAGGTGTCCTCTGACCAGATCTAAGCTACAAGCATTTGTTTCCACGTTCAAATCTGCAACTTCAAGCTGCTGCTGCTGAATTTCACAGGACCAGAACTTGTTTTCGCCATTGCTCCCAAACGGTAAACCGGATTGATCTGAAACTTGTTGAGCGCATTCCTATCATCATTATGCACCTCCCATAGCAAAATCGTGATCAATGGATGCACATATTTCGAGAAAAATGGAAAATGGCTGAAGATTTCAGAGATCAATTTCTCGGAAACCGTGCATCGGAATCGGCTGAAACTGCTTGGGTAGGTTACTATCACCCATATGCATATCCCCATGAAACAGGTTTTGAAACGGATGCACGGATATGGAGAAAATGCAAAAATGGCTGATGATGATGGAGGCTGATTTCCTGGAAACCGTGCACCGGAATGACCTGAAACTACTCGAGCATGTTTCCATCATCCCTATACAATTCTCTGTAAAACGGTTTTTCAAATTGATGCATGGTTTTCAAGTTATGGCAAAAACAAATTTTCTTCTATGTATTTTCTCTTCAAAGCATTTTGCAAGTTTTTGCATGGAAAGAAAAACTGAGCTTGGGCTGTGATGCAGGTATGGAGATGATGGAGGAGGAGTTTGAAGATTGCAGGAGGACTTCTGAACACTTGAGGAAGCTACCATGTTCGCCAAACCACCTTTTTGAAATCCATTTCTAGCTTCCTACAATTTCTATAGGAACTTCCTGTAGAAGCACAATGAAGAAGCACAATGAGGTGGAAAAGATGATGGAAAAGGGTGAGGAATGGGAACATGGATGCTTGCGGGCATAACCAATGGATTCCAAGCTTTAGATCCCCTTCCAAAATCAAATCTGGCTCGCTTGAAGGTTCTACAGGATGTTTCCTGTAGAAATATAGAACCTCCTCTAGAAGGCACAAAAACTCCTTTGTCTTTGTTTTGAGTGATCCTCCTGACCTGCAATGTCATTGCTGCAACCTGAAATTATTCCATGGGAATTAGATTTATTTTTCTTTTTCTTTTTCTCTTTTTTTTTTTTTTTTTGAAAAACAACTAGGGCGCCTCATGGAGGTTTTCACCCTAATTGCCTGCCCTCGGTGCCTCCAAGGGAGGTTTTCACCCAGAGCTCTTATTCTCTTTTCTCTTTTTTTCCCAACCCATTGACCGCCTCATGGAGGTTTTCAATCAATGAGCCAATCTAAGGCACCTCCGAGGAGTTTTTCACCTTAAATTTATATTTTCCACTTTTTTCATTTTTTCTTTTTCTTTTTTCTCTTTTTTTTTTCTTTTTTTTTTCTTTTTTCTACCCTACCCTACTTGAAGAACAAAATCGTTCTCAAGTATAAGAATACTTCCAATGGAGCCATGTGCACATCGAGATTAGAGATAAACTGATGTGGAAGCTTGAAATGCATGCTTTGACAGCTATCCGGATCTCAGAGACCAAATGATTTGACTTTGAAGGGATCAAACATAGCTGAAGAAGAGAGTACTGCTGCAACTTAGTGACCTTGTGAAACCATATCTCAATATAGCTTTGATATCCTTGGTCTTTTTGCTGATCTAGGTCATGTTTCATGTCACTTTCTACTATGAATTCCTCATCTTCCTCTTTTTGTTGATCTTTCTCTTGAATACATGGAAGATTTGACGGTAACCATGAGGGAACTCTCTCGATCTCTGATTTTGATGCCTTCTCTTCATCAAGTGCGGCCCATGGTTCTCTGATCTTTTCTTTTGAATCTTCTTCTGCTGGATGTGGTCCTTCAATGCTTGCAATATAGTCTCTTTTTTGCAATACTCTTCCTGAGCTATGGTGAAGATCATTGAGCTCAAGAGGAGTTGTTCGGACATGTTGTGCCTCAGCTTTGCAATTAGGTTGAGCTATTCCAATGTGCGGGTTTGGAAATGGTGGTATGGGTAGCTGAGTGGGGGTGTATATTTGAGATGGATGTGGATGGGGTTGTGGTTGGGTAGGCATTTGGGGCTGCCTTGGTGGAGGAGGAGGCAATGGTTGTGGATGAGCAGGTGGTGGAGGAAAATGAGCGGGATGAGAGTTGTACTGGGGCCTCCACCCCTGATAAGGTGCATTCCACTGAGGTTGTGGCTGAGCATAAGAGTGAAACGAATGAGCAACTGGTTGGGCATAATATGGATCTGTGAAGGAACAAGGAGGAGGTGTGAACCAGGAAGGATGAGCAGGGGGACCCCGAGAAGGCATGAAAGTGGCTTGATAGGGGTCATAATAGGTCTCGTGTGTCCCTTGCAGTTCCTGCTGGTAAGATCTAGGTCCATGCGGCTTCCTTTGGTTCATATAATAGAGTGATTCAGTGGCTCCTTTGGCTCTCTGATATGCATCTTTGATTCTGGGTAAGGAAGGGCACTGATCTGTAGGATGGTATTTTTCACAGATGAAACACACTTCTAGGGAGTGCATTGGACATTCGTTCCTAGGATGCTTTCTAGTGCACCTGGGACAAAAGATGACCAAAGCCCTCTTGGCTTCCTCTTGCTTCTTTTGGATCCACAGGGTATCCAATTGCCTGGCAAGAAACTGCCTCATATCACTCTTGAAATCTTCTATCTGATCTTCAAATTCATCTTTGGACAAGGGACTACTCCCAACATTTCTGCTTGTAGCCATTTGCTCCAGAGGAATGGTTTCTTCTTCTTCTTCCCTTGAGGTTCTTCAAATATGTCTTGTTGTCCACCTAAGGGTTCTTTAATCACAGCCATCGAAAAACAGAGAAGGTTGACTGTGTGAAGCAGTGGGGGCATTGTGCAATCATTTTTCTAACTTATCTCTACTCCTACAAGGCATCAAATGAAATATTTTTGGTTGATTTTTTCTTTTTTTCTACTTTTACCTACAAAAACTAAAATAGATTGAACTGCAACTAACTATCTTGCTGAAATGAAAATGCGGAACTGAAATGAAAGCACGAAAGGACTAATCTATTTTGCTCAAATGAAATTGCAGGAACGAAATGCTAGTCTACGCTTGCAGAATTGAAATGCTAATCTACGCTTGCAAAATTGAAATTGCGGAATTGAAATGCTAATCTACGTTTGCAGAATTGAAATTGCGGAATTGGAATGCTAATCTATGAAAGTAGGAAATATCTACTCTACTTTTGCAGAAATGAAATGAAATAAACTACTTAGCAGAAGGTTGTAGTGGAAAATAGAAGAAAAGCAGCAATCACCAATACTCTGACGCTTCCCCGGCAACGGCGCCAAAAAGATGGTGGGCTTCATCATTGTAGCAATAATTCTACAACTCCTAGAACTCCCTTCTTTAATTTTATCAACCCGGTAGTTCGTAACAAACTTGGAAGCGACGGTGTTGTATGCACAAGTACTAGCTCTTGCCGCAGCTATCACTTGGTCAGCTGGCATAAGTCCACTAGGAGCTTAAGCCAACTTCTATGAGCTCTTAGAAGAAGCTTTTTAATTGATGGATGAAAGCTAACTCGAAGGAAGCTAATCTAATTGCAAAAATAAACTGAAAGCCAAAAAGAAACGCAAACCCTAATTCTACCAGCTAGTCCTACTGACGCAAAGGAGAGCATGCAAACTACTGAAAGAGATGCCATTACTTCTATGAAGGTAAAATACATGTGTCTAGACTACCTCTATCTGAAGAAAACATCTTTTTGTGTTTTTGATTAAGTTGTTGGAATTATCATGCATGTGCTTTTAACTATTTTTGATTGTGCAAAGGTGGATCAAGGAGGATAAATGCTTGGAAGAGGTTGGGAAGGTTCAGAGAGGGTCTAAGGAGTCCCCAACACCCTTCCAGAGAGTTTCACAGAGTTTTTCTATCAAGAAACCTCATTCGTGAGCTTCTACAGGAAGTCTGCAGGGGTTCTACAGGATGTTTAGGATTTCTACACGATGTTCTGTAATCTTTCTACAGGATGTTCAAAAATGGGGTTTTGAAGCATGGATGGAGGAAAAAGGGTGGAGGAATGAGTATGGAGGTGAAATAGGGGTGTAGGGGAGTTCAAGACTTGGAGGATGGAGTTGAGGAGTGGCATAGATGGTGAGATCTGTTCAAGGAGGTATGAAACGATGTTGCACAAGAATATGAGAATCATGGCAAAGTAAGCGGATGAGGCAAATGTAAGGTAAGGGTTCTAAGTGAAGGGTGAAGCAGGTAGGTTGGATGGAGTATGGGCAGGTAAGGAAGGATAACAGGTACTCTGCAAGTGGTTTTTCAAACTAAACAAACAAACACTTATAAAACCTATGACCTAGTTACTTCACTCTAATCTGACCTAACAGCAAAAGGAAATGAACAGAAGTTTATTTGCAGGGAAACCATGTGAAACAACTATGCAACTAAGCAATCATAAACCTAAACATGCATCCAAAACTGATATCAAGTTCTGCAAATGAGATTCGAACACTAATAATTGCATGGTGAAGCAAAGAATGTGTTTTTGTGGGCAGCAAGGTTACATTGGTCCCAGCTCATGATTCCACTGAAGGGGAGGTGAGATCCAAAGTACTTGGTAGCCTTTTTCTGAATATATTCCATGTGATTAACCTATCAAGTAAATCTGAACATGAAGAAAAATTTTAATCATCAAAAGCAAGCTAAATAACAACACAATATTTAAATCTAAATCGCAGATTTTATTCTAAGAATGCAGCAAAAGCACATAAATATAAACAAAGGAGCTACTAGGCGCTTGGGATGGGCCCAACCCCAAGAGCTACAGCCTCCTAAGAGAGATTTAGAGCTGGTGCAAAGTTGGATTCATCTTTATTGAGCAAGAAAATAAGAGTTACATCAAAACTGTCCACAAGGGAAACTTGAAAATGAGCTGAAAGCAAAGCTAATCTATTGTCTAAAAATCGAACTACAAAATGACTAACTATTGGCTAACTAAAATGACTAACCACTAGCTCCCCAAAATGACTAACCACTAGCTAACCAAAATGAGGCCCTAAACCTTCTTATTTATACAAATTGAGGACCCCAACAGTCCTCCTAAACTTTAGGGACTCGGCTGCCCAAAACTTGTAGTTAACAGCAGTCCTACTTGACTTGCTTGGCTGCCCTTGTGTTAATTGATTTGGTGGCCCTTGAACTCTGATCTGATGGTGGAGAATTCGAGGTAAGGGCCCATAAATGAAGGGGACACCTTCCTACAAATCCTCTCCCTTGTTCTCCCACGAATTTGGCTGCCAAGTGCTCATTAAGACCTTCAATTTTGTCTCCAAATTGACCAAAAAGGATACACAAAGCACCCATTAGACTTGTTGGCATAATGACTAACCCAATTCACTCTATTAGCATAAATATAATCAAAAACATGCAATAAACTAATGAGAATGGTGGATTAAGTCGAATTATGAGGTTGAATGAGCCCAAATAATTATCCATTTTTGGGGCTCATCAGGTAGCTCCATTATATATATGAAAAGGGTTGGATTAACCATAACTTGAATAAGCTGGTTAATTGCAAAACACGTCAGGTCATGTGTTCACAAAATACATACGTGAACCCACAAGCTGCCTATAAATAGTAGCCTCCACTACTTCACTTGAAGTAGCATCCTCCTTCCTCTAGTAACCTGCTAAAGGAGTCTCCATGAGTTTGCTGCTCTCTATGTGGAACTTCGTTAGTATCTCATTGGAATACTTTCCCTGGGAGAAAAACAATTCCTCATCTCCTTTCCATACTTCCATACCAAGAAAGTAATGCATGAGCCTCAGGTCCTTCATATTGAATTCTCTTGCAAGATCCTCTTTACAAGATTTTATCAGCTTCTCATCACCTGTCAGAATCAAATCATCGGCATATAAAACTATAATCAACAATTTACCTTCAACCACAATATGGTAAAGGTTCACATCTGCTTCACTTTTGATGAATCCCAACCAGGTTAAATAGTTGTCAATCCTGGTGTACCAAGCACAGGGTGCTTATTTTAGTCCATAAAACGCTCGCTTGAGTCTACACACATGTGACTCTTCTTTGAAGTTCTCAAATCCTTCTGGTTGCTCAATATACACCTCTTCCTAAATCATGTCATTGAGGAATGTTTTCTTCACATCTATCTGATGTATCTTCCACCCAATTTGTGTTAACAGTACTAGAATAGATTTGATTTATGAGTACCTTTCTACTGGAGCAAAGGTCTCATCTGTCATATCCCTCGTGTAACTCAACATAAAATGAGTTATGAATTAGTTACAATTCCTCACGTAACTCATCATAATTAACAGTTATGAATAAGTTATTCAGTTTCGGAACTGATCCTTAACATCCGGAACTGATTCTTGATATTAGAATGGGATGAGATCGTATATGGGGAGGCATTACTTCACATCTAGTTAATTCTCCATTACGAAATCGATGGAACCATTATTAACTGAATTTGTTTAACAGCATTGGAGATGGAGTATGCGCAAAGCAAAAAAAAAGACACCATAGTCCCACGGGCCCATATGGCAGTGGATGAAATATGAGTGGTTGCGAGCAAAACAGGGGAAGGGGTGTTGCATTGATTAATCCAGTGGTCGCCATACAAACAGGGCGCGCATTCGGAAAGAAAGACTCCGTAAGAGAGACTCCGTGTAACTGTCGCAGACCAGCGATGGAGATTGGGTGCCAACCAAGAATGTGAGCGTTTATCTGTGAAGTAACTTATCTACATTGATGGAGTTGCAGAGCAGGCGGAGTTATCCCAAGCGAAATCAAAATTGTGGATTCGCTGATTAATTCCAATTCCCGCGCCGAGGATGAATCATATGCAGTCAACCCGTTTGGGATTTTGCTTGTTCTTGGGATTTCTGGGTTTGATCGCCCTGAGCACGATAATAGCTGCAGAATTCAAACATACCCAGAAACATGTATTTGACTACTGTACGTTAAATACGTCACCAGCTGTGAAAGATGCGTGCAGACATGCCATTTTGGAGCGGTTTAAGGCAGCTGTTAATACTCACGCCAGATCTGAAGATAAGTAACTGCACTCTTTATAGAAAGAACCTTAGTGTATCTTCAGTAACTGCATTCTTATAGAGAGAATTTTAGTGCATGCATTAGAAGAATGATTGATTTTATAGGTTCTCTTTGTAAAGAGAATGGGTTAATGCATGTGGTAATGTATATGGTAAAAGATTGATTAATTTATCTCTTTTCTTGTTTAAAGAAATACTTAATGAGTCCATGCTTGTATCTTTAAAAGACTATGTCCACTGCATATATTGAAGAAGGGATATTAGGATAAGCTAATGGCTCAAAGAACAGTCATCGTGTTATGGAGATGTGTTCTTTGTATGTTAGCAAAGCTATGATAAATCTTGACCATTGTGTTGTATGTTTTTAGAAAGAAACATGGACTTGTAAACTATTGGTTAGATCTCTTAGAGAGAGATATGCACCAGTGTGAATAAGCTTTGTGTAAAGTAGAACAAGAATTTACTTGAATAGACGTACTAGTGAGTTAGTATGATTGCTTGCTCATACAGATGAGTAGATGATAAAAGATCATTTTTAAAGGTTGTTTAATGAATTATTGATAATGTATGTAATATTGTTGCCAAGCTTGTTGTCAACAGCATTGACAGGAAACGATGGCGGTTGGTGCCAGAGGAAAGTGATGTTTAATATTGGCAGGATAAGGATTATTTGTCCATGCAGATGAGTCCAAATTGCAGTATTTATGCCACAAGGATTATTGCATGTGGCGGTATGTAAATAAAAGATTACATGAAAGTTGTATTAGCTTTTAGCTAGTTATGTGATAGCTTAATGATAATTCATTGTAAAGATTTTAATACAATGGTTAAGGGATGGAATCCCTTATAATCCATTGAGTGAGGGGTGAAAACCCTCACGAGTGTTTAATAATAAGATTAAACGTTTGCTGGTTTTCACCCTACGGGGTTTCCAGGGTATATCCGTGTTCAATGGTGTGATTGATGTGATTGCCTTATGTGTCCATTGATAATGATGGGTCCTTGATGATGATGGTTCTTTATTTGTTGTGACAAGCATAATGTCTTAGTACATGAATATCTAATATGGTTAAGGATATCAAGAAAATGGATGCATGGATTCATGAGACAGTTTATGTTATTACCGTGATGGTTAAGGGTTATGCAATGGTTATGAAACTTACTGTCCTTGATGGCAATTACTTGCTGCACTAATGAATATTATTTTTAATGGTTAATGATGAATTGTGGAGTTGTGAATTGGTTAATTACTTGTGATAATTTGTGTGAAAAACTCTAACTCCCTACCTTTTACATGCGAGGTTACCGGGGCATGTGACAAGTGGTATCAGAGCTAAAGGTTGCAGTACTGGCGCCTTTGGGAATTGGTAAGCGGAAAGGATATTGAGGTACGCCATCAGTAGGCATTAACTCAGGTACGAGTTTAATCATTCACATATTCATTTATGAAGTACACTACTTCTGGCATGATAGGTGTGATTCATGTTTATAACTGCTTTAAGTAGTAAGTAATAAGTTGTTGCATAACTACGTTCATAACGTTAAATTCCTGATGAGGATAAAAGACAATGAAACTTTTGTCACACCTAAGAACAATATTGAGTACTCATTATATTCATGAACAATATTGAACACTCATTGAGGGAAGTGACAATCAACTACCAAGTTTTGATTTGCAAATATGGCAATAACAATGATGCATTTAATGAACAAAATTGAAGTTACAATGAACAAAACTTAATGAGCCAATGCATGAATATAAATTAGGGGAACATCCTTGAATAGGATGAAAAATTGTTTTAAAAAGGACATTAGAAGAACCCCTTTAGATATTGAAAACATGCAATGAGTCAAGCAGCGAAACTTGATTGTTATAACTAACTTTTGATTCAGTCTTGTCATGGATGCATGAAGACGATTGGTAGTTGAGATTGGTTAGTGTAGTATGACTAACCCATAGAACTTATATGCATTAATTCAATTGGACTTAAGATTATTACAAATTCGAAAATAAGTGAAGGTTGATTGATGTCACATGCATGGAATGTGTGTATGAAGATTTTTACTCTCTCTGTGCTATAGTCCGGTTGTGCATGAGAAGAGTTCCTAATTTTATTCACCATGAGAATGCATGATGAATAGTATATGCTTATGTCTTAATAGATTTAATGATGATTACCCTCTAATTAAGTGAAATCCATTAGCATGGTATGTGTTTATCATTACTTGTTGAGAGATAAAAACCATTGGAGCCTCGATTTAATGATGGTTGAATTTATCTCTACTATGGGAATGATGGATTTCTTATGCATGTTGCATTCCAGTGTGAAGTTAAGGGTAGAGGCATGTTCAGTGGGTAACATTTCTAGGACCCATTCATGATATAATTACATGTGATAATTATTCATAAATAGACTACCTGTGTTAATACAGTTGTCAGTAAACTCTAATTACCTTCCCCAACCATAGATGCTTCCAAAGGAAAAGGAAGCAAGGAGAAGGAAGAAGACCGTGCTGTAGGGACAGACGGAGATGGGAAAAAGAAATCGCTAAGTCTGGTGATGACCAGATAGCGCAAGCTTTGGGTGTCAGAATCTTGCAGAAGACTCTAAGTCTGGGGATGACTAGATAGCACTCGATGTGCATGTGAGTATTCCTTGACCATGCTTAAGGAGTTGGAAAAATGATAACTATAGTGTGTTGATGATAATGATTTTTCATAATGTCTCCTTGAAGTCATTATTCTGGAATGGTCACATAGTAGTGTTATGATAGTAGTTGCATCTAGCATCAAGTGGTAACTCTGGTGCATGTGCGACACTTAGGAGATTATGCTTCTAATTGCATAAGTAGAGCAATTGCTTCCGGTAAGGGTGGTTTAACTTGTTAGTTATGCATGTTGATCCAAGGATAAGATAAGTGTCTTGTTCACTTACTTGAAGAACACGTATGAATGTTTTATATGATCTCTTAGTAGAGAAAGTATTTGAATGCATGCAATAAAAGAATGGTTCTTTTATAGATTTTCTTGGTAAAGAAAATGTGTTAAGACATGCAGTTAAAGATTGATTATTTTGTATGTTTTCTTGGTAAAGAAAATAGGTAGTTCCTATTAGAAAGACCCCACGTGAGTCTTGTGTGTGAGATGCTTGTCTCTTGTCTATAAATCCTTGCTAAATATAGCCAAAGTATCTTCTTGAGAAAAGAAGATGAGGCAAATAAATGTCCTGAGGACATAGCTTGGAAAGTGGCCAAGTTCTTTTGAATTAAAGTATGTATCTTTATTTGATAAAAGCTTCTTGGAAAATATATATATGCTAATTGCATTATGAATCTAGTTAGTTTCTAAGTTCTAGTGAAATGATTATGCATTACATGCATGATAAAGATAGCTAAAGATGTGCTTCTAGGCACATAGATATTCATTTCTAACTTCTCGAAGAAAGAGTATATTACATATATACATAAATATAGTCTCATCCTAAGAGTATGCATACTTCATGTATGAAAATGAAGGATTTTATGAGAGTTCTTGAAAATGGAAATAGAGGTTCTTTTCTTTAAAGACACATTAGAATAGTGTTCATACAAGAACCAAAATCCTTACTTGATTCATGAAAAGAACTATGTGCATTGAAGTAAAGTAATTGTGTTAGGAGAACACATGTTGCATATTGGTAGCTATTGTGACTTTGGAATTGTAAGTCGGTGTGTACTTAGAGAAAGTGGTCATGTTAGCTTCTTTGAAATTAATAATCTCTTGGAGAGATTGTCTTGTTGGATGAGCTGTGTTGATTGCTTGATTTTGATACATAAAGGATAAGTAAAACCTTGTTTTTGTATCTTGATTTTTATGCCTAAAGATAGATATCTTTAATAATTTCTTGAAAGAGAAACCCTCACATCGGAAGATAGAGAAATGAGGATTAAAATGACTTCCTTTAAGAAAGAGGTATGTGGTTTGTTGTATGAAATGCTGGTAGTATTCTAGTGAAAGGAATATGGGTTGCATACATTAAAGAAAGGCTTATATGATAAGCAATGGTATGCACAAAGATTAGTCATTATGATATAGAGTTATGATCTTTGTATATTAGAGAGATTATGTTTAATTACATTAACAATGCATGACCCAAGCTAGCCATAGTAAACGTAAGATAATACTCCATTAATGATGATTTGAATTGGAACAACCGACTATGGCAAAATTGGGAATGCTGAGAGTATTAACTCAACTGTTGTTGACATTTATACATTAATGAGTATTTGCATATGCTTTTATACATGACAATATTGTATGCATGAACATTCTTGGAAATGGAATACGTGTTAACTGATGCATATTTATAACTAACGTTGCTGACGGGATTAAGTAGTGGTAGCTTAATGGCAACAAGAAAACTCATCACATAAATTGCTGCAATGTGAAATGCAATTATAAATGAGAAAGAATGATGTTATATGATATGCATGAATTATGTTATTTGGAAAATTTGCATGCATACAACGTGTATGATGGATATGTTTCCCATCAATCTTGATGTTGTGGACCCATGTTGGGGGTTAAGTGTAAATGCATGGTATACATGCATGTTTGTTGTGCTAATGATAATGTTCATATGGTTCATTGTGTAAATTGCTTTGAGAAAGAGTAATAAAAGAGAAATTTAACATGCCAGACAGTTGCGGATAGTTGGGCTGATGACAGTTACCTGCCCGGAGGGGTTGATGGTACTTGTCTGCCCGGATTGTGAAAGGCTTGAATGCCTTGGGTTGATGACAGTTACCTGCCCGGAGGGGTTGATGGTACTTGTCTGCCCGGATTGTGAAAGGCTTGAATGCCTTGGGTTGATGACAGTTACCTGCCCGAAGGGGTTGATGGTACTTGTCTGCCCGGATTGTGAAAGGCTTGAATGCCTTGGGTTTATGACAGTTACCTGCCCGGAGGGGTTGATGGTACTTGTCTGCCCGGATTGTGAAAGGCTGGAATGCCTTGGTTTGATGGCAATTACCTGCCCGGAGGGGTTGATGGTACTTGTCTGCCCGGAGTTGGGTTGATGGCAGCTACCTGCCCGGAGGGGTTGATGGTACTTGTCTGCCTAGATTTCCTCTCCCTAGAATTCTTGAGCTGGTTGGCCAGTGGAATTCTATGTTAGACCTAGTAAGGTCTCTATCGAAGAAACTGTCTGCATGTGAAAATGACTCGATTTGGTTGTGGAAACCAGTTCCCATGGGTTGGGAATTCTTTAGCCTATTAATGTGCTCATAACTAAAGAAATGAATGAATCAGCTATATGATATGTTGAAAATGAATTTTACATATAGTTGTGTAAAATATGTTATGCACATTTATCAAGAAATGAGCTTAGTGCTCAATAAGGAGTAATTGGAAATTTTAATTCCTTTATTGTATTATTAATGTTGTGAACATCTTAGTGGGAGCTAAGACAGTTCTTGCTTGATGCAGTGATTGACTGTTTTGATGATTAGAGAGCTAGGTGCTCTTTTGGTACATCTAGAAGCACTTGCGAATGTCTTTAGTGAGAATTCGTTCAGTGTGCACGAGAGCAGTGATTCATCATTTGATGATTAGTGTTAGTGCTCTTTAAGTACTTGTAAAAACACTGTGATTTAGAAATCATCTAGCATTGCACAATTGATTGATAGTCAAAAGTATTCCATTGACTCACAAAATAGTGACTAATGTGATTGAATTTGTTAGTCATATATTACAGGAATTACTTACCGTGGAGGAATGAACAGTTTCCAACCACTATTAAAATACTTACATGAAAGTATTCATGGTTTTCAAAATAGATGGTAAGTAATGGTAAGTTGACACAGAGAATTTTATCATGAATGAATAAGGGCCAAGTTGTGGCGATTAGAAGTTGCATATTTTTGCAATTACGAATGCTTATGACTATTGAAGCTTAAACTAATGATATTTCTTATGACTATATCATTACTATTTTGTTTGTCGTCTTTTCTTGGAATGAAATCGTTGATTTCAAAGAGAAAGGATCACATTTTGTGTGGTTTAGGTGGTAATACCACGAGTAAAATATCAAGTTCCGATGAAAGATGAACACCGAGGACGGTGTTCTTGTTAAGGGGGGGAGTATGTCATATCCCTCGTGTAACTCAACATAAAATGAGTTATGAATTAGTTACAATTCCTCACGTAACTCATCATAATTAACAGTTATGAATAAGTTAT
This sequence comes from Pinus tabuliformis, assembly GCA_031772625.1. Taxonomy (NCBI): domain Eukaryota; kingdom Viridiplantae; phylum Streptophyta; class Pinopsida; order Pinales; family Pinaceae; genus Pinus; species Pinus tabuliformis. Next base: position 1,749,274,912 of record CM062817.1, on the reverse strand, counting down.
TCAGTTTCGGAACTGATCCTTAACATCCGGAACTGATTCTTGATATTAGAATGGGATGAGATCGTATATGGGGAGGCATTACTTCACATCTGGTTAATTCTCCATTACGAAATCGATGGAACCATTATTAACTGAATCTGTTTAACAGCATTGGAGATGGAGTATGCGCAAAGCAAAAAAAAAAGATACCATAGTCCCACGGGCCCATATGGCAGTGGATGAAATATGAGTGGTTGCGAGCAAAACAGGGGAAGGGGTGTTGCATTGATTAATCCAGTGGTCGCCATACAAACGGGGCGCGCATTCGGAAAGAAAGACTCCGTAAGAGAGACTCCGTGTAACTGTCGCAGACCAGCGATGGAGATTGGGTGCCAACCAAGAATGTGAGCGTTTATCTGTGAAGTAACTTATCTACATTGATGGAGTTGCAGAGCAGGAGGAGTTATCCCAAGCGAAATCAAAATTGTGGATTCGCTGATTAATTCCAATTCCCGCACCGAGGATGAATCATATGCAGTCAACCCGTTTGGGATTTTGCTTGTTCTTGGGATTTCTGGGTTTGATCGCCCTGAGCACGATAATAGCTGCAGAATTCAAACATACCCAGAAACATGTATTTGACTACTGTACGTTAAATATGTCACCAGATGTGAAAGATGCGTGCAGACATGCCATTTTGGAGCGGTTTAAGGCAGCTGTTAATACTCACGCCAGATCTGAAGATAAGTAACTGCACTCTTTATAGAAAGAACCTTAGTGTATCTTCAGTAACTGCATTCTTATAGAGAGAATTTTAGTGCATGCATTAGAAGAATGATTGATTTTATAGGTTCTCTTTGTAAAGAGAATGGGTTAATGCATGTGGTAATGTATATGGTAAAAGATTGATTAATTTATCTCTTTTCTTGTTTAAAGAAATACTTAATGAGTCCATGCTTGTATCTTTAAAAGACTATGTCCACTGCATATATTGAAGAAGGGATATTAGGATAAGCTAATGGCTCAAAGAACAGTCATCGTGTTATGGAGATGTGTTCTTTGTATGTTAGCAAAACTATGATAAATCTTGACCATTGTGTTGTATGTTTAGAGAAAGAAACATGGACTTGTAAACTATTGGTTAGATCTCTTAGAGAGAGATATGCACCAGTGTGAATAAGCTTTGTGTAAAGTAGAACAAGAATTTACTTGAATAGACGTACTAGTGAGTTAGTATGTTATGCGTGCTCATACAGATGAGTAGATGATAAAAGATCCTTTTTAAAGGTTGTTTAATGAATTATTGATAATGTATCTAATATTGTTGCCAAGCTTGTTGTCAACAGCATTGACAGGAAACGATGGCGGTTGGTGCCAGAGGAAAGTGATGTTTAATATTGGCAGGATAAGGATTATTTGTCCATGCAGATGAGTCCAAATTGCAGTATTTATGCCACAAGGATTATTGCATGTGGCGGTATGTAAATAAAAGATTACATGAAAGTTGTATTAGCTTTTAGCTAGTTATGTGATAGCTTAATGATAATTCATTGTAAAGATTTTAATACAATGGTTAAGGGATGGAATCCCTTATAAGCCATTGAGTGAGGGGTGAAAACCCTCACGAGCGTTTAATAATAAGATTAAACGTTTGCTGGTTTTCACCCTACGGGGTTTCCAGGGTATATCCGTGTTCAATGGTGTGATTGATGTGATTGCCTTATGTGTCTGTTGATAATGATGGGTCCTTAATGATGATGGTTCTTTATTTGTTGTGACAAGCATAATGTCTTAGTACATGAATATCTAATATGGTTAAGGATATCAAGAAAATGGATGCATGGATTCATGAGACAGTTTATGTTATTATCGTGATGGTTAAGGGTTATGCAATGGTTATGAAACTTACTTTCCTTGATGGCAATTACTTGCTGCACTAATGAATATTATTTTTAATGGTTAATGATGAATTGTGGAGTTGTGAATTGGTTAATTATTTGTGATAATTTGTGTGAAAAACTCTAACTCCCTACCTTTTACATGCGAGGTTACCGGGGCATGTGACATCATCGTAATCAATTACCTCTACCTAATAGAATCCTCTAGCCATAAATATCGCCTTGTGTTTATCCACACTCCCATCTAATGCTTTCTTTACCTTGTAAAGCCATCTGGAACTCACCATTGACTTCTCTGATGGTCTTGGGACCACTTCCCAAACATTGTTTTAGATAATTGACTCATACTCCTCAACCATGGAATCAACCCATATTTCTTGTTTCACTACATCCTCGAATGAGGGTGGCTCAACCTCTACACTCTCACTCATCAAAGCCATGTAGCAAGTGTACTGATCTAGTGACCTCCTCTACCTGTGTTGTGATGTGGGTGCTCCCACATTTTCTCTATCATCATGCATCAATTTTTTAACCTCTATGGTGCTCTTCCTTCCATCTCTGGAAGTCTCTAAATGAGTTGGTGCGTCCACTCTTTGCTCCTCTGCATGTGGCTACTCCATGTCATCCTTAGGTTCCTCCTTTGGAGCTAAAATCTCCTCATTTGCATGTAATTGAAGCTCCCTCTCAAGGTAACATCTCATGGCCTTCTCTTCATCGAACTTCACATCTCTATGCACCATTTCCATCCTGTTGGATGGAAGGTACACCCGGTAGTTGTGAGGTGTATCAGTGTACACCACAAATATTCCCAACTCAGTTGTTGGCTCTAGATTTTTCAGTGCATCCTTGGTAACATGACAGTAGACTGATGAACCAAAGATCTTGAAGTGTGTCGCATCTAGTTTCTTACCTAAAAAATATTCTTTTAGTGTACACATCCCGAGAATTCAATGAGGGATTTCATTCTGCAAATAAATAGTTGTGTTGTAAGCTTTAGCCCACAAGTGCAATGGTAGGCCCTAATCATGTAACATCGCATGTGTCACTCCCATAATACTTTTGTTATGTTGTGGGTTATGAGGTTTTATTAGCTCCCGTCAAATGCCTTCAAATGCACAGAAGTTCTTGAATTCATTCAACACATATTCTCCATTGTTATCACTTCTGAGAGATTTAACTTTCCTGTCAATATCTTTCTCGACAAGTGCTTTAAATTCACAAAATTTAACGAACGTTTGATCTTTCTTCTACATGAAGAAAATCCATCACTTCTGAGAAAAATCATCAACAAATATTACATAATAATTGTGCTTGGCCATGGATGCTTTCGATAATGGTCCACACATATCTAAGTGAACTCGATTAAGGATTTCTTATGCTCGACTGTCTTTATCATGAAAGGAATATTTGGTGTACTTCCTCAATTTACACCCTTTGCATGTGTCTCTCTACTCTAGTGTACCCTTGAGAAGTCCTGTAGAAATTTGGTGCATGATCTTCAAGGCTCTATGGTGCAAGTGACCCAATATTCTATGCCACAACTCACTAATGTCTTGGCTCGACAGCATAGTCTTAGACATCAAATTTGTAGAGGTTATTCACCTGAACCCTGATCCACTTCACTTGTCTTAAGGCTATGTGACGAAGGAAAGCCTTTCCCTTACTAAATATCACATCGTAGCCATGGTCCTCCAACATGGAAACTGAAATCAAATTCTTCTTCAAACCAGGAACATACATGACATATTTTAATGTGAGAGGAGAACCAGACTCCCTCTAAAAGGTAATAGTACCGATGTCGGTTGTGCTATACCTCCCATAATCTCCCATCTCGATGTGCATCTGGAGGTCCTTCTCCTCCAAGTGACTAAATAACTCTTTATTTTAGGTCATATGGAATGAGACTCCACTTTCTAGGTACCACACACTACTCATCACTGATGTCACAATGCAAGCGATGAAGGTGAAATCCAATTCGAATTATGAAGCAAGAGCTCCACCTGCCACTCCTCTTGAGGGATTCTTACCGACCTTCTTGTGCGGACACTTTGTGGCATAGTGCCCTAGATCATGGAAGTGAAATCATTTATCTTCGACATGTCCTTCTTCTTGCCACTCTGGCTGGAATCTAATTTGGAATGAGATGACTTCCCCTTCCATTTCTTCACCTTTCCAGCTAAGGCACAGTTATCCTCATCATCATTCTTGGATAAGGATCAATCTCTGGTGTTCCATCGAATCTCTTCTTGTACTAAGTCAGACCATAATCGCTCCCACTTTGGTAGCTTCTCCCTCCTATTAACTAAGTCCTGGTAGTTGTGCCAACTCTTGGGAAGTTATATAAGTGCTAGGCTCACCAAATCATCTTTAGCAACTATAAAACCGACACTTCCAAGCTCACCCCAACATTCGGTGAAATTTTTCAAGTACTTCGGTGTTGTATTGCCCTTCTCCATCTTGATCTTTCTAATCTTTTCCTTCATTTCCAACTTCCTTTGTTCACTTTTGTTTTGAAACAGGTTCGTCAAGGCCTTCCACATTGCAAATGGAGCTTCCTTACCATGGAGGTTCGAGACAATATGATCTCGGACTCCTTCTAGGATAATCATTCTCACCTTTGCCACACACTTTCTCCACTCTGCCAGATCTTTAACATCAATTGTTGGAGGCTTAGGAATATCGTTGTCTATGAATTCCTTAAGCCGGTTGTCTTCCAACACTGCCTCCATCCAATCCTTCCAAGTAATATAGTTCAAACTACGCTCAAGGGCATATTCGAGCCTCAAACAGTAGAAATACATCTTTTTTGCTCTGAAGTATGGTGCTACAAATTCAATTCCTCCTACAAAAGACAAACTTATATTCTCCTCTTCTATAGTGATTTCAGCTCTGATACCATGTAGAAATTCTTTGTAGATTCAAATTGCATATTGTAATATGTTAAAACAATTGACTTGAATCTACTCTACTCATCAGAAGAAACAATAATTAATCAATGAAATCACGAAGCAGAAAAAAGGAAGAATTCAATCACACATAACACAATAATTTTCTAGGGAAAGCCACAACTAAAAACCCTTGCTGTCTGTATATTGTATTAATCAAAAAATTTGAGAATATTAAAATGCTTTTTTCAAGCTCGAGCAAACTCTACACTATCACAATCTGTTTCACTGCTTCACAAACAAGCTCCAACCAATAATTAGCCAAATATGCTTCCTATCAAGCTCATATTTCCTTGCGCAATTTCCTATAGAATTAGTCTGTATTTAATTGGGAAATTCTTCATCCATAATGGTGCAATCCATCAATAGGCCTTCCTCTGATTTCATGCACCATTGGCTTAATTTAGATGATTTTACAACTGATAGTACATTATCTCTGAACTCTAATCTCAACTAGGTCTTTCTCTAATCTGACATGCATGAGTTAATTATGAGTGAATCTTCAATTTACTGGTTGAGTAGTGTTGGTTACACCCCACTATTGGATATCCCACTAATTCCTCCATCAGTTAGAACTAGTTTAACTGAATTTAACTCAGTTAAACTGAATGAAATAATTACAACTCAAAAGAACTCAACCAGGGCCCCTAAAATTTAGGAAACCACTCTACATGACTCTAGATAGACTCCCAACTAGAATTAACTTAGTCAACTAAGTCAAATTAACTTAGTTAACTATTACAAGTTGCTATGAGAATTAGAATTACAATTTAATTCAAGGACAAAATTAAATAAGGATTTTCTTGTTGCGTTTTTCAATACTACTTCTCCTACTTATATTGTGTTACACTTGATTTGCGGATGTCGATTCTCCCTCAAAATTACGTTGACTTTGCTAATGGCGCTAGTCATAGTACTCGAAATTTATCTTCCGCAGCCTGGGTCATTTATTCACCCACAGATGAGTTAGTTTCTATTCACGAGATATGCCTTGGACAAACAAAGAATAACATCACAGAGTATAGCACAATGATTGAGCTATTATCTGATGCCATTTCATTTGGAATTCATCGACTAATTGTTAGTTTAGATTCACAACTCATAGTATTACATTTAAACTATGTCTATTCAGTTATAATTTCTTCAATGTTAAGAATGTTTTTGCGAGTTCCCCTCTTGGATAGAGAGTTTGATTACATTGAATATCAACACATTCCAATAAGTTTAAACACATTAACTGATGCATTTTCTAATTATGTGTTAAATTGGCATTTGTAAAACATCTGTAACAAAGAAAAAGCAATATTCACCAATATATTGTACAAGATAGATTGAAATAGTAGTAGTTTTTCATTATTCAAATGTATGTAAAAAGTGTGGTTTTTACAAAAATGACATCCAAAGACATGAGGTCTCATCACCTTTATTATCCAAACATGTCAATACATCATCAAAAAATAAAATCTAGCCCTAAGACTAGCAACTACGCATGATGATCATGGTAGCAGACAACAGTGCTAGCTACTCATTATAGAAAGCAACTAATCAGTCCTGGAACTCCCATGGTGTGCCTCTGATAGCGGAGAGACACACGATCAATCCTTACATCTAGAATATCTAAATTCAACCATTCTAGGTTGTGCTCCAACTCAGTCAATTCCTATGTTGCATCGAGGTTATGTACTGCGGGAGCTACTGGTTACTCACCGTGCCTGTCAAATATGCGCATTTTTGTCAGTCTCACCAAGCCCACATCTGCATGATCGTTTCAGACAATTAGTTTTGGATGCTAAAAACAAAAAAATAAATAAATAAATTTAAAAACAACCAAAGTGTGAAGTTTTTACCTAGGTCACCCCACTACATCCCAGCTGGTAGTGGCATATATGGATCACTTGTGTAATCCATGCCTGCATATGGAAAGTATTCAATCATGATGATTTGATTTTCCAGCCATCCAAAAAAATCAGGAGTTTACTGAATCGTTAAACATTCCACCTCAGTGGTGGGCCATCAGTGTGACCCACTTCATCATGCGAGGATCTCGAGATCCTCCTCTCTCTATCGCTACCTATGGAGTGAGAAGGGGCATCCTCTCTAGAGTAAATAAGATGACAAAGGCACCATACCAAAAATTCTTGAGTTTTTCAGTTTTGACTCTGGTTAGTTGCCCTTTTAGGTTGGAAACTACCCCTTCGCACCAATTTAATATTGTAAGTTTCATGCACTATATGGTGATTTGCATCTGAGAATTTGTAAGAAAGTGAGGGTTTTCACTTCCGCATAGTCGTGCAATAGTTAAACCAGTATCTCTCAAAGGAATCCTCTCTATAGTTCTGATATCAATTCTCCCATCCTTGAGAGCAGCTCCTCAGAAGAAATGGTTCACTAGATAGGTGGCATTTGTTTCACCACCTCGTCTATGTCCATATAGAGAAATGTCTTCCCCATGACATGGTCTCCCATCATGAAACATCCTTCTTATACATTCCACTTTCTCACTATCCACTCCAGGAAGTCTAGTTGGGCCTTCATGCTCGGAATTGTGAAAAAAATATATAAGCCATAGTTTGTGAGTGCCTGTATTATCTCTAGATGGTTCAAAGTAGCTATATCTTGTTCTTCATTTTCAACCGACATCAGACGCCTTGGTGTTGTGTGTGGCTACATGAGGAAAACAATGTGTATTTATGCATTTCTAGGCCTAGAAATTGCGCACATCTCAATTTTCAGTGTAAAAATCTCAGTCGATGTGCGCAGGCCTAATGAGGGTGAATTGCGCACTGAGGTTGATTTTTCATTTTATAAACACCCCCCCCCCCCCCCCCCCCCCCCCCCCCAAAAAAAAAAACTAAAATCCACAGTCAAATCCGAAATAAAAACCATGAAAACAAAGATATCAGAGAGATGATTTACTTGGAGAAGACGGCTCGTGATTTGGTCCAATGGTTTTCCCAGGTTCTGCCTCTGAAATTCTTGGTAAAAAAATGCACTCTATCACTCTCAAATGGTAAAAAAAAATTACTTTTTTGGATTTTTATAAGCTTTTAGGCCCATTAAAATATTTTTTTTGCTTATTAGACTCTGAAATCTAAATTTTTAATGTTTTGACTATATTTTTGAGCGGTGACAATAATTTTTGAGTTTAAGTGTGCAGAACACAAGTTATTACGAAAACTTTATCTTTTTCGAACTGGTTAAAAACTTACCAAAAAATGAAACATGGAGTTCTCTTTACACCCTTTTTAGACTTGCTAAATATGAAAATATAGTCGAGTACTTGAATATTCAAACTCGTAAATGCAAATGAACAGTGGTCTATTTAGTATAAGTTTACCCCTTTTACGGCTGAATTAGACTATTTACGAAAAAGGTATACATTGACTAATCATGGTCAAAAAAGTTCTCTCATGCATTATTTTACCCTTTTTCGGGGTTGAGAGACTCAATTTATGAAAAAGGATGTTGTGGAGTTTACTTACGTTTTTATCTTAACTTCCTAAAAATGAAAAACACCGAGGTTTACTTTCTCCAAGCTTGTTAAAATTTTAAATTTTATGTTGAAAGAACTGAATGAGTTTTCTTTTTGTGTATTTTCAAACTCTTTAAACATGAAAATGACATCGAGTTATCCCTTCACTAGACTAGTAAAACTTAAACAATGCAGGACTCGTCATTCATTATGGGACCAAACCACTCCTTCTTAGGGTTCATTAAAAATATTTCGAAGGACTCATTTGAAGGATGAGCTTACAGGACAAGCATATGTTATCCTCCTCAAGCTTGTAAAAAATAAAGAGGTACTTGCCAGTAATGGTGGGGGAAAAGTGGGAAAGAACCTTTATTTTTGTTTTGTAAAAAGGCAGTATGTCGCTCTTGAACATGACACCCTATCACTTTTGTGTCCGGGTTGGGAAATACATTTTCCTCTCAGTTCACCATACCTCATTGAAAGCCTTCAATTGGTTTGGGTTTTATTTTTAAGTCAAATTCTGCCAAGTCAGAATGTCATTTTGCCAATATGTTCAAGAGAATTCAAACCTCAGTCAAATTATTTTTCCACTCATAGCCTTCAATCATGTTGGTCATCCCTAAGTCAGTGTTGGATTACTCCAAATTGTTTTTCTTCAAAACTTAACATGAGTTTCATGTCGTAGGCCCTCCTGTCATGGGTTGCTTCCTATCGACTTCAACTCACTATCTAGGAAGTTGATCTAGAAGCCTTCAGTACCTTGGAGCCTACATGCCTTAATGGTAGGTTTCTCACCTTCAACGACAGGTTCTCATCATTCACCTTTGATCGAATGATTCTATGAGTGTTCAACATCAGCACATCTATTCACACTTCATAAATTGTACTAGAAGTACCTTGAGAACCCTTTTCATTATTGGTGGTTTCTCTCGCTTTTGTTAATAGTTCACATCATTGACCAAAAATCAAGTGGTTTATACCATGTTTGACTACGAGACATTCACTCACATGGTTAGATTCATACTATGGATCGAGAGATGGATATCAAGACCCTAGATCTAGTTTCATCCGTCCAGGCTGCATGGAGTTATTAAATATTCATGATTGTAAACATAGTTATATTGATGGTTGCATCCATAATATATTGTCTATTGACATGGATATTCAGATATATTTTCGTAGTGGTTCTCTAAGACATTTATGCTCTAAGTATGTGAATTCCTACCTTAGGGATGATTATATATTTCATTATAACATTTGATTGATTGTTTCAGCTCTCTGACTATATTCTCTAACCCGAACATTGGCATGATAAAGCACTTCAGTCATCAAACATCTTTTTTGACTTTGCATTTTAGGGGGGAATCTATTACACGGAGTTTTATCGCATTAGGCAAATGATCATCGACTTGGATCTTTGATTATCGATCAAAGTGTTCCAAAGCATCCCCCTTTAAGGCTAGAACCCAAACTATCCCAAAGAGAATGAAATTCTTGGATCTCAAGTCTCAAAAACCTATTTTTGGCTTCCTGGGTAGTTACCTAGTCCATTTATGTGCATACATAGAAGAGTCCATTAGAAATTGTGCATAAGCACACTCTATCTGACACTATGGTTGTCGCACATCACTTAACACAAGTAAAAATAAAAATTAAAGTCTAGAAGCATTGTTAGTCGGATCTTTCCCAACTAAAGATATTGGAATGGATGCTTATTCATCCCTGATCCATCCCATCATGGAGCTACTTCACTCTCTTTTTGGAACCCTTATCCCACCATTTGTGGATCTCATCCCTTAGGAAATGGATCCCAAACATCCTCGTTTTGGTCTATAAATCTAACACGGGCATGAGGATTGAGGAGAACCATTGAAGGTAGGCTTATGTTGTAGAAATAAGGCTAGAGAGGCTTTTCATCCAAGGAGAGGGTCGAAGATTGTGGGAATAGGCTTGTAACATCAAGGCTTTGAAGTTGTAAGTTTATTCTCCATTTTATTTAATAAAAGCAAATGTTATTTCCTAATTATGTCTTCCTTGATATCATTTGTGGGATTCCTTGATCACTCACATAGGTTATGATTGGTTATTGATTCAATTTATGATATATGCTAAGTTAAATAGTTCATTTATCTTTCATACTATATACCAGATGCTTTGATTCTTTATGTGTTCTTGTCTATGTATATCTCCTTCAATACATAATGGAGAAGTTGTGGAAAGCGCTAGAATGATCTCTAAATCATCAAGGAGAATTTAACAGTCGAAGGAATTGAAAGGGACTTCATTAGGAATTTCAATAAAATGGTGATCTCTCTCATACTGCTTTTTTCAACCAATCGTAAACTAAGGAAAGGTAGCAGTTCTTTCTTGTTTGTTACTAGACTTCTTTGAGGTGTATGGAGATCCATCTTGTCCGCAAGAGGAATTAGTTCTCCTAACAATCTTGGGGTGGGATATTCCATAAAGCATGATTGTGAATACCCTAGATTGGGGATAGGAATCCCTTGACTAATAATGGTGGGATACATGGTAAACCCCAAAGGGTGGTGACCTCGTAGGCCTAGGAATCCCTTGACCAGCAATGGTGGGATACACGGTAAAGCTGAGACATTGAGATAGATAAATTCCTCAAAGTTTAGGTGGAGATATCTAGAGGCATCCATGCTTGTATAGGCCTAGTGATATAGTGGGATTGCGGTAAAGCATGGTTGTATCAATGAGGGTTTGGACCTAGGAATCCCTTGGTGGGATATATAGTAATGCCTGAGGAATCCTTGGTTGGTTTTGTTGTGAGTCCCACATTCATGCTTGGAATGTGGCATGGAGGTGTTTAGCTAAAAGAAAGATTTGGTTCAACCCAATCTGTAGTCGGGGATGGGCCTCCAAATTAGGCATAAATTAAGGCTCATACCTCTAAATTAAACAATAATTTAAGGCCTATGACCATCCTTCAGAACATTAAACCTCTCTTTTTACATTAGATAATTTATTTTTAACGTTAATATATTCATTAGGAAGGTTTATGAATAATTGGATGTTTGTGCCTAATATTATTTATTTTTGTGGAATATTATGAGAATATTGGGCAGATTATGAAGATTTGAAGAAGGAGATAATTTAGGGACTTGTTCCCTACTACAGGAGGATCAATAATGAATAATAAATCAACAAGATATTATGGAATTATGGCACAGATTGTGGAACTCCAATGATTGAGAAAATCTAAGAATGTGTTCCACTAATCAAGGGACCAGATCCACCAATCAAGGGATTTTGGTGGGGAAATCTTCCTCCATTCATGGGGAATGATTCTTGATCATTTTTTATAAGTACCAATTCGAATTTACCTCTAGGGAGAGATTTTCATTAGTGTTATTGTGGAGAGAGCTTGTATTTTTGCAACTCCATTGTATTTTCTTGCAGGGATGTACTTCTATTGACAAAAATAATGAAGATTGGTGTCATGTTCAACTTCTAGATATTGTTCTCCTCCATAGGTCTCTGATTTTCCTTGGCCTTGGCCATCCCAGGAACCTCAAATCCCTTTTGTATCATTTTATTTCGTTCTTTTCACTGCTTATTCACATGCATCTCTAGTTTTTATTTCTTTCTATTTTTGCATTTAATATTAATGATTTCTTGTTGTAGGATTGAGTTAAATGGTTGATGTAAGTTATTTTAAGATCACAAGAATTATTTCATCCTTGGAAAATCTTTGGAATTTCATAGTAATCATTGAGCTTCTTGGATTAGTCTTCTTATTCCCAAATCTAGATTGTTGGACCTCCTTTTTAGCAAAGAACAGTAAATTTCTGCTGTTTTTTAGAGCATTCTAAAAAGCTTCAATCGAGTTGGTTCCACTTGAATTAGATCAAAAAAACATTCTAGTTCATAAAAAAAAATCACCCCATTGCATTTTCACTTGATTTGGTTAGGCATTTTTTAGATTTACTAGCTCACTAGTTCTCAAATTTCTAGATTTTCGACTAGTAATGTTTTTTTCTATTTTTTTAGCATGGGTTAACAAAGGTATTTTTGAGTGATTCCACTTGTAATGGGGACCTAAGAAATCCTAGTTAATAACAAAATTTGTCCCATCCAATTTGGATTTTGTTTTCTTGGTCATTCGATGAATTATAGTAACTTTGTACATCCTGTAGTAAATCCCTATAGCATCATGTAGGAAGGCCTGTTTTGAGCTTGAATTGAGAAAAATCATCATTGAAGTTGGTATTAGGCCTCTACTTGACCTCCATGCCATCAAGACCATTTTAACCCTCTTGCTCCACACTTAGGTTAGCAGTTTGCTAGTTTTCAAGGGTAGGATTTGATTTCCATTTCTTCTATCTTCATTCTTACATTAGATATCATCAATGTTTTATATCATTCTACAAAGTTTTCCTCATGCATGAAGTAGACAACTAGCTCATGAAATTTTGTTTCCTTTAGATAATTGAAATTCTTCTTGTTTGCATGATTTTTGGGTAAATGTCGATGTTTGATGTAGTGCAGGTGTTGCAGGAGTACAGAGAGATTTCATAGTCAGCAACCTCATCCCAAATTCATCCACCCGTGGTCCTCACTTTCTTTCACTAAACCCTCACCAATTTCATCATTTCACAAGGAAACTTCTCCAAGATTTTTGAGCAAACCCAGACATCTCCCAACTTGGGTTTTGAGTTTTGAAGTTGTCCTAGGCACTCCCTTGCCTCATTCCATCCACCAACCACCTTCCCTAAGCTTTCCATCACCTTCAACACCCATCCTTTTGCTCTCGATTGTATCATGTAGGTTTTTATGGGATCATGTAGGTTTTCAGGACATCTTGTAGGAAATCCTATAGCATCCTGTAGGAAACCCTGTTTTGAGGCCAAAATGAGGAAAAATCCTCTAGGAAGCTAGCAAAGGGTCCCTACTTGGCTCCCAAGCCTTCTAACCATTCATTTTCATCTCCAAGCCACCTACCACATCACCAAAAGAGATTATCTTTCACACTCTCACATGAAAAAGGACAAAAAGAAAAACATATTTGTTTTATTCATTTACATGCATAGAAGTAGAAGGTATGATGGTTTGAATATGCATGCTTAGGACAATAGGATTGCATACATGTTAAATTTGCATTATTTTGAAGCAAAGACTCTTAGCAGTTAGTTAGAAAATGGTGTGTTTTAGCATTTGATTTCAGTCTATTTCCTTGTACTTTCTTTCTTTCAATAGGTTAAGGTTTCATTTCGAACGTTTCATTTTCTGCAATTAGTTTAGGATTTGACTTCAATACATGCATTACATCACATCATGACAGCAAAGGAAGGACACATTGTATGCTGCACATATAGTGTCGATACCTATTAAGTTTTTACGAACCCCAGGTTGATAATTAATGTCGATAGCCTTGGGAGTTGTAGTATTCTTGTTGCAATACCGAGGCTCATCAGTTGGGTGGTTTGTGGAAGTCCCTGACTTGGTTGGCTTATGCATTCATTAATAAGAGATCCTTCTCCTTTGGTATTACGTATGTAAATTTACTTGTTCATATGTGGTCCTATGGTTGTTATATCCTTGTTATTTCTGTTGGTTATGTGTTGGCTATAACTATGGTTTATGACATATTTTGGGTATGGATCTCATCATGATTTGATTAGTACAATAGATTTTAATGAATATATGACCTAATAGATGATAATGCAGCTATTTTGATAAGGCATCAATCCTCCTTTACGAATCTCAGATAAGTATGAGACCCCTATGCTGAGATTTGTGGTTATGACCTGTAGATTACATGTTTGTGATATATTTGATGAAATTCCTATCATGGCTGTAGGGGTCCAGTCAATTCCTTGTACGAATGGTTGCATTAGTAGCTTTAATTCATGGTTATTTAACATTTCTAGAAAGTGGCATGAGTCCTGGCCCTGGAAAAGTGGCACAGAATATGATGCCATTGCTACACAACTACCTGAAAAAGGCCATAGTCGTTGGCATGCTTTGTTGTGGGAGTGAGTGAAGGGCCTCACTCACATTCATGGCTTGTCATGGGAATGGCTAGGGGTCTAGCACAGTAAAATGACAAGTTTTCTCATGGGTTAGGCATCTGGAAGGGTTGGTTGTCTCCTGAAGGGTCTGCAGTTCTTGAGTAAGGTCAGATTGGGTTTGTTTGTCGATTACACTTCCTTAATTGTACATGGGTATTTTAATCACATCATAGTAACCTCTCGTCACATGTTTACCCCAGTGGACCAATTAGATTGAGTAAATTTGGGAGGAGAGTGTTACACTCCTTCAGTTTAAACTCTATATTTTCATGTTCCTTTGGTAGGACTTCTTATTTTATAACATCCTTCAGCTCTATAAACACCACATCTCGGCTATACACAACCTTCCTTGTTTCTGGGTTCTAAATATTATAACCTTTTAAAGCATCATTATATCCAATAAAAATGCACCTTTCACATTTACTATCCAACTTGGTTCTTCTTTCCTTTGGAACGTGTACATATGCATCACAACCAAATACTCTCAGACATGAAATAGAGGATATCTTCCTAGTCCATACCTCATGTGGAGTCTTATCATCCAACGTTGATGAAGTTGTTTTTTTAGCTAGGTAACATGCAACATCCACTTCCTCTACCTAGAATTCCTACCTTAATCTGGCACCACTGACCATGCTTCTTTCTTTTTCAATCAATGTCTTGTTCATTCTTTCTACAACTCCATTTTGTTGAGGTGTGTATGGAGTAGTCTTACACTGTGTTATGCCACACTTATTACATAACTCTTCAAATTCCTTCATCAAAAACTCTCCACCATTATCTGTCCTCAACACCTTAATCTTCTTCTCTCTCTAATTTTCCACCATAGCATTAAATTCTTTAAACTTGTCAAAGACTTCAGATTTCTTCATGAGGAAACATATACATGTATTCCTCTAGAATTCATCTATAAATAAGACATAGTATACAAATTTACCTTGTGATGGAACTGACACAGGTCCAAAGACATCATTGTGCACTAGTTATATATCCCTTTCACCCTCTTAGTACCCAAGAGTAATTAGACATACCTTATACCATAACATTACCATGCAGTATTTGAAGGCCCTTCTCTCCAATATGTCCAGGCCTTTGATGCCATAGCATGGTCTTTTCTCCAGAGACCACTAGGTTTTTTTCTCCACTTTCAAGAACCATAGAATTGTTGCACCTATCAATAGTAGTGCTACCCATAAGCTTGTACAGAGTTCCATTTCAAACTCCCCGCATCAATACCAGTGCTCCTCGAATCATCTTGCAAGTATATTTCTTGAACATTGTTCTTACACCTGCATCATCCATTTTTCTTACAGAAATCAGATATCTGGCCAATATAGGAATATGTTGAATACCAGGAAGTGTTCTAATCCTTCCCATACGAAGACATCACCACCATCATATTTCTCGTACTTGCATAACTACTCCCTATGGGCAGTAAAGTGAAAGGATGCACCTAATTCAATCAACCATGCCTCATGATCTACATGTGTACTTGAAGAAGAAGCCAAGTACAAATCCCCACCTTCATCTGATGTGGTTTTCATCTTTGTAGAAGAAGCATTATAAGATCCCTTCCCTTTCTCATGAAATTTATATTTACATTCCTTTTTGCAGTGCCCTTCTTTTCTACATTTCTAGCATACCTTTATAGGTTTTCCTAGAGATTTAGATTTCCCTCTAGATTAGATATCCCACTCAAGGACTTATTTATATTTCTATTTTGATACCATCCTCTTATAGACAAGGCATCTTTATTTTGTCTCTCCATATTTTTTTGTATCATCTCCTCCAACAACAAGGATGAGACTATTTCATCAAACTTCAAGGTAGTGGTATTTATACCTATATCAACAACCAGACTATCTCATGAATCTGGTAGAGAACACAACAAACTGATGTACTTATCTTCATTTGAAATTTTTATATCAACATATTACAACTTTCTTACCAGATTATTAAAGGCATTCAGATGCTTTGTTATTAAGTCTCCATCCTTCATCCTTAGGTTATACAGTTTTTCCCACAGGAACAGTTTGTTCACTGGAGACTTAGATTGGTACAAAGTCCCTAACTTGTCCCACAAAGCCTTCGTTGTAGTGTCCCCTAATACATTCAACAATACTAAATCTGAGATACATAGCCCTATTGCTCTCTTTTCCTTCTTATCCAAATTCGCCCAGTGTTCTGCAAACATTTTTGTTGGTTTAGTACCTATATCTACCATGGTCCACTAATCTTTATCCACCAATAGATCCTCCATCTTGAGCTTCCATAACTCAAAAAAAATTCCATTTAATTTCTTGATCTCTATCTTTCCATTGTTCATAATCTTCTTTTACTGCAAGAATTGCTTCCGCAAATCTCCCATTGTAGTAGGGTCTACCACGTTCCCGAGAAAAACCCCTTAGCAGAAAATGTGTCCTCTTGAAGCCAAAGTTTCCCTGATACCAAATGTTGGTTTTAACCCTATACAGAAATTACCTACAAACAAATTCTTAAAATAGAAAAATAAACAATGGCGAGAACAAAAAAAAGATATATATTGATATATTCCGTGGATCCCAAAATTGGGACTACCAGATTGATTTTTCATTAGTTTCCTTTCAATGTTACAATACATATATATACATGTCGAAGCATTCATAAACCCTAATCCACAACCCTAGATTAGAACACAATTGTAGTTCCCTTGACCATAGCTACAAAATACCATGGGTAAACAACCATCATCCCCAAAACCATGTGCAAAACCTATGTAGAAATCCATGGGTAGATCCGCCCAGCTTCTATGGGTCTGCCGCCCATCCTTGGGTCTACCCAACTATTATTGGCACCTGGTGCTTGTCTTGGAAAGAATATAACATACACCTAACATTTTCGATCCTCATAATCCCTCAATTTCAATCCCACGTATCCTTGATCTCCTTGAGGAATGTTATGTGACATTTTTTGTCACCAAAATTTCAAGGATGATTTTGTTTCAAAACTTAACCTCAAAATAAGTCTGCAACGTTTCAAAACAGTCACAACTAATATATATAACAACTATGTCAAAGTTATATGATGTTAGGGCATATATATATATATATATATATATATATATATATATATATATATATATATATATATATATATATATATATATATATATATATATATATATATATATATATATATATATATAGATATATATATATATATATATAGATATATATATATATATATATATATTATAATTATAATTATAATAATGTTATATTTTTTTTAATTAGTTAAATTCAATGTAAAGTGGTCCCATAATAGATGTTGTCAACGGAAAAAGCCAGTAATGGTGGAATTGAATATTCTGCAACGGCTATTTTCCATTTGTCAAAAATGGATATAGTTTCGTATATCTAACAACAAAAGAACTCTCGTTGGATATTCGACAACAGAAGGGATTATAAGAAAAACATCGGATAATCAACGAGATAGGAAATTTGTTCAAATATCCAACCTTTAAAGAATCATGTCAAATATTTGAGGGGAGTTGGGATTTTAGAAAATAAAAATAAAAAATACATTTAACTTCCGAAATTTTTTATGATTTTATCCATTCTGTCATATTCTTCCATCGGAATTTCTTCCCAAATGTAGTAATGAAGAAGAAAACAATGACATAGCATTGCAAGGGGTTGACCAAGAGGGGGACACTACGGTACATATGACCTCTGGCAATGTATAATAGGTTGAAAGGGAGCCCATGGACAGATTGACAGTGAATGGAACTAGGGGCTCAAAAAGACCACATGTCTCAAATATTTCTTACTCGAACAAAGAAGTCCTACATACGGGACAAGAATTGACCTTAGTGCTAGTTGATCCAAATCCTAAAGGCTAGCAAACAATGCATAGACTTTTTATGGTCCAAACGTTTGAACCATAAAACTCCTTTTAAAGCTCTTTAGGGTTGTAAACTAGTGGTAAGTCATTTAAGAATATTTGGAAGAAAATCATTTCATCATGTTCCTAAATAATATAGGAGAAAGCTTATATTTATAAGAATACAATACGGTTCAGCAGTTTGAAAAAACTCTTAAAAAATAGGATCAGAAAATCAAATATCACTCCAATCCTAACAACACTTTAACAAAGTATAATAACAAATTTCTACATTATTTCTCTAATACTCCCCCTTAATGGAGAAATGAGTTATCTACAATTTTTTTCATACCCCTATTCCATTTTTATCCTCATATGATTTTTCAAGGTTTTGTAGCAATTCCTAGCCCTAACGTATGACCATGATGGAAGAAGAACTACTAGACTACTCCGAGGAACCATTCGTCAATAAGAAAATCTACGCTTACCCAAGGCCCCCAAGTATATTTTTTAGTCCCCCACGGGTCTTTTAAGATGAAATAACTCCATAAAGGTTACTTTTAGAGTATGCCTTCCTACTAGGCTCCTTCCTCATTCATGTCTCTTGTCAATCAAACCCTTTAGATTTTGGTGTGATGGAGAATCTCCTTGACACAATCTTATTCCTACCCTCGTGTCTTCCCTCAATGAGGTCACATTTCCTCCTAAAAATCCCTCTTTAGGGATGCATATCTCTTCATATTCTATGGATATTATTCCCCACTCCTCTCCCCTACCTTAATTTGATGATTCTCTACTTACTTCCCCTATCTCCCTCAAGCAAGAGTGCTCTCAATGGATTTTTATTAGTAAATTCCTCTCTTTCAACCCAATGAGCATAGGTATGAAAATACCTATGCTATATTTCTCTTCTGTAAGTCCAAAATCAAGTTCAATGGAGGATGAACTCAACAAGAAATATGTAAAGCATAAATTTGAAGCAACAAATCTAGTGCTTGGAAAAGGACTCAAGTCAAACTAACTTCCTCAAATCCTAAACACAACATCGAAACTCCAAGTTTCATACTAGCTCCTACTTAAATTTCAAAGGACTTAGGATGTATTTCTAATGGAATTCTAGTGTAACCCACCCATTCACCTTTTTTAGGGTACTGGAGTCTCAATCGCTTTGGTCAATTTAAGGAAGTGGAGCTAACAAAATTCCTCCTTTTGACTATTTTAAAATGATTTCTTAAAATCTTTATTTTCTTCTACTCATTAAGAGATTTCCAACTATATAAAAATCATCAAATTTTGGTTCTGAACAAAACTTTATGACCTTTAGAAGGTTTAATCCTATTAACACCATATCACCATCCATATTATTGATATGTGGTTGATATGTAATCGTACTTTTCTCACTTGTCCCTATTATACAATTCCATGTAGTTGACGTGTGACATCTCCTACCCATGTGTTAGCATTACATAGAACCACATCCATAGTAAAACATGTATACCTCCCCAACTCATATCCAAATCTAGGAAGAACTCAAAATTCCTCCATATTTATGCATCTAGAATATCTAATAATCCTAATTAATAATGAGAAATCCTAAATTTTAAAACCTCTATTTTGAAATATGGAATGATTATTGATTTATTTATTTATTTTAAATTTTCTAAATATAAAGATATATATGACATGAAACATGGAATGATTATTGATTTATTTATTTTATTTTAAATTTTCTAAATATAAAGATATATATGACATGAAACATATAAATATAAATATGGATAGACATTATAAATTGGTTTATCTCAATGCAGTTACTTTATTAGTCCTTGCCTTACATGACTATAGCAATCGCTCTATCTTTGACTCACAATTAAATCATTTTGACAAAAGGAAAAAAATTCCTCTGTCACAATTTAACCAAAGTTTGAGTTTCGAGCTCTTATTGGAGGCCAAGATATCTTTGACTCACAATTAAATCATTTTGACAAAAAAAAATTCCTATGTCACAATTTAACCAAAGTTTGAGTTTCGAGCTCTTATTGCAGGCCAAGATATATAAACAATAAAACTTAGGATAGAAGTTTTCAATTTCATTGAATTCCACTAAAACGCGAAGTAATGTTAGTTTGGACTTAACATTATTCCAAAACATTTAATGTTTGTGGTGTGATAATACATTTATAGTTCTCAAATTATTTTCTACATGCAACAGTTGCCACCGCTTTTTGTGCATAGATGCTACCAAAATGGTATTTAAGTGCCATTTGTCTTCACACCGCCTCTCCATCGCTTCACCTGTACTCATGGCCTCATCCTTTTTTTGCGTCCTTGTCTAACACATTGCTTGCTGCATTATGCAGGAAATTGTCACTATAACTTGGGATTTGAGAATCGCCAACAAAGTAGAGGCCTCTTCGACCACCAAGAAAGGAGATATATATGAAGACTCTTCAGCTACATCACTGGACCACAAAATGAGAATCCCTCATCTGCATCTGCAGGATTCTTCATCTGTGTCACATAACTGCATAACTGAAAACACATCAAAAGCACTGACATCTAAATAATTACTGAAAGCACATCAACAACACTAGCGTCTCAATAACAGCACATATCACGGTAAGCTTAGCCGCACCAGATTCTGAAGCAATAATGAAGGTTTTTCACTACTTACCACTACGATAGTGGAAAGAATAAATATTGCAGCTCTTCTTTGTTAGCTTTCTTCGTTACCATCATTCATTTTTATGTTCTTTGCTTCTTCCCTGGCTACAACATACATGCCTAGAGTATGATTTAGCTCAAGTTTCAGCCTTTTTAACTCCATCACAATATTTTTCTGATCAAATAAAGGAATCAGATTAGATCATACCAAACCCACCATACAAGTCCTCATACTATCAAAAATTTTCAACTAGAGACACAATTTTATGATAAAAATGAAATCAAATTTGTTACTCACTTATTACTCAGAGTGACCTAACACAAGAGAAAACCTAGAAAATACCAATTTATACATTCTACCTATTCCTGTGACAAGTGTTCATTATTAGATGTTGATGTTGTTGTGATATTTGCAGTGTCCTAGTTAAATTGATTTCTGCTGGTATAGAAGGTATCAATTTCCAGGAATGGGAAGATTCCAATGGATAGAGCTGGTGTCATTGGTAATCATGTCTTGCCTGGAGATTCTCGTTCCTCTATGCTCATTGTAATGGAGTTCTCACTAAGTAAATCCAATCTTGTTGTTGAAAACCTTGGAGTTCCACTGTCATAAACTACACCAATGCCTGAAGTTTGACTTCTCATTGATATTGAAGCATATCGACTCTCGACATTTGAAATTGTGCTTGCTGGATTTGAGGCGCTGAGACTTCTTGTGACTTGAATAATATTCGAAAGAGATTGAATTCTCTGAAAAGGCAGGGGTTGAGAGTAAGCGTGAATGGATGCTTCAGATTGGGACTCTGTCCCGCCTGTAATTTCCAAAATGACAACAGACAACGCATCCCATTAATTGCCTGTAAAAAGATAACTAGAAAGTGGTTCATTTGAAAGCTAGTCAGATTCATTTTGATTCATGAACAGAAGGAATACTAGAAATTTAAGCCTGCTAGTCATGATCAACAAGGAAAAAATTTAGAATGCAGCAGATCCATTTGTTTTTTATAAGTTAAAAAAACATAATCAATGAACAGAATTTTGGATTTTAGAGAAACATGGTTTCCGTAGATGGACCTATTATGGGAGAGCTCTATTCAGTCATATCTAGAAAGCCACTAGGATGATTATTAGAATCCTATAGATTGCAAATTCTGAACTCGGTGGTTGTCTTTCCATCATAAATAAGGTGGCCTTTGGGACCGTGCATCCTGCATACTTTGTTGTCTGATTGTGTCACCACACTACTACGAATAGCCCCTTGGATGACATCGAATTACTGTACCTAAGAGAATCCAAGAAAAAATGATGCAGGTTGTTGATGATTTGATGATGAGTTATATTTATTTTCACGAAATAAATATAAACTGGTCAACAGTGTTGGATTTGGGTATGCCTTCTATGCTTCCACCATAACTTCGATCTCAAATTGGGCCAACTCAACCGTTGACAAGTTGTTTAAATATTCAGATAATGAAAACAGGTGGTATCCTTCATTATGCATCCTGGGTCACAAACCAAAAACACATGCCACAACAAGCGCATCTCATCTAACTCTTTCCCATAACATAAGTTAAGTTCTGGTTCGTTGTGTTGGTTGCAGGGCTTTTAATTGGAACTCTGTTCTGTCGTTGTTCCTCCTGTGATAAGCCTAGCCATGCATTTAAGGGTCTGAGTTTTGTGCTAGCCTTAGGAAGGGCGTGAATTCTTTCCTCGTCGGGCTGATCTACTTGGAGCCTTCTTTGAGTTTTCGCTTTTGGCCAATTTCATTGTGGTCGATTCTTTTTCTCTTTCCCAGGACAAAACTGTAATCCAGTTAGCGGCTAGTCACCCACGTCTTCCACATCCTTACCTGTAATGTCCTTTTCTCAAGGCTAACATCTGCTCAAGATCCATGCTCAAAAAACATAAAATCACAACCCTCAACACTA
The DNA here is from genome assembly GCA_031772625.1 of Pinus tabuliformis. Classification (NCBI taxonomy): domain Eukaryota; kingdom Viridiplantae; phylum Streptophyta; class Pinopsida; order Pinales; family Pinaceae; genus Pinus; species Pinus tabuliformis. Next base: position 1,749,252,130 of record CM062817.1, on the reverse strand, counting down.
ACAATGTTGTTGCATGAACTGGGAAGCTCCCGGTGGCTCTCTATTATAGAAATGGGCAGCTCTGGGTGGTTCTCTATTCTGTTAGAAAGCAGTGTAGAAAGAAAACATAGGAAATGAGAGAAAGCAGTGAAAGAAAGAAAACACATGAAACCAGACAAAGAAGCACCATGGAATATGTGTATTGTATGAGGCCATTCTAGAGAATAATAGTGATACACATGCGCAGGTCCCTTACATGCGAGCACTACATGCATACTGAACATTTGTTATTTGTTTTTATTAGTTTTATATTTTTAATTATATAATATGGATCGTTAACGTATATAGTTGTTGAACCATCAAACACATGGGAAGCCTACTTGTATTGTAGCCAGAAATTGCCTCGTTATTACAAGATTTATATAGAAAATGATTAACAAAAAATTTAGAAAATACAAAATTATATTTATATTTTGAAGATATGTTATTTTCAAAAAAATTTAAGGACAAAATCATTTAAACTTTCTAGTTGAATGCAATTTAAACACTACAGAGTTAGATTTATATTTCGATAATAATGTTACATTGAGGAAATTTAAAGGCAAAATCATTAAAACTTTGTAACTTAATGCAATTTAAACACTCCATAATTATATTTATACTTCGAGGATAATATGACATTGAGAAAATGTAAAAACAGTATTATTTAAAGTCTGTAAAAAAACATTATTTAAATCCTATGTCGTTGGATACCATAAAATTGGTCCCCAAAAAAGGCTTACTGACTCCACGCCATATGTAACTGTGATGTCAAGGAGACGCTCAGGCTTCTGCAGGAAACACATGGTAGTTCCCAAATAAATATTGTCATTGCAATGGCAGGCTAAGTGATTGGATTTGCGTGGTAGTGTTAGGTTTTTAAATCTCAGAATTTTGATCTTTTTTAATGCTTCATAATTCAGAGTTAACATAGAGCAACATAAATATTTGTTGCCTATATATATAAATTCCAGGTTAGAATGAATTATGTTTTTATTTATTTTGAATAATTTGTTTTTTTAAATGTTATATATGAATTTTATATTAAGAATTAAATAAAATATATACATATTTTTTTTAAAATAATATATATATATATATATATATTTGATTCTTGTGGTGGTGTTTCTACCGATTTTATGTTATTGTTGGTCAAAGATCTTTGAAGACATATGTGGATTCAGCTTAGGATATGATTTTTCTATCAAGGCCTTTTCCTTAACTAAAACCAGTTTTCAAAGTGGAGACTAATGTGGAGTTCCAAGGTTGTTCCTCTACACTTCCAAAGTGGAGACTAATGTGGAGTTCCAAGGTTGTTCCTCTACACTTCCAGTAGTAGCACAATATGTCAAGAAGTTTTATATAGACATAATGCAAGTATTGTTTATATACCATAGACAACAAAGAGCACCCATCTCTGATTGAGGAAAACTGCAACTATTCATCTTCTGCATGTAGAATGCTTGAATAAAGATGTTAATACATTTTAGATGCCTCCAGGCTTGAGGTATGAAATTGAAGAAAAGACACGGTTATATGAATGACATTGAAATGGTTTGGGTAAAATAATGGATAGCTTGGACATTACCATCATAGATGAAATTAAAATATGTACTAATAATAGCATTAAATATAAGATTACCTTTACATGCTGTCCTTTATTACAAAATGTGATTTCGTGAATGTTTGAAAGAAATTTAGAACAAAATTAGATAGATATCTCCCTTTTCTCAACTTTAGTTCAATACAATGTGCATCTCTCCTACTTCTACAAGATATTCATTCTAGATGGTGTAAATGGAGCTCGGAACCCTTTTAAACTTTCTTAGTCCTACAGACTAGTTTCATTTCATTTTAGTATGCTACTAGGGTGTCTTTATGAATCATTGCCACTGAGACACCATACACTGTCACGGAGCAATATTTTTTATCAGTGGTTTTTGATATCAATAAGTTTAGACATGATCTCTGCAGCTACCAAAGATTTATCCATGTTGATCACACAACTATTTTGTTAACCTTTTTTGTTCTCGAGTAGTGCTTACTCATTAATAAAGTATGGTATTCCTTTTTATTCAGTAGGCAATACATACTTCTAACCGATTTTTAGGATATCAGTTTAGGATATCAGACCCCGTCAGGGACTACAGTTGCTTGTTGCTCTTGTTTATATCTAACTCCCCACCTTTCCAATTATCGGTTTTATTACATGTAAATGGTCAGGAAAAAATTGTATTCGACATCATGTTTGTCAAAATTTACCCATAAAAGTATTGTGTGGATGAGAAAGATTGGAAAATTAAATTCATGTATTGAACTACCCTCTATAATTCTCAAATAGTATAGTTATATGAACTAATATCCCTCCATTCCCTATGATATTTTCTCGCTAATGTCCTTCAGATTTTACTGCAAGTGCATGATATTGTGATCGGCTTCGGCTCTTACTACAACTGTTGATCTGATAATCACCCTATGAGTGACCTCAGTTAAAGATTTATTAAACAAAAGGTATTACAGACTCATGTGATGGTGCGTATTCTATGTTATTTAAGCAACGGATCAATCAGATTACCAATACACAGAAAATAAGTGGAGAGACAGCAGAGAAACACAATAAGCAACACAAAGACACAAACAGTTTTTAATAAGGAGTTCACCCTATCCTCCAAGGCTACGTCTCCGGTCCAGCTTCAGTGGTGGCCTTCTTTTATTGTTTCTTACAGTAAAGAAATTACAATACAGGGACTCCATGTGAGTTCTCCTGAAGCAGATTTTGCTTGGTAGGGTGGTTATTGGATTCCCCAAGCCACTCAGAGTTCACAGACTCTTTTTCTTCCTACCAACTCTGTGACCCTTGGTCTATAGTGGAAAGAGCCAAATGTGATGCTCAGTCCGGACAAATTCCTCTAGGGAAAGGCTTGAATCTTCAAGCTCTCTGGTGCTTGACGTTGCCTGTGGTCAGCTCGGCCCTCTGTCTCCTCTGCTTGGCTTTATTGTTCTTTGTGTTTAGTCCTCCTCTCAGGGTTCACTGTTCACTGTCTCTCTTGGTCGCTTGGACTCCTCTCTATTCCTCCTCTTCTGAATTCGACTATCTCTGTTCATGGCTTTAGCCATTCGATCTCTATGCCTGTTCAGTTCCTCTCCCGCCTACGTCGATTCACCTACCGCCTGCGTGCTTGGAGTTCCCTGTTCAGCGTCAGCATGAACGCTCGGGAAGTAGCTACGTGTCCCCATCTAACTGGTTCCAGAACGCTCTGTCAGTTCGTTTCTTCGGTTATGTCATGGATACATTATTTCTCCACCGTGGCGGTCAAACGGATTCCAAATCCGTTTAAATCATGGCTTAATTCCCTGTCGATTCCGCTTCTTTCTATTGGGCGCAATCTCAGCCATCTGATCTGGGCTCCTCCAGATCCAATGTCATACACATGTCGAGTGTGGTTGACTTGCTCGACCGATAATGCGCAATCAACGGCGTTTTTTCTCTCACCTCCACTACCACGCGTCGATCGCTAAGTGGGATCACTCCGCTTTCCTCCAAAACTGCTTACCATTCAAGGGCGCCCCAATCAAAATCGTCTATTTTCCAGAGCGCGAGTCCCACCTTTTTCCTTTAGCGCTTTTTGTTTCTCCGCCCGTGGTTCTCCAACTCCCAACGCAACCGAGTGCTTAAGGTTTTTCCATTTTGGCCCTGCTTGCCCAGCAATGTTAATCGAGAATCAGCTCCTTTTCCCGATCCAGGGCTCCCAAGGGCTATTGTGGCATCCCGCGCAGTCTCCATGGGCCTCGGTCAGTACGCTTTGACCGAGGTCCTCGTCGTTCCATGCCGGCTGCCATGGCCACTGGTTCAGGGTGTTTTCGATTGTTGTTTTAGATTCTTCAAGGATTTGTTCAACTCGATACAGTCATGGTTCTTTGGCAGTCATTAATGGATCTGATTCGGATCACGGCCTCCCTACTGAAAAAGCTTTTGGACCACCAAAAGTTGGTTTTTCTTCAAGCATCGACTAAGTGAGGAAACTGTTGTCTCACTTGTCCAATCTCAATCCACTTCGCATCGCTCGACTTCGAACCTTTAAAGCCCAATCCTGAGGTACTCCACTTGTCCACTGCCATTGTCCTTACCTTATTGTCCAGCACTGTGTCTTCCTGTAACTCATTAAGATATTCAGGTAGCAAATCATCAACAGAAGGTAATTGACTCTGCTCTTCGGGTCCTCGATCATTGAAGGTTCAAACAACCTCAAGCAATCCACGTTCATGACTGAGTAGATGTGCATGTAAGCTGGTAGATCAAGGCGAAAGCATTTTCACCAATCCTCTCAAGTATCATGAAGGGTCCATACCTGATAGGTTTTAGCTTTTTACCTTCACCTTGCATCCTGTCCTTGCTAATATACGGCCAGACTTGGTCTCCAACTTAAAAACTATGCTCCATCCGATGTTTATCATGCCTAGCCTTGTACTTGGCCTGGCTCTTTTCCAGCTGTTCCTGTACTGCCTAGTGGATCTCCTGGATCTGTTCAATGAACCTAGTTTCCTTATCCACATCACTGTGTCTATCAACCATGGTATCTTTACCAAAGACAAAATCCAAAGGAGACCTTGGTATGAAACCAAAGTAGGTCTCAAAAGGAGATCTCTGTGTAGAAGAGTGTTTGGCTCTATTGTAAGCATGTTGCACATAGCACAAGTGCTCATCCCAAAGCTTAGGATGTTTGCTGCAATATCCTCTCAGTAACTGGATCACTGTCCTGTTAACTACTTCTGTCTGGCCATCTGTTTGTGGATGAAAAGTTGTGCTTTTCTTTAATTTGGTGTCCATTAGTTCCCATAGACTGGACCAAAACTTTCCCACAAATCGGGTGTCTTGATCAGATATAATAGAAGTGGGTAATACGAAATGAACCCATACATGTTCAAAGAATAATTTTGCAGTTTGTTCAGCTGTAATCTATTTACTACAGGGTATCAAAATACATATTTTGTTGAACCTATCCACAACAACATATAGATAATCATGACCTTTCCTAGATTTAGGCAGTCCTCCCATGAAATCCATGGAAATGCTTTCCCAAGGGTGAGAAGGAACTGGCAAGAGAGTGTATAAGCCTAGTTTTCTATTGTTGGGCTTGCTTTTAGCACACATAGCACACCCCTTTACATATATAGAAATTGTCTCACTCATTCTCGGCTAATAGCAGAACCTTTGTAGTTGTGCAACTGTTTTACTTACCCCAAAGTGACCTGATATCAGAGAAGTGTGTGCTTCCCTAATTATCTTTTCTCTCTCAGTTTGTGGAATGCAGAGTTTCCCACAATGATATAAGAGTCGGTCCTTCACATGATAGTCCAATTCTTCTGCTCTTTTGCCTTGACTCAAAGTTGCATATACATCTTTAAAGTCCATGTCCTGAGCATACTGTTCTATGTAGCTTTCATGCAGCACAGAATTATGCTTAAGTAAGGTAGATGCGTTTATAATGGGTCTAGATAACATGTCTGCAACCTTGTTATGTATGCCCTTTTTATATCTGATGACTAAATGAAACTATTGTAGAAAACCCATCCATCTATAATGTCTTGATTGCTGCAATTTAGTTTGGGAGTGTAGGTATTGAAGTGGTTGATGATCAGTATGTATCACTGTTTCTTTTCCCATTAAGTAATGTTTCCACTTTTTCACACTCTGAACTAATGCATACAATTCTTTATCATCGGTAGGATAGTTAACTACTGCAGGATTAAAAGTCTCAGAATGATAACATATGGGTTTACCGTGTTGTGTCTACACTCCTCCCATGGCATAGTCATTGGCATTAGTCTGGATCTCAAATGGTCTTTGTAGATTTGGCAGTGCTAGTACAGGTGTTGTACTAATCTTTTCTTTCAAGGTGTCGAAGGCTTTCTACTGTTTGCCTCCCCACTGAAACACCTTGTTCAATCCTGTCAAAGCATGTAAGGGAGCTGCAATTGAGGAAAAATTTGAAATGAACTTCCTCCAATATTGTGCTGCTCCTAAGAAGCTTCTCACTTCTGTAGCAGACTTGGGTTTAGGCCAGTTTATGATGACTACCACTTTAGAGGGATCTGTTTTCAATTCACCTCCCCCTACTATATGACCCAAATAATTTAGAGAGGTCTTGCCAAATTCACATTTGGAGAGTTTAACATAAAAAATTTCTCTTTTCAAAACATCTAATGTCTGCTTAACATGCTTTAAACAATGTAAACTTTGAAACGGGAACTGATACTGTTACCCGTTTCGTAGAGATAGCAAAAAAGTGACCTGATTTTGAAAAGGGGTGATGCAGAACACACATGTTTTTTTTAGAACATAGTTTTTGGCACTTTAACTTTTTTTATGTACATTATGTTTTAGAATGGTAGTGATTTTCATGTTGATTTGAAAAAATGGGTATTCTGCATCAGACCCTTTTTTAAAAAGACCTGTTTTTTGGCTTTAAATTTTCTAATGTATGAAATGTAAATAATTATTTTGTAAATTTGATTATTTTTGAAGTGGTCGTTTTCTTCATATTTTCTTGTTTTTTATTTTATTTTTTTGTAGTGAGGTTTTTATTGTTTTGGATTTTTAAATTAGAAGGTTGATATTTTGAATTTTCGATATTCTACATATTTATACATCCTTAATTAATTTTTCAATCCACATGAAATAATTGTTTCTAAAAAACATTATTTTTTAACAATGGACATAAACATAACCATTTTTAACATGAATATAACTGAAAAAACTACACATTTTGATAATTTTTTGCTAGAATTGACATGTCAAAATCACAATTTTTATACAAAAATTTTAACTAAAAACAGTTAAATAATAGTTTTTTTTATGAATTTCATGTCAAAAAAATAACAATAATCACTTTTTTTTCAAAAAATAATGATTAACTTAAAAATTAATGTGAAAATCACATCTTAGAAATATTGAACGCATAACAACTTTAATTGAGTGTTTATTCTTCTCATTAAATGTCAAAGTCAAAACATTGCAAAGCTTTATTTCCAAGCATAACTTAAATTTAATCAACAATGCCACGTAATCCAAACTCTTCGTCCTCTAGGGTTTCATCATTGTCTTCTTCCACAATATTTTATGCTTCCTTTTGCTCATTTTCCTCTTCTAATGGATCTTTGATGTCTGCGAATCTTCCAATGTATGTCTTTCCAAACATTCCATGTAATGGTGGTTGGGGTTCCTCTGCCTTTTTTGCCACATGTGATTCACTAAAGTCCCCTTTCTTCAACCCAATTTCTTGCATTTCATCTGGAAGAAATTGAAAAGCATTAATTCTTTGCTGAATGAAAGGCTAAAATGTTTAGAAATTTTCTTGAATAACTATTTCAAATACCATTTAAGAAAAGATGGTAATGCAAGCACATAGAACCAATAAATAAGATTTCAAAGATGCAAGAGAATGTTATTGCCTAGTGTACAAATCTATAGTCTCTCTACAAACAAGCTACACCAAAACCATAAAAAAAACAAGCAAGTTATTAAACCTTCCTAATTTTAGTTTATTAAGCATAGGTCACTATGTGTTAAATATCATAGTCTAAAAATAAAATAAGTAACTTGCACCTCAAACTTACATTGAAAAGAAACATTAATACAAATGATCCAATTTCAATTGAGAACAATAGTTTATTATGAGGAAAAAAAAAAAAAAAACCCTTCTAATTCTAATTGAAACAAAGAGAAAATTTCAATATAAAAAACTCAACACCCATATCTAGATACATTATCACCGCATCTCTTTGACTACAAATCAAGTACTGGAGAAAAATTTTAATATAAAAACCTGAGCATCCATATATAGATACATCAACACCCCATCTTTTTGAGTAAAAATCAAGCACTCCTCTTTGTACATTAAAAAGGAGGGATGAATCAATCTATCTTGGTTTATGAGGAGCAATGAAAGGAATTTTTTTTATAATCTTCTAGTTTAGATCAACTAAATAAAAAGGTGTAATAACTAATCATCTAGTTTGGGTTGTTGTTTCAAAAAGGGTATGGCCCAAAGCTTAATTATGTCCAATGTCACTTCATAATCTAAAGATATGTAAGAAAGATCTCTTCCACTTGAATTAATAAGACACTAGAAACCTCACATACTCAAACCAAACCTATTGAAAACCAATTTTATTCAATAGACCTAATCAAAACAAACATACAAGAGAATGTAAAAACGAACATTTGAGTATACTCAAATCTTGAAATTTGTGATCCCAATTCATAATTCTTTATTTATTTCTATCTCATCATACGTTAATTATTTTAGCAAAAGAAAAAGACACCTACATTTCTATCTTATTAGGAGTTCATTATTTTGGAAAAAAGAAAGAAACCTATGTGTTCATCTAGAACATGGAGAAGAGGTAAACCGTGTTAGATTGTCTCTTTTTCTTTCACAACACACACCAATAACCACTCTTTCCATGTGGATTATATAGCTCCAAGTACATGAAACTTTTTCCAACGGTAATGTAAATAGGAAAGCACACATTCACAAGATTCATTCAATTATACCTCCCATTGGCATCGTTCAAAACTCCTTTGTTTTTTTTAAATAAATCAGGTTATAAATACTCTAATCTGGAGCCACCAACACTCCTAACTTTCAAGTGTTGTTACCTTTGTAAAACTCAGTCACATGAGGTCGTTATGTATACAGAGCTTGGAAAGTTACCTTTGCACAGCTAATGAAAAGACCTTTCAATACTCAACTATACCTGTAAGGCTATCCCTCCCTCGTTGGAGTTAATCAGAGAACGCAGACAAGGCCCCAATCTTCCTTGAACTAGGTTTGTACTCAAATAAAGTCCATCCCATCAATGCCTTTCAAGGCTTTACCTAACAGAGATGGGTTGACCTTTCAGGAATAAACTTTCTAAAAAGGATTGATCAAGCCATGGTAGGATGACCTTTTAAGACTTTACCTAACAGAGGTGGGTTGACCTTTCAGGAATAAACTTTCTCAGAAGGATTGATCAGGGCCATGGTAGGATGACCTTTCAAGGCAAATCCATTTCAACAGATCACCCTAACAGTGAGTCATCATATCAGCATTTTACAAAGCTTACACCAAATGTACCGGAAATTGTCAATATTGCCAGAGAATTCAAGTTTCATTCCATATGATGCATTTACATATTTTCAAGGTTCTGGGTTGATCTAGAAACCCTCAAAACTCCTAAGGGCACGGGGAAAACTAAATTGGAATGCTGATAGTGTGGAACTACGAAAACCACCGCAGGTTTTAGTTGGGATCGTTTACCAAGGGTGAGATTTTGGATCATTTTTATCCTACTCTATCCAATATAAATTACTAGAATTTATTTTATTTTAAATTCACAACACTCTGATATCGTGGGCACAACCAGAAAAAACTGAGTTACTTTTCATATCACTGTAATTGTATTTGTAAAATAAATTTGTTCTGCCTAAAATGTTTACAAAAGGGAATACACGTAGATCTCAGGTGAAGTAATAGGACACCAGATACCAGTAAAGAGAGTAATCTCATTTAATCACTGTAAATAAGCCACATCCGGGTGTTAGGGCGATTCTGAGAATCGCCCCGCCACCGCCCCGCCACCAGTGTAGTTCTCAAGTCTACATTTAATCACTGTAAATAAGCCACATTCGGGTGTCAGGGCGATTCTGAGAATCGCCCCGCCACTGCCCCGCCATTTAATCACTGTAAATAAGCCACATTCGGGTGTCAAGGCGATTTTGAGAATCGCCCCGCCACCATCGCTGGTGGCGGGGCGGTGGCGAGGCAATTCTCAGAATCGCCCTGACACCCGAATGTGGCTTTTTTACAGTGATTAAAATCAACCCACCTGAAGAGTAAAATTTGGTCCTGTGCTATAAACAGACAATAAAATATTGCAGTGATAGTCCACAGCATGTCCAAACAATGGCATAACATTCCTGAATTCTCTACTTTTTCTGGCATTTTTACGACCCACATTGGCGCAAAACAGCTTGCTGGTCGGATTCTACAACGCAAATTATTCGCAAGCGGAATCAATCGTGCCAGCAGTAATCACAAGTCACTTTGCTACCGATAAATCCCTTCCTGCTGCCCTTCTATGCATGCATTTTCATGACTGTTTCGTAAAGGTAAGCGTGCAGTTATATGGAAATCATAGTCTCATTTAAATCCAAGGCTTATAAATATAAATTGACTGCCTTTGGACATGCGTGGAATTAATAAATATATATGTTGTTGAAGGGTTGCGATGGATCAATTCTGATAGATAGCATGGGCAATAACGTATCAGAGAAAGAAGCAGTCCCCAACCAGACTGTGAGAGGATTTGAGATAATCGATGAAGCAAAAGCCAAGCTTGAAAGTGCATGCCCCGGCGTTGTGTCTTGTGCTGATATAATTGCACTTGCTACTAGAGACGCCGTATTCCTGGTATATAAATTTTTAAGCTCAGAAATCCCTAGAAAACACACTTCCTGCCAGTTCCCAGATTCCAACCATTGTTTCCTAACATTCTCTGAAGATTTTAAATTTTCAAATGGGTTTCTATGTCAAACATGCCAATAGTAAGTGGTTTCCACACTATGGAGATCATTTACAACAATGCCACAAAAGCTCATCAAAGCAAACCACCCAAGAGTTTGGCTCCGAACAGTAAAAAATCAGCTTTTACAAAATTATAATGATATGCGCATATTTCGGCATCCACCCACAGCAGGTTAAATTGAACAAGTCTAACTCATGATTAATTGTGGTTCAAAGTTTGACTTGCGGTTAATCATGAATCAAACCCATGTTGATCAAGTCAAGTCTGGTTTAACTGAGTTTGACTCAAAGAGATTGATTTTATATATATATATATATAACGGTCCAATCAAATTTAAACTCCACAAGCTACAAATTTGACTGGCGATACCGGTAACCATGACTTAAAGCCATAGAAAAATATTTCGATTAAATCACAATAAAACTGATGAAATATAACAAAAGATGACTATAATAATTCCAATTATCACACTTATAAACTCCATCTTCTGCTCCCATCTAAAGTTTTCTTAAGTTATTTCTCCTATTGTCTAAGACTAGGTTCAAAAGTCACGTTCAAAAGAGAAGATTAAGAGCGAAAAGCACAAAGTCTTAAATGAAAATTTTGCGCTAACAGTTGACACTACAGTAGCTGTTTTTCCACTATTGTTCTCAAGTCTGCATTTAATCAATGTAAATAAGCCACATTCGGGTGTTTGGGCGATTCTAAGAATCGCCCCGCCACCGCCCCGCCACTGGTGTAGTTCTCAAGTTTGCATTTAATCACTGTAAATAAGCCACATTCGGGTGTTAGGGCGATTCTAAGAATCGCCCCGCCACCACCACTGGTGGCGGGGCGGTGACGGGGCGATTCTCAGAATCACCCTGACACCCGCATGTGGCTTATTTATAATGATTAAAATCAACCCACCTAAAGAGTAAAATTTGGTCCTGTACTATAAACAGACAAGAAAATATTGCAGTGATAGTCCACGACATGTCCAAACAATGGCAAAATAGAAGACCACGTCAAAATTTATGAATCCATACCCAGAATTTATAATCTGGCGCTTGATAGAGTAGTTGTCAAAAATTCCCTCCAAGTATGGGTCCATCAGTTCTCCTGTATGATGATTTAAACCAAAAATGTTGCCTTTTCATGCTCCACCTGCAGAAGAAATATATCTTATCAGAATTAGAAGAGTTGATCTCTAAAAAAAACTCAAAAAACAGCTTGACATTGTCAACAAAAGATCTGACCAGTAGTCCAACCAAGACATCTTGAGTATCTAGTCCAGAATTTTCTGCCAGAGTCTTGGGCACAACCAAAAGGGCATTAGCAAAGGCTTCAACTCCTAGTTGTGAACGCTGCCAAAAGATTAGAAAATACACAATAAAGAATTAGTGCACAAAGAGAGAAGAAAATTGGAATTCCTTTTTAAAGGAAGTCCCGGGGCTAGAAAAACCAAAGTATAGATAAATAATGAGAACTTGTACATTGCTGCACTAAACAGCAATTTTGACGGGAAAAGAGCTTTAGAATATTGTACATTAGGTAAGTACCTGAGAAATCTTTGTTTCTTCCAATTACATGTTACATCTCATTAAGGCAAGACCAGAACAGACTTCAATATCATTATCAATTTCCATCTGATTGGTTTTTGTCTATAAAAAACTCCGTTCATGTTGATTACCGAAGTCATAGACATGGTTATTTCTCTAATTATACTTCGAAACTGCCAACATATCAGCTCTGGATTGACTTTTGTGGTTACTCCCATAACATTACAACAATTACAAGAGGGAGAATCAATAAAATATCAAACGAATTTGGATTGCTATAATTTGGAACTCGATAATCAAATAAAAATAGAGTTTATGAAAAACAATCAACCCATAACTTATTTAGTATGACACAAGATTCCAGCTTTACCTATCCATTAATAATGAAACAGCAGACCCACACGGCAATACTAGACTTGCTATATATTCGTGTGCACCCATAACATTGCGATTACGATCCTTACAGTTGGTGTTCGCCGTAAGAAATAGAGGAGATATTCTTCAGCACTGCAATGATGTCGAAGCATTTGATTATAATGGCACTTACATTCCTGAATTCTCTCATGTTTCTGGCATTTTTACGACCTACATTGGCGCAAAACAGCTTGTTGGTCGGATTCTACAACGCAAATTGTTCGCAAGCAGAATCAATCGTGCCGGCGGTAATCACAAGTCACTTTGCTACCGACAAATCCCTTCCTGCTGCCCTCCTGCGCATGCATTTTCATGACTGTTTCGTAAAGGTAAGCGTGCAGTTCTATGGAAATCATAGTCTCATTTAAATCCAAGGCTTATAAATATAAATTGACTGCCTTTGGACATGCATGGAATTAATAAATATATATATATGTTGTTGAAGGGTTGCGATGGATCAATTATGATAGATAGCGTGGGCAATAACGTATCAGAGAAAGAAGCAGTCCCCAACCAGACTGTGAGAGGATTTGAGATCATCGATGAAGCAAAAGCCAAGCTTGAAAGTGCATGCCCTGGCGTTGTGTCTTGTGCTGATATAATTGCACTTGCTACTAGAGACGTCGTATTCCTGGTATATAAATTTTTTAAGCTCGGAAATCCCTAGAAAACAAACTTCCTGCCAGTTCCCAGATTCCAACCATTGTTTCCTAACATTCTCTAAAGAGTTTAAATTTTCAAATGGGTTTCTATGTCAAACATGCCAATAGCAAGTAGTTGCCACACTATGGAGATCATTTACAACAATGCCACAAAAGCTCATCAAAGCAAACCACCCAAGAGTTTGGCTCCGAACAGTAAAAAATCAGCTATTACAAAATTATAATGATATGCGCATATTTCGGCATCCACCCACAGCAGGTTAAATTGGACAAGTCTAACTCATCATTAATTGTGGTTCAAAGTTTGACTTGCGGTTAATCATGAATCAAACCCATGTTCATCGAGTCAAGCCCGGTTTAACTGAGTTTGACTCAAAGATATTGATTATATATATATATATATATATATATATATATATATATATATATATATATATATATATATATATATATATATATATATATATATAAAAAAGGGTCCAATCAAAGTCAAACTCCACAAGCTACAAATTTGACTGGCGACACTGGTAACCATGACTTAAAGCCATAGAAAAATATTTCGATTAAATCACAATAAAATTGATGAAATATAAAAAAAGATGACTACAATAATTCCAATTATCACACTTATAAACTCCATCTTCTGCTCCCATCTAAAGTTTCCTTAAGTTATTTCTCCTATTGTCTAAGACTAGGTTCAAACGTCGTGTTCAAAGGAGAAGATTAAGAGCGAAAAGCACAAAGTCTTAAATGAAAAATTTGCGCTAACAGTTGACAATGCAGTAGCTGTTTTTCCACTATTGTTCTCAAGTCTGCATTTAATCACTATAAATAAGCCACATTCGAGTGTCAGGGCGATTCTGAGAATCGCCCCGCCACCACCCCGCCACCAGTGTAGTTCTCAAGTCTGCATTTAATCACTGTAAATAAGCCACATTCAGGTGTCAGGGCGATTCTGAGAATCGCTCGCCCTAACACCCAAATGTGGCTTATTTACAGTGATTAAAATCAACCCACCTGAAGAGTAAAATTTGGTCTTGTACTATAAACAGACAAGAAAATATTGCAGCGATAGTCCACGGCATGTCCAAACAATGGCACAACAAAATACCATGTCAAAATTTATGAATCCATACCCAGAATTTATAATCTGGCGCTTGACAGAGTAGTTGTTGAAAATTCCCTCCAAGTATGGGTCCATCAGTTCTCCTGTATGATGATTTAAACCAACAATGTTGCCTTTGTCATGCTCCACCTGCAGAAGAAATATATCTTATCAGAATTAGGAAGAGTCGATCTCTAAAAAAAACTCAAAAAACAGCTTGACATTGTCAACAAAAGATCTGACATGTAGTCCAACCAAGACATCCTGAGTATCTAGTCCAGAATTTTCTGCCAGAGTCTTGGGCACAACCAAAAGGGCATCAGCAAAGGCTTCAACTCCTAGTTGTGCACGCTGCCAAAAGATTATAAAATACACAATAAAGAATTAGTACGCAAAGAGAGAAGAAAATTGGAATTCCTTTTTAAAGGAAGTCACGGGGCTAGAAAAACCAAAGTACAGATAAATAATGAGAACTTGTACATTGTTGCACTAAACAACAATTTTGACGGGAAAAGAGCTTTAGAATATTGTACATTAGGTAAGTACCTGAGAAATCTTTGTTTCTTCCAATTACATGTTACATCTCATTAAGGCAAGACCAGAACAGACTTCAATATCATTATCAACGTCCATCTGATTGGTTTTTGTCTATAAAAAAAATCCGTTCATGTTGATTACCGAAGTCATAGACATTGTTATTTCTCTAATTATACTTTGAAAAACTCTTTAACCACATTCCTGACAGGTAAAATTCCAAATACCAAACAGGACGGAAACAGATCAGAAATCCCTCGAAAACGCGCTTCCTGCCAGTTCCCAGATTCCAACCATTGTTTCCTAATATTCTCTGAAGAGTTTAAATTTTCAAATGGGTTTCTATGTCAACATGCCAATAGCAAGTAGTTGCCACACTATGGAGATCATTTACAACAATGCCACAAAAGCTCATCAAAGCAGACCACCCAAGAGTTTGGCTCCGAACAGGAAAAAATCAGCTATTACAAAATTATAATGATATGCGCATATTTTGACATCCACCCACAGCAGGTTAAATTGAACAAGTCTAACTCATGATTAATTGTGGTTCAAAGTTTGACTTGCAATTAATCATGAATCAAACCCATGTTGATCGAGTCAAGCCCGATTTAACTGAGTTTGACTCAAAGAGATTGATTGATTATATATATATATATATATATATATATAGATATATATTTATAAGGGTCCAATCAAAGTCAAACTCCACAAGCTACAAATTTGACTGCCGATACTGGTAACCATGACTTAAAGCCATAGAAAAATATTTCGTTTAAATCACAATAAAACTGATGAAATATAACAAAAGATGACTATAATAATTCCAATTATCACATTTATAAACTCCATCTTCTGCTCCCATCTAAAGTTTTCTTAAGTTATTTCTCCTATTGTCTAAGACTAGGTTCAAACGTCACGTTCAAAAGAGAAGATTAAGAGCGAAAAGCACAAAGTCTTAAATGAAAAATTTGTGCTAACAGTTGACACTGCAGTAGCTGTTTTTCCACTACTGTTCTCAAGTCTGCATTTAATCACTGTAAATAAGCCACATTCGGGTGTCAGGGCGATTCTGAGAATCGCCCCACCACCACCAAAGTTGTAGTTTAATATGCATGTACTTTTAAAATTTCCAATGTCTTTTTATTTTAGTTACAGCACTAGTATAGGAAGTAAGTGGAGTTTCAATCTAATTGTAAGAGGAAAGTAAGTGTAGTCTCAATCTAATTGCAAGGTAGTTTTGTTTTATTTTGATGAGTTAAATTGCATTGTAGTTTTATTTTATTTTGATCAATTAAATTGCATTGTAGTTTTGTTTTATTTATGTAGGTTTCCCATTTATTTACTGTAGTTTCTGGTGAGTATAGTTTGGAGAATCTTTTCTTCACTCTGATAAATATTTGATTTAGGATCAAACATAATATGATATAATTATATAATTGAATAATAAGAAAATAATCAAATTAATGACTAAATGATAGATATAAGATCAAATTAATTACTAAATGTCAGATATAAGATAGTTGGTAATAGGGTGTGTTATGAAGTCAATGTCAGATATAAGATAGTTGGTAATAGGGTGTGTTGTGAAGTCATTAGGGTTATTATTGACTCCTTAAATATGACTCAAGGATTTCTAAAAGTATTCTTCCTATATTAATGAGTTTCTATGTCTACAATGTAATCACCACAATGAAATAATAAGCATTTACTACCAACTAGATGTTCATAGTCCCATAAAAGGTTTTTATATCCCTCGTTACTTCCCCCATTGGGGTGCTTTTCATTTATTTTATTTCTCCCTTTTCTTTTATTTAGGTATGAGGATGGGTAACATCTAATTTATAATAGTGGGGGAAGCAACGCACTGAATAACCATATTAATTGGGGTGTCTCCTTATATTGGGTGTAAATCCTTGACCTAGTTGACTTTTTAGAATTGTTGCCAAGGGAGATGTTTTTATGTTGTTGTTAAGATATTCGCAGTGAATTTGAAAAATGTAATCCTTTCTCAATGGTAATTGATGTTAATGGAGGTCCAAACTTAGTTTTCTCATTTTTGGTTGTGTTTCCCATTGTGGTATTAGCATCCATGTGCTCCTCATAAGTCACCTGCAACAAAATAAGACAAACACAAAATACCATGTAACTATATTTAAAACGCCATCAAAGTTATTATTGTTGTTCATAAGATGACAGTGGCAGTGACCTTCCTTTAAAGGTTTGGAAAGAAATTAAAATAGATTATTATTATGGCCTTAGATACTCTAATCAAAGTAAATCGAGTGGTCGTAGGTAGCTCATCATATTCTCCCTACATGTGGGGTATGATTTCACTGATGATGCATTATTAGGATTGTGATTGACACTAGAGTTATATTCTGGGAACTTGTTTTTTCCAATTATTTCATTCTTGAGAGAAAATCCTCTGGCATCTAGGTTTGGGATTTATTGATAGCAAATGAAGTTATCCTACCTTCATTTCTCGGGAACACATTTATGAGGGAGTAATAAGGTTCTTGAGGTGTAACTGAGTTGCTTTAGAACAAATGAAACTTGCTTCTCGAATTCCTTGTGAACTTTTTGTGAACATATTTTATGGAGAGGGTGATCAGTTTAGTGAGGGTCATTAGAGGAGATTCACTGTAATCTGACTCCAGTTCCTCTTTTTAGCAAAATCATGGCCTCCTATGAAACTGTCATGCTCAAAATTAAAATAAGGATAATTAGGAAAATGTGCTTGATGTGATATGGTAAATTTGTCCATCTATGTTTAGGTGTAATAACCATGGCATATAATGGTTGAAAACATGTTGAATTTATACTTAGGAAAGAAAAATGATATTCTACCAAAAACATTAATGTGTTTTTTTCCTCATACACAACTTTGTTTGGCACATAAAAATTTGGTTTTACTAGCATTTTTTAAAAGTTTGAAAATTGACCCTAAAAAAAATCATCATTCCAGTATCATCACTTTTTCATTTTGAAGCTATATTTTGCACAAAAATTTCATATAAATTTTGTAGTCACTGCCATTTTTAAAACATGTTCAAAATTGACTGCTAAAAAATAAAATCATCGTTCCAGTATACAAACTTTTTGTTTTTAGCACTGTTTTTGATGTTTTTTCGGGACTTTTTGGCCAGAGTTCCCGTTTTGAGTTTATAGTTCCCGTTTCAAAGTTTACATTGTTTATAAATGTTCTCCTCACGTTTTACTAAAAATCAGAATGTCATCCAGATACACAATAACAAAATCATCAAGAAAATGTCTGAGTACATCATTCATTAATCTCATGAAAGTAGCAGGAGCATTAGTTAGGCCAAAAGGCATAACCAGCCATTCATACAATCCCTGCTTTGTTTTGAAAGTAGTCTTCCATGCATCTTTCTCTGCAACTCTGACCTGATGGTATCCACTGTGCAAATCCAACTTGGTGAAATAAACAGCTTCCTTCAATTGATCTAAAATATCATCTATGCGAGGAAGGGGATAACAATTTTTTATTGTTATCTTATTCAGTGCTCAGTAGTCAATGCACATTCTCCATGAGCCATCTTTCTTTCTCACCAAGACGATGGGTGACCCACATGGTGATGTGCTAGGCCTGATGAACCCTTTCTCGAGCAACTCCTGCACCTTCTTCTTGATTTCAGCATTCTCTAAAGCAGATAACCTGTACATCCCAATGTTAGGAAAAGGAACATCTTGCTGCAAAATAATATCATGTACTATTCCCTTTTTGGGTGGTAGACCTTGAGGTTCTTGAAACAAGACATCATACTCAGAAACAATCTTTTCTATATCAGCTTGCTAATCAGAATTACAGCCTTCAAATACATTGGTTTTATTAGTTTTCCTTTCCTTTACAACCATTAGTAAGAACTGTTTGCATGAATTTATCATTCTTTTCATCTGTCCTAAGTTTATGAGAGTATAATTATTCTTGAGCTTATGAGCTCTTACAAAGTATTCGATTCCCTCTTTAACAAGTAGATACTTGTTCTCAACTCTATAGAAAATAGCCTTTCTATCATACAAATAAGGACTTCCTAAAACAATTCCACATATATCCAAAGGAATTACATCTAACTCAACCTCATCTACAAATGCTGACCCAAAAGAAAACTTGAGTTTGCACTGTCTAGTCACTTGTAGTTGTGCTTTATCATTCAACCATCCTAATGGGTATGGTTTCTTATGAGGTGTAGTTTCTAATCCCAATTTCTTTACAGTTGCTTCAGAAATCAGATTTACTTGTGAGCCACTATCAAACAAAGTATCAATCTTTTGATTTTTGGAAACAAATTGAATATGGAAAAGCTCATGCCTTTTTCTCTCATGTTCTTCATCAATAACAGATTGAGTAGAATTACTAGTAGATGCTTTAGAATTCTTACTTTTTATACCTGTGGCTGCAATGATTGTTTCATCTCCTGAGTTTGACCCCAAATCTTTCTGAATAGTTGCAGTAGTCTTCTTCTTCTTGCCCTCGAACTTCTTAGGCCTCAGCTCTGGATGCAGAATCCAACAGTGCTCATCATCATGCCCCTCCTTTTTACAGTGAGTGCATGAAGCTTTGTCTTTCTGTGCAGTGTTAGCCTTCCTTGCTTTCCACTTCTACTTTCTTTTCTCCTTGCTCTTGCTTACAGTGGGTTGGGATTGTTGAAAAGTGTGCAACAAGAAATGCTTGTTGAGAGTGCAACAAGATGATGGAGCTTAGTGAAAAGAGTCGCCTTCACTAAGTGGGCCCGCAGGCTATTTTTGGCGCAAGTCTATTTTTAGACTATGTCTATTTTTAGACATATGGATCATGTCTATGGATGATTGATCAAGTTGGGAAAAATAGATGGACTTCTATTTTTTATGAGAGTGTGAGTGATCACAGTGTGAGTGATCAAAGTCTATTTTTAGACTAGCTGTCAAAAATAGAAAAGTCAAATATTATTATCTCACAATAATATTTGGACTATAAACTTAATCTTATTCTCTTGGAGCACTTCAGAATGAGCTACGGAAGTGGCACATGCAGCTGTCAGAAGGAAATTCATTTTTCTTATGAGTCAGTTGAGTTGTTGCATGCATGACTTCAGTTAGAACTCAAGTGAGTTGAGTTTAGTGGACTGGAGGTACAGTTGATGGAGTTGTGTTCAGTTTAGCTTTGTTAAACTGGTTGTATTTAGTCTAACTGATCAATAGACTAAAGATGAGTTGGGTGAATTAGTTATTAATTAATTCACAAGTTATTAACTCATAATGCAACTATAGAATACATCAGTTAACTCAGTTGCATGTCAGTGCATGTTCAGTTCAGCAGGGACAGGTGTTAGAGGATCAGATTGCTATCAGTTGTGACTATAGCTGTGCATGATGATTTGCACAATCAAAGGATTGAGTATGCCAATGAGTTTGCTCACGTATCTTCATGATATTATAGCTGTTGCTCACGTCCAACATAGTGTGGGTGACTATTTTGCAGTGTAAAATCGAGTTTGGGAAGCTATTCTCATCAGTTCTCGAGCAGGTTTGAGCAGTGGAGGCAGGCAAGCAGCGGGAGAGATTTGGAGATCAAATCTGAGCTGTATTGTGTGTAACAGGTGGAGATACTTGTGAGAAGTATTATGCTTTGTATTGTTACATGATTCAATCAATATAATATACAGATAGTGTGGGGTTTTTAGCGAGATGCTTTCCCCGGGATACATACTGTGTTTATGAGTTTGATTGATGCTTCTATGTGTGCCTGTGGATGTTTCTGCTTCTGTAATTTGATGATCAACGTAGAGGAGATTATGTATTATACATGTTCCACTTAAATTGTATGATCAGGATAATCTCTGTTGAATATGTGTCATATTATTCAAAATTTCTACATGGTATCAGAGCTAGATGATTTGTAGAAAAAGTTTCTACATGGTATCGGAGCTAGATGATTTGTAGAAAAAGTTTCTACATGGTATCGGAGCTGCTTGATTTGTAGAAGAGATTTTTACAGGATATCAAGCAAGGATTGATCATCAGATCTACTATTCAGGAAGTGTTTACATTCTATTTCTCTAGGCAGAGCCTGTAATCGGGCCAGGTAGCCTCTGGATTCATCCTTCCTTTGGAAGGTGAAATATCCGGTGAAAGCCCATACAGTCAATCTCTGTACGAGAAATATTGTGTTCTCACGAATTCTAGATCGGAAGCAGTTGAGTTTTGTGCTGGTGGAATTCAAATTTAATTCCAAAGCAAGAGATAAAACTCAGAAACATTCAGTTCGAGAAGGGAGACAGTATTCCCAAGTATCTCACGAAGTTCACTCAGTGTCGAGATGAGCTGGGAAGTGTGGGGGTTACTGTCGATGATGAGGACTTGGTGAGCTTGGCTCTCCTTGGTCTTCCGAAGAGTTGGCATTCCTATCAGGACTCTGTCAATGGTCGGGAGAAATTGCCAGGATGGGAGAGACTTTGGTCGGATCTTGTGCAGGAGGAGATCAGGCGGAGCACCAGAGACGGTTCTTCATCCATGCAGGATGAGGAGAATTGTGCCTTAGCGAGTAAGGCGAGGAAGGGGAAGGGGAAGGTTTCTCTTTCCGAATCCAGTTCTTCCAATGATGGGAAGAAGGTTGACAAGGCGAAGGTGAGATGCTTTCGTTGTCATGAGTTGGGTCATTATGCTACTAATTGCCCAAAGAAGAAGTCCAAGAAGGGATCTGGGGAAGGATCTGAAGGTGAGGCAGCCTCACTTGCTTCACAGTTTGAGTTGGACTTCACACTCTTCGCATGCATGGTTTCATCCATGATGGGAAGTGGTTGGTTTCTTGACAGTGGAGCTTCTTTCCACATGACCGGTGACAAAAGTTTGTTTAGTACTTTGGAGGAGAAAGATCTCCAGATACTCATAGGGATGGGTAATGATGAGAAGTATAGTGTCTCAGGTGTAGGCACGGTTATTTTTCAGAGGGAGCATGGAGCTCACCTTACCTTGACCGATGTCAAGTATGTACCAGGACTGAAGAGAAACTTGGTGTCGATCGCGATGTTGGAAGACAGAGGATATGATGTGGTCTTTACTAAGGGAAAGGTTTTCCTTAGACACATCATCACTAGACAGGTGAAGCAGATTGGTTCACGGGTCAAGAACCTGTATGCTCTTGAGGTTCAAGATGCATGCAAAGCCTTGAGCAGCAAGGCAACTGATGGAGACTTGGTGGTTGAGAGGGAGCGTATATTACCTCTCAACATGCAGAGCCAGAAGAAGTCTCAGACGATTGTGGAGGAGCCACGATTGGTGCAGCAGCTTCAGGAGGTTGTGGAGCAGCCACAACAAGGGAAGCTGAGAGGAGATCGAGTAGAGACATCTACTCATCCAGAGACCTCCAGTAGCGGGAAACTTCGAGCCAGGTGGGCTGAGGGATCGCATGCAGCCATACCTCCAAGTAGGAGGTGGGGTGATGTGGATTGATTGTCCCAAGGAGGAGGGGCAAGATCCTTGAGGTACCCAACCTCTTGGATGAGACCTTGCTACGGGAGCCCCGATGTGTAGTAGCAGGAACTGACTGATTGGGTAGAGACAGATGCGGATGGAGCGGCAAAGAGAGCGACAGTGCAGGGAATCCTAGGACAGCGCATAGCTAGCAGGCTGTAGCAATGCGAGAGGCACAAGTGTTTTGCACAGTGTTAGGTGGCACAGAGAGGTGTGCAATGGTGCGAGATGCATGGAGATGTTGCAGTAGCGTAGATGTCAGAGAGGGAGCACTTGTCAGCAGCAGGTAGAGCTTCAGCATCAGAGGATGTTTCTATCCCAACAGGGAGGTCAGTTGGGAGGTGCAGTGCGGATGCAATGCTGGGAGATAGAACCAGCAGCAGCACGGATGCAGTCAGAGATCAAAGTGACAGAGGCTAGAGCAGTCAGATACTGAAGAGCACAGAGATGCAGAGTTTCAGTTGACAGAGGCAATAGCAGTCAGAGACTTTGATGACAGAGCAAGTGGACCGGCCAAATGTGTTGCATGGAGAACATTCCAGAGTTACAGGATCGGGTTTGAGAGGAAGCCTTTCTTGTTGAGAGGGAGTGTTGAAAAGTGTGCAACAAGAAATGCTTGTTGAGAGTGCAACAAGATGATGGAGCTTAGTGAAAAGAGTCGCCTTCACTAAGTGGGCCCGCAGGCTATTTTTGGCGCAAGTCTATTTTTAGACTATGTCTATTTTTAGACATATGGATCATGTCTATGGATGATTGATCAAGTTGGGAAAAATAGATGGACTTCTATTTTTGATGAAAGTGTGAGTGATCACAATGTGAGTGATCAAAGTCTATTTTTAGACTAGCTGTCAAAAATAGAAAAGTCAAATATTATTATCTCACAATAATATTTGGACTATAAACTTAATCTTATTCTCTTGGAGCACTTCAGAATGAGCTACGGAAGTGGCACATGCAGCTGTCAGAAGGAAATTCGTTTTTCTTATGAGTCAGTTGAGTTGTTGCATGCATGACTTCAGTTAGAACTCAAGTGAGTTGAGTTTAGTGGACTGGAGGTACAGTTGATGGAGTTGTGTTCAGTTTAGCTTTGTTAAACTGGTTGTATTTAGTCTAACTGATCAATAGACTAAAGATGAGTTGGGTGAATTAGTTATTAATTAATTCACAAGTTATTAACTCATAATGCAACTATAGAATACATCAGTTAACTCAGTTGCATGTCAGTGCATGTTCAGTTCAGCAGGGACAGGTGTTAGAGGATCAGATTGCTATCAGTTGTGACTATAGCTGTGCATGATGATTTGCACAATCAAAGGATTGAGTATGCCAATGAGTTTGCTCACGTATCTTCATGATATTATAGCTGTTGCTCACGTCCAACATAGTGTGGGTGACTATTTTGCAGTGTAAAATCGAGTTTGGGAAGCTATTCTCATCAGTTCTCGAGCAGGTTTGAGCAGTGGAGGCAGGCAAGCAGCGGGAGAGATTTGGAGATCAAATCTGAGCTGTATTGTGTGTAACAGGTGGAGATACTTGTGAGAAGTATTATGCTTTGTATTGTTACATGATTCAATCAATATAATATACAGATAGTGTGGGGTTTTTAGCGAGATGCTTTCCCCGGGATACATACTGTGTTTATGAGTTTGATTGATGCTTCTATGTGTGCCTGTGGATGTTTCTGCTTCTGTAATTTGATGATCAACGTAGAGGAGATTATGTATTATACATGTTCCGCTTAAATTGTATGATCAGGATAATCTCTGTTGAATATGTGTCATATTATTCAAAATTTCTACATGGTATCAGAGCTAGATGATTTGTAGAAAAAGTTTCTACATGGTATCGGAGCTAGATGATTTGTAGAAAAAGTTTCTACAGGGATGGTCCCCCAACTTCTAGATTTCCATTCTTTCCTCTAGCTTCTAGATGAGTAGCTTGTACAGATACCTCATCTATACTAGTGGGATTAAACATGAGGATGGTATGCCTCATGTAGCTATGTAGACAACCAATGTACTTTAAAATAGTTTCTGGTGAGTCTAATGAGATACCCAAAATCAATGCTCTTTTTCTAGATTCTTGAGTATACCCTTGCACACTTTTCCCTTTCAACTGCCGAAGAGTTTGCCAACTCATCATGGCTTGTTGCATGTAGGCCAATGGATAGAACTGCTTTTTGATGGCAGCAACAAATTCACTCCAGACAGAGATAGTCTTACCATGCTTCTGTATATCAGCTTGGGTTCTGCCTTCCCACCAAACCAAGGCAGTGCCTCTTAGGCGTAGGCTTGCCAGCTGAATCTTACTCTTGTCTGAGTCTATGTTTTGTACCCTGCAATACACATCAATTTGTCTTATCCAATTGTCCAACTTTTCAGCGTTTAGCTCTCCATCATATATAGGCAAATCAAATTTAACATCTAACGTAATCAAATATGCTTTCTTATTATGCACAGGGCAATTAGGAGGTGTGAGAAAGCTTTCCTCTTTCCCCTTTCCTTTGGAGTGGTCATGGGAATGAGACTCATCTTCTTCTTTATCTTGTTTAGAGCCTGATGAATCCTCATCCTTATGCTTTCTAAAGTCCCTATACATTTCTTCTACCATAGACTTTATAGCTAGGCAACTTTCTATGAATTGAGGGTCTGGCCCTATAGAACCTTCTTTTGACATTGTCTTCCGAGAATAGACTCTCCCAATTTCAGGATTAGTTTCCACCAACTCTCCTTCTCCTAATTTGAGCTTTGATCTAGTGAGCATTCACAGCTAAACCAGCACAAGCTTGTCTAACCTTACAGCCTAGAGCTATGATACCACTTGATATTATAATCACCCTATGAGTGACCTCAGTTAAATATTTATTAAACAAAAGGTATTACAGACTCATGTGATGGTGTGTGTTCTGTGTTATTTAAGCAACGGATCGATCAGATTGCCAATACACGAAAAATAAGTGGAAAGACAGCAGAGAAACACAGTAAGCAACACAAAGACACAAACAGTTTTTAATAAGGATTTCACCCTATCCTCCAGGGCTACGTCTCCGATCCAGTTTCAGTGGTGGCCTTGTTTTATTGTGTCTTACAGCAGAGAAATTACAATACAGGGACTCAATGTGAGTTCTCCTGAAGCAGATTTTGCTTGGTAGGGTGGTTCTTGGATTCCCCAAGCCACTCATAGTTCATAGACTCTTTTTATTCCTACCAGCTCTGTGACCCTTGGTCTACAGTGGAAAGAGCCAAATGTGATGCTCAGTTTGGACAGATTCCTCTAGGGAAAGTCTTGAATCTTCAAGCTCTCTGGTGCTCGATGCTGCCTATGGTTAGCTCGGCCCTCTGTCTCCTCTGCTTGGCTTTACTATTCTCTGTGTTTAGTTCTCCTCTCAGGGTTCACTGTTCACTGTCTCTCTTGGTCGCTTGGACTCATATCTATTCCTCCTCTTCTGAATTCAACTGTCTCTGTTCATGGCTTTAGCCATTCGATCTCTATGCCTGTTCGGTTCCTCTCCCACCTACGTCGATTCGCCTACCGCCTGCATGCTTGGAGTTCCCTGTTCGACGTCAGCATGAATGCTCGGGAAGTAGCTATGTGTCCCCATCTAACTGGTGCCAACATGCTCCGTCAGTTTGTTTCTTTGGTTATGTTGTGGATACGTTCTTTCCCCACTGTGGCGGTCAAACGAATTCCAAATCCCCTTAAATCGCGGCTTAATTCCCTGTCAATTTCACTTCTTTCTATCGGGCGCAATCTCAGTCATCCGATCTAGGCTCCTACAGATCCAACGTCATACGCACGTCGAGCGCGATTGACTTGCTTGATCGATAACATGCGATAAACGGCGGTTTTTCTCTCACCTCTGCTGCCACGCGTCAATCACTAAGTGGGATTGCTCCACTTTCCTCCAAAACTTCTTACTGTTCAAGGGCGCCCCAATCAAAACCATCGGTTTTCCAGAGCGCAGGTCCCACCTTTGTCCTTTAGCGCTTTTTGTTTCTCCGCCCACGGTTCTCCGGCTCCCAACGCAACTGAGTGCTTAAGGCTCTTCCATTTTGGCCCTATTCACCCAGTGATGCTAATCAAGAATCAGCTCCTTTTCCCGATCCGAGGCTCCCAGGGGTTATTTTGGCATCTTGCGCAATCTCCATGGGCCTCGTTCAGCGCGCTTTGACCGAGGTCCTCGTCGTTCCATGCCAGCTGCCATGGCCACTGGTTTAGGGTGTTTTTTATTATTGTTTTAGATTCTTCAAGGATTTGTTCAACTCGATACAGTCATGATTCTTTGGCAGTTGTTAATGGATCCGATTCAGATCAACTGCAGCGCACGATTTGGCTACCATTTCTGCATCTTCGAATGTTATCCATTGGGGGTTAAGTTGATCCATGCATCACATAATTCTTCCGCTTGTGTTGCAGTTATGGTTTTGCCTTGTGCTTCGGTTTCGACTCCTTGAGCGGCTATGACTACGGCCATAACCACAGCTAGGACTAATGGAAATATTTCTCTTCGGTACATGCTTATACTCACAAACCCTTATAAAAGAAGCCCCCTCAAAAAATTCTTTCTTGAACTCGGAGTGATCAAAATATGTGCTAACATTTTTCATGTCATCATAATTTGTGTAGTCCACAATTCCAGTCATGTCGTTGCTGTCAGGAAGAACTTGAGAATACCATACATCACTAGCTCGTCGCATATGGTCTTCTAGATCCTGCATGAAGTCGATGGCGGCAGCCCAGTCACATGGACACGACACTTTAATCATTTAAACACTTCTCTACTTCTCCCGAGACGAAAAGCAGAGGAATATGTAGATGAAACTTGGTCATGGCCACCACAGGAAACCTCAACTTGTAATCAGTTGCCATAAAGATTACAGCCATTGCGACAACAAACAACTTCCTGTGCATCACAAGCATCCTCAAACACAACAAAATAATATCCAGTTGGATGACTCCTCACATCAATATCAATGATCCGCCCATCCTCCTCAAATAGGTATTCAACTTCCCTTTCCATAATATTACGAGGTAGATTCCCCACATATAAATTTTGATAGCTCATTGTTAACGTGTTAACACTACCTGTAAAATCCAGGATATGTGTATAACTTGCGCACCACTTCTTTGCAAAGACCATAAACTTATCAAGATAGTATTGTGACACTTTGTTTATATCATTGCATTGCAGACGAAACTTTATAATGGTGGAGAGTTGAACTTTCGATACATTGTGAAATTTATGAATAGTTATAAAAGAAGGAACTAGAATGTAGTTTTAGCAAAGCTGACGACGATGCCATAAGAGTTACATAAATACAATAAGCACTGAATGATATAATAGTGTTGAGACTTTGTATGGATGCTTTGATGTTGCAGTAATAAGTTTGTATGAAGATATTTTTTAGAAGCTAACAACATCCCAATGAAGTAGTCTTTTTTAACCATTAGACATGAAATTTCACTCGATTTCATTGTTTGATTTTCAATTATGAGCCAGGATGGATCTATTTATGTATTTATTTATTTGGAAGTTTTTGTGTTGAGAGGGGCTTATTTATTCCGAAGTTTTTGGGATGATAGGGGAATTTTATAGTTTAATATACCGTAGATAATGTGTAATTTCTTGGGTGCTTAATTTCTGTTGAGACTGGTTTATTATAAAATATAAAATAAATTAATTTTTAAATAAAAAACAATGTTCTTTATAATAATAAAAAATAAAAGTGAATAGTCATGCTTGCTTAATTTTAAATAAAATTATTATAAAACATTAATAATCTTACTCTTGCTCTGGTAAAACAATGTTCAATATAATAATAAAAAACCAAAATTTAATAGCCAGGTTTGCTTAATTTTAAACAAATAAAAAATTATAAAACATCAATAATCTTGATATCCCTCTAATAGGTTTTTTATTTATATTACAACCTCGTATAAAGGAGATGTAAAAATATTTCACTCTCAATCTCAACTATTAAAATAAAATATATTAACGCTCATGTGAAATAACATACTATCAATTTTAAGAAAGAGTCTCCCGAGAATAAAGCATAAAGATGGAGAGAGAATTAAACCCACTAGCTACCACTCGAAATATTGTCCTTTGACCCGTTTTAAAAAATTAGCTTATTCCAAAAAAAATAACTTTATTACTCTACTTATAGATTGATCAAACAAAACGTATTCTCAAAAAAATGTGTTATTATTATTCTATTTATAGATTGTGTCAATGTCATAACTACAAATCTATATAGTTGCAACAAATAAAAATCATTCTAAAGATGAAAAATAAGAAAATCAAAGTACATATTCTTCAACTAATCAAGGTTGACCACTACTTCAAAATCATCTCTTGCATCTCGAAAGCCTGTGGGAAACAAAGGATATAAGAGTTGTGTGGGAAAACGAAACAAGATTAATATTTCTTGGGACGGGGTCCCCTAGGGTAGATTTGGTAGCCAATTTTGATAATTATGTAAAGTCTCTGCATTTTGAGGGAGAAAAGCACAAAGATCATAAGAGTCAAAGGGGCTTTACTCCCTTAGTTGTTAGATGATAGGATGTTCTGTGACCCACCCATGGTTCACGAACCATGATATTGTAATGGAAAGAGCTATATAAATAAGTCTTAGCAAGTCATAGGAGATATCATAGAAGAGAAGATCATTGTACGGGCAAGTAAGTTAAGGCAGGAAATTTTGTTTCCTGTGCTTAGGCGAAGGGGAAGGCTCCTGCTGCTGAGTGTGCGGAGACCATGGTAAGTCCGCAAGCTGAGTATGCGGGCCCTTGTAGTTGAGTTCACAAGGAAGAGGAGTTTGTAACAAAAATAATACATCTAATAAAGACTATTTTGAACCATAACTATGTATCTATGCATTTGTATTTGCTTATGAAATTTATGTCTAGTCACTATGTTATTCTGAATTTATATGAAGAAATGCTTAATTGATGCGCAAAAGTAGTAGATCATCTCATTTAATTGATGTTATGAATGTTTAAAGCTCTTCGTGAAGGGTTAGATTTTGTTTCTATGAGCTACTGCAATTATTTACATTTTAGGGTTAGGGTTCGCAAAGACTGGAATAAGACCTAGGAACCACAGAAGCGCATCACACTAACCTCTAAACGTAGAAACCTGATTTTTTCATCCCCTAATACTGCTTCAAGTGAGACTGCATCCTACATTACGTGGGTTGTTGCTAAAAGGACCATCAGTTAGGGTTTCGTTGGTTGGCGCAACTAACTCTGAACCTGGGTTAGGACCCCTCAAGCCAATAAATGGTTTCATTGTTGGGACCGGGATCTATCTGAGGGATGTGTGATAAGTGGTTTCCCACTAAAAAATAGATTGAAAAGTGGATAGATCGAAAATTGCATGCATTTCCAGCCCAAGAACTCAGGAATCTACGTATGTCAAAGGAAGAGTGAATGAATAGAAACCTATTCACAAAAGAACACGAGATATTATTCTGCCCTTTTCTGTGTGAATTACATGAGTGGTTGTCTAAATTGGTAGATAGTTAGGGTACATGGAAGCTTGACGGCCCTATTGTGTGGACCCCAGAATTGGTGAAATTCTTAGAGGCTTCAGAAAAAAAAATCGCGTGGGTTGTCGATTATTGGATCGATAGTATTATGGGAGGATTCATTACTGAGTTCGTGATTGATACGTCCACTAGTTATAGCGAAGCGGAGCGCAGGTTTTTCAAGGGGCCAAGAGGTAAGTACCTGAAATCCTTGAAAACCTGGATTAAAATGTTATTGTGCGAAAAGCGGGTTATGCCTTTGAATTGATGTTTGGGACTACACAAAGTGGAAGAGCGTTCAGAAGGAACCTAGATTCAGGTGCTGAGTATAGTCCATTGTTGGGATCGTCTGATAGTGACGATGAAAGCAATATTTTGAAGACACCGCGAGGTGCGCTATAGACTGTGAGCCAGGGTATCACAGGGATACCACATCCATCCACTCCACCTCCACCTCCGCCTCCACCTCCACCTCCATCATTCAACATGGCGAACGTGATGAAGATGCATGTGTTTAAGGGTTTGGGGACTGAAGACCCTGAACAATTCTGGTTTATAACAGATGTTGTATGGAAGGCACAGCAGATTACAGATGATGACATGAAGAAAGTGCAGTTGGTTACAGCGCTACAGGATAGAGCGTTGAGCTGGTATATCAAGTTTTGTTTGGGTAAACCCAATGCGGCTATGTTGGAAACACAACAAGTGCTAAACAATGAGTTTAATAAACCTAAATCGCAAGCCCAGTGAGTGACAAAGTTTAAAGAGATTCAGCAGAGGGTAAATGATTCCATGTGGCACTTTGATAAAATACTAAAGTGTCTGATTCAACAGCCTAATATGAGGATCACAGACGATCAACACAGAGGCTAGTACATTACTTTGGTATTACCTCATCTGAGATTGCCATTGTCTCAACAGAAAATAGGAACGCAAGTTGAAGCCTTGGATATTTCTATGAGATTGGAGGCTTCACCCGTGAAGGATACGAACCTGGGGTGCAACAGAGTCAATCACGATTGGCTAGATTACACATGGAGTTGCAGAGTCTCAAGAAAGGAAAAGAAGTCCAGCCAGAGGTGAGCGCAGAAGTTTGGTGCCTAAAATGCAAGGGCCATGGTCATGATAAGGATCATTGATTGGTTTCTCAGAATTAGCTTATCGGAGGGGGCCCTATCCCCTTGAAGCTAGAAAAAAACATTGGGCCAATTGCGTGAGTAGCATTATGGTGCTCTATTTGTTAAATTTCTAGGAAACACACGACAAATAATTGTCATCTTCTACAAAAGTTTGTACAGACCCCGCAACATTTGTTTTTCACTTTCTACAAATTTGTAGGACATGATGAGCGCAACTGTCAAAGTTATGAATTGATGATGGAGAGGACTCCTACATATAGGATGCAAGTATAGAATCGGCCTCAAGATTATGGCACAGGTGTGGCGCGCAAAGGATTTCAAGGTCGAGGAAGAGGGCGAGGAGGAGGAGCTGGAAGGGGTCGTGGACAGATTATTTGTTACAATTGTGGGGAAGCAGGTCATTTTGTGCGTGACTATCAAAACCCAACACACCCCTCCTATCAGTATTGTAGGAAGTTTGACCATGTCATAGAAGATTGCTCGATACTTATAGCAAAGATGCAAGAAAAGAAGATTGAGACCCAGCAACCTACGCAAAATATCCAAATTATTTGGTCAAAGCCTCGCAAGGATGAGCCTAGTGTTAATATCATTACACGAAGTGGTATCGTCACTAGAGAAGACAAGGGGAAGAATCCAGAAGTTGAGGGATGGGTGCGCAAGGCTACTGAAAAAAAGTTGGGTTCAATTTAGGAAAAGAAAAGGAAACCTTTATTGATGCTAAGAAAAGCTTCACAGAAGCTTCTACATTAGGAAGTCAGGGAAAGTCTAGAGGAAGCGACAATGCACAAGACGTAGATGCTTCGTTGTTAGCGATGTTGTTGAAGAATTGCATGAAGCTTCTAAGGGATATGAAGGTGATAGAGAGGCTATAGGAACTAATAGATAATTGTACAGGTAAAAATAAACCTCTATCGGAACAGTGCACAGTACGCAAAGTGGGAAAAAGAAAGAAGCAAACCGGTCGCGAGATAAGACTGACTGCGCAAATTGGAGAGTACGAAATGGATCAGGTAATTCTTGATTTGGGATCTAACGTAAACATTTTTCCAAAGAAAACTTGGGATAGAATGGGGAGACCTGCGCTGCAGTGGTCTCCTATCCATCTATGAATGGAGAACCAACAAAAGATCATTCCTATGGGGTGCCTATATGGGTAATGGTAGATATTGAAGGAGAAAGTGCTCTAGCTGATTTTGAAGTGATCGAGATAGTCGACGATAGAAACCCTTACCCTTCCCTACTTGGCATGGATTCGACCTTTGATATGGAGAAGAAGACGACATTGATCATATCTACAAGATCACTGCGCGAGATGAGGACTAGATTAACCCTACTGTAGATGGACGGATCACGTGGGATAGGGATAGTTCCTGCACTTCGAATTGTGATGAGGAGCTTGAGCATTGGCAGAACCGACTACATGAAGTATCATCATTGCGTTGTAATAGGATTACAAAGTCACTTCGATGCATATCCATTGAGGTACGAAATTTACCTTATTATGATGGTTTAGAAGATGTTAATTTGTTTTTGGATAAGTTTGAAAGGGATGTACCAGAGGAACATCAGTTCCAAGCTCTAGATATTGTGTTGCGAGCTACACCTGCCCATTAGTGGGTTACACATAAGGACATCTTCTCTGATTGGAAGGAGTATCGAAGAATGATGAAGTTGAGGTTTGGGTATG
This sequence comes from Pinus tabuliformis, assembly GCA_031772625.1. Taxonomy (NCBI): domain Eukaryota; kingdom Viridiplantae; phylum Streptophyta; class Pinopsida; order Pinales; family Pinaceae; genus Pinus; species Pinus tabuliformis. The sequence goes on along the minus strand of CM062817.1, from coordinate 1,749,219,453 downwards.
CCAATACCCGCTTGGTCGAGAATTTCATAGGGAAGGACGATCCACGCAAGCATTTGGCACAATGGACGAAAGCATGGGGAGAAGAACCATAGACGAAGTGGGTTCACATATTTTGTGTTACTTTGGACACCATCCCAATGAACTGGTATTTGGAAACTGAGCTGTGACACGGGACGACAGAATGGGATATCCTGAAGGAGAGCTTTATGTTAAATTTCAGCTTTGAAGATGGGTTTGAGTGTATAGATGAGGTGCTCCAAGAGATCAAAGTCACAATATTCAAAATGCTTGAAGAGTCGGTTGATTGGGTACAACCATATTGGAGTACGCAGTTGCACCATGCGCTTGAGTGTTATAATGTGACCGCAGAGGAGGGTGAAGAAGATCCTAGAAATATTAACATTCCGAAGTCTGAAGGATAGCACAAAGTCGAGGGACCTAAGGCGGAAATCCCTGATATATCAAAGCCTTTAAAGACCAAGCAAGTGAATATTGGATCAGAAGCGCAACCGAAGTTTGTGAAGATAGGCGACTATTTGGATGAAGATATAGTTGATAAAGTCACAGAGCTGTTGTGCAAATATCAGGACTTGTTTCCCACTAAGTTATCTAATATAAAAGGGATAGTAGGGGATCTGGGTGTCATGAAGATCACTTTGAAGCCAAATGTGAAGCCAATAAAGCAGTGCCTTTACCGATTAAATCCCAAGTATAAAGAAAAGGTGCGCAAGGAGTTGTATAAGATGTTGGAAGCTAGGATCATTGAACGTGTGGAGAAGTCAGACTAGGTGAGTGTTGGAAATAATACTGAGAGGGGGGGTGAATCAGTATTATCAGATCAATAAAAATTTTTCATTTCTATGGTTAGATACATATACGCTACTTCATTCAAGGGAACCCGCGTGTATACGCAGCTGTGTCTAAAGCAACTAGCGTATATCCAAAATACTTATGATTCAGTTAATCCATTAAATGTTGATCTTTAATTAGTGCATTGGAACTTCATTAACCATATGAATAGTAAGCAGGTGCAGTAAAAATAGAACAGATCATCAGACACAAGAAGCACACATGAACACCATGATATAAGGTGGAAACCCAATGTGGGTGAAAACCACCTGCTGCAATTCGTTTCTATCTTCCTTTATTAAGAAACTTCTTTTACAATGTACTGGTGCAGTCCTTTACCAGCACGCAGGCTACAACCTGCAGAAGGCTACAACCTTCTCTCGTTCTCCAGACTCTCCTGGAAGGGAGCTCCAACCCCCTTTGCTCTTGTACTAGCTAAGATACTAGTACGTAGGCGCCGGCCTACAATCTTCTCTCCTCCAGGTACCACGTTTCATACATTTTCAAACTGGATACTCCTGAAGCACAACACATAATCTGAAGGCCACGTTTCATCAAATTTTCATACTGGACCCATAATATCACTGAAGCACAAAACAGTCAATACTAGCATCATCAATTTCTGAATCACTGAAACACTGAAACCCTGTCAATAACACAGTCACCAGAACACAGAGCAGATAACAGAACTCTGCCATAACCATCAAATCCATCTGCAACTTCAAATATTATCCTTCATAATGTATACGCTACTATAATGAATCAAACCCGCGTACATACGCGCTTTTTCTAAAGACAACCCGCGTACAGATCTAAAAATAATTTCTCATAACTTGCAGTTGTACCAGACATCAGTCATACTCATAACACTTATAGAACAATACATGCGTCAGTATGTAGATCTAGAATAAGCATCATAAAGATAGTTTATTTCAAACCATTTGATCCCGATCTCTCCTTAGATCTTGTTCTCCATCAACCGGTGAGATCCCTCCTTAGCTCAGATCAAGCAATGCATCATCAACCCATAACCTGTATCCTGGATCTCATACTTCTTCAGATATTCAAGACTTTTCGGATGCCCTTGCCTAATGATCTTCTTCTCCTTTTATAGTCTTAGGCCTTGTTCAATACCACGCTCCAAAACCATAATAAATCAATACCAAGAGCCCAATACTTGGGATCAGCACACTTGTCGAGATACCATGGTCCAAAACCATAAGTTCAAATACCAAGGACTAACTACCACGGACCAAAAGTAAGCTTTCTGACATGTACGCGCTTTTCTGTGCATAAAACTGCGTGTATACCCTACTTGGTATATAGCAAACCTGCGTATACGCGACTTGGTATATAGTGAACCTGCTTGTCTACCCTACTTGGTATATAGCGAACCTGCGTATACATGACTTGGTATATAGTGAACTTGCGTGTATACCCTACTTGGTATATAGTGAACCTGCGTATATATATTTTCTCTTCATACTTGTAGTCTGATCATCAATTCCTTGCTGCTATCCTTCTGCACTATGATTTGTCATTAGTGTGATTTGCCATCAAGGACAACACTTGTCTCATAATGCCAACAATCTCCCCCTTTGGACTTGATGGCAAAGCTAACTTGTCACACTTAAAACTTGATCTTCTTATTCCTTTGAGTTGTCCTGCATCCCATGCATTTAGTCACATCTGTAGATTGATCTAGTTATATGTAAGTGAGTTGTTCTTCTATGAGAGGGTTGCCATCAAGTACAACACATGCATCATAATGCCAACAATCTCCCCCTTTGGACTTGATGGCAACAACACCAAATCACTCTCCCCCTTTGACATCAAGGGCAAAGGGTGGACCAACATATTCTCTTTCCTTGATAAACATTCTGTTGTCCATACTCCCCCTGAGTACCTGCTGAAATCTCCAAATGTGCTCCCCCTTGTATATGCCAAAGCGTACCAATCTGTCCATGCTCCCCCTGAGTACATGCCAAGTCTCTGTACTGCTGAAGTGTGTTGTTCATGCTCTTCCTGACTGAAGGCAAGATCTGCAAAAATATGTTCTTCAAGAAGAACCATGACTTATACATCATAAGAGACCTTCCTATCACCAAAAGACTCAATACATGCATCCATTTCCCAACCACGTGGGGATATACTAGAATTGACTCATCCACCCAACCAAGTGGGGATACATCAAGAGTTTTACACATGATAAAGCAAGAGCATTACATTTTCATGCCAGGCATAGTGGGGAAACCAATATAGGCCGTTACATGACCTTGACATCATGAATCACAAAAGAGATATATGGCCGAAATATCTAGAGTAAAACTTTATGAAAGTCACCAATAACTGATATCGCCAGCATCTGTCGATCACCATTCAGATCAGCAACCAAGAGATCCTTCTGCCTTTGTTTCACCTGAAACCAACAACAGTTGTGAACTAGAACCAAAAGCTTCTAAGGTAATGCCAACAATGCATTATTAGAAGTTAATCTGCTCCCTCTGAACCTGTGCCAGATGGTCTCTGTCAGACCCATATCAGACTCTTCTTACCCAGAGTCTGGCCCATTGATTTTATTCAAACCAACATATACGCGACTGTATCCACAGAAACTAGCGTATATACGCGGATAGTCCTTATGAAACTCGCGTACAACCATTTCCATATCAGCAACCTGTAAATGTCCTGTAACAAGGTATGTTTGAACATAGATGTCAACTCCTCCTTTTAAACATCATCATGAAATCATTCACTTTATATGTGAAACCACCATAGCCACAAGATCTACATGATCCAAGTATCATTACTTGGGAACATCTGCATCAATCAACATATGTAAGTATCAACCTATCATCATATAGATAAGAACTCATCATCATGTCTCCAACAAGGCAACTTTGAGTAGTCATCCATGTATCAGTACTATGTATCTTGAGCTCAAGCTCTTTTGACAAAACTTCTTGATATCATCAACAGCAACAATCCTTATCCACATGAGTGCCTGCATCATAACTGTATGATCTTTATGCATATGACAACAGCAGTATATGAGTGACTCATCATCAAGTGAGGAAGATGTGTATTCAAGCTTTGTACTTCTCCTTATCTTTATGAATATCACCATGTAAGCACCATTAGAGAATCAACCACAGATCTGATCTAAAAATCCAAGAATCATCTGAACAACTCATAGCAAGATATATCATTTAGCCATATAAGCATCATCACCAAGGACTATTAACCATAATGCCAAAAATCCATTATTAAAGGCATATGCTCCCCCTCAACCTGTGCCATCTGTTAGTATCCAATGGTAGAGAATTTGACTGCATATCATATATCAGCAATAAGCATCAAGACATCATCATCATCTAGTTATGATCAAAACCCTTCTTAGACATCTTACAAGTATCAAAACATTTCCACACATCCTCAGAAGACTGAACTATTAACCAATAGAGCAAATAATGGACTGAATCATATCATATCCCTTTTCTGAGCATGTCCCCACTGCTTTTCCTCAGACTGACATATACGCGACTTTGCAATGTCTAACTCGCGTATATACGCGACTTCCCTTTATGGAACTTGCGTATGAGATTCAAGATACTGAAGTTTTATACTTTCAGCTCCCTCTGAGTCTGTTATGTCTGTGTTGTGCTGTATCTGAGTACATTGTGCTGTGCTACATCTGTCTGACTGTACTTCCTTCTTCTTCCATATCTTCAAGTGTGATGTTGTTTTCTCCTTTTGGTGTGATGTTCGTACTTTGTTCCTGCATTCCTTTGCTATATGTCCAAGCTTGTTACATGCATAACATCTTACATGTTTCATTTTTCTCCTGTAGCAATCAGCAGCTTTGTGACCAAACATATTGCAAGCAAAGCAATATCCATTAAAGTACCTTGAGTGTGATGATCTTTCTGCATGATGGTCTTGAACCCTTCTTCTTCTACATCTAGCTGCAACATGTCCAAGATTATGACATACATAACATTCAACATTATTCATAGGAGGAGTAAAAGATTTTCTTTGAGGAGTCTCTTTCCTTGATTGTTGATGGGGTTGACCTTTCATCTCCTTGTTGATCATTTTAGATTTCTCTTTAGAGTTCCTTGCCTCACCTTGTGAACTAGATTCACCTTTAACAGATTCATGAAAACCAAGACTGATAGTAGGAGACCTTTGACTACTAAGAATATCATCCAAGGCTTTAGTACTATCTTGAAATCTCAATATTTTATCCTTTTCTTCTAATTTACCTTTCAAGATATTTACCTCAACTTGAACTTGTTCCTCCTTTTCTAGACATTGCTTCTTCATGTCTACTTCAGCTTTCCTTTCTTCTTCCAACTGATGCCTTAGTTTGAGAATCTCCTTTTCTTGTTCTTCATTCAAATCCTGCTGCATTCGACGAATTCTGAAGGCACATTCCAGTTCAGATTTTAAGCTGATATCTTCGTTTACCTGTTTTTCAATAGCTTGGAGTAGATCTTTATTCTGCTTCTTTGATTCTTCAAGATTTTCCTTTAGCGAGCGGATCGTGGCTTCAAGACTTTCATAGTAATTGGATCTATCTCTGAGTTTCTTGATGGTTGTGCTTCTTTCATTGACTTCATCTCTTAATGATGTCACTTCACCCTGCAACTTTTGACATTGATTTTCCTTGTCCTTGAGTAACTTTCTTACCTTGTTTCCTTCCTCTGATTGAGCTTTTAGTTTGGTAACTTCTTCTTTGAAAGCACATTCCCTTTTGTTCAATAGATCTTGTTGATCTTTAATTTTGTCTGTAAGCCTTCTAAATACTGCCTCTATTTGATACTTTTCTTGCTCACCCATAAAAGAAAATTCAGTTGCTTCACTATCACTTTCATCTTTTCCAAATGGATAGATAGCTAGAACATCAGAGGATAGCAAATTCATACCTGATAGTTCATCTTCATTCTGAAATGATTCTGAATCTGAAGAGCTTCTTATACCTAATCCCCAATCGATTCTCCCACTGTCATAGTTCTTCTGAGATGTCTTATTCTTCTTAGGTGCTTTCTTCTTAAGCTTCTTTCCCATAGTTCCACGGATCTCCTTCAAGCGATCAAGCTTCTACCAAAGGACCTGCTCTGATACCAATTGTTGGAAATAATACTGAGAGGGGGGGTGAATCAGTATTATCAGATCAATAAAACTTTTTCATTTCTATGGTTAGATACATATACGCTACTTCATTCAAGGGAACCCGCGTGTATACGCAGCTGTGTCTAAAGCAACTAGCGTATATCCAAAATACTTATGATTCAGTTAATCCATTAAATGTTGATCTTTAATTAGTGCATCAGAACTTCATTAACCATATGAACAGTAAGCAGGTGCAGTGAAAACAGAACAGATCATCAGACACAAGAAGCACACATGAACACCATGATATAAGGTGGAAACCCAATGTGGGTGAAAACCACCTGCAGCAATTCGTTTCTATCTTCCTTTATTAAGAAACTTCTTTTACAATGTACTGGTGCAGTCCTTTACCAGCACGCAGGCTACAACCTGCAGAAGGCTACAACCTTCTCTCGTTCTCCAGACTCTCCTGGAAGGGAGCTCCAACCCCCTTTGCTCTTGTACTAGCTAAGATACTAGTACGTAGGTGCCGGCCTACAATCTTCTCTCCTCCAGGTACCACGTTTCATACATTTTCAAACTGGATACTCCTGAAGCACAACACATAATCTGAAGGCCACGTTTCATCAAATTTTCATACTGGACCCATAAATATCACTGAAGCACAAAACAGTCAATACTAGCATCATCAATTTCTGAATCACTGAAACACTGAAACCCTGTCAATAACACAGTCACCAGAACACAGAGCAGATAACAGAACTCTGCCATAACCATCAAATCCATCTGCAACTTCAAATATTATCCTTCATAATGTATACGCTACTATAATGAATCAAACCCGCGTACATACGCGCTTTTTCCAAAGACAACCCGCGTACAGATCTAAAAATAATTTCTCATAACTTGCAGCTGTACCAGACATCAGTCATACTCATAACACTTATAGAACAATACATGCGTCAGTATGTAGATCTAGAATAAGCATCATAAAGATAGTTCATTTCAAACCATTTGATCCCGATCTCTCCTTAGATCTTGTTCTCCATCAACCGGTGAGATCCCTCCTTAGCTCAGATCAAGCAATGCATCATCAACCCATAACCTGCATCCTGGATCTCATACTTCTTCAGATATTCAAGACTTTTCGGATGCCCTTGCCTAATGATCTTCTTCTCCTTTTATAGTCTTAGGCCTTGTTCAATACCACGCTCCAAAACCATAATAAATCAATACCAAGAGCCCAATACTTGGGATCAACACACTTGTCGAGATACCATGGTCCAAAACCATAGGTTCAAATACCGAGGACTAACTACCACGGACCAAAAGTAAGCTTTCCGACATGTACGCGCTTTTCTGTGCATAAAACTGCGTGTATACCCTACTTGGTATATAGCGAACCTGCGTATACGCGACTTGGTATATAGTGAACCTGCTTGTATACCCTACTTGGTATATAGCGAACCTGCGTATACACGACTTGGTATATAGTGAACCTGCGTGTATACCCTACTTGGTATATAGTGAACCTGCGTATATATATTTTTTCTTCATACTTGTAGTCTGATCATCAATTCCTTGCTGCTATCCTTCTGCACTATGATTTGTCATTAGTGTGAATTGCCATCAAGGACAACACTTGTCTCATAATGCCAACAGTGAGTCCTATGGTGGTTCAAGAAAAGAAGCAACAAGATGAAATTTGGATATGCGTAGACTTGAGGAATTTGAATGATGTGTGCGTCCATGATCCATTCCATACACCATTTACATATGAGGTACTGGAGAATGTTGGAGGGCAGGAAGCCTACTCGTTCACAGATGGGTTCTCAGGGTACCATCAGATCAAGATCACGCCAGAGGATCGGAGTAAGACTACCTTTGTAACTGAGTGGGATTGTTTTCAATACAAAGTGATGCATTTTGGACTGAAGAATGTGCCCACAATCTTATCGCGAGTGGTAATTTCATCCTTTAAGGAATTTATCCACAAATTTTTGGAGGTCTAATTTAATGACTAGACAGTGTTTGGATTGGTAAAGCGCCATTTTTCTAGTTGATGCCTCATGTTGGATACCTGTTGAAGACATCAAATTTCCCTTAACCTGAAGAAGTGCATATTCTGTGTACCTTATGGGATACTCTTGGGTCATGTGGTTTTCAAGCAGGGATTGATGGTAGACCCTGCCAAGATAGCAGTCATTGTTAATTTGGAGGCCCCAAAGAACGTTAAACAACTACGCGCAATGTTCAGCCATACCGGGTATTACAGGAAGTTCATCAAATCATATGCATAAATAACTGCACCAATGGAAAAATTGTTGAAAAAGGATGCGACATTTTGCTGGGACGAGGATTGTCATAAAAGTTTGGATGTTTTGAAGGAAAAAATGGTCACCGCACCCATTTTAGTGTTCCCCGATTGGAAAAAGGAGTTTCATGTTCATGTAGATGTGTCTTGTATTATGTTGGGTGTAGTACTGACCCAACCAAGCGAAGGAGATATTGACCACCCAATCACATTTGCGAGTAGGAAGTTGTCGAAGGCAGAAAAGAACTACTCGACCACAGAGCGCGAAGGACTAGCGATGGTCTATGTGCTGCAGAAATTTCGGCACTATCTGTTGGGAGTGCACTTCAAGATGTATACGGACCATTCTGCTCTAAAATACTTGGTCAACAATCCTATATTGGGGGGGGGGGGAATATTTGCATGTGGTTGTTGTTGTTCCCGGAATATGATTTTTAGGTAATTGTGAAGCCAAAAGACCTGAATGCTAGTCCCGATCACATGGATTGAGAATGGTGATGAGCCTACAAGTTTGAAGGAAGGGTTGCCTAATGTGCAAATCTTTGTTGTTCACATCGCAGATGATCACTTCACATATATAATTCAATTTTTGTCTATAGGTACAGCCTCAGAAGGATATTCGATGCAACATAAGAAATAATTGGTGGTCCGAGCGGCTGATTTTTCTGTTGGACACTTATACAAAATGGGCTCTAATGAAATATTGTGCAGATATGTCCTAGAGTATGAGCAGCCAAGCATTCTTGCAGAGGCACATGGAGGAATAGTGGGAGGACATTATGCTAGAAGAGAAACTACGTAGAAAATCCTATACATGAGACTTTGGTGGCCTACTGTGCATAAGGCATCTAAGACCTATTGCAGGGTGTGTGATGTTTGTCAAAGGACAGGGAAACCATTGCGAAGAGATGAATTTCCCCTGAATCTGCAAGTGACGCTGCAGGTGTTTGATAAGTGGGGATAGCTTTGTGGGTCCAAGTACAGCCACCAAGGAAAAATACGGGGGCTAGATATATTATTCCAACGATTGAATACTTGACCAGATGGGTGGAGGATAGCTAGTAAAATATTGTAGCATTGCTACTACCGCGAAGTTTATTTTTGAGTATATCTTGTATCGATTCGGTTGCCCGAACGTTTTGATGAGTGATAGGGGCACGCACTTCTTAAGTGACACCATTGTTGTGTTGCTTGAGGTATTCCAGGTATATCATCAAAAGAGTATGCCTTATCACCCTCAAGCGAATGGCATGGTAGAAGCCTTCAACAAAATTATGGAGAACGCCTTGACAAATATTTGCAATGTGAAGAGGAATGACTGGGACGTGTGCATACCAATAGTCCTTTCGGCATACAAGATTACTTGTAAGAAGTTTATAGGCCAAACCTCATTCAAATTAGTGTATGGGCAAGAGGTTGTAATGCCCATGGAATATATTGTGCCCAGTTTGTGGATTGCAACAGTTACAGACATGGTCGATCGCGATACTATGGAGGAGCAACTCGCGCAGCTCTTAGAACTAGAAGAGGATCACTTCTTGGCAGTACTTCATCAGCAGGTGCAAAAGGACCGTGAAAAGGCATGGCATGATTGCCTTATCAAACAATGCACCTTCAAGAATGAGGATTTGGTATTGCTATATGACAGTAAGTTTACAAAGTTCCCTAGAAAATTCCAAATACATTGGCTAGGACCCTATGTTGTTAAGGAAATTACAGATGGTTGTGCAGTTCAGCTTGCAAAGCTGAATGGTGAATTCTATCTGGGGAAGGTCAATGGAAGTCGATTGAAGCTCTACAGGGGTGATCCCACCCCTGTGCAATGACTATATGATTGTGGGATAGTATTAGTACTCCAGGCAGCTGCAAGGAGGTACGGGACTTTAAACTACACTGTCAGAAAGTTAGAAAGGAAAAGAGAAGGGGCTACACGACAAGTCGAAGGATGGCACCGAAGAGAGCTGCACCGAAAGAGATACGCTAGGTGGGAGGGCCCCACGTATCCTGGACAAAAAGTGATTGTTGGCAACACTGTAGCTGATTGGATGGAGAATTTAATGTTGAAAGCAGGGGGGAACATTTAAGATGCAGATCTTTGGAGATCTGCCACCAAATATGCATTAATGACCAAGAATTGGAGGGAACAGTTGGATTTAAATTCAAATTAGTCTATAAATATGGCATACTACTCCACATTCGAACACTTTGTTTCCTAAGAGTTTTCCTTAAGATTTTTCGCCTTCATTTGCGCCAAGAGTAGTGTTATATGTCTGAGCCAGATTGGGAGGCACTGTTTTCACGACCAAAGTTAGAAAACATGCCTGAGTACTTCCAAAAGAGTTTCATTGAGAATATAACTACAACTCACCCAGAGACAGAGCCAGCCGTATCTGAGGCAACACCAGTTGAACCTATGTCTACTGGGTTGTATACTACCGTGCCTAGGTCACCTTGGCCTAAACCGTCCATGTCTACAAAGCAGAAGTAGCCTCAGCAAGTGCCAGTGTGGCAATCGCCAAGGAAAAACCCCACAAAAATCTGCCATAAGGGAAAAATTGACAAGTACAAACAGTCGATATAGCCAGTGGATCTAGATGAGGAACAACTGCACTAAGGGGGGATAGAGGATCTTGATGCAGAAGAGGTTGAACCAATCACTCGGCTACCAAAATACATACCACCTCGAAAGTCTACATCCAAGGTTACACCTAAAGATCTCAATGTTGCGAAGTTCATGGTCTCTATGCCTTTACTACTGGAGAAAATGTTGTTTGAGGGTCTGTTGCTGGGTCGAATACCAAATCTAAATATTCCAGTAGAAGCGGCCTCCACAGAGAAGATTCACAAGCTGGTCGTTGTCATGAAGGAGTGAAAGGATGAAATTGGCCAAGTAAAGTTTGAGCTGCAACTACAGATATCAAAACTCCAATTGAAGTTGCAGCCCACTACGCCTCCAAAAGTTAAAGAGTAGCATGGAGCCCCTATTAAAGAAGGCATGGCCACATTGGAAGATGCAGTCAAGGGTTGCACTGAGCTGTTTGAGTAGGCCATGGGGTTATGGACCTCGGTGCAAGAGGATCCAACTCTGTAAAAGATCGGCACGGACATCAAGGAAAAGCAGCACCAGTTTGACGAGATCAAATCAACAGTGTGGACCCTAGCACCAATGCAAAGGTTCACCAAACTATAGGAACTCAAGCTGATTCAGAATGAGATTGATGAGTTGCATTGCCAGAAAGCGATCATATATTCAAGGACACAACCGTGGACAAATGAGTCGAGTCAGTTGACTCTATCAGTGCAGAGCAAGTTCAAAGGAATGCACCAGACTCAAAAGACCAAGGGCCTTATAGTTGAAGGCCCCACTACTAAAAATTTGGTCAAAGAAGTGCAACGGGAGGCTACGCAAGGAACAGCAAACCTGTAGGTTTTGAAGATCGAGTTTAGTGAGCTGCAAGCGAAGATCGAGGCACCGCGAGCAAAGTGACTTGAGGAAAAGTCACCAAATTTTGTTGGGGGCTTGTTGGGACAAGGTACCCTAAGGTAGATTTTGTAGCCAATTTTGATAATTATGTAAATTCTTCGCATTTTGAGAGAGCGAAGCGCCAAGATCATAAGAGTCAAAGGGGCTTTAGTCCCATATTTGTTAAATGATAGGATGTTTTATGACCTTCCCATAGTTCACAAACAATGGTATTGTAATGGAAAGAGATATCTAAATAAGTCTTAATGAGTCATAGGAGATATCATAGAATAGAAGTTCATTGTACGGGCAAGTAAGCTAAGGCAGGAAAGTTTGTTTCATGTGCTTAGGCGAAGGGGAAGGCTCCTGTTGTTGAGTGTGTGGAGACCTTGGTAAGTCTGTAAGCTTAGTGTGCAGGCCCCTGTAGCTGAGTGCACAGGAAATAAGAGTCTGTAATAGAAAAGAATACATCTAATAAAGACTATTTTGAACCATAATTGTGTATCTGTGCATCTTTATTTGCTTGTGCAATTTTTGTCTATTCACTATGTTATTCCGAATTTATATGAATAAATGATTAATTGATGCAAGAAAGTAGTAGATCAACTCATTTAATTGATGTTATGAATGTTTAAAGCTCTTCACGAAGGGTTAGATTATGTTTCTGCAAGTTACTGCAATTATTTATATTTTAAGGGTTAGGGTTTGCGAAGACTAGAATAAGCCCTAGGAACCACAAAAACCCATCACGCTGACCTTTGGATGCAGAAACCTAGTTCTTTCATCCCCTAATATTGTTTTGGGTGAGACTACAGCTTGCGCTACGCAGGTTGTTGTCGAAAGGGCAAACATTAGGGTTTTGTTAGTTGGCGCAACTAACTCTGAACCTAGGTCAGGACCCCTCAAGCCAACAATAGCTACAACATAGTGTATTCTCTGCCTCTATTGCTAATTAATTTATTAAGATAGTGCAGTATCTATGTTTTGTCGTTATTCGAGAATGTTTCATTTCTGCAATCTATCATTATTCTCGCCTCCACACACACTTCCTTCAGAGCCCCGCATTGCACAATCTGTCACATTTTTTTGTAGTTATCGATATTTTGACGCGATTAAGGTAGTGGGGGTTGCTTCATTTTTGCAATGGGTGATGTGATTAGCTATAGTTTTTAAATAAACTAGATCAAATTTAAACAATTTGGCATGTATACATTTTTTGGTACGTTGTAATCTACATAACATTGATACATTGTGCAGAGTGCAGAGGTTGAAAGTTTTCTCCCCACCTTTGCACTATGTACAATGTGACTATACTTTTGGCCATAATTGCAGTGGCAAGCTTGGGCCATTATAATCATGTAAATTTTCATCCACAAAAATATGAATGTTGGTGTATTTTGAACTTTGTTACTTATAACTATCTTTTTTGGTTTTTTCTAAATAGCTTCAAGTAATTTTGATTGTAGCTTATGAGGCACTTTTTGGTTTTTTTAAAGGAGCTTCTAAAGCATTTCTTTATTATTTATTGGCTCACTTCTTAGAAGTAGATGACTATAATATAATAAAGGTGTCGAATAGTCAGCTATATTCATGATTTTTTCTAGTATTTTTTTATTTAAAAATGTCGCATATTTTTGCAATGTTTAATAAAATTATTTTTTTATCACACATGTTTTAAAATTGTTATTAATAAATTTATTTTTTGTATAGAAATATCACACATGTTTTAAAATTGTTTCTGAGCGAATGAGCACAACTCAATTAGATTGAGGATTAATTCTCAAGAATTAGAATGCATGAAGATTGTGAGTCCCATTGGTAGATGTGGAAGCGTCGAGGGTATGGTGCAAAAGAATATTGTAATTAACGAGGACAAGTTTGTCGGATCGGATTGTCATGTTTTCCTGCCACAATCAAATGACAAATTGTGTACATTACATTATTTTATGATATATGATACCAAAGTATAATATATACAGTTTCATTGGATTATTGATTGTGTGAGATATATGTAGAGTTTCTCTGGAATTTTGGATCTTTCAGAAAGGAAATGAGAACTTGGCCATAATTGCATATGCGATCTTAGGCCATTATAGTCATTTAAATTTTAATCGACATTTGGATTCTTGGTGACTCTAAGGCAACTAGTATCGAATTATGCTCATCTCATTTCGGTTCATTATGTTCGAAGGGGGGAGCTCTATTTTCATGTGCGGAGAAATGGTGTGTGTAGGAGTTTTGTCCCTTGCTCCACACACACATTCCCCGCACTTACATTTCATGCATTATCCAAAGATTTGAATGCCTATTATCGAATGAACCTATTATCAGACATCTAACATCTTTTGCTACAGCGCTCAGATGTTCACAAGGGACCTTCAAATTTGATACTCGAAATGTTGGTTGTTTTGATGAAGGTAAACGCCGTGGAACATCATCCCCTAGCATCATAACTAGAAAACTGCCATGGATCTGTAACCAATGATCAAACGCTCAGTCGCATATTATTTCTTCTTCCTTGTGATCGCTCATGTTCGCTCTCATTTCTTCATCGTCCTTTTCTATTCGCTTGACTTTATTTCTTCCTACATTCAACTACGTAAATTTTCCTCTTGATTAATCTAAAGGAAATGACTAGGAGTAGTCATGACGCATGGTTACATAGGTATGGCTAGCACATATGTTCAAAACCCAAAATAGCTCATCTGTCATATGCAAGAAATACACCAGAGAAGACCAAACTTTGAATTCATAAAGGCCAGAGCTGTTGATTTTATCGTGCCTTTTTAACAATAAGTTTTCGCCTGCAGCTTACCCCATTTCTATAGGGAAAGTGGAATATTGACTATTCAAATTTTCCTTTTTGTTTCCGGTGAGGATGCAAGATGCATCTTACAAATAGAGAAACAAAATCATTAGTTCACGAAATGCAATCCAAGTCAGTGTGTTTGCAGTGTGTTGTAGAATTTTCCACCAGGAGTGAAGTATTTTTCGCACCTGTTACAGATATATCTGGGCTACATCTTTTTAGCACGGCCCTTATTGTTCATATACCTAAACTTACATTATTTACCAAGACTTACATCTGGGACATACTACTCTCTTCTGCTTGAAAATCTCCTCCATGTTACACTATTGAAAGCATTCAAAGAAAAATATGTACAAAGTTGGAGCTAAATTAGATGCAAATATGAAAAGGGTAGCTACATTCTATATATATAAGCCAACGAGAGTGAGTTTCTTAGCTTTCTCGGCGACATTTTTGTTTTTTCCTTGAAACATCGCTGGTTGTGTTTAGCAATAGAATAAAAGAACTTTCAGTTTTTTTAATCTTGGAATTGGATTTTCATCATGGTAGTGATCTGATCAGGTAAATTCGCGTGTTAAGGATTTTCACCGTTGCAGTTCTTTGCTCAGGTAAATACATCCGTCATGTAGCGAAGATTTCACCATTGGATGATGGATTCATTGAAGTTGTTTTATTTCGAAAAGGGCGATGATGTTTTTTTGATATGCGCTCCTTTTTTTTAAGAGACAATGGCACTACCATCCTTAAAGATAAGGTTTACCCATCTAAGGATGTGGATGCATAACGGTTTATGTATGTGGATAATGAGAAATACAGACTGCATGGAATCCGATGGATCTATATGTTGAACTTACTTGTTTCAATTGTCAAGTTTAGATGTTGTGTTTTAAATTAATGTTATTGGTTCATATCTAGTCTTGTTAGATCAGAGCATACATAACACACAACGGATTTATACTTAAAGGCTTAGACGGCAATAGCAGAGACAGACAAATGGAGAAACAACAAGATTACTTATTCAGAAACAGCGAATAGATAAAACAATCACTGAAGAACAGAAATCACTTTGCATTACAGAACAAGCTTGGGCCTTGGCTTGCTTGCTTTCCTTGGCCAGAGAAATTACAAATTTATAGAGGCAGAAGAAGGATCTAGAATCTTGTATGTGATTCAGATGGAGATCTGGAATGATCTAGAAACCACTGGCGGTGTAGGAGGATCTAGAATCCTGGAGATCTAGAAAAATCTAATCTAGAAGGATCTAGAATACTGCGTGAATTTGGCTTCACACTTAACATTCTCCCACTTGAAGCCAAATAAGAGTCATCAAGTCACACCGAGTCCTACCATGCCTCTACATAACTCATGTTTATTTCGTGGTAGAATCTTAGTGAGCATATCAACAGGGTTCCTATTTGTATGGATCTTTTCCAAGGATAATTGTTTTTCCTCCAACACATGCCGGATCCAATGGTACCTTAAGTCAATGTGCTTGGTTTT
The DNA here is from genome assembly GCA_031772625.1 of Pinus tabuliformis. Lineage (NCBI taxonomy): Eukaryota > Viridiplantae > Streptophyta > Pinopsida > Pinales > Pinaceae > Pinus > Pinus tabuliformis. Next base: position 1,749,203,403 of record CM062817.1, on the reverse strand, counting down.
TGAATGAAACACTGAGTTTTTCGCCAAGTGAATGGCACTCTGGCTATCACAATATAAGACATACTTGTCCTGCTTTATTCCTATCTCTCTTAGGAATTGCTGCAACCACAACATCTCTTTACAAGCTTCTGTTGCAGCTATGTACTCTGCTTCTTTTGTAGAGAGGGCTACTATTCTTTGTAGCCTTGACACCCATGATACTGCTGCACCTGCAAATGTATACAAATAACCTGTAGTGGACTTTCTGGTATCCATATCTCTAGCCATATCCGCATCCATAAATCCTTCAAGCACAGTCTCATCATGACCAAAATATAAACAATAATGACTAGTACCCTTGTGATACCTTAAAATCCATTTTATTGGTTGTCAATGTTGTCTGTCTGGATTAGCAAGGAACCTACTCACTACTACCACTGAATATGCAATGTCTGGTCATGTGCATACCATGGCATACATTAAGTTGCCAACTGCTAAAACATAAGGAATTATGCTCATCTCTTCTTTCTCTTTGTCATTACTAAGACATAATTTAATACTTAGCTTGAAGTGGGTTGCAAGGGGTGTACCAACTGGCTTGGCATTCTTCATATTAAACATGTCAAGCACCTTCTTTATATATTTTTCTTGTGACAACCACAACCTTTTGTTTTTCCGATCACGCATAATCTGCATGCCCAATATCTGTTGTGTTGGTCCCAAATCCGTCATTGCAAATTTGCTACCCAAATCTTTCTTCAACCTATTGATCTTATTCTTATCATGCCCAACAATCAACATGTCATCCACATATAACAATAATATGATATACTTTCTTTGATCATACCTCTCGATATAGACACAATGGTCAGCTTCCAACCTCTGAAAACCATGTTCCAACATGAATGAATCAAATTTCTTGTACCATTGTCGAGGTGCCTATTTCAACCCATAGAGACTCTTCTTCAACCTACAAACAAGGCCTTCTTTGCCTTTTTCTATGAAGCCTTCTGGCTACTCCATATAAATTTCTTCCTCCAATTCACCATGAAGGAAAGCAGTTTTTACATCTAATTATTCACATTCTAGGTCTAAAGCAACAACTAGACTAGGAATGACTCTAATGGATGACATTTTAACAATAGGTGAGAAAATTTTAGTGAATTCAATACCTTCTTTTTGGCCAAAACCTTTCACCACCAGTCTTGCTTTATACCTCTCCTTCTTTTTGTCACCTTCATGTTTAATCATGTACACCCATTTGTTTTGTAGAGCCTTTCTATCTTTTGGGAGGTTTACCAACTCCCAAGTTTTATTTTCTTGCAAAGAGTTCATTTCTTTTTCCATTGCTTTCTTCCATTCTTTATTGTGCTCAACTTTACAAGCTTCTTGAAAACAATTAGGCTCACCTTCATCAGTCAACAAAATATAGTTTGAAGGAGGATACCTTTGTGAAGGCTTATGAGGCCTAGAAGATCTGCGAACCAACTGTGGTGGTGCATTGTCAGATTGAATCTCCCGTAAAGGTTCCTGCAAGATTCCTTCTTCTTGTTGTTCATTATTTTCCACTTGTTGTTCTTCATGCTCCTGAATTTGTTGTTCATTTTCTTGTATTGGTGGTATGTTTTCCTACTGCTCTTCAAACCTATCAATAACCTTCTCAACCTCCAACTCACCTACAGTGCTCTTGAACATTTCTGACTCATTAAATATAACATCCCTGCTTCTAATAATTTTATGTTTGACTGGATCCCATAGACGATAACCAAGATCTTCATCCGCATAACCCAAAAAAATGCATTTCATAGATTTATCATCTAACTTAGTTCTATTTTCTTTGGGAATATGTACGAATGCTTCACATCCAAATATTTTCAAGTGAGAATAATTCAAATTCTTACCAGTCCAAACTTCTTCAGGAATACCTCCATCCAAGGCTGTAGCTGGAGATCTATTTATGAGGTAACAAGCGGTCCTGACTGCTTTAGCCCAAAAATTCTTCTCCAAACCAGAATTGGACAACATACTTCGCACCTTTTCTATAATGGTGCGATTCATCCTTTTTGCAACACCATTTTGTTGAGGAGTACTAGGCACAGTCTTCTCATGCTTTATGCCAAACTTGTTACAATATTCCTTAAATGCAGTTGAGCAATATTCTCCACCATTATTTGTTCTTAAACACTTTAGCAATTTGTTAGTCTCTCTTTCAACAGCAACATGGAATTTTTGAAATATTCCAAACACTTCACTTTTATTTTTCATAAGATATTCCCAAACTTTCCTGGATGCATCATCTATAAACGTTACAAAATATGATGCTCCTCCTAATGATTTGATGTTAACAGGCCCAAACACATCTAAGTGTACCAATTCTAACACATTTTTCTTTCTGTAATGGCCACCTCTAAGGAATGAAACCCTTCTTTGTCTACCATATATACAATGCTCACAAAGATCAAGATTGTAGGATTTCAAACCTGGCAATAAATTTTTATCAACAAGGATTTTTAAGCCCTTCTCGCTCATGTGACCCAAACTCTTATGCCACAGATCTGCTGAATTTCCTTCTTTTGTGACAGCAACCAAATCTGATTTTCCTATCAGTGTCTTCAATGCATATAATGTCCCCGTCTTGGGTCCTTTGGCCACGACCAATGCACCTTTGCTAATTTTCCAGCCTCCTTTTCCAAAGCTTGTCGAATAGCCTTCATCGTCCAATCGTCCCATAGAGATTAAACTCATGTGCATTTCTGGTACATGCCTGACATGTTTCAACAATATATCTTGTCCATCTTTCATCTTGATCTAGACATCTCCCACTCCAACAATACTGCAAAAATGATTATTCCCCAAATGCACTCTACCATAATCACCAGGATTATATGAAACAAAACTATCTTTGCATGGGGTTACATGGTGAGATGCCCCAGAGTCAAGGATCTAATCAAAGCCACTATTAGATGTATATACACATGCATCCTCTACTGAAACAGTAAACAACAAATCACCATCTGTGGCTACAGTAGTAGTCTCACCTTCATTTGTGTTGGATGACTTGTGATTTGTACTAGATGGTCTCTGATCCTTTTGTCCTTTCTTCCAGAATCGACATTCTTTCTTCATGTGCCCAGGTTTGCCACAATGAAAGCAGATGATCCTTCCTCTCCTTGATTTTGATCAGCCTTTCAATCTTGATTGCCCTTGCCGACCTCGATCTATTCTCCTACCATGATCAGTTAGAGCTAGAGCCTCTCCTCCCTAGATTTCTGAAATTGACTTGCATCGCAGCTCCTCATTCATTAAACTGCTGCTGACATCATCAAACTTCAGGGTCCCTGTAGTTGTTGAAGTGCTCATAGCTACAATTAAATTTTCCCAGTTGTCTGGCATAGAACACATTAGCAAAATAGCTCTAATTTCATCATCTAAAATTATTTTAACAGAGGCAAGTTGATTAGTAATAATATTAAATGCATTCAAGTGCTCAGCAACTGAAGCATCCTCCTTCATTTTGAGATTATAACGCTTCTTCATCAAAAACACTTTGTTTGATGCCGTGTTCTTCTCATATAGATCATGGAGCTTCTTCCATAATCCTTCAGCCGTCTTTTCTCCAAACACATTGAAATAAACATTCTTTGCTAAATATTGGTGGATTGTTGCAATCGCCTTTCTATCTAACTTATTCCACTCTTCATTTTTCATCGATGAGGGTTTCTTTGTTGTGCCTTCAATCGGCAAATACTGATCTTTTAAAATCAATAAATCCTCCATCTGTGATTTCCATAGGGCAAAATTAGCCCGCTCAACTTCTCCATATCTGTAACTGTTGTCTCCATTTTCAATCAAATTCACGCCCCAAAACACAAAAAACTTCGCTTAAAAATAAAACTTTAATTATTGCTCTTTAAAATTTAGTAATAATGACCTTCCTCCTTTTAAAATACCATTTTCAAAATTCCTGCTCCTTTTTAAAATATACTTTTCAAAATTCCAACATATAATTATATATGTTTCATAATAAATATAAAAACATATATAATGTTTTAACATTTTCACATTTCACACATACATATGTTGGTTTGTAAAAAAAACTTACGAACACCATGTTTCAACTCCAATCTCCACGGATCTCCACGTTTCAAACTCCAGCAACATGTTTCAACATAGGTCCACGACCTTGTTTTTCTTGCAGCAACTATCTTTTAGTTCCAGCGTTCCTAAGCTATTTCCTGGACAGATCCTTCAACAACTCCAAGTGTAACAACCACGTTTTAACGAATGCTACCAGAGCAAGGTGATGGCACTAAGTGGCTTGCACGGTGGATATTCGACCCTGGCTCTGATACCAGTTGTTAGATCAGAGCATACATAACACACAGCGGATTTATACTCAGAGACTTAGACGGAAATTTCAGAGAATAATTCACAAAGACAAACAAATGGAGAAACAACAAGATTACTTAGTCAGAAACAGCGGAATAGATGAAACAATCACTGGAGAACATAAATCACTTTGCATTATATAACAAGCTTGAGCCTTGGCTTGTTTGCTTTCCTTGACCAGAGAAATCACAAATTTATAGAGGCAGAAGAAGGATCTAAAATCCTGTATGTGATTCAGATGGAGATCTGAAATGATCTAGAAACCATTGGCGGTGTAGGAAGATCTAGAATCCTTGAGATCTAGAAAAATCTAATCTAGAAAGATCTAGAATACTACGTGAATTTGGCTTCACACTTAACAAGCCTATGTAGAAGACTAGTTGTGCACGTTTTCTACTTTTATATACACTTGAACATAAATCTACTCTAGTCCCAACACATTATGAGTGTCATTGATCTTTTATAAAATCATATGTTAGACAAACCGTCATTTCTTTCGAATCTCGCTAAGAAAACTTATTCTCTCATCTCCACACATTAACTGAATTCTTTTTGTTCACCTTCTCAACTTATTAATTCAATTAGTGTAGTGATTACGTGTGCCTTCCCTGTGTGCGCTTTGCTTTCAAACTCCACCTATGTGTGATTGTTTTTCGTGCATTGTCATGCATCTAAAAGATTGTCAGCACGTAATATTTTAGTCATACAAATGCCCAAATATGTTGCCCAAAAAATGTTCACCAATCCTATAGAAATATAACACAGGAGGTCTATTCATGCAGAGTGTGGAGAACTTTCGCACAATGAGAAAACTTCTGCACATATTCTTTCACGTTAAAAAGCTAAAAAACAGTGGTAAATACATCGTATTCATGATACGTTTCACATTAAAAATACAATAAACGTTTGTTAACTTGTTACAAGTATTATCACATCTAATTTGACAGCATTCCTCTTTGTCTTAAACATGTTCACATTAAAAATACAATAATCGGTTCGTGGAATGCAATCCAAGTTAGTGTGTCTGCATTAAAAATACAATAATCGGTTCGTGGAATGCAATCCAAGTTAGTGTGTCTGCAATGTGTATGTATATGGATTCCCACCAGCTCTCTCATCCACCACCATGAAATACTTAATCAAAAAACATAGTTGTCATTGTCTTGTATTATAATAATTGAAGAATGAATAGACTTTTTGTCGGTCAGTAAAAGGTGTTGCATATCTGAGTCACAAGCAACAACACCAATGTTGGCTCTTTCACACATTGTCAGGAATAAAGGTATAATTTACAGATCAACGTAACCTAGTTCAAGTTCAAATTTCGCAACTTTAGGTAGGGATGCTTAGTCTTATGTATTTCTATAGTTTTTGTAATGGATGATATCTTTTATCTGAAAATATGCTTTTCCACATGAATCATCCAAATACTATTGAATGAATGTTTGGCATATTTGAAGTGAGTTGTGGCAGACCATTGTTTATGAAGCTATTCGTCAGACTGAAAGGACTCGAGACCGTCTCTTTTTGCATAAATGTTGTTTTTATTATGCAAGGAAGAAATGAGAGATGTCGTACATTTCGTAGATAAATTATTTTTTTGCCTTCTAATCAAGATGACTTGAATAGATGACATAAGTGATGTCGGATTATAGGTTTGTGGAGGTAAGAGAGTTTGGAGGAAGCACAATGAAAGCTTCTTCTGCATGTCCCGCACCTCTGTAAAAACATGCCAGCCTAATAGAACCGCACTACACTTTGGATTTTTGTGATTATGACCATTGTGAAGAAATCAACATCCTATACAGCCCACGGTCTTTCTACCAAGGACCTTGTTGCACTCTTAGGTATGTTATTACTCATCCCATATTCTGCAATCTGTATTTTTGTAATTATGGCGGTTGTGAAGAAACTGATATCTTTTACACCCCATGGTATTTCTACCCAGGACCTTGTTGCACTCTAAGATATGTTATTAATCATCCCACATTCTGCAATACATGCCATTAAATGATTGATTTTGATGTATCATATTGAGAAATTTTCAAATATAACCACATATTGAACATTGTGTGGAGGTAATTTTCATTATGCATAGTGTGAAGCCACTTGTACACTTAGCACAATGAAAACCACCTCCACAAACAAAGGAACATATGATGGGATACCCTACTCAATGACACAACATGAGATCACTTGGTGATGGGATGGTATTTTTTCCTTTTGGGTAGTGGCTTTGATTGGTTAATTATTGCATTTTCCATGAGTGGGGATTTCACTTTTTCATTACACAAGTCAATATGCCAAACATTCATTTAATAGTATTTGGGTGTTTCGCGTGCAAAAGCATGTTTTCTGATAAAAGATATCATCCATTACAAAAACTATAAAATCAAAGTTTTGAAATTTGAACTTGAACCAGGTTACATAAATCTATAAATTATACCTTTATTCATGACAATGTGTGAAAGCACCAACATTGGTGTTGGTGCTTGTGACTTAGATCAATAGCACTTTCTACTAACCCACAAGAAGTCTATTCATTCTTCAATCATTACAATACAATACAATGAACAGTATGTTGCTTTGATTAAATGTTCCATGGTGGTGGATGAGAGAGATTGAGGGCGGCCATATACATACACATTATAGATGCAATGACTTGGATTGCATTCCGTGAATTGTTGTGTTTCTCTATTTATAGTGCATACACGGATATTAACTACTTCTCTTAATATTAAGTGACGCAGTCCAGACTCTATAGCTTTCACAACACCTACAAAATTTGGATTGTTGTTACGTAGCACATAGCCTAGGCCATTAGAGTTTGGCTACTAAATTAATTAATTCAAGATTAAATCACAGAGCACAATATAGGAAGGGATTCAAGTATATTTTATTAATTCAAAATGTGTTGTTAAAGACAAAAATTCAAATTACAAAAAAACTCCCTCAGAACGCTTGAATTTGTTGGCATTGATGTCAACATGATCTTGGTGTTGTTCATCATGTGTATTATGTCTACCTGATGATGATTAGTGGTTCCCATGATGTGTGATGAATGTTTGGCTTGTTGGTCTTGTTGCTTGGCATTTAGGTCAACATAGTTATGACATGACCAAGTGCAAGAATGGGAGGCTGAGTAGAGATGGCTTTAGGATATGTTGTGTTGGTTTGTTATAGGTTTTGCTATTGCAGGTGATTGGATTGTCGCTACAGGTGTTGCATATGCTTCTACATCTATTGGAATCATTGGAGAAGTTTATACATGTGTTGGAGGTGCCTCTACCCATGTTGGAGTCAGTTGGATGATTAGGGGTAGTTGGATGTGCAGGTTGGTGCCAGAGATATTGCTACAGGTGTTGAGGTGTTTGGACAGGTTGTTATTGTTTCTTGAGGAGATTAAGGTGTTGATCTTGATGAGGAGTTTGGCATACTATTGTTTTCATATCACTGACTTATTGCAAATTTTCTTGGCCTATGCCATTAGTTGCAAACTTGTCACAAAGGTTTAGAGTTATGTTTAGGAGTTGATGAAGGTGTCCAAGAGGACAAATTCCTGGTTGGTTTGACTGATTTTCTTCCATCCTCTTCCCCAGTCGCTCCCATGAAGGATTTTGCATGCAACTGAGAGGGTCTAGTCAATAGGAAGCATGCTTTTGCGTGAGTCTAGTCGAAATCAGCTAGTGTTGTGCCTACTGTTGAGGCTTAAAACAAGTTTTTCTCCATATTCCTCCCACATTTGAGCTAATTTTTGTATTGTCACAATGTTCTTTACCGGAACTTTTCGGTATATGGTCGGAAAAAGTAATGGAGCTTCTAGAAGTTGGTTAAACTTGAGAGTAACCATCAATTAGTGGAGAGAGTGGCTTGATCAAGTCAATGAGTTGAATCCAGATCAAATCAAGCATATGAACAGAGTTTGTGGAGCTCGGTAGTTATTAGTAATTATTGATTTGAGCACCTTAATTCATCTATATATTGGAGGAAGCTCAATGATATTATGGTTAATTATCTTGATGTGTTGAGTGAGTGAGAGATTGGAGGAATGTGTGCAAGTTGTGTGAGGGTTGTGTGATGCATTTTTTCTGAAGTAGTTTGCAGGGGTTGGAGCAGTTAGTTGAAGCATGTTTCAACTATCATTTTGAGCAGATAATGAGGAGATGAAGTAGATATTGACTGTAGATATTCCCGATGTTTGGTAGTAGCTTGTTTATTCACTATATTTTATTGGTTGTGTGCAGCAGTTATTTGTGAGAAGATTTATTATTGCAAAGATGTTATTTTGATGCATTCTACAGATTATTTTATGCGGCTTTGATGATATTATGTTGCAGTTTTTGGTGTGGATTTGGTTTTTGATTGTGTTCTTTGAAGAGATTTTTGTTGTAGTGTTCATGTTGAGCAGTCCTTAGTTCCATTTTCAAAAATTTATGAAACGAGAACTACATAGAGGTGTGGAGGTTGAGGACTCTGATGAATTCAATATAAGTGAGCAGTTTTCTCAATCCAATGGTAGTTGGATAATTCATAAGAAACTAGACAAGGCTCGTTGGTCGTGGTAGCTTCCAGCGAATAGGAATTTGTAGAGTCATTTTATAGTTTAGGAGTAACCAGGCGAGGGTTGTTGGTCATGGTGCCTTCCAGCGGATGGTATTCTATAGATCCGCGTGAGAAAGAGATCCCCATTTGATAGTAGCCAGTTGTAATTATATGTAAATAATTTGCTTAACCTAGTGAATATTTGAGCAGCGCAGTAGCAACGGGTGGTTTTTTTCCCTGGAGAGGGTTTTCCACCATAAATATATGCATCCTTTCTATTGAATCCTTTATTGTTTCATGTTTATGGTTAATGCTCTGATCTTTGTTTTTATGTTTTAGTTTGTGCAAGGTTTAATGAATAATTAAATGGAGAAAGAAAAATATATATATATATATATCTTAGAGCACTTATATATATATATATATATATATATATATATATATATATATATATATATAAGTGCTTTAACTATTTATTCACCCCCCCCCTCCCTCAAGTAGTCATCTAGTCTCTAACAATTGGTATCAAAGTGGGGCTCTTAGTTGCAGCTTCAGCTGGAGAGTGGATCTGGGAGTTTTGGCATAATTTTGCAAATTTTTCGAAATGGATCAGCAAGGAGTTCTAGTAATTCACGAAGGAAAATTTGCAACTTGGAGGATGAAATTAGATTCATATTTTCTGTCCCTTGATGAAAATATTTTTCTATCAGTTGAATATGGAATCAATGATAGTATGGCTAATTATCTTGATGTGTTGAGTGAGTGAGAGATTGGAGGATTGTGTGCAAGTTGTGTGAGGGTTGTGTGATGCATTTTTTTTGAAGTAGTTTGCAGGTGTTGGATCAGTTAGTTGAAGCATGTTTCAACTATCATTTTGAGCATAGAATGAGAAGATGAAGTAGATATTGATTGTAGATATTCTCAATGTTTGGTAGCAGCTTGTTTATTCACTATATTTTATTGGTTGTGTGCAGCAGTTATTTGTGATAAGATTTATTATTGCAATGTTTTTTTGATGCATTCTACATATTATTTTATGCGGTTTTGATGATATTATGTTGTATTTTTTGGTGTGGATTTGGTTTTTTATTGTGTTCTTTGAAGAGATTTTTGTTGTAGTGTTCATGTTGAGCAGTCCTCAGTTCCATTTTGAAAATTTATGAAACGAGAACTACATAGAGGTGTGGAGGTTGAGGACTCTAATGAATTCAATATAAGTGAGCAGTTTTCTCAATCCAATGGTAGTTGGATAATTCATAAGAAACTAGGCAAGGCTCGTTGGTCGTGGTGGCTTCCAGCAAATAGGAATTTGTAGAGTCATTTTATAGTTTAGGAGTAACCGAGTGAGGGTCGTTGGTCATGGTGTCTTCCAGCGGATGGTATTCTGTAGATCCACGTGAGAAAGAGATCCCCATTTGATAGTAGCCAGATGTAATTATATGTAAATAATTTTCTTAACCTAATGAATATTTGAGCTGCGCAGTAGCAGTGGGTGGTTTTTTTCCCTGGAGAAGGTTTTCCACCATAAATAAATGCATCCTTTCTGTTGAATGCTTTCTTGTTTCATGTTTATGGTTAATGCTCTGATCTTTGTTTTTATGTGCAAGGTTTAATGAATAATTAAATGGGGAAAAAAAAAACTTAAATAAATAAATAAAATAAAAAATATTATAAGTGCTCTAACTATTTATTCAACCCCCCCCCCACCCAGTAGTGATCTAGTTTCCAACAATTGGTATCAGAGTGGGGCTCTTAGTTGCAGCTTGAGCTGGAGAGTGGATCTGGGAGTTTTGGCATAATTTTGCAAATTTTTTGAAATGGATCAACAAGGAGTTTATTATGCATGGGATTTCAAGATATAATAATTTGTATGTGAAGCATTGTGAAACTATAAAAGAGAAGGTGGACATGTGCCAAAGCTTTTATCTTGGAGGAAAATTGCGGATTTTAGAGTTGGTGAAAAATGCAAAGGATTCAACATATATTGCAGTGGTAAATCAAGCCTCCTCATAAGAAGAAGATGGAAGTACAAATCACTCACAAGATGGAGATGAAAGCCTTAGTAATAGAAATGATATATTGATTATCAATCTTGAGAGACAGCAAGAAAAGTTCAACAAAAAAGATGAAGAGCAATCAAAGAGAATGGCCCTAGAAGTAGAGATCAAAAGAATCGCAGCTGAAAATAAAGATCAACAAATTTTGCTGCAACTATTTGAGAAAGCATGTGTGCCTTCAAAGAAGAAATTTCATATTTGAAGACTTAGTTGGAAGAAGAAAGGAAAATTGAAAATGGGATGAGGAAGCAATACAAGAAGCTAGAAGATGAGTATCAAAAATTCAAAGCTGAAGGAAAACCAGCAAGAGAAGAATTAGAAAGGATCATATCTAACACTCAAGCAACAAGAATCAAATCAGAAAATGTTGGAGCAGCTAGTAGTAGCATGAAAAATAAAAATCATCAGCAAAATCATCAACATGCAAGAATCAGAAGAATAAGAGAAGAAGAATAAGGAAGAAGAATAGAATTGGTATATATGTTATAACTGTGGAGTTCATGGACATATATCAGCAACTTGCAGTAGTGGAGAGATCATTCCCTCTCATCAAAAGAAGAAGCCAAAGGAGAAGCAACATCAAGCTTGCATGCAAATAAGGTTGTCATCTACCTGGTATAATAGTCCTTTTCATGGTTATTATTTCTCATGTAATTATTTTGGGCATAGGGCTATTGATTGCAGGGCACATGCAAGGAATAGAAATTAAAACAATAAAATATATCAGCCTATTCCTCTATTCCTTGTTCACATAAAATGTTTTTTGTGTGACAATATTAGCCATAAGGCCAAGGATTGAAATTTTGCCATGTGTTGCATGAGATTCAATAAGAAAGAGGAGAATATACAAGGCCAACTACACAAGAAAAAGAAGGATCAATGGATGAAGTTTTGGAGGAGAAAAGAGAAGCAAGGAACTCCCATCAAAAACTGAGGCTTTCATGGTCTCAAGGGGAGCATATGGTTGCATCATGAGTTGCATGTACATTCTTAGATGTGCATCCATATCTTAACGAGTACATGAAGACAAATTTGCATATTGTAGGAGATGCATGAATTCAGAGGGAGTTCTTAAGGTTTAAAGTGCATTTTCATTTCTAATTTGTTTCTTTCCAGTTTGATTATAGTTGGATCAACTATATTGATACTAATGGTTTTTGGAGCAGCTACATGTTGAGATGTTTTTATGTTCTTGGAGGTATGGCAGCCACATGCTGGCCTTATGTGGATGGTAAAGGTGTGATAGAGGATCACACATTTAGGGAGGGAATTGTTGCTTCCTAATAGAGTTATATATTGTTGGGACTATGCTCACTATGGAGGATTTTTGTTGTGCATACTTGACATGAGTTGTTGCAAGAAAGGAATTTTGTTGATGTTGCCATATAGCTGAAAAATTATATGTTTTGCATGACATAGTTGGTATATTGATTATGATCATATGGATAGATCATATTTTTTTCATGTGTTTTCATGCAGTGTAGCTGCAGTGGAAGATCATATGATATGTTAGAGTTCGATCATCTATAATATGCACTTTATTGCTTATATTTTCAATTCTTGATGTATCATTCTACTACTTATATGAATTTGGATGGATGAGTCATGATGTTGTTGTATCTTGGAGAGATAATATGTTGATGCCTATAATGTGTTGGATATTCGCATGGTTGAGTTATGTTGATTTATATTGATGCTTATACATGGAGAGAAGACATTTTTTCACATCTTTATGGACCAATATATTGATGAGCTGATTTATGATGTTGTTGTTGATGCATAGTGATGAAGTGTTGCTCACTGATTTGTTGATTGTTCCTTATTGATGATATGTTGTTCACCTATGTTGAGGAGATTACGAGTGTATGCTGATGATGGTGCCACATTTCGAGATCTTATGTTGTAATTGTTGTTGTATAGTATTTCTTGGATACATGGAAAATTTTAGGGGCGAATGTTCGCCCTTTGGTGAAATTAAGGGGTTTTAAATTTTTAGTGGGCGAATATTTTGTATCATAGTACATTTTTACAAATCACCTCAAATAGCCCACCTTATTTTAAGGGAGAGGGTAAAAACGGTAAATTTAGCCATTGAAATTAGGAGTTAAAACCTTCCATTTGCCCTAATTTTCAAGAATAGGTTTTATTTAAGTAAATCCTATGGGCCAAATACCATATTTATAAAAGAGATATGGTAAATTAATAAAAATATAAATAAATGAGAGGTATAGTAAATAAATAAAACATTTTTTATATTTACTCCATAAGTCACCTTATATACATGCAAGGGTGTAAACAAATAAAAATATAAACAAAGTGGAGGTATGGTAAATAAATAAAACCTCTTTTTATACTTACTCAAAAGGTATGGTAATAAATAAAAATATAAATAAACTAGATGTATGGTGAATAAATAAAACCTCTTTTTATATTTAGTCCATAACCCTCTTTCTATTTATGAAGGCTCAAAAAAGATGTTTTATTTAAGTGAATCCTATAGGCCAAATACCATATTTGTAAAAGAGGTATGGTAAATTAATAAAAATATAAATAAACGAGAGGTATGGTAAACAAATAAAACATTTTTTTATATTTACTCCATAAGTCACCTTATATTTAGCAACACTCCAAAAATGTGTTATATTTAGGTGAAACCTATGGTCCAAATACCATGGGCTAGATTATTATTAATACCATGCAAAAAAAACATTATTAACCCTAATATTAGTATTAATAAAAAAAAAATGGCACGTGCTATTGACCCATGGTATTCACATTGAACGTAGCCTATTTAAATGGGGGAATTAAACCAGCATAGATCCATCTTTACTCTGGATTTACTAAGCCCCGAGAGGGATCGTGATACGCAAACTAGCATAGAGTGCAAAAATATTTGATCCCTCTCGGGGCTTGGTGGATCAAGAGTAAAAATGGATGTTGTAGCATATTTAAATGGGGGAATTAAACGAGCATAGATCCATCTAGATCTACTAAGCCCCGAGAGGGATCAAATAGTGTGATATGCAAACTATCATAGAGTGTAAAAATATTTGATCCCTCTCGGGGCTTGGTGGATCAAGAGTAAAAATGGATGTTGTAATTTAATATATGCTAAACATTTTAACTTGCTTAAAATAAAAAATAAAACAAAAATCAATTATTAATTTTATTAATTTTTATAAATTACTAATAGTAATTTTTAAACTCTAGGTTTATGATAACCCATGGTATTGACCCATGGTAATACCATGGTATTCATGTGAGCATAGACTATTTAAAGGGGAAATTCTATCATCTTAAATCCATCTTAATTCTGGGTCTACCAAGTGCTCAGAGGGATAAATAGATTTCATCCCCCTAAGAGTGGCAGACATGGAGTTAAGATGGATATAGGTTGGTTTTTATGATAACGAAGATATTAAATAGACTTGGGAAATTATATTGTAAAAACATCTTAAGGTGAATGGTTAAAGCTACATTTAGTCACTTCACAAAATTTAGTAAAAAATACCAATATCTCCATTAATATTGGCTTTTAACTTTTTCTGATTTAACAAAAAAATTCAAAACAATGAAACCTTATCACCCTTTCCGCATCACCCTCGCAGAAGATTTCTCACCATTTTTCAAACATTCTCAACATGATATCTTCATGAAAAAGTTTAGGTACTGATGTTGGATTAGTTGTTTGAAAAATAAGTTGGTTTTTACAACATTTCATCTTCTGTGCTATTCTTATTTTTTCTTAATGATCTGTAGGGGTTGGAGCCATTTCACCATATTTTCCTAAAAGGTGGAGATTGTTCACCAAAAAGCAAATTAATCTACATGTTACAACACTGTTAAAAAATGTGAGACCTATGAGGATAGTGAATTATGCTAATAAGCAATTTAGATTGGGAGAGACGTAATTAAATTTTATTATTTAATTGAAGATTTCCAATTAAAATAATAATAAATCTACATTTATATATTCATATATTGATTGGAAGGATTCTCACAATGGTCACTTCTTTCAATTAGATCCCCTTCAAGCCTTTGGGATACCTAATACTTTCTTATATAATATAGTTGGGGCTTGCTACTTGTTGGCGTGTTGGGGTAAACAAACTTGATGTGCTTTTTTTATCTTGCAGTTGGAGTCTATGGAATAAGAAAGAAATTTGATAACTTGAAAAAATTGATAGCTTGACAAAAGTTGTAGAGAAAATATTAATCTCTCCTACCTTGACAGAACTCGTTGTCAATATCAACACCTACAAGAACTTTGTTGTGGAATATTATCAAAACTAATAGAAGGATATGAAAGAGTGTATTGTAAGAACCTTGACAAATACGACCACTAAAACTTGGAACATTGTTTGTAGGAAGAGAAAATTATGTTTCTTTTTTCCAAACATGTATGTTAGTATATTACAGTTTAATGAATATGTTTCCTTATTATCATTATGGTTTCATACTTTAACAAAACATTTGCCAAGGCTTCACAATGTTTTATTATTCAGTAAAAGATTTGCAAACATCTTACAAGATTTTATAATTCAATGAAAGATTCTCCATCACTGTACAAGATAATATAATCTGGTGAGAGATTCACCAAAAAATTATATATACATATTATATTATTGATAAAATCGCCTCCCATTTTTCTTATGTATCATGGGGATTAGCCCATTTATTATACATATAAATTTAGGGCAGTTCTTAAAATTTTCCCTGCTTGGATATATGTTTTCTTGGCCACACATTGGTGATATAGGAGATATTACCTATATATTTTCATATGCTCATAATGTTGTTGTTGTTGTTGTTGCCTGTTGATCTACTTCTCGTGGCTTGAGTTGATGAATAGTATATTGTTGATTGATGAGCTTCATGATGATGTGGATATATTTTTTATTGCTACTATGACATACTATTATATTGTTGTTGTTGGATCAGCCTCATGGATGGTTTGTAATGATGAGGATGATTTTCATTGTTGGGATGGTGACGGACAAAGTGTTGAGTGGTCATGCACTATGGTTTGGATAATATTTCTATTGTTTCTACTACATATGGAGGTTATATCATTGCTCATGGAAGTCTTATACTTGATACACATGCTATGGATTGTATTATCATTGTTACTATTATATGGATCATAAATTGTTTCTCATTGATGCCATGTACTCATGTTATATCATTTTATTGGGTACGCATAGGCGGGAGCACCTTTATGTGTGATTGTAAAATCCATTTATTGTCATTGTTTCATAATTTAGGTGTGTTGGTCATGAAGAGACCTGTTGTTTCATTTAGCTATGTATGGGCTAATGGGTTTCATGTCTTATTTTGTATATCTTTGATGTAACCCCACTAAATTGGGTGCATGATGTAAACTTGGGTCAATAGAGTCATGGTTGGTGATAGGTGTGCTTATAGAAGAGACATTGTTAGTTGTATGTGTTTGTCACAACCACGTATTTGCTCCATGAAGCATTGTATATGTATTGTAAGTCAAAGTCAGTTGGAGTCATGGTTCAAGATGGTTGGTCTCTTGCACTTGGAAAGGAGTTTTATTGTAGTGAGATGAATGTATTTCTACAGGAACAGAGAGAGTGTGTTTTCAGCTCCATTACATGCTTTGGGGAGCATGTGCAGTTTGAGTAGTTGCATGATATTGGCTAGAGACTTGTTGGCAGTTCTTTTCCTTGTTTCACATTCGTATCTTTCAAGAGAGACATCCTTGGGTCGCATCAGTATGCTATTAAGTATGACAAGGGGAGTATTTCTCTCATCTAGCACATTTTTGGCATTGTTCTTCAGTGTTGGTATGGCCCTTTTCCATTGATGTCAAAGGGGGAGAGGTTTTGGATGGATAGAGATCACCGTCAGAGTTAAAGTGTCTACAGAGATCAACCTCAGATGTTGGACATCAGTTTGAGGTTGACATCAATGCCAAAGGGGGAGCTTGTTGGCATTGATGTCAATAAGTTCTTGGTGTTTTTCATCATATGCCTTATGTCTACTTGATGATGATTACTAGTTCTCATGATGTGTGATGATTTTTTGGCTTGTTGGTCTTGTTGGTTTGCATTGATGTCAACATAGTTATGACATGACTTAGTGCAGGAATGGGAGGTTGATTAGAGATGGCTTCAGGATATGTTGTGTTGGTTTGTTATAGGTGTTGTTGTTGCATGTGATTGGATTGCTGCTATTGTTGTTTCATATGTTTCTACATGTGTCGGAAGTAGTAGAGATGTTGTTACATGTGTTTGAGGTTCCTCTACTGATGTTGGAGCCAGTTGGTTGATTGGAGATAGTTGGATGACTTGATGCTACTGCTATAGGTGTTGGAAGTATTTGGAAAGGTTATTATGGTTGCTTGAGGAGTTGGAAGTGTTGGTATTGATGAGGAGTTTTCATACTAGGGTTTGCATATCACTAGCTTGTTGCAAAGATTCTTGGCCTATGCCATCAGTTTCAGACTTGTCACAGAGGCTTGGAGGTGTGTTTAGGAGATGATGAAGGTGACCAAGAAGTTTGGACAAATTTTGGGTTGGTTTGACTAAGTTTCTTCCATCCTCTACCCCATTCGCTCCCATGTAGGCTTGTGCATGCGACTAAGAGGCTCTAGACACTGGGAAGTAGGCTTGTGCATGAGACCAGTCAAAATCAGCTAGTGTTGTGCCTCCGACTGAGGCTTAAAATTGGTTTTCTCTTCGGATTCCTCATGCATTTCAGCTAATTTTTCTATTGTAGTGATGTTCTTAATCAGAAATTTTCAATATATGGTCGGAAAAGGTAATGGAGCTTCTAAAAGTTGGTTAAAATTGAGAATATCCATCAAGTAGTGGAGAGAGTGGCTTGATCAAGTCAATGAGATGAATCTAGATCAAATCAAACATATAAACAGAGTTTTTGGAGCTCAGTAGTTATTGGTAATTATTGAGTTGAGCACCTCAGTTCATCTATATATTGGAGGAAGCTCAATGATAGTATGGTTGATTCTCTTGATGTGTTGAGTGAGTGAGAGATTAGAGGATTGTATGCAAGTTGTATGGGGGTTGTGTGATGTAGTGTTTTAGAAGCAGTTTGCAGGTGTTACAACAATTGGGCGAAGCATGTGTCAGCCAACATTTTGAGAAGAGAATGAGGAGATGAAGTAGAGATTGATTGTACATCTTCTCGATGTTTGGTATCAACTTTTTTATTCACTAGATTTTGTTGGTTGTGTGCAGCAATTATTTGTGATCATATTTATTATTGCAAATAGGTTTCGCTGATGCATTCTACGTATTATTTTATGCAGTGTTGATGAGATTGTGTTGCATTTTTTGGTGTGGATTTGGTTTTTTATTGTGTGCTTTGAATAGATTGTTGTTGTGGTGTTCATGTTGATAATTTCTTGGTTCAAGTTTGAAAATTTATGAAACAAGAACCACATAGATGTTTTGAGTTGGAGGACTTCAGTGAATTCATTAGAAGTGAGAATTTCTCTCAATCCAATGGTAGTTGGATAGTTCAAAAGAAACCAGGTGAGGCTCGTTGGTCGTGGTGGCTTCCAGCAAATAGGACCATGTAGAGTTTTTTTATAGTTTAGGAGTAACTAGGTCGTGGTGGCTTCCAGCGGATGGTAGCCTATAGATCCACATGAGAAAGAGATCCCCATTTTATAGTAGCTAGTTGTAACTCTATGTAAACAATTTTCTTAACATAATGAATATTTGAGCAGCATGGAACAGAGGGTTTTGTTTTTCCCTGGAGAGGGTTTTCCACCAGAAATGTGTGTTTCCTTGACGATTCATGTTTATGGTTGATGCTCTGATCTATATTTTTATTTTTTAGTTTGTGCATGGTTTAATGAATAATTAAATGGAGAAAATGTGTAAACATATTATAAGTGCTCCCACTACTGACTCACCACCCCCCCCCCCCCACCCCTCTCATAGTGATCTAGTTTCCAAAAATTGGTATCAGAGCGGGGCTCTCGATTGCAGCTTGATCATTGGAGAATGGATCTGGGAGTTTTGGATGATTTTGCAAATTTTTCGAAATGGATTAGCAAGGAGTTCCAATACTTCATGAAGGTAAATTTTCAATTTGGAGGACAAAATTGGATTCATATTTTTTGTCCCTTGATGAATTTTTTTACTATCAGTGGAATATGGAATTAAGGATGAATTTAATGATAAAGCCAAAGAGATTATTATGCATGGTATTTCAATATCTAATAATTTGTATGTGAAGCATTGTGAAACTACAAAAGAGATGTTGGACATGTTGCAAAGCTTGTATCTTGGAAGAAAATTGCAGATTTCAGAGTTGGAGAAAAATGCAAAAGATTTAACACATATTGCAGTGGTAAGTCAAGCCTCCTCACAAGAAGAAGATGGAAGTACAAATTTCTCACAAGATGGATATGAAATCCTTAGTGATAGAAATGATAGATTGATTATCAATATTGAGAGACAACAAGATGAGATCAACAACAAAGATGAACAACAATCAAAGATAATGGCCCTAGAAGAAAATATCAAAAGACTCACAATTGAAAATAAAGATCAACGAATGTTGTTGCAAATATTTGATGAAAAAGAGTGTGCCTTCAAAGAAGAAATTTCATATTTGAAGACTCGATTGGAAGAAGGAAGGAAAATAAAAAATGGGATGAGGAAGCAATACAAGGAGCTAGAGGATGAGTGTTAAAAATTGAAAGTTGAAGGAAAATATGCAAGAGAAGAATTATAAAGGATCAAATATAATGCTCAAGAAACAAGAAGAAAATCAAAAAAATCATCATTCATGCAAGAAGTATAATAATAAGAGAAGAAGCCTAAGGAAGAAGAATAGAATTGGCAGATGTTATAACAGTGGATTTCGTGGACATATAGCAGCAACTTGCAGTAGTGGAGAGATCATTCCCTCTCATCAACAAAAGAAGCCAAAGGAGAAGCAACATCAAGCCTATGTGCAAATAAGCTCACCATCTTCCATGTATAATAGTCCTTTTCACAGTTATTATTTACCATGCAATTATTTTCGGCATAAGGCTATTGATTGCAGGGAAAATAGAAAGCAGATCAATAAAATATATCAGCCTATTCTTGTATTCCTTGGTCTCATAAGATGTTTTTTGTGTGACAATATTACCCGTAAGGCCAAGGATTGCAATTTTCCCATGTGTTACAGGAGATCCAATCAGAAAGAGGAGAATATGCAAGGCCAATCGCAAAAGAAAAAGAAGGATCAACATATGAAGGTTTGGAGGAGAAAAGAATAGCAAGGAACTCCCATCAAAAACTGAGGCTTGCATGGTCTCAAGGGGAGCATATGGTTTCATCATGAGTTACATGTAGATTCTTGGATGTGCAGCCATATATTAATGAGTACATGAAGATAAATTTGCATATTTTAGGAGATGCATGATTTTAGGGGAGTTCATGAGGTTTGAAGTTCATTTTCATTTCTGATCTATTTCTTTCCAAGTTGATTATAGTTGGATTAGTTATATTGTTACTAATGGTTTTTGGAGTAGCTACATGTTGAGATGTTTTTCTATGTTCTTGAAGGTATGGCAGCCACATGCTTGCCTTATGTGGGTGGTTAATGTGTAATAGAGGATTACACATTTAGGGGATCACTGTTGCTTCCTAACAGAGTTGCAGATTGTTGGGACTAAGCTCACTATGGAGGAGTTTTGTTGTGCTTACTTGATATGAGGTATTGCGGGAAAGGAATTTTTTTTCTTCTGCAATATAACTACAAAATCATATGTATTTCATGACATAGTTCGTAAAAGCATGTTAATGTGTATCACTTTTTCCCTTTTTGTGGCAAAGAAGTTTTATAAAAATAAATGGAGTTGGAATGTTTACTCTTAAATTTACAAAATCATCAAGAATTAGGTGGTGGTAAAAGAAGACAAAACATGTCAATTTAAAATCAATTTCATGTCATATTTTTTCTAAAATTTAATATATATTTTTTATCTAATTTATTCATTTTCTTTAAGAGATATTCATTAATATTTTACATAAATTTTTAAGTAGTGACAAAACTGCGACCCCCATTTCTCTATTGATTTATGTTTTTTAATTCCAATTTCTTTAAGAGATGTGTTGTAAACATTCTAAAGATTGCTAAACAAATTTAAAAATAAAAAATAAGCATGTTTTTTAGTTATTATTAAAATACTAGTAAAACTGATAATATTTTTGTATATACAAAACCGCGACCCAAGAAACTATCCTTTCAAGTTTATAAAATCAATTTTTTTAATAGAAATTTGAAAATAACATATAACAAAATGTTAAAATTATTTTTTGAAATTTTTTAAAATATATTTTAAATTTTTTATAATAAAATTTTTAAATATGATTATAATAACATATTTTATATTATTCAAAATATAATATATAAAATTATTTGTTTAGAAATTCTAATTCTATTTTTATATATATATATATATTTAAAGAGATTTAGCATTTCATTTAACTTTACATATTTAAACCTGCATATTTAAAAAAGTTATTTATATTTTGTGAGTGATTAACCATAGTTTTTACCAATATTTACTATCAATTGACTTATTTACAAATTTAGTATTTACTTTTTATAACATTATTTATATTTTCTGAACCCATTAAATAGGTTCACTATAGCTTTTACCAAAATTTATTGTCAGTTAGCTTTGTTACAAATTTAGCATTTATTTTTTATAATTAACAAGTATGAAACTCAACTCATTTAATTGATATTTTTATATTCATTTTTTTTTATCTTTTTTCATTTGAGTACTTTTTTTCTTTTGCCATATAATGAGACACATTAACATGCTTTTCCAATACATCTGCAAGTTTTAACCTAACGGCAATCATGATTCCCAACAAGTGGTATCAGAGAGTAGGTCACAAGATTGATACACACCCGGCTCATGTTGGGGGGGAGATTGTTGGACATTAGATAATCCAACGCTCACTATGTGTTTCATGACATGAACTAACCACCTCTCATGGATCCTTATCTATAGCGATGCGATCATTGACTAACACCTCCAGGTTTTGGTCTAATGGCAATCGTGATTCCCAACAGTTTCCATGGTAGATCAGATGATATGTTAGATTTGGATCATCTAGAATATGCACTTTATTGCTTATATTTTCTATACTTGATGTATCATGATGCTTCTTATATGAATTTGGATGGATAATTCATGATTTTGTTGTTGCTTGGAAAGAGAATATGTTGATGCCTATGATATGTTGGATATTCATATGGTTGAGTCATGTTGATTTATGTTGTTGCTTATACATGGAGAGAATACATTTATGCACATTTTTATGGACCAAGATATTGATGAGTTGATTTATGATGTTGTTGTTGATGCATAGTGATGATTTTTTTCTCATTGATTTGTTAATTGTGCCTTATTGATGATATGTTCACTGATGTTGAGGAGATGATGAGCTTATGTTGATGATGGTGCCACATTTCGAGATCTTATGTTATTGTTGTTGTTGTTTAGTATTTCTTGGATATATATTTTCTTGGCCACACATTGGTGATATAGGAGATATTATCTATATCGGTTCATATTCTCCTAATGTTGGTGTTATTGTTTCATGTTTATGTACTTCTCGTGGCTTGAGTTGATGATTAGTGTATTGTTGGTTGATGAGCTTCATGTTGATGTGGATATATTTGTTGTTGCTACTATGACATATTGTTATATTGCAATTGTTGGATGAGCCTCATGGATGGTTTGTAATGATGAGGATGATTTTCATTGTTGATATGGTGATGGTCAAAGTGTTGATTGTCCATGCACTAACATATGGTTTGGATATCATTTCTATTATTGCTACTACAAATGGAGGTTATACAATTGCTCATGGGGATCTTATACTTGATACACATGTTATGAATTGTATTATTGTTGTTGCTACTATATGGAGCATATATTTTTTCTCATTGATTCCATTTACTCATGTTATATCATTTTATTGGGTATGCATAGAGGAGAACACCTTTGTGTGTGATTGTAAAATCCATATATTTTCATTGTTTCATACTTTGGGTGCATTAGTCATGGAGAGACCCATTGTTTCATTCAGCTATGTATGGGCTAATGGGTTTCATGTCTTAATTTATATACATTTGATGTAACCCCACTAAATTTTGTGCATGATGTAAAACTTGGGTCCATAGATTCATGGTTGGTGATAGGTGTGCTTATAGAAGAGTCATTTGTTGGTTTTTTGTGTTTGTCATAGCCATGTATTTTCTCCATGAAGCATTTTATATGTATTGTAATTCAAAGTTAGTTGGAGACATGGTTCATGAGGGTTGGTCTCTCGCACTTGTAAAGGAGGTTTATTGCAGTGAGGTGGATGTATTGTTATAGCAACAAAGAGAGTGTGTTTGCAGCTCCATTACATGCTTAGGGGGAGCATGTTTAGTTTGAGTAGTTGCATGATATTGGCTAGAGACTTGTTGGTGGTTGTTTTGCTTGTTTCACATTCTTATCTTGCAAAGAGACATCCTTGGGTTGCATCAGTAACATGTTGAGTACAGAAGGGGGAGTATTTCTCTCATCTAGCACATTTTTGGCATTGTTCTTCAGTGTCGGTATGGCCCTTTTCCATTGATGTCAAAGGGGGAGAGATTTTGCATTGATAAAGATCACCTTTATAGTTGCAACCTCAAAGTTGGAGTGTGTATGGATATCATCCTCAAATGTTGGAGATCAGTTTAAGTTTTACATCAATGCCAAAGGGGGATCTTGTTGGTATTATAGTGATGGCATTGATGTCAATAGGGTCTTGGTTGTGTTCATCATATGTTGTATGTCTACTTGATGATGATTAGTGGTTCTCATGATGTGTGATGAGTTTTTAGCT
Organism: Pinus tabuliformis; assembly: GCA_031772625.1. Taxonomy (NCBI): domain Eukaryota; kingdom Viridiplantae; phylum Streptophyta; class Pinopsida; order Pinales; family Pinaceae; genus Pinus; species Pinus tabuliformis. The sequence goes on along the minus strand of CM062817.1, from coordinate 1,749,179,549 downwards.
TGTTGGTCTTGTTGGTTGGCATTTATGTCAACATAGTTATGACATGACCTAGTGCAAGAATGGGAGGTTGTTATGCAACCATCTCACAAGATAGAAGAAAAGATAGAGCAACGACTTCAAAATCAGCCTCTTCAAGGGGGAAACCTCCTTTACATTACACAAATGAACAATTCCTAGATGATACAAATGAAAAGACATCCTTTCTATATATAGGAGTCTAAGGGGTCACAATATATTCAAAGCCGACATAACAACAATAATGTAAGGGCACAACAATAATAATAGTGGGCTTCTATACGACACAATAATAACAATATGGGGACAACATGGGCACAACAATAACAATAAGGGACTACAATGACAATAATAATAAGGGAATACACTAGTATTATAGGGACCTAACATGCCCCTCTCCTTTAGAAAAGTGTTGTCCTCAACGCTTGAGTAGTTCTAGATGCTTTTGTATAAAATTCTCATCCTCCCATGTGGAATCTTCAGTGGGTAAGTTCTTCCACTTGATGAGATACTCTGAAATTGATCGATTTCATAGTTGTTGAGTTCTTGTTTCTGTGACTGCTTTAGGTTCCAATATGATTTTTCCTTCCTCATCAAGTTTTGGCAATATTGTTTGAGCTGGGAGCTTGTCACCTATAACCTTCTTTAAGCATGAAACATGGAAAATTGTGTGCACTCGGGAAGATGTAGGAAGTTCCAATTTGTATGTCATAGTACCAATCTTTTGCAACACCTTGTACAGACCATAATACTTTGGTGATAATTTATTATCCTTCTTAGCTTGCTTGAGGGACATTTTTTTGTATGGTTGTAGTCATAGAAATACCCAGTCACCTACATCAAAAAATTATTTCGCTACGATGTTGATATGCCTGTTGTTTCATTCTATTATGTGTCAAAGTGAGGTTATCCTTTAAGAGTTGGAGAACTTGTTGTTGATGCTCGATGTGATCTTCCACTGCTTGAACCTTAGAATTTTCTCTTAAATATGATGTGATGGACGGTGGATGATATCCATAAAGTAACATAAATGGGGTCATTTTTGTTGTAGTATGGAAGGAAATGTTATACCACCATTCATCCAGAGGAAACCATTCGACCCATTGTGTATGATTATCAGATATGAAGCAACGAATATATCCTTCCAAACATTTGTTCACTATCTCAATTTTCCCATCAAATTGAGGATGATAAGATGAGCTATGAGCTAACTGAGTACCCGGACAAGAAAATAATAATGTCCAAAAATTTCCAGTGAAAATAGGATCTCTGTCACTTACAATAATCTTTGGGTTTCCATGTATCTTTTGAATTGTTTTCATAAATGCAGTAGCAACTGCATTGGCTTTAAAGGAATGACATAATGCACAAAAGTGTGCATACTTGGTAAGTTTATCAACTACCACCATGATGACGTTCTTTCCTTCGGACTTAGGTAAACCTATTATAAAATCCATTGAAACCTCCTCCCAACATTGACTTGGAATGGATAAATGGTGTAATAGACCTGGGGTCTTAATCATTTCAACTTTATTTTGTTGGCAAACCAAACATTCTGCCACAAGATTTTGAATATCAGATTTAAGACAATCCCAAAAAACATACTTCTTAACCATGTGGTAAGATTTTAAAAATTCTTAGTGCCCTCCTAAGGGAGATATGTGCAATTCCATAAGAATATTTTGTTAGAGTTGGGAATTCTTACAGAGGTATAAGCGATCTTTGTATCCTAACGAAACATTTTTCCAGCTAAATGTACCAGATGTATTGGGGTATTATTGTAACTTTTGAATTAGTGCCCATACTTCTTCATCATTCTTCCATTCATCCCTTGCTTCATTTATCCAATCTGGTTGGATAATATAAATTTCACTAAGAAATGCTTCCACATCCTCATCCTTACTTGAGAGTGCATCTACAACAACATTTTGCTTCCCTTTTTTGTAGATGATTTCAAAGTCATAACCCAACATCTTTGTGGCTCATTCTTGCTACTCTTATGAAGATAATATTTATTCTAAAAAGTATTTTAAGACTATCAAGATCTGTTTTTACCTTGAAGTGTCTTCCCATTAGGTAAGGTCGCCGTTTCTTAAGTGCATGTAGTATTGCCAACATTTCCTTCTCATAAATAGATTTGTGTAAATACTTTACTTTGATTGGACGACTTTCAAAATCAATGGGTCTTTCTTCTTGCATTAAAATAGCACCAATTCCATTTCCTAAGGCATAACATTCCACAATAAAGGTTTTTGTGAAGTCTGGCGTAGCTAAGACCGGTGCTTGGCACATTACCTCTTTAAAATGTTCAAAGGCTTTCGTTGCTTCTGGAGTCTAAGAAAATGCATCTTTCTTTAGTAATGCTATAATAGGTGCTGCTATTCTCCCATAATTCTTAACAAACTTGCGATAATACTCTATCAACCCAAGAAATCCTTGCATATGCTTTATGGATGTGGGGATTTTCCATTTCTTAATGGATTTTATTTTGCTAGGGTCTACCTTAACACCTTCATGAGATACAATATCACCCAAATACTCCACCTCTTGTACTCCAAAGAAACATTTGAAGGTTTTTGCATATAATTGTTTCTCCTCCAATAGTTTGAGCACTCTATCAACATGTTGAACATGATCCTTCCAAGACTTGATGTATTTTAGTGTATTATCAAAAAATACTAACACAAATTTTCTAAGGAAGGGTTTGAAAATGGAATTCATCAAACCTTGAAATGTAGAAGGTGCATTGGTAAGGCAAAAAGGCATGACCAAAAATTCATAATGACCCTCATGAGTTATAAATGTTGTTTTTGGAATGTCTTCAGTCTTTATTCTGATTTAATGATATCCTAAATGAAGTTCCAACTTGGTGAAGTAAATTTCTCCATGTAATTCATCCAATAATTCATCAATGACATGAATGGGAAATTCATCTTTAATAGTGAGCTTGTTGAGCTCCTGTTGATGGTGCTAGACCCACCAAAATGTCAAGGTGATCTATCCAGTAAGAAGTCCCAATTAGACCTCGGACTGTTTGGTGTAGGAGTCCCAACAGTGGGTCATAAGGTAATTCCTTTACCGCGATGTCACACGGAGGCAAGTAAGATAACTTTTTCAGTAGCAAGGGTGTGACTGATGCAGTGAGTCAAGGAATGAGTATGAGACGTTCCAACATTTCAAAGGGAGAGGAAGGTGAAGGTGAGTTCCAGGTTGAAAGGGATTAGTCCCAAATTGGGTAGGAACACACAACACAAAGGACATGCATAGCTTCCGACAGAGCAGTCAACATGGATGTGGCAGTTACAACATACAAGGTAAGATAACATGAATAGCACTCACGGATCAGTGCAAGATGAGTGTGACGGTTGATATAACAAGGTTTAGAGAAAGGTTTGTCTGATGTCCGGCAGAGCAGTTGACACGGACGGTGACAGCATTAACAACATATGCAACACATTAACAACAAGATTCATATAATTGCATACAGATCATTTCATATACAAGTACGTAAGTTAAACAACATATATCATTAAGGCAACTGGAGCAGTCCAACTACAATAATAACATATGCATGAAAATGTGTTTGATTTTATTATATAAAGAAGTGTAAGTCACAATCATATAATACACCATGTAAACCTGCTAGCCCCATCAGTGGAACGCTACAGCCACATCCGCCTGCTCCTCCAAAGAGATATACTAGCTCCGTGCAGTGGAGAAGCCAAGGCACATTAAAATATTGTCCAAGCATTCTTCAAGATAGTCTTAGTAGAAGCTTGGTTGACCAAAAGCCTATACAATGAGTTATGAGGGACTATTTATAGAAAAATGTGGGGTGACCCTTGACATTTCAACTGCCCTCGTGACTCTTTACCTACTCTATGACTGTTACATCCAACCATTGACACTTGACTTACACTTGACATGACTCAACATTACAATGCACATGTACTCATGTGAGACAACATGGCTTGAGCAAGCCTTGCAAGACATCACTGATGCTCAGTCACTGTGGTGAGACTAACTCTTTGACATGCTTCTGATGGTGAAGCTGGTGAGTTGATGTCAAGCTTAGTCGTCCATGATGGTGTGTATGCACCTCATCGTGACATCTTGCTGAAGTGAACTCTTGCCTCCGTTGCAACCAGTGCAATGGTTTGGCCCCTTCATCCAACTCATCTGCTAACATGCGCATGGTCTTATTAGGTATGGCTGAACCGGCAACACACTGATGCATAGTGTCCGTGTTGATCTTCGTGTGTGCTGGTGGTCATGCGCATCAACTTGCCAAAGTACATGTTAAGCCCCAGTTGGACTTGCTTCTTGTCTTCACCTTAGTGAGTGTGTTGAATGGGTTAGATTGCATGCATGCGCTCAATGACATGCATGCTATTGGATCCCTTGCATGTGATCAACAACATTTCTCACCATGTTTTCTCTGTGTCAGCTACTGGGACAGATCCTTAACTTGTATTGGCGCAGTTTTATCCACGAGTGCATGTTGCGCCCACTATTGTTCCTATTCATGCTACAACTCATTGGACTATCTATGCAGCTTCATGTTATTCCTGAGTTGCTGCTTCAATACATGCAACTCCTTCTTTGTCCCATCTTCTGCCTTCACGTGATCTTCATGTTGTGTTGTCACTTCATAGCCTGAGTCTCCAAATTTTCTTTCATTATCAGTGGGTTTGCTTGATCTTACAACTTTTCTCCACCTCTATGTTATCAACAACCTTCCTCTTACATTCGTTGTGTTCATTGCGTTCGCTGCATTCGCTATGCTACCTTCAAATGTTGTTCATGATGATGCTCACTGAGATGTTGCTGCTTGATCTCCTTGTCCATAAACAACTTGATGTCTTCGTAAGTAGGTAAGCCCATGGACACTTGATCGACTGCATCCCCAAGCGTGCTCTGAATAATGTCTTCATCTCTGCTCTCCTGGAAACCATTGTACTTCTACTGCTAAGAGGCAGATGAACACCTGCGATACCTGGAGACATGGCAACACTCGTAGCAAGAAATTTGTCAGTCGAAAACCAAAATGAACATGAGAATTGACTTGCATTATACCTGAGTGAATGATCATGAATATTGTGCAATTTCAGTCGGGAGGTCGGGAGACCGACTGCCAAGACTGCACAAGGCACAATCTAGGCTGCTGAGAGACTTACTGACTGCTGGAACTACAAAATGCACAGTCCAGTTGGATAGTTGGCTACTGGGATTGTGCAATGTGTGATTCCGACTCGGAACGACTGCTGGCCCAGGGACAGATTTGCGCAAATTTTTGTGCCAAGCAGCCACTAACCTCCAGAAATGCACAATTTAATCCAGGAGGCTAGTGCTGGGCCAGAATGTGCAAATCTAGAGAGGAAGGTGAGCCTTCCTTCTCCAAATTGTGCAATGCAGCCTTGGTGAAGGCAAAGACCGGGCAAAGGTTGGCTCGACTCGCCGACGGGAAACTGAAAGCAATTAAGTCGATGAAATGCATGGCAACACTAAGTGATAGAAGAAGTGATATACAGTGAATGCAAAACATGAATGGAAGATTAAGCAAACAGATCAACATGCATGTGGGTGAGGCAATTCGCTAGTTGGGCGAATGTCCGTACAAAACAGTTTCATGCATGCGACAACAGTGAGATAGCAATGAAAATTGAAACAGAGCTAGGAAAAGCTATAATACATGTAAACGATAGCAGGTGTTTAAATAAATCAAGCAAATAGAACTCACACGAGCGAATACACAAAAAGCAACAGAAATGTAGCACAAGGCATGGGAAGCGAGCTTACCCCAAAATAGCTAAGCTGAACATGCCGACTGCTCCTAGATTTGATGTGGGATGTCAAAGCTACAAGGTTGATGTGAGGAATGAGCTATGCAACGTCTGGTTGATGAGTTTTTATAACATCAAGGTTGTGACGCGCATGCCACAAATCTAGGGGAAGCGACACTAGGAGGGAGGTTTCTGAATTGTTCCTTGCATATAACCTCCAACTGCTAAACATAGATCCCTAAAACAAGGGATGCCTTTACATGCTACCTTGGGAGAAGCAGCCCATGTATGCAAGTCTACTTTTCTCAATCTCGAAGGGAACCGGTCAACTCAGTTTCACATGCAAGAGACTGCTTAACTGCTGGAGAAAAATGTGCATTCCTACCTGTAAGCTAGGCTAACTTCCCAAGGGGTTTACACAATTTCTGGGCAGATCCGCTGACTGCTGCCCAGATTTGCACAAATATTTGGCTGAACAACCTGTTGATGGGAAAAAATGCACAAATCCTGCTAGGAGGGTTGGCTGGCAGGATTGCATAATCTTGGAGACCAGCAGGCTGTCAGAGAGGATTGCGTAATTCGTGGAGGGAAAGGTTGGTTTCCCTTCAGGAATGCGCAATTTTCAAGGGGAATCTGCTCATCCTGCAACCAGACCAAGTTCAGGTAAGCAACCTATGAGGGGAATGGATCAACTGTGATCGACAAGCTACTTTTGTGCAAGGAAAACACTGAAGCTTGAGTACTTGACGAAGCAAGACAAAGTGTTGTGTAAGATTGGTAGGGAAGATCCAAAACATGCTAAGGAAACATATTGGAGGGTGGTTGTAGCCGCTACAACAGCTACTTATAATCCAGACACATGCACCATGATCCATCCTTCTTGTGCACCAATACTACTAGAGCATAGAAAGAACTTTGACTAGGTTGAATTGTACCAGCCTCTAGCATTTCTGCAACCATACATTCAATTTCACTCTTTTGGGCATACAGATATCTGTAAGGCCTGATGTTTGGAGGAACACTTCCTAGAATCAAAGGAATAGCATGATCATGATCACGAATAGTTGGGAAGAATTTGGGAGCCTCAAATAGCTTGGAATGATTATCCAAGACTTTTTGGAGATTTGGAGAAATAGATTATTTCGACGTGGGAACCTCTAGCAAACATAATTGTGAAATTATGTCACATTGTTCTTTCTTTAGAAGCTTTTTCATGCCATTAGATTTGATTATCTTTCTTGGTTTCCTTGCGATACCCCTTAATTCAATTTCCTTTCCTTCTGGAAAAAAAAAAAAAGGTTCTTGAAAATTAAAATCTAACATACCTAAAGATTGTAGCCATTGGACTCCTAGTACAACATTAGCACCACCCATTGGAATGGAAAGCGTTGGACTATTCAACACATATTCTCCTATGGATAGCTTGATATTATGGCACTGTCCAAAGCAATTTATGTTTCTTCCATTTGCAACCATCACTTGACACTCTGGTCCTGGATATAGGAAGCAATTCAATTCCTTCGCCATCTTACAATGGATAAAATTATAGGTACTGCCCGAATCAATCAACATTATTACCTTTTTCTTCTTGATATGTCCTTTTATCTTTATAGTTTGAGGAGTGTTTATTCCAGCCAATCCATTACAAGATATGGTCGGATTCATTTCTTCTCTCTCTAGGCTTTGTTCCTAGTGTATATCCTCTTCTTTTAATGTTTCTTGTTCCTTTTCTTCTTCCTCTTCACAATCTATGTAAAATAATTTCTTCTCAACACACTTATGACCTTTAGTGTATTTTCTATCACAATTGTAAAACAACCCTTTTTCTCTTTTTCCTTCCAATTGTTGCGGTGTCAACCTTGTAGGTTGTGGAAGGCTAGGAGCAACAACACTTCCATCTTTATAGTTGTAATTGGTAGGCTTCCTTGTTTCCATAAGTTTGCTTTCAATTTTTCTTGCCAACCTAAATGCCTTCTCCAATGAATCAGGTTCCCAAAGGAAAACCTCATGTTGGATGTTATCCTTTAATGTCCCTATGAACACATCAATCCTATGCTCTGGAATATATTTTACCCTTATATTTAATTTTTGGAAGTCCTCAATGTGCTCCACCATTGAACCTTTTTGTTTGAGATTTATCAATTGTCTAAAAAAGGTGTTGCTTTTTGTATCCTCATAATGTCTTATCATTTCTTCCGTAAAAATTTCCCAAGTGACAATTTGCTACTTTTGATAAGTCCAAATATTCTTTGACAAAACGATCCATCTCTTTATGGTTTATTAGTTTCATAATGTAGAGTATAAGGTTTAGTCACCTGTCCAACTATCTCACCATTAGGTAAAAAAAAATCGAACCAAGCACAAATCTGTTCAGGAGAAGCAATCCAATTCAAAGTTGTTGATGTTTATTTTGGTCAATCATAAAAGATCTCAATTTATTGTGATCAAACTTCCTCTCTATCTATCTGAAATTTTTTCTCAGATATAATAGCATGATTCAATTCTAGAGCTAAAGATTGTAATTCTCGAATGAGAAATCGGAAAGATTCTGGAGCAGTGTCAGGTTTAGGTATTGACCCTCTAGTGATAATGGCACCAAGTACTTCATTACGAGTTCTAATATGACCAAATTTGAGAGTAACCATCTCTTGTAAAATATAAGCGACACCAAAAACTTCTAGAGCCCAAAATTCCATTTCTCCTATTCGTTTCCTCCCTCGTTTGGATTTTTTACGAGATAAAAGCCATCGATACCATAAAAACTAATTGGGTTCCAAATATAAAGTCATGATGCATACCTTCCGTGTGTTTTTCACATTATGGAGATCAAAATATTTCTCCATCTGTAATATCCATGTTACGGGATCATTGCCATCAAACTTCCTCATATCGATCTTTGGAACATGGTGGGCCTTCAATCCAACGTTAGACTCTATGAAATCATGACTAACATTTCTTTTGTTCTCATCATGAGTTTCCTCTACAACCTTTTCGCCATTAGAAATCATTTCTTGTAGCAACTTTTCCAAACCTCCTTTCAAACCTTCCATGTCTTTCATCAAATATTCAATGTTTACTTCTAAACCATCCATATTAGCTTCTACGCCCTCCATCTTAACTTCCACGCCATTCTTTAAATCGTCCATCTTAACTTCCATGCCTTTCTTTAAACCATCCATCTTAGCTTCTGTTACTTTTTGTGAGAGTAAAATTTGTTGCACTTGGTCTCATAATATTGATATATCATGTTGCATTTCTTTCTCTTCTTCATGAGTCATGCTAGAAATTTCAGGTTGCTTACTAGGTGTTTCCATTTTCTTTCTTTAGGGTATCAATTAATGATAATTATGCTTCATTATTTCCTTTGAATTCCTTCAAACTAATTTTTCAAACCAAATTTATGCAAAATTTTAAAAAGACTACACACATTTTTTTGGCTTTGTGGGAGCTCGATATAGAATCTATTGTATCTCTACAGTTTTGAATATACAAGGTCTAAAATGTCATCTTGTGGTATCCCTCAAAGTCCTTGTTCCAACCTCGCCAGTCTGATCACGATTGGATTCTCCAAGAAAGAGTTATTCTAAGTATCCCATGATGGCCTGATTATAGACTCCTTCCGTAGAGAGAACTTGTATGAAGTGCCACATGTCAGGAGTTTCACTTTTGGACTTGAAACTGATACAAAAAAAAACTACATTTTGTCCTATTTTTGTACCTTTTTACAAAATTTCAATCTGATGCTCAGAGAGAAATGTATGACTATTTTCCCCAAGTCACCTATTTGAGATATAATTCGGGAGCCTACAAAAACCCTAACTTCCTTGGATCATATATCTAAAATTATAGTGAGACAAGATCTGAAATTAGGACCTGAGGTTCATCAAGCGTTTGGCTCAAATGGGTTTTAATTTTAGCTTTTTCAATGTCGTAGAAACAAAGTTATAGTGAAAAATCCATGATGACTTGTTTGAAGCAACGAAACCCTAGAATCCAAAGCTATATTACCAATTGTTATGCAACCAGCTCACAAAATAGAAGAAAATATATAGCAACGACTTCAAAATAAGCCTCTTCGAGGGGAAAACCTCATTTACATTAAACAAATGAACAATTCTTAGATGATACAAATGACAATACCTCCTTTCTATATATAGGAGTCTAAGGGGTCACAATATAGTCAAAGCCGACATAACAATAATAATGTAAGGGCACAACAATAACAATAAGGGGCTACAATGACAATAATAATAAGGGAATACACTAGTATTATAGGGACCTAATAGAGGTTGAGTAGATATGGCTTCAGGATGTGTTGTGTTGGTTTGTTATAAGTGTTGTTGTCGCAAGTGATTTGTTTGTTGCTACAAGTGTTACATATGCTTCTACATGTGTTGGAAGCATTAGAGATGTTTCTACATGTGTTTGAGGTGCCTCTACCAATGTTGGAGGCAATTGGATGACTTGATATTGTTGTTGCAGGTGTTGGAGAGGCTACTATAGGTGCTATAGATGTTGCTACAGGTGTTGGAGGTGTTTGGACAAGTTGTTATTGTTGCTTGAGAAATTGGTGGTGTTGGTCTTGATGAGGAGTTTGGCAGACTAGAGTCTACATATCACTTACTTGTTGGAGAGGTTCTTGGCCTATGTCATCAGTTTCATACTTATCACAAAGGCTTGGAGGTGTGTTTAGGAGTTGATGAAGGTGTCCAAGAAGTTTGGACAAATTATGGGTTGGTTTGACTGAGTTTCTTCCATCCTCTACCCCAGTCACTCCCATGTATGCTTTTGAATGTGACTGAGAGACTCTAGTCACTAGGAAGCAAGTTTGAGCATGAGTCCAGTCAAAATTAGCGAGTGTTTTTCCGTGACTGAGGCTTAAAACAATTTTTTCTCTAGATTCCTCGCACATTTGAGTTAATTTTTGTATTGTGGCGATGTTCTTATTCTGATATTTTTGGTATATGGTTGGAAAAGGTACTGGAGCTTCTAGAAGTTGGTTAAATTGTAGAATATCCATCAAGTAGTGGAGAGAGTGGCTTGATCAATTCAATGAGCTTAATTTGGATCAAATCAAGCATATGAATAGAGTTTTTGGTGCTCAGTAGTTATTGGTAATTATTGATTTGAGCACCTCATTTCATCTATATATTGGAGGAAGCTCAATGATAGTATGGTTGATTCTATTGATGTGTTGAGTGAGTGAGAGATTGGAGGATTTCGTGCAAGTTGTGTGAGGGTTGTGTGATTTAGTTTTTGTTAAGAAAATTGCAGGTGTTGTAGAAATTAGACAAAGCATGTTACAGCCAGAATTTTGAGCAGATAATGAGGAGATGAAGTAGAGATTCATTGTAGATCTTCTCAATGTTTGGTAGCATAATTTTTATTCACTGTATTTTGTTGGTTGTGTGCAGCAGTTATTTGTGGGCATATTTATTATTCCAAAGAGGTTTTGCTGATGAATTCTACAGATTATTTTATGAAGTGTTGATGAGATTATGTTGTAATTTTTTATTTGGATTTAGTTGTTTATTGTGTGATTTGAAGAGACTTTTTTTTGGTGTTCATTTTGAGAAGTTCTCGGTTCCAGTCTGAAAATGTATGAGACGAGAACCACATAGACATGTGGAGTTGGAGGACTTCAGTGAATTCAATATAAATGATCAGTTTTTTCAATCCAATTTTAGTTGGATAGTTTGGAAGAAACTAGGCAAGGCTCATTGGTCATGGTAGCTTCCAGCAAATAGGATTCCATAAAGTCATTTGATAGTTCACGATTAATCGGGCGACGATTTTTTTTCATGGTGGCTTCCAATGGATGGTACTCCATAGATCTGCATGCGAAAGATATCTCCATCTAATAGTAGCTAGATGTAACTCTATGTAAAGAAATTTCTTAACATAATGAATATTTGAGCAGTGCAGTAGCAACAGGTGGTTTTTTTCCTTGGAGAGGGTTTTCCGGTAGAAATATATGGGTCCTTTGTGTTGAATGCTTTCATGTTTCATGTTTATGTTTGATGCTCTGATCTCTGATTTTATGTTTTAGTTTGTGCATGGTTTAATGAATAATTAAATGGAGAAAAAGTGTAAAAAGATTATAAGTTCTCTCATTATTGATTCACCCTCACCCCCCCAAGTAGTGATCTAGTTTTCAACAATTGGTATCAGAGTGGGGCTCTTAGTTATAGCTTGATTGTTGGAGAGTGGACCTAGGAGTTTTGGCATAATTTTACAAATTTTTCGAAATGAATTAGCAGGGACTTCTAGTACTTCACGAAGGTAAATTTGCAACTTAGAGGATGAAATTGGATTCATATTTTTTGTACCTTGATGAAAATATTTTTCTATCAGTGTAATATGGAATTAGGGATGAATTTAATGATAAAAATAAAGAGATTACTATGCATGGGATTTCAAGATCTAATAATTTGTATGTGAAACATTGTGAAGCTGCAAAAGAGATGTTGAACAGGTTACAAAGCTTGTATCTTGGAGGAAAATTACAGATTTCAGAGTTGGAGAAAAATGCAAAGCATTCAACACATATTGCAATGGTAAATCAAGCATCCTCATAAGAAGAAGATGGAAGTACAAATCACTCACAAGATGGAGATGAAAGCCTTAGTGATAGCAATGAGAAATTGGGTATCAATCTTGAGAGATAGAAAGAAGAGATCAACAATAAAGATGAAGATCAATCAAAGATAATGTCTCTAGAAGCAGAGATCAAAAGACTCACAACTGAAAATAAAATTCAAAAAATGTTGCTACAAATATTTGATGAAAGAGAGTGTACCTTCAAAGAAAAATTTTCATATTTGAAAATTCAGCTTGAAGAAGGAAGGAAAATCAAAAATGGGATGAGGAAGTAATACAAGGAGCTAGAGGATGAGTGACAAAAATTGAAATTTGAATCAAAATCTGCAAGATAATGATTAGGAAGGATCAAATCTAATGCTCAAGCAACAAGAAGCAAATCAAAAATGTTGGAGCAACCAGTAGTAGCATGAAAAAGGAAAATCATCAACAAAATCATTAGCCATGCAAGAAGCAGAAGAATAAGAGAAGAAGGCTAAGGAAGAAGAATAGAATTAGTAGATGTTATAATTGTGGAGTTCGTGGACATATAGCAACAACTTGTAGTAGTGTAGAGATCATTCCCTCTCATCAAAATAAGCAGCTTAAGTAGAAGCAACATCAAGCCTACATGCAAATAAGGTCACCATCCGTCAGGTAAATAGTCCTTTTCACAATTATTGTTTCTCATGCAATGATTTTGAGCATACGGATATTGATTACATAGCACATGCAAGGAATATAAATCAAATCAATAAAATATTTCAGCCTATTCCTCTATTCCTTGGTCACATAAGATGTTTTATGTGTGACAGTATTGGTCATCAGTCCAACGATTGAAATTTTCCCATATGTTACAGGAGATCCAATCAGAAAGAGGAGAATATGCAAGGCCAGCCGCACAAGAAGAAGAAGGATCAGCAAATGAATGTTTGGAGGAGAAAAGAGAAGCAAGGAACTCCCATATAAAATTGAGGCGCGCATGGTCTCAAGGGGGAAATATGGTTCCATCATGAGTTGCATGTAGATTCTTGTATGTGTCGCTATATATTAACAAGTACATGAAGACAAATCTGCATACTGTAAGAGATGTATGAGTTCAGGGGCAGTTCATGAGGTTTGAAGTGCATTTTCATTTCTGATTTATTCCTTTCCGGGTTGATTATAGTTGGATCAGCTATATTTTTATTAATGCTTTTCATGGCAGCTACATGTTGATATGTTTTCTATGTTCTTAGAGGTATATCAGCCACATGCTTACCTTATGTGGATGGTCAAGGTGTGATTAAGGATCACACATTTAGGGGGATAATTGTTGCTTCCTAATAGAGTTGCATATTGTTAGGACTATTCTCACTATGGAGGAGTTTTGTTGTGCTTACTTGACATGAGGTGTTGCAAGAAAGGAATTTTTTTGTGGCTTCCATATAGATGAAAAAACATATGTTTTCCATGACATAGTTGGTACATTGATGATGATCATATGGCTAGATCATATTTTTGTCATGTGTTGTCATGGATGAGTAGCTACCATGAAAGATCAGATGATATGTTAGAATTAGATCATCTAGAATATCCACTTTATTGCTTATATTTTATATTCTTGATGTATCATGATGCTGCTGATATGAATTTGGATGAATGAGTCATGATGTTGTTGTTGCTTGGAGAGAGAATATGTTGATGCCTATGATGTGTTGGATATTCATGTGTTTGATCCATGTTGATTTATATTGCTGCTTATACATGGAGATAATACATTTTTGCACATGTTTATGGACCAAGATATTGATGAGTTGATTTATGTTGTTGCTGTTGATGCATAGTGATGATTTTTCGCTCACTGATTTGATGATATGTTGTTCACCTATGTTGAGGAGATGATGAGCTTATGTTGATGATGGTGCCACATTTCAAGATCTTCTGCTATTGTTATTGTTGTCTAGTATTTCTTAGATATATGTTTTCTTGGCCACACATTAGTGATATAGGAGAAATTACCTATATTATTTCATATTATCCTAATGTTGTTGTCTTTGTAGCATTTTGATGTATTGCTCATGGCTTGAGTTGATGATTAGTATATTGCTAGTTGGTGAGATTAATGATGATGTGGATATATTTGTTGCTACTACTATGACATATTGTTATATTGTTGATGTTGGATGAGCCTCATGGATGGTTTGTAATGATGAGGATGATTTTAATTGTTGGGATGGTGATGGAAAAAGTGTTGAGTGGCCATGCACTAACATATGGTTTGGATAGTATTTCTATTGTAGTTACAAAATATGGAGGTTATATCATTGCTCACGGAGTTATTATACTTGATACACATGTTGTGGATTGTATTATTATTATTTCTTCTATATGGAGCATATATGGTTGCTAATTGATGCCATGTGCTCATGTTTTATCATTTTATTGGGTATGCATAGAGGAGAGCACCTTTGTGTGCGATTGTAAAGCCATGTATTGTCATTGTTTCATACTTTGGGTGCTTTGGTCATGGAGAGACCCATTGTGTCATTTAGCTATGTATGGGATAATGGGTGTCATGTCTTATTTTATATATATTTGATGTAGCCCCACTACATTGGGTGCATGACGTAAACTTGGGTCCATAGAGTCATGGTTGGAGATAGGTGTGCTTATAGAAGTGTCATTGTTGGTTTTATGTGTTGTCACATCCATGTATTTGACCCATGAAGCATTGTTTATGTATTGTAATTCAAAGTTAGTTGGAGTCATGGTTCATGAGGGTTGGTCTCTTGCACTAGGAAAGGAGGTTTATTGTAGTGAGGTGGATGTATTTCTATAGAAGCAAAGAGAGTGTGTTTGCAGCTCCACTACATGCTTAGGGGGGGCATGTTCACTTTAGTAGTTGCATGATATTGGTTAGAGACTTGTTGGCAGTTGTTTTCCTTGGTTCACATTCTTATCTTACAAGAGAGACATCCTTGGGTTGCATTAGTATGGTGTTGAGTATGAAAAGTGGAGTATTTCTCTCATCTAACACATTTTTGGCATTGTACTTAAGTGTTGATGTGTCCCTTTTGCATTGATTTCAAAGGGGGGATATTTTGTATGGATAGATATCACCTTCAGAGTTGCAGCCTCAAAGTTGGAGTATGTATGGAGATCAACCTTAGATGTTGGAGATCGGTTTGAGGTTGACATCATTACCAAAGGGGGATCTTGTTGCCATTGATGTCAACGGGGTCTTGGTGTTGTTCATAATATGCCTTATGTCTACGTGATGATGATTAGTGGTTTTCATGATGTGTGATGAGCGTTTGGCTTGTTGGTCTTGTTGGTTGGCATTAATGTCAACATAGTTATGACATGACCTAGTGCAGGAATGGGAGGCTGAGTAGAGATGGATTTAGGATATGTTGTGTTTGTTTGTTATAGGTGTTTCTTCTACAGATGATTGGACTTCTAATACAGGTGTTGCATATGCTTCTACATGTGTTGGAAGCATTGGAGATGTTGCTACTTGTGTTTGAGGTGCCTCTACCAATGTTGGAGGCAGTTGGATGATTGGAGGTAGTTGGATGACTTGATGTTGCTATTGCAAGTGTTGGAGAGGCTACTACAGGTGATAGAGATGTTTCTATAGGTGTTGGAGGTGTTTGGACAGGTTGTTATTGCTTCTTGAGGAGTTGGAGGTGTTGGTCTTGATGAGGATTTCGGCATACTAGTGTCTACATATCACTGACTTGTTGCAAATGTTTCTTGGCCTACGTCATCAGTTACAAACTTGTCACAAAGGCTTGGAGATGTGTTTAGGAGTTGATGAGGGTGTCCAAGAAGTTTGGACAAATTATGGGTTGGCTTGACTGAGTTTCTTCCATCCTCTACCCCATTCACTCCCATGTAGGCTTGTGCATACAACTTAGAGGCTACATTCACTAGGAAGCATGCTTGTGCATGAGTCTAGTCGAAATAAACTAGTGTTGTGCCTATGGCTAAGGTTTAAAACAAGTTTTTCCCCCGGATTCCTCACACATTTCAGCTAATTTCTGTATTGTGGTGATGTTCTTGATCATAAATTTTCGGTATATGATCGAAAAGGTAATGGAGCTTTTAGAATTTGGTTAAACTTGAGAATATCCATCAAGTAGTGGAGAGAGTGGCTTGATCAATTCAATGAGATAAATTTGAATCAAATCAAGCATATGAACATAGTTTGTGGAGCTCAGTAGTTATTGGAAATTATTGAGTTGAGCACCCCAGTTCATCTATATATTAGAGGAAGATCAATGATAGTATGGTTGATTCTCTTGATGTGTTGAGTTAGTGAGAGATTAGAGGATTTTGTGCAAGTTGTGTGAGGGTTGTGTGATGTGATTTTTCTGAAGAAGTTTGCAAGTGTTAAATCAGTTAGCTGAAGCATGTTTCAACTAGCATTTGTGCAGAGAATGAGGAGATGAAGTAGAGATAGATTGTAGATCTTCTCAATGTTTGGTAGCATATTTTTTATTCACTAGATTTTTTTCGGTTGTGTGCAGCAATTATTTGTGAGCATATTTATTATTGTAGAGAGTTTTTGTTGATGCATTCTATAGATTATTTTATGCAGTGCTGATGACATTTTGTTGCAGTTTTTGGTGTGGATTTGGTAATTGTGTGCTTTGAAGAGATTGTTGTTGTGGTGTTCATGTTCATAAATTCTTGGTTCCATTCTAAACATGAATGAAAGGAGAACCGCATAGAGGTGTGGAGTTGGAGGACTAAGATGAATTCAATACAAGTGAGCAGCTTTCTCAATCCAATGGTAGTCAGATAATCCATAAGAAACTGAGCGAGACTTGTTGGTCATAGTGGCTTCCAACAGATAGGAGTATGTAGATTCATTTGATAGTTCAAGAATAATCATGCAAGGATCATTGTTTTTGGTGGCTTATAGCGGATGGTAGTCCTTAGATCCGCATGAGAAAGAGATCTCCATTTAATAGTATCCATTTGTAACTCTATGTAAATAATTTTCTTAACATGGTGAATATTTGAGTAGCGCAGCAGCATCGGGTGGTTTTTTTCCATGGAGAAGGTTTTCCACCAAAAAAAATTGTTCCCTTTGTGTTGAATGCTTTCATGATTCATGTTTATGGTTGATTCTCTAATCTTTTTTTTATTTTTCAATTTGTGCATGGTTTAATGAATAATTAAATGGAGAAAAAGTGTAAAAATATTATAATTTCTCTCACTACCGATTCACACCCTGCCTCAGTAGTGATATAGTTTCCAACATAATTTCCTATGTTTTTACATAGAAACACCATGCACGGCAACTAGACACCATCTTGACTCGCACAACAACTAGTCATGCTCTATGAAACTCGTGTCGTAGCTAACCAATGTTAGCAGTCCAATAGCCAAACTTCCAAGAACTGAGAGGCAGAAGAAATAGCCTCAATGTTGAGAAAAGAAAGTCCCTTTCCTTCCTTGTTTTTGTAATTTATCTTCACATTGTTAGAAAGTCCCTTTCCTTTGTTGTTTTCATAATTTATCTTCACATTGTTAACCTTTTCGCATTCCAATTGAAATAAATCACTCCCCATACTGTCGACCTATGTTAGCCTCATAGTCACAATCAATAAATCTAAAATAATAATTTTATGAAACTTGGAAAATATAATTCGTACTTGTATTTGATGTGCTCACCAATTCTAGAATGAGTATGTTCCTAATACTTGGAAGTTTGTTGAGGTCTAGTTGGTTGAGAGATTCTCTCCAACTAGTTAGCCTTCTAGATTAGTGTGTGGTTGAGATATTCTCTCAACCAAGAGATTGCATGTCCAATATAGACTAACTATCTTGAGGCATAGCTTGATGTATTTATATTGTATCATCATTCTTTGTGAATATACAATCAGGCTTAAATCCTTTTTTGCCATGTTTTTGTCTCTTGAATTAAGTTTTTATTTTATTTAATTATATTCAATTGATCTCAGAGCATCAGGTGAGAGTGTAGATCTACATAATAGATTGAGAGAGTCAAGTGTTGGTGTGGATGTTGGGATTCGAGGCCAGATCTCCACGGAGTTTCATAGTGTGTCAGTAATTGGAGATGTGTTTGTTGTATGTAAGAATGTTGCAACATTGGTTGATTTTTATTACGCTGAGATTTGTGTGGTAAGATCACTTGTGAGCTACGAGAATTGATGTTAAGGATTGGATTGAGGAATGTGTGTTGGCTTCTTTTAATATGTCGCTTATAAATTTATGCCTATATGGATTAATAACTGTGAGAAAAAACCTTGTTATGCAGCAGAGTTTGTTCAAATGAATTATGTGTTGAAATAATTGTTGTAGTGAAAAATCATTCTTGTTCAATTTACTAGAATTCATTTGAATCTCAGTTAATATATTGGACATTATGGAAATTTTTCGATTGCATAGTGGAAACGCAACTCAGGTTCAATTGGAGACACTGATTTTTCTTGTCGTAGGAAACGTGACAGCCAAGAAAATAGTGGAACAAGGGCATCTTTGCATACCTCTATATATCATAAATTATTTTGAAGGTGATACAATCTATAAGAAACATTTAAGAATCAAGTTTGGGCATGTAGGTTTTAATCCTGTATAGAAATTATCTGCAAACAAATTCTTAAAACGGAAAAATATACAATGGCGAGAACATAAAACCAATATACACAAATACTTTTCTATGGATCCCAAAACTGGGACTATCACATTGATTTTTCATCATAATCCTTTCAATGTTACAATAAATACATATACATGCCGAAGCATTCATAAACCCCAATCTATTAACCCTATATTAGAACATAACCATAGTTCCCTTGACCGGATCTACGAAATACCATGGAAAGAAAACCATCGTGCCCAAAACCATATGTGAAATCCATGCACAAAACCATAGATAGGTACGCCCACCTAATATAAGGTCAAAAAAAATTCCCGAGCCGCTGCCCCAAACCCCATGCAGGGGGGCTACTGCCCCCCTACTTACCCCCCCTGCATGGGGTAGTCATGGAAAGAATATAACATAACTCAACGTTCTCCCACTTATTGTTTTCTTTCCACAGGAGAGCTTAGTCATTGATCCATCCCTGCAATGCCCATTATTTCTCTACACCAAGAGAATTTCTCAATGCTCACAGACTTTGTCAATGCATCTGCTGTATTCTTCAAAGTGTCCAACTTTACGAGCAACACCTTTTTGTCCTAAACCATATCCCTCAGAAAGTGATACTGAACATCAATGTGTTTTTTCTTTGAATGACAAGCGGGGTTCTTTGCCAAGAAATTTGCACTTTGGCTATCAGATTTTATCCTTATAGCTCATTATACTAACCCCATACTTGAACACAATCTCTACAACCAAACTGCTTCATTGCTTGCATGAGTGGCTGCCATGCATTCTACCTCTATAGTTGAAAGTACCACTATAGACTATCTCTTATTCATCCAACTGACTGCACCTCCAAATAGGTTAAACACATACCCACTTGTAGATCTTCTCTGATCCAGATCTCCAGCCCAGTTTGCATCAACAAAGCCACGGATGTCAAAAACTTTGTCCAATCCTGGTCTTCCTTGGTAGCACAAACCATAATCACTAGTGTCATGCAAATACCTAAAAACTCGCTTCAATGTTGTCCAATGCTCCTTCCCTGGTTTTGACATAAACCTGCTCAATACTCTCACTCCATGTGCAATGTCTAGTCTAGTATAGACCATTGCATACATCAGTCTATCGACTTCACTTTCATATGGAACATGGGACATGTCCTCTTCCTCTTCTTGTGTCTTGGGACACTATTCAGCAAATAACTTTACACCTGCAGGAATAGGAACCTTCACCAAGTTACTATCCTGCATATTAAACCTTTGCAGTATTATCTTGACATACTTCCTCTGGTTTAACTAGAGCTTCCTCTCTGCCTGATCTCGTTTAATTTCCATTCCCATAATATAGTTTGCAGCACCAAGATCTTTCATGTCGAATTTGGAGGACAATTGGGCCTTCAAATCCTGGATAATTTCTTTGTCATTTCTAACCAACAACATATCATCCACATGCAAGACCAGATAAATAGCACATCACCAATTAATTTAAAATACAAACAGTGATCTTATATTCTTCTAGTGAAGCCAAGTCCCTGTATAAATGTATCAAATTTCTGATACCACATCCTTGGTGACTTTTTTAACCCATACAGAGACTTTTTTAACTTTCATACCAGTGCTTTCTTACCCTTCACCACAAAGCCTTCAGGTTGCTTCATGTAGATCTCTTCTTCTAGATTCCCGTGAAGAAATGTTGTCTTCACATCCATCTAATCTACCTCAAAATCAAAATCAGTAGCAAAAAATAAAAGTAATCTAATAGAAGCTACCTTGGCATTAGGAGAAAAAATATCACCAAAATCAATTCTCGACACCTGAGAATAACCCTTTTCTACCAACTGATCTTTGTATTTCTCCACCTTTCCTTTTGCATTCATCTTCTTCTTGAACACCCATTTTCTTCCAATGGGTTTCCTTCGAACCGACAACTCCACAAAATCCCAAGCCTCATTTTTGTGCAAAGATGCCATTTCATCAACCATGGCCTCTTTCCAAAGTTTTCCATCCTCTGAATCTACTGCTTCCCTCATAGTTTTAGGATCATCATCAATAATAGATAAAGAAAATTTTGAATAGAAAACAGATGGAATATACCTTTTTGGCTACCTTCTTTCTCGAACTGATCTTCTCACAGCCGGGGTTTGTGTCTCTTCATTTACTGATTCCTCTTCTGTTGTAGAGTATGATTCTTCCTCCTTTAGCTCAACTTTATCTTCTCAGGTTCCTTTGGTAGGACTTCATGTTTAATAACATATTTCACCTCTCTAAACACCACATCTCGTTTGCACACAACCTTCCTTGTTTTTGGGTTCCAAAGCTTATAACCTTTTAAACCATCCTTATACCCAATAAAGATGCACTTTTCAAATTTACTATCCAGCTTTGTTCTTTTCTCCTTTGGAACATGTACATATGCATCATATCTAAATAACCTCGGATGTGAAAGAGAAGGTTCCTTACGATTCCATACCTCTTGTGGAGTCTTATCCTCCAACGTTGATGAAGGTGATCTGTTGACCAGGTAACATGCAATCTCCATCGCCTCTGCCTAGAATTCCTGTCCTAACTCGGCACCACTGAGCATGCTTCTTGCCCTTTCCATCAACGTCTTGTTCATTATTTCTGCAACTCCATTTTTATTAAGTGTGTATGGAGTAGCCTGTTGTCGTGTTATACCACACTTCTTACAGAAATCTTCAAATTCCTTCTTGCAAAACTCTCCACCGTTATCTATCCTCAGCACCTTTATCTTCTTCTCTGTCTGGTTTTCCACTAGAGCCTTAAATTCTTTAAACCTGTCAAAGAATTTAGATTTCTTCCCAAGGAAATATATCCATGTATTCCTTGAGAATTCATCTATAAATGATACATAGTACACGGACTTTCCCAATGATGGAACCGACACAGGTCCACACACATCATTGTGCACAAGCTCTAAGATACGCTTTGCCCTCTTACCACCAGAGGGGAAACTCACCCGATTCTGCTTCCCATATACAAAATTTTCACAGCAATCAAAATTTAGAGAGCTATTAGACATACCTTCTACCATACCATTACCATGAAGTATTCGAAGGCCTTTTTCTCAAATATCTTTAAACCTTTGATGCCATAGCATGGTCTTTTCTCCAGAGACCACTTGATTTTCTGCTCCACTTTCAGGAGCCACAGAACTGTTGCACCCATAAATAACAGTGCTACCTTGAAGCTTGTATAAAGCTCCAATCTGAACTCCTCGCATCAATACCAGTGATCCCTGAACCATCTTGCAGGTATCTTTCTCGAACACTGTTTTTACACCTGCATCATCCAGCTTGCTTAAAAAATAAAATTTCTGGCCAATGCAAGAATATGCAGAACACCCGGAAGTGTTATAATCCTTCCACCTTGAAACTTCAACTTGAATTTTCTGCAACCAATGATTCTAGCCTTCCTGTCATCCCCTAAGAAGACATCACCACCATCATATTTCTCATATTTGTAGAACCACTCTCTATGGGGAGTGAAGTGAAAGGATGCACTTGAGTCAATCAACCATGCCTCATGATCTAAATGTGTACTCGAAGAAGAATCCAAGTACACATCCCCACCTTCATATGAGGTGGTTTTTTCCTCTGCAGAAGGAGCATCATCAGATCCCTTTCCTTTCTCAGGAGATTTATATTTACAGTCCCTTTTGAATTTCCCTTCCTTTCCGCATTTCCAGAACACCTTTACAGGTTTTCCTGGAGATTTAGATCTCCCTCTAGTTTAGATCTCCCACTCGAGGACTTATTTTTTTTTATGTTTTGGGACCGTCCTGATACAGACAAGACATCACCATTCTAGCCCTCCATATTTTTCCGTCTCATCTCCTATGACAGCAAGGATGAGACTATTTCATCAAACTACAAGGCAATTGCATTGCTACCTATTGCAACAATCAGACTATCCCACGAATTTGGTAGAGAACACAACAAACTGATGCACTTATCTTCATCTGAAATTTTAATATCAGCAGATAATAACTGTTACCACAGTATTAAATGTGTTCAGATGCTCTGTCACCGAGTCTCCATCTTTCATCCTCATGTTATACAGATTTTTCCGTAGGAACAGTTTACTCACTAGAGACTTAGATTGGTTCAAAGTCCCTAACTTTTCCCACAAAGCCTTCGTTAAAGATTCCCCTGATACATTCTGAAATACTGAATCTGAGACACATAATCGTATTATGCTCTTTACCTTCCGATCCAACTTCGCTTAGTCTTCAGCTGACATTGTTGTTCGTTTAGTACCCAGATCTACAGCGGTCCACTGATATTTATCCACCAGCAGATCCTCTATCTTGAGTTTCCACAACTCAAAACTCTTACCATTAAATTTCTTGATCTCTATCTTTCCACTACCCATCATCTTCTTTCACCACAAGAATCAATCCCACGTATCTCCCACTGAACTGGGTCTACCATAGGCCCGAGCAAAAACCCCTCAACGGCAATGGCATCCCTTTAATCCAAAACAACTCTAATACCAAATGTAGGTTTTAACCCTGTACATAAATTACCTACATACGAATTCTAAAAATAGAAAATAAATAATGGTGAGAGCATAAAACATAAAACAAATATACATAGAGATTTTCCCCTGGATCCAAAAACCGGGACTACCAGATTGATTTTTTATTATATTCCTTTCAATGTTACAATACATATATATACATGTCGAAGCATCCATAAACCCCAATCCATTAACCCTGAATTAGAACATAATTGTAGTTCCCTTTACCGGATCTACAAAATACCATGGACAGAAAACCATCATGCCCAAAACCATGTGTGAAATTCATGCACAAAACCATAGGTAGGTTTGCCCACCTAATATAGGGTCAAAAAAAAATTCCAGGGGCGTTGCCCTAGACCCCGTGCAGGGGGGCTACGACCCCCCTTATGACCCTCCAGCAGCACTCGGTGCAATGTACAGGGGGGGCTACGCCCCCCCTTGTGACCCCACTGTGCGTGGGATAGTTGTGGAAAGAATATAACACAACCCAACAGGGTGTTCCTTCATGAAGCAATGTCGAGGATTTTTTTCTTTGAGGAGTGAGAGTCATTAAAAATCAAATCGAAATGTTGAAAGAATCATTTCCAAAAGGGAATAATTGCTTTGAAGGCTACATGAATATGGTCCAGTGAAGTTGCATTGTAAAAAGACTTGACTGCATGGAGTGAGTGTTGATCACGTTGGAGCCTCTTAAAATAGTTTATGAAAGTTGTGATAATTTTCATGTGTGAAAGATGGCTTGAGTGTAGAGCTTGTATGTGTGGTCAACAATCTACTTCATGTAGATTTTTTAGCCTTTACCTATGTTTCGACAGACTTGCATACTCTATTGTGGGTAATCTTGTTCCTAGAAAATCGAATATGTGCGAGCAAATGCAGATTTGTGTCCCAAAATGAATACCCAGACCTGCATATGGTGTTATTGGTGCAAGCCATCGTGGAGGATCCATGCCATATGTGATATTGGTCACTGCCATCGTCAACATTTTCCTCTGATCTCTTCTTGATGTAGATGCATTGGGCATAGTAGTCCATCTGGTTCATCCTGTCAGTAATATATTAGAGGTGCAGTGTTGACTAGCAAGAGTATTTTAATGTGAGACCCTTTTTCACATCACCAAAACTAATTTGAGACATTTGACAAACTAATGTTCCATTCCTGAAGGGAACTGAAGCGAATTCGTAAAGGAGTGTAAGTGCTTGAAGAGGAGCCTCCATCTAATGCATGATGAAGAGTCGTATTGAGCCATTATTGTGCCCAATAAATTTCTACCGGTAGCTTACATATTTTTTTCATATCCCAACCTTGAAAGAGAACATTTACATGATGAAGGTGTGGTGAAGACGTAAAGGAATATGCTCAACAAATAACAACTCCGTGGATTGCAAGGTTCTACTTCGATCAACATGGGTTTGAGTTTATCTTATATCTACAAGTATTTTCTTTGCACTCATTCATGAGAATAATTTCCATGTTCTTTTTCACTCATTCTTTTTAAGAATAAGGCTCATGTGGATAATTTCAAGAAAGTGAAAAAGTAAATTCATATAAGTGGAGAGTCATGTGGGTCAAAACACATTGAGATAATGAATGGAAATTTCTAATGTTGGATGAGAGAGAATGAGTTGAAGTTAAATGGTGGAACATCTTGAAGTATGGATGTGTATGCTTCTTTATTAATAAGCATAGTAGTTTTGGTAACTTTTGGCTTCCAAGATTAACTTTTATATCTAGGCATACTAATTTAAAGATTGTAATAATAAATGAGTCCAAAGTTCTTAGTTATTTGGTCAAAAGTTGTGTGAAGGCAGGTTTGCAAGTTTTGGAGTGATAAGGTTGTAATTCTAAGGGTTTGAAAAGCCATTTTGTTAGTTTAGTCCAAGTTATGAATAGTTCAAGTTGAGTCCAAATTTGAGTCCAAGTTCAAGAAAAGTTTGTGTTGTAACAAAAAGGGTGCATTCTCGGTTGAACCTGACACCCAAGCTAGTCATTAAGTCAAATTGATAAGAGGTTGAGTTCAAAGTCATAAAAAGTCATCTACTCATTGTAAAAATCATTAATTTGGGTGCATTTTCGGTGGTAGCCGACACCCTAAACTTGTCAAAATAAAATCAAGTGAGCATGAAATTGAAAGAAGAAAAGTTCAAGCGAGCGTGAAAATCAAGCAAGTATTAAAAGAAAGTGAGCAAGAGTTCAAGCGAGTGAGTTTAAATGGAGAAAAGTATTCAATTGTTAAATTTTTTAAACAATCTGATATTATTCACTACTGAAGACATAGTGAAAATTATCAAAGCCACTCTTGTTGATATTAAAAGGCATCTAGATTATGCACATGAAATGATTGAGTTTCTCCAACTTGAATCACAGCTACACCATGATGAGCTGCAGCAGAAGAGTCATAATCCATTCAACAACACAACTTCAAATGATGAAGATAATTCCGAGCCTCTCAGTGATGCAACTTCATGTGTAGAAGTTGTACATGATCAAGTTCAACCTTCTTGTTCAAGCCAATCATCAAACCGTGGGAGGAAATACAATGCAACAAAAATCGACATGGTTTAGGATATGACAAATATGACAACAGTTTACATATTCCTTATTATTCAAAAGCAATCAAGTTCATCAATCGAGGATTTCTTGATCAAGAAACATCAGAAGTCAATGAGAAAGTTGCAGAAAATCCAAAATGCCAACATTTTCAAAGAACATGTCACATGGAAGATCATTGTTTTGATCTCTGTCCTTGTCACCATTATGGAAAGAAGAATCAGTCATCAGAGGGATGTGGTAAACGAAACAAACCATCTAGATTGAATATTAATTATGCATGGATTGATCCTTGGGAGTGGATGTAATCAATAAAACTATTGTGTATGTTTTATCATAGAATTCAATCTCATATGAAGACAAATATTTAAGCCAATAGTGAAAAGAAAATGGTACTCTCATGAAAGAGGGAGTGCAATGGTGAAACTCTCCTACATCTTAAGGGGGGGGTTCAAAAACCAAGTGAATTGGTCTCTCCTTTTAGTTGACAAAGGGGAGAATTGATGATGAAATTGAAATTAAACTGATGATGATGGTTTTTAGACTAAAAATTTTTACAACAACACAATTTTCCAAGGGGAATCAAAATTTGTTAGTGGACAAGTGATCGGGATGTTGATTGAAAATAAATGTGGACATTTTTGTTCACTTGGATGGTCATTGGACCTAGGAAAGGATATATAGATCCTTTTGCATTGTAGCTTGGCATTAGATTGAGTTGTCGATCATTTTAAGGGATGTATCATACTTTCAGCTGATTCACTTCTCTTGGTTCACTCCCTTCATATTGCAGTATTCGGTATCCAGTTTTGGCAGTTTTTCAAGCAGTTTTTCATTGAGGCTCAGCTCAACAGTTTCAACATGAAGACTTGGAGATGGTACTAGGTTCTTACTCTGGACTTATGATTGAGGGGGGGAATGTTAGCCTCATACTCACAATCAATAAGTCCAAAATAATAAAATTATGAAACTTGGAAAATATAATTCCTACTTGTCTTTGATGTGCTCATCAATTCTAGAATGAGTATGTTCCTAATACTTGGGAGTTTGTTGAGGTCTAGTTGGTTGAGAGATTCTCTCCAACTAGTTAGCCTCCTAGATTAGTGTGTGGTTGAGATATTCACTCAACCAAGAGATTGCATGTCCAAGATAGACTAACTATCTTGAGACATAGCTTGATGTATTTATATTGTATCATCATTCTTTGTGAATATACAATCAGGCTTAAATCCTTTTCCGCCATGTTTTTGTCTCTTGAATTAAGTTTTTATTTTCTTTAATTATCTTCAACCCCTTCATCTTCCAAAATTGAATTGATTCATCTCCTCTTAGTATGTCGACAAACCAAATTTATAACCTACATCTCATTTTGGTGACACGTCTAGCAAGGTTTGTCTTATAGCAGCGTAGATAAACAATTATTGGTTTGGATGTGTTAAGAAATCCACACAGTAGGAGTATTAGCACATGATACTGGGAGTGTCAACGACTTGAGAGAAGTCATAACTTTGATAAAATGTATCTACAAGAGTAGAAACAACCATCCATTGAGTGTATCAACAATTAGTATAACAGGGGATCGGCAACTTAAAATACATCGGTGTAACACTTGTTACAAACTCAACATAAACTTACTTTTGGTTGATGAGGATTTCTTGAGGCAAAGGATTCACATGCATAAGATGCCCTTGGTAAGAAAAATATGAGCTACCAACTCATGTTGTATTCCCTTCAAAGATTGAAGTCCCTCGTAGGCATGCTAGCTCTTTCTCAGTGACCCATGACACATCTTCAGATCCCCTATTTCTCCATTTGACCAAATACTCTAGATACTCCCTATAGAAAGTCTTATTTCCAACCCTAGTGGCCAAAATTTCTTACACTTCTTCAAAAGATTTGACTGGTAATTATTTCTTCCACTTAGCAGACATACTTATCTCTTCACCTCTTTCTCCTTCATGAAACTCATATAGATAAACTACATAGAATATAAGAGATATATCCAAGTCTCTCAACAACTCCAACTTGTAGGTGCTTTTATAAAATTTTCAAAGAATTTTGCATGGGCCTATCTTAACTTATATTTTAACTTGTTTAAGGTACCCTTGGAAAACATCTCTTTTCGCGGATGCACCATTACCAGCTCGCCTTTAGCAAAAATCTTTGCTCTTATTTTTTAATCTGCTTTCTCCTTATACCTTTCATTACTCTCCTACAATATTTTCTTCACATGTTTTTGTATCAGTTGCAGTTTGTCTACAAAATCACTTGCATCACCACTCTTCCTTTCCTCCAAATCTAGAAACTATATCAGGTCCAAAACAGTGTTCGATGACTTCCCATAAATAATTTGAAATGGACTCTTACCATTGGATCTGTTCACCGAGTCATTGTATGAAAACTCTTCCTATGCCAAGATAATATACCATCGGTTGGGATTTTCACCATTCAAACTTCTCAGCAGATTCCCAAGACTCTTGTTCACTACTTCAATCTTCCCATATGTTCGCAGATGATAGGTTGAACTATACAACAGTTTAGATCTTGTCTTCTTCCATGGTATTCTCCAAAAGTGACCCATAAATATTATATCCCTTTTCTGAAGTAATGGTTCTTGGCAACCCATGAAGTCTCACTACTTATTTGAAGAATAAAATAGCCACTTTAGTAGCATCACTTGTCCTCTTGCATGTTATGAAATGTGTCATCTTCAAAAACCTATATGCAACAACCATCATTGAATCATGCTTCCTCTTTTTCCTTGGTAGTGCCAAGACAAAGTCCATGCTCACACCTTCCCAAGGCCTTTCTAGTACTGACAATGAAGTATACAACCTTGTATTTTAACTTCTACCTTTGGCTAGTTGGAAAACTATACATCATTCAACAAACTTTATGACATCCTTGGTGATGCTAGGCCAAAAATACCTCTCCTTTATGAACCTTGTGGTCTTATCCATGCCAAAATGACCACTTAGGTCTCCACCGTGTAGCTCCTTGATAAGATTCAGCCTCATTGACCCTTAAGGAAGGCACAATTGCTAATTCTTAAATAAAACCCTTCTTGGATATGGTAATCCAAGATCATGGGTTTTTTCACACTCCAATGTACTTTAGAAGTTGTCCAAGCCTATCCAAAATCAACATCTCATGCATACATTTCCTTCATGTTTTACAAACCTACCACTTATACTAATAAAGTGTTGAGTAACCACACTCTCCTACTCAAGGCATATGCAACTTTGTTTGACCTTCTAGACCTATTCTTAAAAACAAATGTATAAATTTGCAATAATTCAACTCATTTATAATTCCTTTGATTCAACTTACCTTTACTATTGATATAATGTAATGCCATGTGATCGGTAAACAAGACAAATTCCTTGGGCAGCAAATAATCTCTTCACTTCTTCAAGGCCTACACAATAGAATAAAATTATTGATCATATTGAAATGCTTCTTCTTGGAACCGTTCAACTTCTCACTGAAAAATATTATTGGTCTCCCTTCTTGACTTAAAACTTCTCCAATTGTTGTCCCACTCGCATATAGTCAACTTGGAATACTTGTTAAAGTTTGGAAGTGGAAACTGGTTTCTCTGTCACCTTCATTTTCAGATCTGTAAATGATTTCCATGTTGCTACTGTGCATTTAAAATTCCCCTTCTTCATGCACTCAATAAGAGGTGCACAAATCTAGCTAAAATTCATAATGAATTTATGGTAGAAGTTTTCCAATCCGTGAAAGCTCCTCACCTCAAAAGCAGACTAAGTTGTTAGCCAATCCAAAAAAATATTCACTTTTTTTGAATCCATCTTCAAACCTTCCTTAGAAATCAAAAATCCTGAGTACACTAACTCATCTTGTGTGAATGTACATTTCTTCAAGTTTATCAACAACTTCTCTCCCTTCAACAGTTGCAACACTTTCCTTATGTGTTCGAAGTGCTCCTCTTTGTTTTTTCTGAAAAATTAAAATGTCATCCATGTACACTACAACAAATTTACCCTAGAATGGTTTCAAGACCTCATTCATGAGCCTCATGAACGTGTTATGGGCATTAGTCAGTCCAAATGGCATAACCAACCATTCAAACAATACATCCTTTGTCTTGAAAGAAATTTTCCACTCATCACCTTCCCTAATCCAAATTTGATAATAATCACTCTTCAAGACGATCTTGGTGAAATATGCAGCCCCACTCAAACATTGCATAATATTCTCCATCATTTGCAAGGGAAATTGGTACTTAATGGTTATTCTATTAATGGCTCTATAATTCGTGCGCATCCTCCATTCACTTGTCTTATTTGGCGTCAATACGTTTGGTACAACACATTTACTCAAAATTTCTCTTATCAGTCCTCTATCAAGCCGCTCTTGTACCTACTTATTTACTTCCTCATTCTCTATTGTATTCATCCTATAAGGTGCCTTTCATGGTAAGCTTGATCTTGGAATCGAGTCAATATGATTAGAAATATTTCTCACAATAGGTAGTCCTTGTTGCAATTCATCAGCAAAAATCTCCTTGAATTCATCTAACAAGGATTTAATTGATGTCAGGATGGTTCCTAATTTTAGTTCTTGTGGCACAACCTTTGGAATCACTACTAAATAGAATTTTTCCTTTCATTCCTCATGTATGAACTCCTTTGTTGAACACAACAATATCTTGTTGTCACATGTGATAGTACTTCCACAAATTCCTATTGTTATAGTTGTATTGTGATAGTTGTATTTTCCTGTCAAATAGCCATAACCTTCCCATAAGTATGTGTAAGGTGTCCATGTCAACCACATCACACAATACATGTCCTTGAAGGCTACCGATTTGAAAATTCAACAAGCATTGCTCATTCACAGCCACCTGTTGTCCCTTTTGTAACCATGAGACTTTGTAAGGTTTTGGATGGACTAAACGCTTGAGATTCAACTTTTCCACAACTTAAATGGACACTAAATTCGCTATACTTCCACCATCTATGACCAAGTTACAATACTTTCCTTGGACCTTACATTTAGTTTTGAAAACTTTCTGTGTTTGTTCTAGTTCTTCCATTGTCTTCCTCTCAAGCTTGAGCAGTGCTTTGTAAGACATCAAATTTTCTCCATGTTCATGTTGAAGCATAGTCACATTTTCCCTACCAACAAAGGATTCATCATCTCATGTAATTTGTGCTCTAGATTCACCTCGTCTCCCTAAATTGTGTCCTTTTAGGGACTCATATTTCTTATGTAGTTTCATTTACTACCCTTTAACCATTAGTGACCATTTCTTGTAGCAACTTATTCATATTTATCTTCAATTCTTCCATCTTATCATCCATGCCATCAATTTTAGCGTCCATGCCATTCATCTTAGCTTCCATGCCATCCATCTTAGCTTCTACGCCTTTCTTTAAACAATCCATCTTAGCTTCTACACCTTTCTTTAAACCATCCATCTTAGCTTCTACATCTTTCCTTAAACCATCCATCTTAGATTATGTTTCTTTTTGTGCAAGTGACACTTGTTTCACTTGGTCTCGTAATTTGATATATCATGTTGCATTTCTTCCTCTTCTTCATGATTCATGCTAGAGCTTTTAGGTTGCTTACTAGGTGTTTGCATTTTCTTTCCTCGGGGCATCAATTATCGATTCAAACTAATTTTTCAAACCAAGCTTATGCAAAAATTTAAAAAAAACTACACACCTTTTTTCACTTTGTAGAAGCTTGATATTGAATCTGATGTATCTCTGCAATTTCGGATCATCCAGTTCTAAAATTTCAACTTGTAGTAGCCCTCTAGGTCCTCTTTCCAGTGCCACCAGTCTGATCCAAATTGGATTCTCCAAGGAAGAGTTATGCACAATCTCCCAAGATGACCTGATTATAGACTAGTTCAGTAGAGCAAACTTGTATGATGTGCCACGAGTCACTGTTTCGACCTTTGGATCTGAAAAAGATATACAAGAAACTATAGTCCATCCTCTTTTTGTACCTTCTTATGAAATTTCATTCCGATGCTCAAAGAGAAAGTTATGACGATTTTCCTCAAGTCACTTGTTTGGAATGTAATTTAGGAGTTTGCAAAAATACCAACTTCCTCAGATCATATCTCCGCAAATATAGAGCGAAAAGCTCTGAAATTCAGACCCAAGATTCAGCACCATTTCTTCTCAAATGGGTTTTTTCTTTAGCTTCTGAAACATCACAGAAAAAAGTTATAGTGAAAATACCACGATGACCTATTTGGAGCAGCGAAACCCTAAAATACAAAGCTCTGATACCAAATGTTATGAAACCAGCTCACAAAAGATAGAAAAGAGAGATCAACGCCTTAGAATTCAGCCTCTTCGAGGGGGAAACCTCCTTTACATTACACAAATGAGCAATTCTTGGATGATTCAAATGACAAAACCTCCTTTCTATATATAGGAGTCTAAGGAGTCACAATATAACCCAGCCGACCTAACAATAATAATATAAAGCCACAAAAATAACACTAGAGGGATTCTATGGGGCACAGTAATAACAATATAGGGACAATTTGGGCACAACAATATTAATAAGGGATACAACTACAATAGTAATGAGGTAATCACTAGTATTATAGGGACCCAACAAGCTCCCTCAGAGTGCTTGAATTTCCTACATTGTTACACACAAAACACCATGCACAACAACTAGACACCTTCCTGACTCGCACAATACCGGGTCATGCTCTATGAAAATTGTGTAGCCAGCAGTCTAATAGGAAAACATCCAACGGATGAAAGGCATAATCAATAGCTTGAACGCTAAGAAAAAAAAGTCCCTTTCCTTCCTTGTTCTCGCAATGTATCTTCATAATGTTTACCTTTCTGCATTCCAGCTGAAAAATTAAAAATAAATAAAAATAAAAAATAAATAAAATAAAAATAAATAAATAAATAAATCGCTTCCCATACCTCTGACCTCTTCATATTCTAAAATTGAACTTATTCACCTCCTCCCAACATGCGAACAAACCAAAATTGTAACCTACATCTCATTCTGGAAGCATGTCTAGCATGGCTTATCTTATAGTATCATAGTTAAACAATTGTCGATTTGGATGTGTCAGCAACTCCATGCAGCAGGAGTATCAACACATGATCCTAGGAGTGTCAACAACTCGAGCACAGTCATCACTTTGATAAAATGTAGCTATAGGAGTAGAAGCAACCATGCATTGGGTGTATCAGCAAATCATATAATAGGTGTATTAGCAACTTAAAATACATATATTAATAGCACTTATTACAAACTCAACAAAAACCTTTTTGGATTGATGAGGATTGTCTGAGGCCAAGGATGCTCCTGCATCATTAACCATTTCCATTGATAGGAAATGTTGATGCATTGTGCAGAGTGCGGAGCTACGAAGGAAGCTTTCTTCCTATTCACCTCCACACTCCACACAGTATATCAATGTTATGGATATTTGTTCATCCCGCACCAACTTATTTCTTCCTCCACACCTCTACACTCTGCATAATGTATCAACTTTATGGAGATTTGTTCGGTTCCCCACCCCCCACCTACGTAAGGGACCTCCATCAATTCTAGCATCATTAGGCATAGCATTAGCATAACAATGTCAATGTCGATGTCAAAGTACTCACCGATGGAATGGCCACTCAAAAAATTAACTTATTTTATTTTAAGATTATTTGTTAGGCACCAACAAATATCGAAAATAAAGTGCCCTCTACTAGGGAGATTATGTCACATGAAGGCTCGCTCATCCAATGGAAAATTAGAAATAATATTTCCAGAAATTCAAAAAAGATTTTTGAATTTACTAAAAATAAGGAATATTCAACATTTTCCTGAAACTCTGGTTAAAATTACAAAAGGTCAGCAAAATAATTGAAATTCAATAGACTTTGACCGTGAAGCGAGTGTTGTAGACCCTGGTGAGGTAGGGACTAATAAATGGTTTTTCAATTAGGTTAATAGTTGAAAGCCTAAATATTCATATTTCGACAAAAATATAGAGCACCAAAAACTCATAAAGGTTACTTCCTTGAATTGGCTTTCATTACAAGTTTGGAATGGATGCTTGGGTGTTGGACTGGAAAGACTCAAATTAATGTTTATTGTGGTAGTTTAGAAATCACTACAAATTGTTAGGTTATTGTATAACAGGTGCAAGATTCACAATAAACAAAATTAAAGAAAGGTTGTCCATGCAACTTTTAAATTTAAGGTGTTGTTTAAATATGTTAAGCTTTGGAGTTTTTGGCTGGAATTCGGCAAAAAAAATTGGCCAAATTTTATTTTTTGTTGTTTAAATGGGGTTTTAATTGTATATATGGATTTCACTATTTATTTTAAATATCAAATGGAAATGTAAATTGTTATTAAATTTTTTATGAATATAATTTAAAATCTTTTTTATTTAATAAATATCATATTATTTACTTAAAATATTTACTTGTATTGAATAAAATATTATATTATTAATTATACATAGTAAAATAAAATATTATTATCATATTACTCTCTTTGGTGTATTTGGAGACAAGTTTGTAAGAAACCGCTTGAATGAGAATTTAAGAGTGGAAGAAAACATAAAAATAATGTCTCTTTGCCTATTGAGTAAACGTGATAACTAACTTGTAAAGGGAGACTCCAATGAGTCTCAATTCTAAAGACTAGGTTTGCAATAGATATACCAAAAGATACTTGGACATGTTGGTCAAGGGAAAGTTGCCAAAATAGGTTTAAAATTATATTTATAAGAGTTAATTTCCTATATTTATGATGAAGAGTATTAGATAACACGAATCGTCATAGAATATCTAAGTCAATTGCTAAAACACTCTTTTATGAACCCATGATTTGGTATAACTTATTGAAAGGAGTAAAATGAAGGTATTAGTTCCTTTTTAACGTGCTACTTATTTTGAATAACATTGTGGGAATAGTTGTGGTGTTTATATAGATAAAGTTTATCTAGATTTGGGGTTAAGAAGACCTATGATACCAAGCCCACCCAATCTCTTGTGACTCCCTATAATCCCTATTTCACTTTTGATGTCTTAATGATACCTTCAATTCCTTTTATGTGATTCACATTTACTCCACTCGATGCATATAATTAAGTTTGATTAAACTATATACTTTCCAAGCAATCATCAAATAAAGTATAAGCAATTACCAAATACAAAAACTTTGTTTGAAATGAGTAATAGTTTTGACATTTGACACTAAAAGTCAAGAGTTAAAAGTCCTAAGATTGAAGACAAATAAAACCAAATTGGCTTTAAATTTCCCTAACTAAAGAGAAATAAATAAATCTCTTTTTTTCCCTAGAAGGCCCCTATTCAACTCTGACAAGAACCAAAATTGAAAGGGAAAACACAAATAGAACCTATCATTTTGAAGATAAGGTTAATTCCTACAAAGAAAATGTAGGTCCCCTTGGAGGAGAATATAAAACAACATGCCCAAAATCAAAACTGGTAACAAACCCAGCCATTAGAATCCTCTTAAAACAATGAGGAAATAGGGGGGTGGGGGGCTTACTCGAATTCCAAAAGAAAATCTTAAAGTGATTATGGATCTCTTCTATGTAGCCATTGGCATGAAGATAAACCCAATGAAAGTGATGTATTCATTTTGGGGAATCTCAAAGGTAAAGAGACTACATATATCTCAACTCTTCTCTTTTTACGTATATACTTTAACACAAGTTTCAAATATTTAAGTTTTCATTTAAAGGTGAAATCTTTATCTTAAGAGCGATGGAAATGGCTTCTTTCCAAGAATGAAAAAAATTTAACACACGATGCAACATATGGTTCACCCATTGAGAAGGTTAGTCCTAGCAAAATATATCCTTAATGCCATCCAACTTTAGTACATGTCCTTAGTGTATAACATGAAAGGATTCCTTGAGAGTATCAGGAAATTATGTTGTAGATTCATATAATCTGAAAGCTCTTGAAACTCTTACATTCCCATTTCCTTTATCTCTAATCAAATAAATCCTTGCTAGTCTTCTCCATTATCCCAAAATCCCTAGTTTCCATCTACATGACTATTGATGAAGTTGATTCCATTTTCTTCCTATGCAATGTGGTATCTTCTCATTCACAACCAACCACCCTTGAAACTAGTATGTAGAGTCTTCATTTAGTGCTTTGGTTCAACGATCCATTGAGGATTTACTTTGGTTCAGTAGATATACTCACGATGACTACTCCTTCATACTCAGTATTTTTCAACGACCACATCTTCACAAATGGCTTGACAAGAAAGAAACAAGGGGATAATCAATATTTTTCAAAGAAAACTACACATATGAAATTATACAAGAGGACTATGTGACCATGAATAAAATTCTCTACATTACAAGTGAAATTTTTTGATCCAATTTATTAGTGTTTTTTGTAGACTTGGAATTCAAGCAAATATTTAGGTCCATTCACTTAGAATTGAAACTTTCATAATAATAATAATAATAAAGGTAGTATATGAATCACACTATTTTAGAAAGTTTGCATATGAATCACAATTTTTACATGTGATTTGAAATATGTACCAAATACCTACAAAGTTTTTTAGGTTGAACTTTGATTTAAGATGTGTGGTGATATGACCAAGATGTGTGGAGATAATAGATTTTTGGTAGTTTGGAGCATGAGGTTATTATTCTAGTGTTTATAGTAGTTTAAAATTCAAGAAAACGTCTTTTTTGTTAATAGAAATATTTTAAGCTTGTTTCCACTAGATATTATTGTTATAGCAAACATTTTGTTTATCCATGCCTCAAATCAAAATTCCCATTTAAATATTAATTCTCTCATCTTCATTGTCAATGTGGTGTTGATTGGCAAGGAGACTATTGAGTGCTCAAAAAATATCAAACACACTCTCAGATTCAATGATTTGTAAGATGGCATCTACGAAAGAGAAGGTGTAACTATAAAATTTGATCACTTTTCCTAACAAGTGAAAATTACCAACATTTAGAGAAAATATTGTGAGAAACAAGAAAGACTCTCGTCATTTTTATAGAGGCGGTACTCCTCTCTTGATTGAAGAAATATTATTATTTTTTCCTCAAATGAATGTTGTGGGTGAGTGTTATAGAAACCCTAGACATATATTCCAATGAAGCTCTCATATAAAAAAATTACTTGTAAATCACATCACCTCATTCATGGAAAGAAAGGGGGATAAATATGACAAGGAAAAATTGTATCTACAATGTTTGCATATGAAAACTAAAAATATTGTTCTCATGGAAATGGTATTGGCAGTGATATTCACATCATAATACTTTTAAAGAGTAAAGTGAAGGTTGTGATAAGATTGTTTATTAGCATAGTAGTAAGTAAAACGCACCATGTCATTGAGCAAGATGAAAATAAACAAACCATATTTACAGATAAATTAACATGATATGTTCATTAAACTCATAAGGATGAAAGGATTTATACACCTGTAATCTTAATATTAATATTAAAACTCAGTGTCATAAGATCACACTAGTTATGAACTCTTGAGTTCTATGTGGAACATCAATTACAGATATTTAAAAAAAGTCTAATGTTCAAAAAATTAAAATTCATTTTTATTGTTAATCTTTTTCTATATTTTACTATGTTGAATATAAGGAACTTCAAAGTTTCGAGTGGAAATTCCATCCATCATCAAGGAAATGTAAAGCTTCATTTGAGAGAGAAGGGTGTGGAACAGATTAAATAGAGAGGGATAATAGTCACAATGGAGTGAAAATATTGGGATTGACCAACTAATTATCAAATTAATATTAACAAAAATAATGTTAGGAGAATTTTAAAAAGGCGAGAAAAGTTAGGGATTTTAAAAATGATAAATTATGACTACTGTATTCCATTTTTATTATATACATCCTACGTTAATACTATAAAATATTTTCCTCATTCATAGCATAAATATTATGGTTATTCACTATAATACTTTTCATATTATTACACTGAATTATAATATAATTAATACTTGTGACCAATTCCAAATTATTGATAATTATTAATTACATTTTTAACCCTTCCCCTCTATTCCAAACTCTCAAACCCCTCTCCCTCCCCTCCTCTTTTTTTCATTTTTAAAATCCCTAATGTTTCTCCCATTATGATTATTATTATTATTAAATTCTCCTAGCATTCCTTTTGTTAATATTATTTTAATAATTAGTTGGTATGTTCCAATCTTTTCACTCTATTGTAAGTGTTATCCCTCTCTATTTAATATGGTCTTGCGCTCTTCTCTCTCATATGAATCTTTATGTGTCTTGCTCTCTTCTCTCTCGAAACCCTAACCCTAATCTCGTGAGTACTCACCTATATAAGAAATGCATCATAGAGCTCATTCTCACACTCATATTTGGATCTCTATTCATTCTGGTGAGCACAAGGAGATTTTGATTCCATTTGTGTTGATTTTCTAGGTAATTTTCTCAGTTGTAACTTTTTGTTGCTTTTGCTCTCCCTTTTGTCGATTTTTCTTTCACACATGTCATTTTGTCTTTATTTTATTATAACAAGTGTATTTTATACTATTATTAGCTTCTACAAATGTCATTTCAATCTTTTGATATTCTTTTCAAGTGTCGTATCGCATTCCTTGTCTTTTCACCTACCAGTAATTATTCTTGTTGGGTACATTTATGCATGCATGTCCTTTTCCTTTCATTGTCCTACTTGCATTATGAGAGTGACTTTTTTGTATGAATCTCAGATTGATCCACATCCTTCCTCTCTTTAGTCAACAGATCTAGAGCCTACCCTTCTTCCATAGAAAAATGCACAATTTTCAGAGTCTTCTTCCCTCCAGAAATGTGCATTGTGCAATTTCTTCCAGTAGAAGCTCCCTCTTTCCATCTGCAACTGTGCACTACATAATCACTGGCCCCCCAGTTGCACATTGTGTAATCACATTCAGCAAATAGTTCCTCATGTACCTTGCAACTTCACACTATGCAATTCAGGCCGCTCTCTCCAGTAGTAATTGTGTATTACATAGATCCATTACACAGTTAGTCTCCCTTGCAATCAAGAACTACGCAATCACTCCTCTGATGTAGTGTAGTGCATATTTCTAGTGACTAGTGAGGTCACTCTACCTCACTTGTGCTTTATAATTGTACAATCCATCTTCCTTGTGACAGTCTTCTTGTGAATTGTTATATTAGTTGGTCTCTTGCATAACTAACTTGTAGTTTCCATGAGTGCATATTGTTCACCAGGTATTATAGATCCAAGACAAATCAGTCTTTCATCTTCCACTAGCACCATGCCTCCAAAGAAGGGATCATCTAAGGAGGTCACAGAAAGTAGTACTGAAGATGTCATTGACAGTACCTTGACAGGAGTTCCTATCTTTTCAGACACTCAATGCTTTATCGACAAAGACTCTATTGTCACATGGATCACTATCAAATATGTATTCAATTCAAAGGAGTTCACAGAAGATCTGGAAGATAGGGAAGTCTATGAGAATATTCAGAAGTCAGGGTTCCACAAATTTTCCTGTAGGTATCCAGTGCTTCCTTGTTTCGATGTCATCAAGTGGATATTGCGAGGTCTAGATACTAAGAATGTGATGCTCAATAGTGTCAGTGGGAATCAGCTTGCCTCATACCATCCACATGACTTTCACTCATATTACAACTTTCCCAATCCTAAGTAGCACTTGGATTCCCAATTTTATGCAACTTGGAGTTATCTGGACACCAGAGAAGTGATCAAGTCATGGTGGCGGGAACTAGCTAAGTTTCGTCAGAAGCCTGATAGTACTTACAAGAGTAAGTCTCGAAATAGTTTAACAATACTTGATGGCCATGTGTTGTAGGATCTATGGATGGAAGGATATTGAATCCTTTTGTTGAAGGGTGGATCTTCATGTTGTATTTACTCGTCATAGAATTAAAAGTATTCAATTGGTCACATTTGTTATCTCAGAAGTTGAGGGTTAATTTGAACAAGGAAAAACAACCACGTAAGAGAAAGTAGCCATAGTTTTACATGTCTACCTACTTACTGGATGGTATTTGTGCTCACCATGAATTCCCAGGTCTAGAATGGAGGTGGACCCTGAGGGAGCTCCCTATCAATGTGTATTGCAAATTATTGTCAAAGTACAGTTATAGAGGGGTATATGATAAACTTGTTGAGCACTTATTCATGGTTCTATATCATATGATCTTTGAGGAAGAAGCTCCTTGCATGTCCCATGAGGCTAGGAAAGTAGTGGCAAAGATAGTAGATTGGTTTTCCTCACCTTAGGGCACATACCTTAGAGTGTTTAGTTCTCAGAAGCCTCCACATCTTTTGCCAAGGTATGTGACCAATAAGGTGGTCATGCAAGAGGTTTCTTATCATCATGGCATAGGTCTATCTCAGTTATTGTAGAAGAAGAATAAGGCGCCTTAGCCTTCCTTCCCTCTGCAAGTGGGATCCTATGAGCTCAAGAGCTTAAAGGCTACAGAAACAAAAGTTGAAGAACTTACCAACCTTAAGTTCGGTGAGATGAGCTTTCATAGATATGATCCCAGGGGAGTATGTAAAATACATTGTGCCAAGTTACATTTTTCCTGGGCTTATGAGTCTTATTTTTGAAAAGAGGAAGAGAAGATAAAGAATTGTTACAATGCTTGCCAACTAAATGCACCATGAAGTGAGGCAGGTCCTTCTAGTGCAGTTCATGAGAAAAATGTTGTCCAGGAAGGGAATCAACAGGAAGTGCCCACTCCAATCACCATTTCTAAGTAAAAGAGGATAGTTGTGCATAATCATGTAACAGAGTGAACCCAAAAGTTCAAAGTAGATCTTGTTATTTTGAGAGTTTCCATTATAGGAGAAAAGAGGAGAAAGCAATTAGAAGAATTAAATAAGAAGAAACAAGAAGAAGAAAAGAGGAAAGAGGAGGAACGAATACAAAAAGAGGAGCAGGAAAGGAAATAAAAAGAATACATGTAAGAACAATAAGAATTTAGAAGGAAGGAATAAGAATTGAGACGGATATATTTTGAGGAGGAACAACAGAAAAAATTGATGGATGAAGAAAGCAGGCAAAAGAAGCATGGGAATTTGTAATGGAAATAGAGGAGAAAATATAGGCCCAAGACATGGAGGTTGAATGGGAGTAGGATAACCAAGAGGCTGTCATTGTGCCCATTACAGAACAAGTCAGTAATTAGCCTTCACCTCCTCTTACTAGTGGCCACTTCCATTCACTAAGATGGAAATATATCCTCTAGATGATGATATGGTCATGTATATTTCCAACCTTCCCATTTTTCAGTTAAATAACATAATAGTGCAGGAAATGTGGAAATATTTTCCTAATGACCTGGTCCATCTTGTTTTCATTCATACAAAAAGGGTGATTGTGCTTAATACCAAGAAAATTTTGAAGATGGTCACAGCAGCAAACTTATCATGCGCACAAGCTACAAAAATAAACATGGATTTCTTAATGGAAGAAAATAAGAAATTGGAAAAAGATGTAATTTTTGGAAGGCAACATATTGATCATCTCCTCGTCGAGAACCAAAGGTTGTCTCCCATCGATTCTCACAAGAGGTAGTTGCAGGAATCTATAGGTGAGGAAATTCAATCATTAGGTGACACTATGAGACAATTGTATGAAGAAATGATCACCCTTCATAAGGCAACAGTACCCTTGCATGCAATCCAAAAATGATTACTGGAGAGTGTGAAAGTTCTTAAGGTAATTCATGCAACCATTGATGTGATCCAAGAATTGGGCACTAAGTATAGAAATGCACCATCTGAGTTGGCCAAGAAGACAAGGCATGAAGCAGAATTGGAAAGGGTTGAGGTTAGAATGCTTGTAAAAGGAAACAAATAGCTCTACACCTATGTGGCCAAATGTGAAAATTTCTTAATCTAACAAACTAGAAATCCTACTATAGTAAATTGATTTACATCACCTACTTGTATTCTTCATTTAACAAGTTATTTTCATAAATGTTCAGAAAATATTAATGAAAATACACTACAACGTACACCATTATACAGATCAAGTACTGAAAAAATAATTGAGACAATCATGCAAAGGACACACTTATTTTTGGATTGATTGTCCCCGGAAAAACTCAATGTGGGAAAATCGGTGCAGCAACTCAGAGGGTTTTCTAATATTAAGCAGAAGTTATGAATACAAATGTTGGTTTCCCTCCTGGAAAACCAGTGACAGAGAAATACAATAGCAGAGAACCTGAGTGAGTTTTACCTCACTTCACCCCGCAGAATCCGGCCGATCACGTAGCAAAACCGGTTGGCCCCGGCTACAACAGTGTTTCCCCTTCGCAATAACTACGTGGAGCTCTCTGAGGGTCTGCATCAGCACTTCTTCCCACTGCCTCAGCTTTCCCGACTGTTCCGACAGTTTTCTACAGTTCCCTGGCTTTCTGTGTGGAAGGCAGCTCTTCCTCTATGCTGGCCCTTCTGGCTCTGTGTCAAGATTGCGTGGGCCCAAGCTAGCCCAGCATCAGCTCTCCTGGCGACTGCGCTACCTCCACAAGCTTCTCTCTGCCTCTCTATTTGTATTCCCGAACTATCACTGCCTCTCAGCTGCAAGATCTCCCCAATCGATTTCCCTCCTAAGAACTTCTCACCTTAGAAAATCGATTTCCTTAATCTCTTTGTGTGTGTTCTCCAATTGACCTGAAGCCTTCCTTTATACTTTTCCTGTTCAGAAATAAACGGTCATGATATAATCTCTAATCAATGTTTAAGATTAAATTAGACTTGATCCTCGACTCTTAGAAGCTTCTCACCCATATTTTCATTAATACCCATTAATATTTTAATTTTCCTAAGTTTACACTTAGGAACCCCATTAAAAATATTAATTATTTTAATAAAATACAATCTGAGTGGAATTTCACCAAACGATTTTTGGGTCTTGGAGATCTCATGTGTTCTAGCCCCTCCATAAATTTTGGAACTAGAGCACATCCGATGCTACCCAAAAATCAACACCAACATCATAATTGCTTATTCACGACTGTAGCATAGTTTGGACTCCTTGGTCAGAGTGCACAAGATTCCTTTTGTTGGAGCCTTTTCAGAAACAAAGGGAAAAATATTGTTAGACAAGAAATTGAAGAATTATTGAGCAATATAAGGCAGGTAGCTACTAAAGAAGATTTGGAGATCATAAGGCAAAACATTTAACAGTTTGTAATGCGACCTTCCAAGTTAAACCTAAATCTATTATTATTATCGAATAATGTTCAAATTGGTTCCAAAACTATTTATCTGAATGTAATGGAGGAAAGAGTCAGATATAAGCCAGATCTTCCATCAACGCTTGAGGACATAGTAGCATAGTACAAGACTTGGTACCATTATGTTACATCAAAGTTACAAGTAGAAGTTTTCGAGCTAGATTTTCCTCAAGCTCAAGTATAACGTATAGAGTTTTGTTTTATTAGGCTCTAGCCACACTTTTTCCTATGTGATTTTGTATTTATAAAATAACAATAAATGTAAATGTCAGTGGAAGTCCAAGTGTCAAATATGGAATATGAAGCTCAAGAGTCATGAGGGAGCTCAAAGGTCACAAGGGAAGGTGAAAGGTCACCACATATGTGATAAATAAACCCTCTTAACTCAAACAAGAGGCTTGGAATTTGATATTAGTAGCCTTGGCTTCTCTAGTGTATCATAGGAGTGAGTATCTTTCTTTGGCTCAAGTGGTAGCTTCATGTTTCACTATTTGGGCTAGTGTCATATCATTGTATTGTATACTTGGAAAATTCATTTAATGATCAGAAGCTCTCAGAGCCAACACACTTTCATGCATGTATCATGAATGTTGTAAGACTATTATTTAAATGTTTATGGTATATGTTATTTCATTCATGCTAATGTCAATGAACTATTTTGTTAACTTTAGTACATTTCTTATTGGATGTGTGTTGTATATTTTTTCATGATTGTTATTATCTTGTGAACTATTTTGCAGGCTAACTAATGATTCTTTATATTTGTGTGTCTCTTTTAGGATAGTACTATTACTTTTCTTCTAGAGGCTCACTTTTTTCCCCTTTGTGTGAAAGAACCTCTTATACATTACAATTGATATTACACAAAGTTTACTTGTTGATACCAAAGATATGTGTGTCTTCTTATGTGTTAATTGCAATCAAGGCACATCTTTAAGATCACAATTATGGCAATTGGTCATATTCCTGATTGGGGCTCCTACTCCAAATGATGTGAGGTCTAATTGGGACTTCATATTGGGGAAACCCCTTTGGTTGACATA
The DNA here is from genome assembly GCA_031772625.1 of Pinus tabuliformis. Taxonomy (NCBI): domain Eukaryota; kingdom Viridiplantae; phylum Streptophyta; class Pinopsida; order Pinales; family Pinaceae; genus Pinus; species Pinus tabuliformis. The sequence continues at coordinate 1,749,135,176 of CM062817.1, read as the reverse complement.
TTTCCAGCACCGTCAATGCCAAGTTTATTTTAAAACGTCCCAAAGGACATTGATTTGTTATAAAAGGGTTCTAAAATATTTAAAGGGAACCCAAGATTTTTGGCTCAAGTATTCAAAGTGGATGACTTCAATCTAATTGGATATTTTGATTCGAATTTTGATGAGGATAAGAAAATGTAATGTGAACTTTAGGTTATCTCATGAGTCTTGGATCATGTATTGTCTCTTGGACATGACGTAAACTACTAATTCTAGATTCCACGATAAAGGCAAAGTATATGGAAATTGCAGAAGGAACAAAGAAGTTTGTGTAGATCAAGAAAATACTTGAAGATTTACATGAGAAACAAGTGAGATCTACTTCTTTTCTAGTTGAAAATACTTTTGCATCAATTTGGCTAGAAATCCTAGATGCCATAATTGAACCAAACACATCAACACAAAGTATCATCTAATTCAATATCATGTAGAGGCCAATATGATTCATTCGATTCATCATTCCACAAATGAGAAAATTGCATACATCTTCACCAAAGCACTTGGAAGAGAAAAGTTTGGGAAAAAGTTTTAAAAGATGCTTGGACTCACAAACACCACTTTAGATTAAGGAGGGAGAATTTTTTACACTTAAACCTTAGGGAATATGGTAAATTGCAAATATATTGTAAATATTTAAAATAGGAGTAATCTAAAGAGTTAAAAGAATAGGAAGAGACATCAAACCTTCGAAGATGAACCTAAAGGTCATAAAATATTGCATATATGTATATTTTGAGCTAATGGAATACAATAAACTATGGAGTTGTTCCTATGTATGATAATTCTCCTCTTATCCTCATAATTGAGTTATATAAGTCCATATAAATGAAGATATTCTGCAAGCTTACTTTGATGGAGCCTCTTAAGGCATTCCATCTAGATTTGGGGTTGGTGGAATTATTTTCCTCTCCCTAAATCACACCATCTCATTTAAATTGATAATGAATAGACCATAAAAAAAAATCAGTGAATTTATGGATCTTAAATTAGTCTTCATTCTAGCCCTTGAAAAAAGTTGTTTCACAAATTAAAATTTTACAGGACTCTCTATCAACCATTCAATGGATGAAAGGAGAGTTCACCTTGAGATTTGGGACATCAAATATTTGTAAAAATATTTTAACTCACCTATATTTTGTGCATGCCTATAGGGACAAAAAGACATGAGTATGCATGATTTCCAAAGAAGGACCAGAGTTTTCAAAAAAAAAGCCTAAGAAACCCTCAATAATTTTATGAAGGACAATCTACTTATTTTCATGAACCGTGGATTTAACTTAATATTTATAAAACTATGGACAAATTATCTAAACATTGGTAAATTTTTTACTCTTTATAAGAATTATATGTATATTGCTAAATAATATAGAGGTTGAATGAATTATATGTATATTGCTAAATAATATAGAGGTTGAATATTGGGGTAAGTGTCTTAAGATAGTGATAGAAGCAAAATAACTTTTCCACTTATATATCATTGTTGATTTTTTGATAAAGACTATTAAGTTACAAGGTATGTGGCGTTTTGAGACGGTCTAAAATACCATTATGTATTACTATCATCATTATTTATGTTTTAATAAAATTATTTGAAATTTTCCAAAAAACAATGTATATTTAATATGAAAATACATTAGCTTTATGCTGGCAATCTATTGTTTGTTTGAGATATCAAATATTATATTTTGTGCATTATATATATATATATATATATATATATATATATATATATATCAGCAATATTTAATATATAAATGAAATTAAGTTTGTAATTAAAATAAACATTTAAGACGATGATGTATTCTTATAATAAAATATTAAATTGGATATATTATACATACTGTTGCATTGTTATTAAATAAGTTTAATAAAAATACACATATTTTATTAAGGTTATATTTCTAATATAATATATAAAAAAAAAATATTATTATTATTATTATAAATGAAATTAAATTTGTAATCAAAATAATGTATTTTTATGATAAAATATTAAATTGAATATATTATATATATTGTTATATATTATAAGATAAATTTAATAAAGATATATATATTTTATTAATGTAAGAGATAACATGTAAAGATACATATATTTTATTAATGTTATATTTTTAAAGTAATATATAAAAAATTATTATTATTATTAAATTTATAATCAAAATAATGTATTCTTTATAATAAAATATTAAATTGAATATATTATATGTATTGTTGTGTGTTATAAAATAAATTTAACAAAAATACACCTATCTAATTCATGTAACCTATAAAAATAATTATTATTATTATAAATTAAATTATATTTATAAAAATTAATGCATAATAGATATTATTGTTGTAATAAATTATATCATACCTAATTATTTTCGATTAAAGAAAAAACCTCTAGATAAGATGTTACGCTCCTCGTACCTTTCACTACGTATAATTTATCAACATACATGCATAAGATGTCAATTATTGTTCAAATTGCTTATAATCTCCTATCACGTATACATGTACGACAAAGGTAAGGACGCAAGTACACATACACAAGAGATGGTGCCCTCAAGGAAAAAAACTCTTGAAACAAGGATTTTCTATACCTATAAAGCCTAACATTAAAGGAACATTTTATATATATAAATATATAAGCACAATATGTTATTGTTATATTTTCATAATTATGGAAGTTGGCATCCCGTTAATGTTTAACTTTAGTCATCCTACTAACTTACCCTATACGAAAATGTCATTGAAATTGTTTTTAATTCATTAGTTTGACCTATTTACCTCATGTTATATGTAAATCATTATTTAAGGAGACCGAGTTTTATATTTATTTAAGGAGACTGAGTTTTATATTATTGTAAATATTTGGATGTTTTAAAGATCCAAAGTTAAAATGGACTATATTGAATTATTTTTTTACATTATGGTAATTAATGATTGAACCTTGCTCTTCTCCATGTAAAAACCATTTAACTCAGCAAAATTTTGATTATTATAATAGATAAGAATATAGAAGCAATTAGATATGCTTTGAAGTATAACACCTTGAATCATAAATATTGAACCAAATAACAACTTGGGTTTCCCTTCTTAAAAAGGATAAGTGTGTAAGCATTAGCACAAAGTAGAACATAAATAAACAATGAAACTAGTTAGAGCAAGAACTAGAACAACAATTTCTTAATTAAACATGTATTGCTGGTATAAAATATTGTACTACAAAGAATCATAGGGTCAAAGGGACACTAAGGAAACTATAGTTTATACTTCCTAACCCTAGTTACTTGACCTTATGCTTAGGCCAATTCAATTCTTGCCTCTCAAATTATTTTTTAGAAATCAATAAAAATTGGATTAAAACTTGTGCTTACCTTGTTACCTTATAGGGTTAGAGACACATAAAGACCATATCATTAATTTTGAGAGTGGCATTCCAAGACAAGGAATATAGGATTGAAACTTTTGCTTACCTTCTTACCTAAGAGTTACCTATTTATACGAATAGAGATGCATAAATACCATGTTAGTTTTAAGCATGTATAGTTAATTATTGCAAATGGATTCTTAATAAAGATGCAATGGTGCACACACACACACACATTTACACGAATATTTTACCCTTGAAATCCAAAACTGAGAAACCAAGAAAGAATTTTTAGTATATTCTCTCTTTACAATTTTAAAATACAATATGTATATCTCACAACATCCATAAAGCACCAGTCGATTAAACCTATCAAGAATATAATCATAATTCCTTAACCAAATTTATAAAACCATGGGTTGAACGACCAAGCACCACAAAATCACTAAAATCATAAACCATGTGATGAAAAACATCAAAAACATATGCAAAAAACTGCCCAAATTTTTATTAAGGGTGATGTCCCTAAATTGTCACCCTTTATGATCCCCCTATTGTGCCCAATGCAACAAATCATGAGTGTGGATTGTGATGCAAAGAATATAACACATACCAAATATTCTCCCACTTTTTGTTTTATTTGCATATAGAGGGTTGCATGGGTACAAGATCAACAAGTCGTGGTAACAAAGTCGATTATTCTTCTACACCAAGAGAACTTCTTAGTACTCACCGATTATGATAATGGATCCACAACATTCTTCAAAGTGTCCATATTTACCATAGTACCTTCTTGTCTTCAATCATATATTTTAGAAAGTGATATGAACATCAATATGTTTTGTCTTAAAATGATAAGTAGGGTTCTTCGCTATGAATATTACACTCTAACTATAACAACTATCCTTACTCCTTGTTGTACTAATGCAATACCTATAGACAATCTTTGTAACCATATTTCTTCCTCACTTGAATGAGAGGTTCTCATGTATTCAAATTTTGTAGTTGAGAGAACCATTATAGACGATATCTTGTTCATCCAACTATTTTCTCCTCCTAATAGGTTAAACACATGCCTACTTGTCGATCTTCTATGATCCAAATATCCAAACCACTTTGCATCAACAAATCCATGTATGTCCAACACTCTATCCAATCATGGTATTCCTTGGTATAATATGGTCTTCCTTGGTAGAATAATCCATAACTAATAGTGTCACACAAATACCTAAAAACCCTCTTTATTGTTTTCCAATACTCCTTCCCCAACTTTTACATATACATACTAATACTCACAATGCATGTGTTATGTTTGGTTTAGTACATGTCATTACATACATCAAACTACCAACCACACTAGCATATGGAACACAGGACATGTGTCCTTCCTCTTCATATGTCTTGTGATGTTGATCCATCGATAACTTTACACCTAAAAGAATAGGGACATTTACTAGTTTACCCTCCTACATATTAAAACTTTGCAATATTATCTCAACATGCTTCCTTTAGTTTAACCAAAGTTTCTTGTTTTCCTAATCTCTTTTAATTCAACGCCCAAAATTAAATTTTCAACAACAAGATCCTTCATGTAAATTTTAGAGGATAATTGATTTTACACATCATGAATGATTTCCTTGTCATTTCCAATTCACAATATATCATCCACATACAATACCAATTAAATAAGACAATCACCGACTAATTTGAAATACACATAGTGATCAACTTTGTCCCTTGTGAAGCCAAGTCCCAATATATAAGTATCAATTTTAATATACCATATACTTGGTGATTGTGTTAACCCATATAGGGAATTTTTCATCTTGCATACCAGTTCTTTCTTTCTCTTCACTTCAGAGCCTTCGAGAAGATTCATGTATATTTCTCCAACCATGTCCTTTTTCCATAATTTGTCATCCTATGAATCCACTACCTTCCTAACAATTCTACGATCATCATCAATAATAAACAAAGCAAAACTTGAATGAAAATTAGGTGGAGTATACATTTATGGTTGTCTTCTTTCCCAAACTAATCTTTTCAATACTGAAGTATGTAATTATTTTTCATCTTATTCTTGTTCTTCTAAAGAGTCTAACACATCATCCTTTAATTCAAACTCTATATTCTCTAGTTCTTAATCCCTTGGTAGGACTTCCTATTTGAAAACATGTTTTATTTATCTAAATACCACATATTGATTGCACACAACCTTATTAGTTTCTTAGTTCCAAATCTTATAACCTTTTAGACCATATTTATATCCAATAAAGATACACTTTCCAGCTTTCTTATCCATATTACTCATGTTTTTCTTTGGAAAATGTACATGTGCATCATAGCCAAATGCATTGATATGTTTAAGAGACGGTTTCTTACCAATCCATACCTCATGTGGAGTCTTGTTATCCAATGTTGATGAAGGTGATCTATTTACCAGGAAACACACAATATCCACTAGCTCTACCCAGAATTCACAATGTCCTAGTAAAGCACCATTGATCATGCTCCTTGATTTTTCCATCAGTGGCGTTTGCATCCTTTTTACAACTCCATTATGTTGAGGTGTGTATGGAGTATTCTTCTGCGTTGATATACCATATTTCTTATATAATTCCTCGAATTCAATCTCGTGCAATTCTCCACCATTAGCCATATTGAACACCTTATTTTTCTTCTCTTTCTGACCTGTCACAAGAACCTTAAACTCTTAAATTTTCCAAAGACTTCAAATTTCTTCTTAAGGAAATAAATCCATGTATTCCTTGAGAATTCATATATAAATGAGACATAGTACACATATTTACCCAATCATCGAACCAACAGGGTCCCAACACATCTTTGTGCACCAGTTGTAATGTTCCCTCTACCCCTATAGCACCATATGAGAATTGTATCCGACTCAGCTTCCCATATAAGCAATGTTCATAGAAATAAAAATCCATAGAGTAATCATACACACCTTCTACCATACATTTATCATGTAGTAATAAAAATCCCTTCTCTATGATATGTCTCAATCTTTGATGCCACAACATAGTCTTCTCTCCTAAAATATTCCTCCCTGGAAAATTTCCAAATTCTATCTATAAAGTTCTGAGTTCTGTAGTTATTCTTCAGTGATAACTCTCGTCAAACAATTTGACTATTAAATGTTGTAAATGTTTTCTTATAATTTTCACCTCAGAAAGACATATAGTGAATAGAATACACTTAAATGAAGCCTCCACAGAAGTCAAATTGATGTATTTAATGTTAACCAATCCTTCGGAGTTTTTATTGTACAATATGTAATAAGTTTCATATTCCATTTTTACATTTAATAAGCTACTAAGACACAATTGTCTCATACCTAGATTGCACATCTATAAATAAGTGATTTTATCATTAATATGATGCTCTTTAATTGTGGAGATTATTCAAGCTTGTAAAGTGTTATCAGAGCCCCGGTTAAGTTGTTTATAAACTCCATGCCTACTGAGTTTTTTTTAAGGAGGCATTGGTTTGAAGATTATGAAGAGAAGAATGTACAAGTTTTGTAAAATGCATTTTGAGGAGTGCATTTCTTGCATAGGCATGAGATAAATATTGTGGGAGTGTTGCAAATCAAGTTAAAAGTAACCAAAGTAAAAGTGATTACCCACCAGTAACTCTTATTTTTGGAACAATCGACAGTGAATAAATAACATTGAATATTAGTGAAGCTTTGAAACATTTTTTTGGAAGTGAATTATTAATTATTTTTAGTGGAATATTTTTTTCCATATTTAGCATTTGAATTTAATCCACATATTACTGGAAAGTAGAGAATGCTTCAAGGTTCATGAAAGTGGAAGTACAAAAAGGATTTACATAATTTTTTGACAAGGATTTATAAAAATTAAATGAATATGGAGACACTTTCCAGAAGATGAGACCACGAGTAAGGTGAATACATTTCCTATTTATTTTATATTACTTTTAGAAACAACATCTTTGTGTGGAAGTAGGTAGAGCCATAAAGGTCAAAGTGAACAGAGAAAGAGCCAGAGCCAGAAAGGTGAAAGCGAACAGAGAAAGAAGCAGAGCCAGATAGATGAAAGTGAACTTAGTTCTCTACTAAATTATATTTGGAGCCCACCATCAAATCACTAAGCCAAATTTTATTTTTAAAAAAGGAGAAAGGGATTTATATTTTATTTTAGAGGACTACTTCACATATTTGAAATCTGAAAAGGAATTGTTTGAAGAATTTATTTGGTTGCAAAAAAATTATGACTTCAATAGTTTCCATAGTTGGAGTTGTCCTTAGTGGAAAGGATAATTATCAAGAGTGGTTTAGAAAGCTTAAAAGTTCCCTTGTCTTTAACGATTTGTGGGAAGTTTTTCAAGGCAGAACATATAAAGATGGAAAATAAATTGTAACGCAGCCACCTGATAATGAGAAACAACGTGCAATTTGGGAGACAAAGGACAACAAGTCATATGCATTAATAACTGCATCAGTGACAAAAGAGGTAAGTTGATATATCATTTCTTGTGATACTGCATTCAAAGCATTAAAGAAGTTGAAAGAACTGTATGATTCACACTCAAAACTCGAAATTATTCAGTTGTTGTTGAAATTGTTCAATTTGGAGATGAAAGATAATGATCCATTGAAGAGTGCCTCTAAAATAAAATCCATTTTTCATGATATAAAAGCCACTGGAATTGAAGTCGATTTACAACTTACAACTTTTATAAAAGTCCTTCACCCTGTTTATTCACACTATTTGGAATCTCTCCAAGCTAGTGGGCAGTTAAAAGACATTACATTTGATAAACTTGTAAACAAAATAGCTTAGAGAGAACAGGCTTTTGGGAAGAAAGATGCCCTGCCTAACTCTAATGTAGAAACTTTGTGCCTTGCACAAAAGGATCAGAATTCTCATGTTGAAACTTCTAGAGGTGATAAAAGTAGTAGAGGTCGTGGTAGGAGAAATTATAGAGGCAGGGGGGGAATAATTAGGGAGACAGACAAAAAATGATAGACAACAAATGAATTTTAATGATAGACCAGATATCAAATGTTTTATATGCGGTAAAATTGGTCATACTACTGCTAACTGTAAAATCCCTTGTGAGAAATCTAGTGAAAGGAGAGAACACTTAAATGAAAAGAAAGATTAGCCACCATCAGATAAGGGAAAATCATCAGAGTTTGTACATTACATTATTGCTCACTGTAATTTTAATATTAATGATGTTTTCAACACTGCATTTTCTTCATGGCAAGATAGTTGGATTTTGGTTTCAGGAGCCACTTGTCATATGACATTTAGGCGAGATTTTTTTTAATTTTCAGTGATGATATTGATGGTGTTATTTACTTTGCTGACAAGTCTCAAATTAAACCATCTGGCATTGGGTCTATTCATTTGAAGATACTAAATCTTGCATATTATGTTCTACATGATGTACTTTACATTCCACAATTTCAACGAAAATTTATGTCTCTTATCCATATTCGAGAGCAAGGGCATTTTATTCATATATTTGATGGAATCATTGAGATACGAAGAGCATCTGATGTAGGAATTTACAGGGTAAGTTCCTCAGACAGAACACTAAAGGACACCGCTCACAAACAGATCGCAGATCAATACACCAGTACTTTTGACGTGGTTAAAACCCTCAAAGAGGGAAACATTCCACGGCCTGAGCCAACGCGGCCACTTCAGGCAATTTATCAATAAAAGAATGAAAATTTTCATAAGCTTCTCTCATGGACGGTTAACCTACAAATGACCCTCCATGCTCTTTAAATAGAGATCATGGACCAATCGGGTGTTAAGACACGGATCAAGTGTCGATAATACCGAGGAGAGAATGAACCGTCGGATCACTACATATCGTGACCGTCGGATTGTAAGTTACAACATGTACATAGTAAAGAAACACACTTTACCTAACCCTATACTAGACCAAGTTATACTTAACTAATTCCTATGTGTCAGAATATCCTAACATCCCCCCTTAAGAACAACTTGGGATAGGATTGAAGGATTTGCAAATATGACACAATAGGAGAAGGAAGGAGGCACTAGAGCCTATCCCCCCTTAGTGAAAACTTCCTGAACTCCAACCATAAATCGAAGTTTAGTGAACTTCGCCTCTGTGAGAGCCTTTGTAAAGATGTCTGCAACTTGATCATCTATTGAACAATATTGCACTTCAAGAACATGGTCGTGGATGAGCTTTCTGATGAAGTGCATGTGTATTTCAATGTGTTTGTTGCGCTGATGTTGGACTGCATCTTTGCATAGTTGAATGGCACTTTGATTATCACACCAAAGTGTAGTTGGATGTTGCTGCTGAAAGCCAAACTCAGACAGGATCTGACAAAGCCACAAGGCTTCCTTACTAGCTTCTACGGCACCACGATACTCTGCTTCTACTGAAGAAAGAGAAATGACACCTTGTTTCTTGCAAGCCCATGTAATAGGTCCTGAACCAAGAGTGAACACATAACCTGTAGTAGACTTCCGATCATCAGGGTCACCAGCCCAATCGGAATCAGTGAAACCAACCAATAGAGGAGATGCTTCGGCACTGTAATGAATCCCAAACTGAACTGTACCTCGAACATAACGAAGTATTCTTTTAGCTTCTTTCCAATGACTTTCACATGGGTTTTGCATAAACCGAGCAACAAGGCCAACAGCAAAGGAAAGGTCAGGACGAGTATGGGTTAGATACAAAATTTTTCCTACAAGTTGACGGTATAAGGTAGCATCAACTTCAGGAGAAGTACAAGTGACTGAAAGTTTGACTCCAGACTGAAAGGGAGAAGGGGCTGGCTTACAGTCTTCCATGTGAAAATGGCATAGAATATCACAGGCATACTTGGACTGGGAAAGGGAAATACCTTCTTTGGATTGCAAGACTTGAAGACCAAGAAAATAATGTAAGTGTCCTAAGTCTGTCATTTCAAACTTCCTTTTAAGGCTAGACTTCACATGGTTTATAAGGTTGGGATCACTACCAGTCAGGATAAGATCATCAACATAAAGAACAAGAATAAGAAGAGACTTGCTCGCTTTCTTGGTGTAGACAGTATTATCAGAATGACACCTAGAAAATCCATTTTCTAAAAGAAAGCTATCCATTTTGGCATACCAAGCTCGAGGAGCTTGCTTGAGACCATAAAGGGATTTCTTAAGCCGACATACAAGGCTGGAGTCTGTTTGTATAAAGCCAATAGGTTGTTCCATATAGATTTCTTCATGCAAGTCCCCATGCAAGAAGGTAGATTTAACATCCATCTGATGGACTTCCCATTTGAAAGAGGCAGCAAGGGAAAGAACAAGGCTGATAGAGTTCATTTTGGCAACAGGGGAGAAGGTTTCAGTGTATTCAATGCCTTCAACTTGTGAAAAACCCTTAGCAACAAGACGAGCTTTATGTTTATCAACTTTCCCATCTGGTCCATACTTGGTTCTGTAAACCCATTTGCATCTAACAAGTTTTCGTCCCTTTGGTAGAGGAACAAGATCCCATGTATCATTTGCCAATAATGAATGATATTCTTCATTCATAGCTGCTTCCCAATCTGGATGGCCTGAAGCTACTGCAAAGGTGTCAGGATCATAATTCACTGAAGCTTGAGCCAGTAAAGAAGAGGCTCTATCAAACTGAGAACGTGTACGTCGCTGATCTATAAGATCACCGAAAAAATCACCTGCTGCATCCCGAGTATCACGGATCCAAAGTTCTTTATTTCCAAAGATGTTATTTTTCATGAATCAAGTAAAGATAATTCCACTGTTGATATGACACTTGCTCATTTGGAGAAATTTGCATCTAAAAACTTCTATTTTGAATCTGATAATGATGTTCCACATACTAAAGGGGGGGTTCCCATTCTGGATTAGTCTGTGGTTTTTCCATATTTGACTCATGAAAATGATGAGGATGTTATTGCTGAAGAAAATTTGGAGGATAGTGTTGTTTCTGCAGGGTCAGAAAGTGTTCCTAAAGAACCTGTACTTCAAGATGAGAAACCATCACAACCACTTTAGCAACCTTTACGAAGATCCACACATGCTCGAAAAGTTCCAAGAAAGTATGATGATTTTGAAATAAGAAGTTCTTCTAAAGGTGATTCAGGTAACATTTCTCATGACTATGAATTTAATTATTCTACAATTAGTGAACCCAATTCTTTTGAAGAAGCTGCTAATTGTGATGAATGGAAGGATGCAATGAAAAAGGAATATGATGCACTTATTAAGAATGGAACTTGGAAGTTAGTGGATCCTCCTGCAGGTTTCAAACATATTGGTTGCAAATGGTTGTATAAGATCAAATAAAAAGTAGATGGTTCGCTTGATAAATATGAGGCAAGGATTGTAGTAAAAGGCTATGCTCAGAAGGAAGGTGTTAACTACATAGAGACATTTTCTCCTACAACAAAATAGGGCACGACTAGAACTATGTTTTCTCTTGCAACTCAGAATAGCTGGAAGATACACCATATGGATGTTAAAACAACTTTTTTGAATGGTTATTTTAAGGAGGATGTTTATATGTTTCAGCCATAAGGTTTTGTTGTCAAAGGCAAAGAGAAAAAGGATGTAAGTTACTGAAGGCTTTGTATGGACTAAAACAAGCATCTCGTGCATGGTATGAAAAGTTAACTGAACACCTTCTCAGGTTGAATTATAAGTTATTTGATCTGGATGATGCAACTCTTTTTTTTAAGAAGATTGGAAAATCAATTGTATATTTGGTTGTGTATGTATATGATTTGATTATTATGGGAAATAATGATGACTATATAGTGTCTGTCAAAAGACAGTTGATGAAAAATTTTGACATGATAGATTTGGATTTATTACATTATTATTTAGGGATTGAAGCTTATTAGAAACCCAAATACATTTTCATTTCTCAGAAAAAGTATGTTGGGCAGCTATTGGATAGATTGGGATGCAAGATTGTAATCTTGTCGCTACTCCAATGGAGAAAAGTTTGAAGCTTACTTCCACTTAAGGAAGTATGTTTGACGATCCAACAAAGTACAAACAACTTGTTGGAAGTTTGAATTTTCTAACTACTACTCGACCTCACATTACTTTTTTTATAGGGATACTTTCTAGGTTCATGCATAAGTCATGTGAAGGTCATTGGAATGCAATAAAGCGAGTGCTCAAGTATTTGAAAGGAACTCGAACATATGGCATCAAATATCCAAAGTTGTAAATTTCCATCTTACCGGCTATTCATATTCTAATTTTATGGAGATAACAAGAATTTGGTCTCTACTTATGGTTATTTGATGAGCCTTGGATTAGTAGCCATAAGTTGGAGATCACGCAAGAAGTTCGTTCTTGTTGATTCTACCACCGAAGCCAAATATGTTGCGGTAGCTTAAGCTACAAAAGAAATCATTTGGCTTCAAAAAATACTTGAAGACTTGCAAGAGAAAGAAAAGGCTTCAACTCCACTACTTATTGGCAACTCTTCTGCAATTCAGTTAGCCAAGAATCCTAAGTTTCATGATCGAAACAAGCATATTAACACCAAATATCACTTGATTCGACACTATGTAGAGGCCAAAGTTATTCATCTGAGACACTTTCATACTTCAGAGAAGATCGCAGACATATTTTCAAAGGCACTGGGACGTGAAAAGTTTGAAAAGTTCTGAATGTTACTTGGAATGTCATATGTCCCTTCAAATTAAGGGGGGAATGTGAACTAATCCTTCAGGATTGTTATTGTACAATATGTAATTAGTTTCATATTTCGTTTTTTACAATTAATAAGTTACTGATACATAATTATCTTGTACCTAAATACCCATAAAATTGTATACAGTTGATATGCATGTAATTTTTGCCACAACGACCACATATTATCACAGAAAAATAGTTATGGGAAATATAATTACTTATTTCTTAAGAGAAGTAAGATATATAAGGAAAATAGAATAGTGGAACCTGGTTCATTAGCTCATCTCCTCAACGCATCCTTTGTAAGTGCATCCTTTATACACCAACAAAATAACCCATGTTTGTTCTTTAAAACGGCACGTGATCCAAAAGTGGAAATTACAACAGTAAATTGCACACCAAATAAGTCTCGTCCCTCTAAATACCACTTGCAGAAGTCGTCGTAATGCCCAGAAATGGGAACTCGTCCTATGGGGAGATTTGCTTCACATCCATCCTAGTGACTATGATCTTCTTGTGATTTATTTGTGCCCAACAAAGGAAGTCTCACAACCCTTCTATAACTCGCATCTCTCTCTAAGAAGACTTGTGTTCTTCTTCAACCACAAAAACTCCAGAAAATGGGTACTCCGTGAAGTGTATTTGTCAGAACACACAGGACTTCATGGCACACCCACATGCAGAGTAAATTTGTTTCCTGGTAGCAGAGAGTCATCTCAGTTGCAAGGATATGCATCTGGTAGTAGAGATTCGTCTTAGTTGCAATGATATGTGTCTCGTACTAAAGGTAAATATTCTTGACTCACTTCAATTTTTTTCCAGCAAGAGAGATATGGATTTTATTTCTTGTACATGCTTTAGCAATTCACATAATGATACAGGGGAAGTAGCACTATTTCCTCTTTCAAACCCAGAAACGTGAAGCTCCACACCTTTATTTTGTGAGTAATATTTGGATTGGCCCCACAATACCATACAAATCATATTTCTATAACTCGTGGGCCCCAGTGGGCAAGAAAATTAACTTTCTACAATGTCCTTTCTTTTTATTGGATCAATTTTATTTCTAGTACTCCATTCTCCCACGAAAGTTTCCAACCTATCAAAAGAAGTGGGAAATACAGTATAAGGATATAAAACAATTGATCAATCTTTAGTACCTCAATATTTATCAGAAATCATGTTCTCCATTAAATTTCAACTGTGAGATCTGGGTGATTTCACTCTCAGGTTCAAACTAGGGTGTCGCATTGCAACACTGAAGTTTGTTATGGAAACTAGGGTTCCAAACCCTAAAATTCTCCTTCCAACTCTCTCCAAGAGCTCTTTCTCCAAACTCACACAATGCACGAATGTCGAGAGTCTCCTTAATTACCTTCTTTAATGAGTTTAGGATTTTCTTTTCATCTTCACCTTCCCTTTTCTCTTTTTGTTTTTTTTTCTTTTTCTTTTTATTAAATTCACTTTTATAAAGTCACTTTATGATACTTCACTTTTAAAATTTAAAGTGACATCCAACTTGCCTAAGAAATATCATCCTTTCTCCTTCGTCAATAAAGTCTCCTTAGGCAAATTTAAGTCCCCTTATTAATTATTTCCCCACTTTAGCCTACGGGAACCACTTTAGGCTATTTGACTCCATCATAAGCTTCCTATGGGGACGAGGACATTACAGTCCTCCCCGCCCAAGATTTTTTGTCCCCAGGCAATTTCAATTCAAGATGTTTGAGCACATGTTCACCTTCCCAGGTAGCATCTTCTACTAGAAAATCCCTTCGTTTTACTAGATACTCCTTGATCGTTCTTCTCTGTAATTTTTTTTTTCTTGTGTCTAGGATCTTCTCAGGAACTAAGACCAATTCTCCCTCCTCATCTAATGGTGGAAGCTCTGTGGGAACAAGAATATGTTGTCCCAAAGCCTTATTGAGGCACGTGACATGAAAGACATTGTGAATATTTCATCCCTCTGAAAGCCTGAGTTCATAAGCCACCTCTCCTCCTCTTCTCAATATTTTGAATGGCTCATAGAACTTGGATTTTAAATTTTCCGCCGCTTTAGTTTTGAGTGAGGACTTCCTGTGGGGTTGGAGACATAGGTAAATCATATCTCCCACTTCAAACTTGTGCTCCACCATGTTCTTGTATGCATACAGTTTTTGTTGGTTCTGAGCCATGTGTATATTGTTCTTTAGGACTTTTAAAATGTCATGGCACTCCTAGATCTAGCCTTTAGCCAGTGGTGCTCGACTGTCCCAAAATATTCTGTCTGTAAAATTTGGGGCGTCATATCCATATAATGCTTTGAAGGGAGTCATACCAATGGACATGTGGAAAATGGTATTGTAACGATGCTCCCCCAGATGCAACCACTTTACCCATGTATTTTGTTGGCCAGTTACATAATTCCTAAGATGTCCCTCCAGTCACTTGTTGACAATCTCTATTTTCCCATCATTTTATGGGTGGTAGCTAGTGGTTGGAGTTCCCTCAGTCTCCATGAGTTTGAAAATATCCTTCCAGAAACCGGCCATGAACTTGTTATCTCTATCACTGACGATGTTCTTTGACAACCCGTGCAAGCTGAACACCTCCCTGAAAAATAGCTTGGCTACCTGTGAAGCTGTGTTATGAAACCAGCTCACAAAAAGATAGAAAATGTAGATAAACGCCTTAGAAATGAGCCTCTTCGAGGGGGAAACCTCCTTTACATTACACAAATGAACAATTATTGGATGATACAAATGACAAGACCTCCTTTCTATATATACGAGTCTAAGGGGTCATAATATAATCAGAGCCGACATAACAATAATAATGTAAGGTCACAATAATAGCAATAGTGGGCTTCCATGGGGCACAATAATAACAATAAGGGGACTAAATGGGCACAACAATATAATAAGGGGGTTTTACTAATAACAATAAGGGGTTTCACTAGTAGTATAGTGACCTGACATGCCCCTCTCCTTCAAAAAGTGTTGTCCTGAACGCTTGAGTAGTTCTTGATTCTTCTGTATAAAATTCTTGTCCTCCCATGTAGACTATTCAGCAGTTAAATTCTTCCACTTGATGAGATACTCTGAAATTGATCGATTTTGTAGCTGCCAGGTTCTTTTTTCTGTGATTGCTCCAGGTTCCAATATGATTTTTCCTTCCTCGTCAAGTTCTAGCAATATTGTTTGAACTGGGATCTTCTGCAACTTTTGAATGAGTGGCGACACTTCTTCATCCTTCTTCCATTCATCCCTTGCTTCGTTTATCCAATCTGGTTGGATAATAGAAATAACACAAAACAATCCTTCCACATCCTCATCCTTTCTTGAGAGTGCATCTGCAACAAAAATTTTCTTCCCTCTTCTATAGATGATGTCAAAGTCATAACCCAACATATTTGTGACCCATTTTTTCTGTTCTTCTAAAGATAATATTTGTTCTAAAAACTATTTAAGACTATCATGATCCATTTTTACCTTGAAGTGTCTTCCCATTGGATAAGGTCGTCATTTCTTAAGTGCATGTAGTATTGCCAACATTTCCTTCTCATAAATATCTTGCTTGAGATGTAGCCATAAAAATACCCAATCACCTACATCAATTTTTTTTCACTTTGATGTTGATCTACCTGTTGTTTCATTCGATTCTGCACCAAAGTGGTGTTATCCTTCAAAAGTTGGAGAACTTGTTGTTGATGCTTGATGTGATCTTTCACTTCTTGAACCTTTTTCTTCATGATATGTCCTTATATCTTGAGAGTTTGAGGAGTGGTAATTTCTTCCAATGATTTACAAGATATGGTCGGATTCATTTCTTGATGCTCGATGTGATCTTTCACTTCTTGAACATTTTTCTTCTTGATATGTCCTTCTATCTTGATAGTTTGAGGAGTAGTAATTATGGCCAATTCATTACAAGATATGGTTGGATTCATTTCTTATTTCTCAATGTGATATTTCACTTCTTGAACCTTTTTCTTCTTGATATATCCTTCTATCTTGAGAATTTGAGGAGTGTTAATTCTTGTCAATGCTTTAAAAGATATGGTCGGATTCATTTCTTCTTTCTCTGGGGTTGGGTCTTGGCGTATATCCTCTTCTTTGGATGTTTCTTTATCTTTTTCTTCCTCCTCTTCATACTCTATGTAAAATATTTTCTTCTCAGCACACTTATGACCTTTAGTGCATTTGATATCACAATTGTAACAAAGCCCTTTTTCTCTTTTTTCTTCCAATTGTTGTGGTGTAAACCTTGTAGGTTGTGGAAGGATAGGAGAAGAAACACTTCCATAATTATAGTCATGAGTGGTGGGATTCCTTGTTTCCATAATTTTTCTTTCAATTTTTCTTGCCCACCTGAATGTCTTCTCCAATGAATCAGGTTCCCAAAGATGAACCTCATGTTGAATGTTACCCTTTAAAGTACCTATGAAGACATCAATCCTTTGCTTCTTTGGAATATCATTTACTCTTATATTCAATTTTTGAAAGTCCTCAATGTGTTGTGCCATTGAACATTTTTGTTTGAGATTTATCAATTCGCTAAAGAAGGTGTTTCTCTTTGTATCCTCATAATGTGCTATCATTTCCTCCGTGAAAATTAACCATGTAACAAGTGCTTTACGAGAACAAATCCCTTTATACCATAAAAATTGATCCGGTTCTAAATATAAAGATGCAATACGTACCTTTTGTAACAATTTCACCTCATGTAGATCAAAATATTGCTCCATCTGTCATATCCAATTTACCGGATCCTTGCCATCAAACTTCCTCATATCGTCTTTTCTTTATTTTAGGAGCTCGATCTTGAAATGACTATAAATATGTAATTTCGGCTCTTCCAGTTTTGAAATTGTGACCTGAAGTAGCCCTCTGTGTCCTCTTTCCAATGCCACCAATCTGACCAAAATTGAATTCTCCAAGAAAGAGTTATCCACAATCTCCCAAGATGACCTGATTATATACCTTTTCATAATAGCGAACTTGTATGAAGTGCCACGTGTCACTGTATTAACCTTTGGATCTAAAAAATATAAAAATAAAATAAAATACAGTCCGTCCTCTTTCTGTAACTTCTTACGAAATTTCAATCTAATGCTCAAAGAGATAGTTATGATGATTTTCCCAAGGTGACCTGTTTAGAATGTAATTTGGGGGTTTGTAAAAACCTAACTTCCTTAGACTTTATCTCTGAAGATGTAGTGAGACAGGATTTGAACTTTGGAGCTGAGGTTCAGACTGATTTCTCCTCAAATGGGCTTTTTTTTTAGCTTCTTAAACTTCATAGCAAAAGCGCTATAGTGAAAATCCCATGATGACCTGTTTTAGTTGAAATTGTGGAGCTTGCAAAAACCCTGACTTTCTCAGATCATATCTCCTAAACTATAGTGAGACAAGCTCTGAAATTTGGGCCTAATGTTTGGCGTGCGTTCGTATCAAATGGGTTTTTTTTCGCTTCTGAAACATCGCAGAAAGAAATTTACAGCGATAATTCCACGATGACCTATTTGGAGCAGCAAAACCCTAGAATCCAAAGCTTTGATACCAAATGTTATGAAACTAGCTCACAAAAAGATAGAAAAGATAGATCAACGCCTTATAAATAAGCCTCTTCAAGGGGGCAACCTCCTTTACATTACACAAATGAACAATTCTTAGGTGATACAAATGACAAGGCCTCCTTTCTATATATAGGAGTCTAAGGGGTCATAATATAATCAGAGTCGACATAACAATAATAATGTAAGGGCACAATAATAACAATAGTGGGGAATACATGGGTACAACAATATAATAAGGGGGTTGTACTAATAACAATAAGGGGTTACACTAGTAGTATAGGGGCCTAACATGCTCCTCTCCAAGAATTGTTCATTTGTGTAATGTAAAGGAGGTTTCCCCCTCGAAGAGGTTGAATTCTAAGGCGTTGATCTATCCTTTTTATCTTTTTGTGAGCTGGTTTCATAACATTTGGCATTAGAATAAGGGGGTCCTCTAGAATCCCCAAAACCTCATCCAAGTGCCTCAACTGATCTTCCCATGTCTTGTTGTAGACCAATATGTCATCGAAGAAGACCAACAAGTAATTCCGCAACTTCTTATTAAATATATGGTTCATACATGACTGGAAGGTCATGGGAGTGTTGTTTAGCCCAAATGGCATGATCAAAAACTTGTAGTTACCATAGTGGCACTTGAAAGTTGTCTTAGGGATGCCTTGCTCCCGAATCCATATTTGATGTTAGCTAGAACAAAGATCAATCTTCAAAAAATATTTGGCCCCTTTCAAATAATCCATCAACTCATCGATCTTGGGAATAGGATATCAGTTCTTGATTTTCTTCTTATTGAGAGCTCGGTAATCTATACACATCCTCAAGGTGTCGTCCTTCTTC
Source organism: Pinus tabuliformis (assembly GCA_031772625.1). Classification (NCBI taxonomy): domain Eukaryota; kingdom Viridiplantae; phylum Streptophyta; class Pinopsida; order Pinales; family Pinaceae; genus Pinus; species Pinus tabuliformis. The sequence goes on along the minus strand of CM062817.1, from coordinate 1,749,115,687 downwards.
TTATCCATCATTGCCGAAGAAGCGAACGGACTAGAGCTCGGGAAAATATGACCCAATCTCAATAACTCCCTTATGGACTTGTCTATTTCATCTTTATAAAATTTGGGATACCTATAAGGAGTGTTTATTACCGCTTTCTCACAATCCTCAAGTTCTATAACACGTTCAAAGCCTCTATCTGGTGATCTACCTCGAAGAATATCAGCAAAAAAATTATGATTTTTACAAAGTAATACCTGTATTTCATCTGAGTGTTTTCATGGGTGCTTCAGCTGCCTATTTTCTGCAATAAGGCACTCTACTGCCCACTCTATACCACCTCATATTAATACAACCTCCATGTGGTTGGATGATATAAGATTTGGCGGGTATTTATGCATAGCTCTTAAAACTACCCTCCTACCATCTACTTGATCATTGAACTCCATTTCCATGTTCCATTGATCTATGGTGTACTTCCCTGTGTAGTAAATCCACTAACACCCCAACTCCACATTAACATTTGGCACGTCCATTACGAAGAATTCATTTGTCACTCTATAGTTTCCCATGGTGAGTTGTAGCTTGGGAATGTACTTGTTGCATTCCATTTGATGTTTCCCTGGTATGACCACTGTAAAAACATTGAACTCTATTGTATGGATTCCACTCCGTTCCACCAACTCAGCATCTATGAAGTTGTTAGAAGCTCCACCATCCACCAATACTCTCACTTTGTGCACCGTTATAACCCCTCTAACTTTGAAGGTGTGATATCTAAGGAATCCCGACATAGAGGATAAAATAGGAGATTTTCCCTTCGCATGCAATGACCCACCTCCAACAGTCTGGTGCATCTTCCCTAGTACCTATTTCTATATCGATCCTTGTATCTACTCCTCATTCACATCATCATTGTCACTCTCCGAGTACACCTCAATGTAGTGAGATTTTCCTGCTTTGTCTTTTCCAGTACACTTGTGCCCCGGTGCCCATGGCTTCTGATATCTGAAACAAAGTTTCTTCTTCCTTAGCTCTTTTCGGGTCTCCTCATCCAACTTAGGTTTCCCGGGCCACTCCTTTTGAGGGGGCTTGACCTATTTACCTTTCAGAGGGACATAAGGTTTAGGAGTAAATTTATTTTTGGAAGCGGCATCCTGTAAGTCCTTGGTTTTATTAATTGTTGCACAAAGTGTGGTGGGTTCAAAAATCTTGACCCATCTACGTAAAGGTTCTTCCAGCCCCTCTACAGATAGCATCACCAATCTAGCCTCTGAAATATATGTGACCATGACCGACAATCTCTGAAACTCTGCAATATAAGCCTCTGAACTACCTGTCTACTTGAGTTGTGACATCTCTCTAAAATGTATCTCTGGATCCTTCCTGTCAAAGCACTCAATAAGCCTCTGAGTGAACTTTGTGTATGAGGTGATGTTTTTATGCCCCAACATCACCAACCCATGGTACCACCACTCATGGGCCTCACCATCCAAGTGCAAGGTGGCCAATTTGATAACCTCCTCCTCTATCATATGATGCATCTGAAAATAAGTGTCCAATTTTTGCACCCATGATCGAGTTGAGCATTTGGACGACCCATCAAAACAGGGGATGGTCACCTTCCCCATATTTTTTGTAGATCTTGATTCTACCTTGGAAAACTCTTAGATGGTTTGGGCCTGCTCTTTAACTAAAGGTGGAAGAAATTAGTAAAGCTCATAACAGCGCAGAATCCCATCATAGAGCTTGACACTGCTCTATATAATTTGTATAAGGGATTCCAAAATCAACCCGCTCCATTAATTCCTCTACAATCTCTTCTACAAACTAAGGCATATTGGGTCTGAGTATCTTACTTGCAGTGCGTGATTGGTTCTGCACATGGGTATGGGCTTGGCTGCCCTCAACACTGTTGGACCCTTCCCCATTCAATGACTCCTTCCCAACATAAGTTCTTCTGTTTTTCATACATTTCATCAAATCCACCATCTCTTTTTAGCCTTTAGACTAGTCCTTTATAGCCCTAAGCAAGCTATTAAAAGTTTGTTCCTCCTTATCTCCCATATCTGGTCTTTCAAACTCAAGTGTTTTCTTTATTCCCTTGCCCCTTTTTGGTGTCTCTTCACTCTCTGTATCATGGATATCTTCCTCTGTAAGGGGACTTGGTTCTCTGTAAGTATGTTTTATCCTATATGTTATCCATGTATAGGGATTTTCTTCTTTCATGAAACCATTTTCCAGGAGCAACTAAGTTTTCAAGTTGCAACCCACATTTGAGCCAAGACTAAGGCTATGACACCATTGAAATATTCCTCCTTGGAAAATTTCCAAATTCTATCTATAAAGTTCTGAGGTTTGTAGTTATTCTTCAGAGATCACTCTCGTCAAACAATTTGACTGTTAAATGTTGGAAATGTTTTCTTATAATTCCCACCTCAGAAATACATACAATGAATATAATACACTTAAATGAAGCCTCCATGGAATTCAAATTGATGTATCTAATACCCAGAAAATTGTATACATCTTATATGCATGTAATTTTTGCCACAACAGCCATATATTATCACAAAAGAATAGTTATGGGAAATACACAATTACTTATTTCTTAAGAGCAGTCATCTATACAAGGAAAATAGAATAGTGGAACTTGGTTCATTAGCTCATCTCCTTAACTCATCCTTTGTAATGAAGCCTTTATACACCAATAGAATAACTCAAATTTGGTCTTTAAAATGCCACGTAGTCCAAAAAGTGGCATTACAGCAACAACTTGCACACCAAATAAGTCTCGTCCTTTTAAATACCACTTGCAGAAGTCATGGTTATGCCCAGAAATGGGAACTCGTCTTGTGGGGAGATTTGCTTCACGTCCAGCCTAGTGACTACGATCTGCCTGTGCTTTATTTGTGCCCAACAAAGGAAGTCTCACAGCCCTTATATAACTCATATCTCTCTCCAGGAAGACTCACATTCTTCTTCAGCCACAACAACTCCAAAAAATGGGTACTTTGTGAAACGTATCAGTCAGAACACATAGGCCTTCATGCCACACCCACACGCAGAGTAAATTTGTTTCTTGGTAGTAGATATTCGTCTCAGTTTCAAGGATATGCGTCTAGTACCATAGGTAAATACTCTTGTCTCACTTCAAGTTCCATCCAGCAAGAGAGGGATGGAGTTTGTGTCTTGTACACGCTCTAGCAATTCACATAATGATATTGGGGAAGTTGTGATATTTCCTCTTTCAAACACAGAAACGTGAAACTCCGTGCCTTTATTTTATGAATAATATTTGGAATGGCCCCACAATATTGTATGCATCATATTTATATAACTCATGGGCCCAGTGGGCAAGAACATTAACTTTCTACATCGCCCTTTCTTTTTAGTGGCTCAATTTTATTTCTGGTACTCCATTCTCCCATGAAAGTCTCCAACCTGTCAATAGAAGTGGGAAATATAGTATAAGGATATAAAACAATTGATAAAGCTTTAGTACCTCAATATTTATCAGAAATATCATTCTCCATTAAATCTCAACGGTGAAATCTGGGTGATTTCACTCTCGGGTCCAAACTAGGGTGTCTCGTTGCAACACCAAAGTTTACTATGGTGGCTAGGGTTCCAAACCCTAAGCTTCTCCTTCTAACTCTCTCCAAGAGCTCTTTCTCAAAAATCACACAATGCACAAATGTCGAGAGACTCCTTAATTCCCTTCTTTAATGAGTTTAGGATTGTCTTTTCATCTTCACCTTCCCTTTTGTCTTTTCCTCTTCAGCTTCCCTTTTCTCTTTTTATTTTTTTTATTTTTTTTAATTTTTTTTTCATTTTATTAAATTCGATTTTATAAAGTCACTTTATGATACTTCACTTTATAAAGTTAAAGTGACATCCAACTTGCCTAGGAAATATCATCCTTTCTCTTCTTTAATAAAGTCTCCTTCGGAAAATTTAAGTTCCCTTATTAATTATTTCCCCCCTTTAGCCTACAGGTACCACTTTACACTAGCAGACTCCATCATAAGCTTCCTATGGGGACTGGTACATTACATCTCCAAAGACTCTGAGGAGTTTTCTTCAACTCCACTCTTAGGAACAATGGAACTATTGTGCCCATCACTAATAGTGCTTCCCAATCAATTATATAGAGCTCCAATCTAAACTCCCCTCTGTAAGACTATTGTTCCTCAAACCATGTTGCAGGTTTCCTTTTCAAATACTATTTTTACACCTGCATCACTCATCTTACTTACCAACATCAATTTTTTGGCTAACCTTGGAATGTGAAAAACACTAGGGAGTGTTCTAATCCTTCTATCCATGAGCTTCAGCTTAAATTTTCCTAATCCTATGATTCTAGTTGTCGATTCATCTCTTAGGAAAACATCACCGCCATCATATCTTTCATACTTGCAAAACCACTCACTTTGAGGAGTCATATGAAAAGATGCACCTAAGTTAATCAACCATGTATCATGATCTACATGTGTGCTAAAGAATCCAAGTACATGTCTCCTCCTCCATTTGAGGACTTTTTTTCTTCTGTAGAAAGAGCATTATCAAATCCCATCCCTTTCTCGACACTTTTGGATCACATTCTTTCTTGCAATGATCTTTTTTTCCACATCTCCAACATACCTCTACAAATTCACTTAGATATTTAGATCTTCCTCTATATTTAGATCTCCCGCTTCAAGACTTATTTTTATTTCTAATCTGGGAGCATCCTTTTACAAAATATTTCATTGAAACTTAAAGTAGTTGTATTATTACCTATGGCAACAGCTAAATTATTCCATGAATTTGACAAAAAATAGAACAAATGGATACACTTATCTTCATTTAAAATATTAATATCAATAGATAATAGTGATCCAGGTCCGGGTGTGACAAAGGACCCTTCGAAGACCTTTTATTTTCGTGATGTGTTAACTTGCATTTTTAAAAGAACATAAATGAATACATCTACATGTTGTAAAGAAGAGGACCATGACATTCATCAACACATGAAAACATAAGTCATTGATAATGGAGTTCATCCATGAGGGACTACATCTTCGGGCCCCGGTGTCAAGATGGTGTAGGCCACTACATTAAGTGTTGTCAATAGTGATGATGTACATAAGAGGTGATGTCGCTATCATACAAGGAAAATCCCCTCACGCATGAGTGGCACCAAGAGATTTTCAGCTACAGGAACTCTCAGCCAAAAGGACCTATCAGTATGACACAAAACTCATGCATGATGAGCATCCTGCCAACATGGCATAAAAGGGATCTCAATGCAAACATACATGATGACAAAGTGAGTATCCCATCAACATCATGACAAAGGGATCTCAAATAAAACATGACGAATCATGACAACAAGTACATCTCACAAATGATTCCGCGTCACATCAAGCAGGAACCATGAAAACAAGTAAGAAACAAGATCCCACATCAAACATCAAATAGGGATCTATGCAGCACAATGCATAGAAAAAGAAGTACATGAACACACTGCATATACCTCACATCCAAGGGTCATCTAAAGAAAAGGATGTCAAACTGCTGAAGTTGGTTGTACCATCGATCTCGCAGCATCGAATCTCATGGAATAGTTGCTCGCACATGAATGCTAACACCTGCACTCCACTTAGAAAAGTGGCCGAAAAATGAAATGAGATGGAAGTGAGACCTTTTCAGGACACTTGTGATGCAGACAAGGTACAGAGAAGTTGCAGGTTATTTTTCATTCTTTTGGAGGACCGAAAGCTCCTGAGCGGGGAGGATTGATCCAGGTGGCTCCAAATACACACACAAGACAAAGAGAGCTTATGAAAGCTCAAAAATCAAAGTTATCAGAATGCTTTTGAACTAGGACCCGAGAATAGATCTTGTCGTCCTGATCACAGTGGTGTGAACGGTTCGGCAATCCGAGTCCGAATGAGGAAGATAGAGGCAGTCAAAGTTTTCGTTGACTTTTGTTGACTAGGCAGGTTAATGGAGACACAATTTGGAATTTTTCTGGCGGACGGAATCCAGCCAACTCCGGCCAGATTCCGGGTGAAATTGTTGCCTCGGTAAAATGACTCCTTCAGTGAAATTTTGAAATTTTCAAAAAGGCCTCATTATTATTAAAAATTAAATATATATATATATATATAAAGGAGGTGGTGGGCCACCACCCCCACCACCCCACACCTCACCTACGTAACCATATGTCGTAGTAATGGGAGGCCAGTGGGTATCGAGCCTGCGCCAGCCACGTGGGCTGGCCTGCCACTGTGGGGCGGCCCCATGTCACACGTTGAACCCACGTACCATTAACCAACCATCGAAACCTCCATTAATACATAAACCAATGCAACCTTAAAACATTAATATGGTTATGGAGGGTATGGGGCAGGCCGCCCAATGCGGACCCGACCCCTAGCAAAAATACATTGCAGTTATTAAAAAACAATAATGTATTAAAATGAGGGGCGAGGTTTGACCACCTGACCCCTCCTCAACTAATGCTTCTTATTACCAATCCACCTAAACTGATTTGTTGGTTAATCCGCCCAAAAGTTTATATAAACCTTCATTTTCACAATGCACCCAGGTAGCATGGAGGAACCAGGAGTGGGCACAGAAATCGAGATGGCGTTATTTTTTTTAATTAATTTATTGCAGGTGGAACCATGACTAAACGAAATTTCCAAGAGGGTGAAATTTTTGCAGTGTCCAAATTGGACAAATTTTATGTTGATCTTACACCTCTCAGTGACACAAACTCGATGGCATAGTTAGTTTCCTGATCTGAGCAGCCGATTTTCAGAGGACCCGAAGCAGGGAATCTTTGAGGAGTCTAGGGGGAATCTAAAAGATTCCTTGGGCCCCAGATTTTCATTTGCTCAGAATTCAGAAATTTGACAGTCGATTTTTCACTATTTGATGCCACAAATATGATGGTGTGTTCATATTTTCCATTTTCTCATTTCATTTTTCGGCCACTTTTCTAAATGGAGTGCATGTGTCAGCATTCATATGCGAGCAGCCATTTCATGAGATTCGACGCCGCGAGATCGATGGTACAGTCAGCTTCAACAGTTTGACATCCTTTTCTTCATATGGACCTTGGATGTGAGGTATATGCAATGTGTTCATGTACTTCTTTTGCTATGCATTTTGCTTCACAAATCCCTATTTGATGTTTGATGTGGGATCTTGTTTCTACTTGTTTTCATGGTTCCTCCTTGATGTGATGCAGAATCATTTGTGAGATGTACTTGTTGTCATGATTCGTCATGTTTTATTTGAGATCCCTTTGTCATGATGTTGATGGGATACTCACTTTGTCGTTGACATGTATGTTTGCATTAAGATCCCTTTTATGCCATGTTGGCGGGATGCTCATCATGCATGAGTTTTGTGTCATACTAATAGGAGTCCTTTTGACTGAGAGTTCCTATAGAGGAACATCTCTTGGCGCCACTCTTGTGTGAGGGTGTTTTCCTTGTATGATAGCAACATCACCTCTTATGTACATCATAACTATTGACAGCACTTAATGCAGCGGCCCACACCATCTTGACACCAGGGCCCAGAGATGTAGTCCCTCCTGGATGAACTCCGTTATCAACAGCTTATGTTTTCATGTGTTGATGAATGTCATGTTCCTCTTCTTTACAACATGTAGATGTATTCATTTATGTTCTTTTAAAAATGCAAGTTAGAACATCATGAAAATAAAAGGTCTTGGAAGGGTCCTTTTTCACACCCGGACCTGGATCAAATAGTTTACTTACCATATTATTTGTTGAAAATAGAAACAAAAAATGTTAAAAATAACATCTAGAAATTCTAATTTAATTTGTCCTTGAATTAAATTGGGAATTAAATTGTAATTATATTCTCGTAGCAGCTTGTAGCAGTTAACTAAGTTAAATTGACTTAGTTGGCTCAATAAATTCGAGTTGGGAGTCTATCTAGAGTCATGTAGAGTGACCCCTAAATTTTAGGGGCCCGGGATGAGTTCTTATTGAGTTGTAATTATTTAATTCAGTTTAACTGAGTTAAATTTAGTTAAACTAGTTCTAACTGATGGAGGAACTAGTGAGTGGTCAAGTGAATTAAATTTTATTTAATTCACATGCACTGATCAATCAGACAACTGATAATTCACTCATAAATAACTCATTCATTTTAGTTCAAAGGAAGACCCAGTTGAGATTAGAGTTCAGGGACAATGTACTATCAGTTGTATAATTTTCTGAGTTGTACAGATGGTGCATGCAATCAGTAGAAGGCCTATGGATGGAGTGCGCAATCATGGGTGGATAATTTCCCAATTAAATATGGACTAGTTCTCTCAAGAATTGTGCAAGGAAGTAGGGGCTTGGCAAGAAGCAGATTTGGCTAAGTGTTGGATTGAGTTGGTTTGTGAAGTAAAGAGATAGATTCTACTTGTGCAGGAATTGTTCAAGTTGAACAAGCAATGTATTTTCTTCTTAGATCTTTTGGTTAATGCAATATAGATAGTCAAGGTTTTTAGCAGTTGCTTTCCCCATAGAAATATTGTGTTATGTGTGATTGAAATTCTTCCTTTTCTGCTTATTTTTTTCATCGATCAATTTTGGTTTCCGCTGAAGAGTAGAGTAGATTCTTGTCTTGTGTTTTAGCATATCACATAAGTTGTTGAATCTACAGTAAAAATATACATGGTATTAGAGTTGAAGACAGTATAGAAGAGGAGAATTCGAGTTTGTTGTGCAGGTGAAATCAAATTTTCAAGTTCATACTTCAGATTTAGTAATATGTCATTCTACAGTTTGAGACTTGAGTATGCCCTGGAGGGCATCTCGAATTACCTAGCTTGGAAGGATAGGATGGAGGTAGTGTTGGAAGACAATGGCCTCAAGGTATTCATAGATCATGATATTCCAAAGCCTTCCACATCTGATGCTAAATATCTCGTTGAATGGAGAAAGTGTGTGGAAAAAGCGAGAAGGATTATCCTAGAAGGAGTTTGATATCATGTTGTCTGGAACCTCCACGGTAAGGAAACTCCATTTGCAATGTCGAAGGAATTGACGGACTTGTTTCAAAATAGCAGTGACCACAGGAAGTTGGAATTGAAGGAAAGACTCAAAAAGGTCAATATGGAGAAGGGCGACTATATTTCGAAGTACTTGACCAAGTTTACCCAATGTCATGATGAGCTTGGAAGTGTTGGGATTAATGTTTCCAAAGACGATCTAGTGAGCCTAGTGCTTCTAGGACTTCCCAAGATTTGGCATAGTTACCAGGACTCAGTTAATGGGAGGGAGAAGCTACCAAAGTGGGAGTAGTTGTGGTTCGACTTGGTACAAGAAGAGTTTCAGCGGAACACCAAAGACGGGACCTCATCCAAAGAAGTGGAAGAGGACTTTGCATTAGTTAGCAAAGAAAAGAAATCCAAGGGAAAGAAGTCCCAAGGCAAGGAGGGTGGCAAGAAGAAGGATTTGTCGAACATCAAGTGTTTTCACTGTCACAAGTATGGGAACTATGCCACGAATTTCCCACAGAAGAAAGCAAGCAAGAAGAAGCCTGCAGTAGTAGCTGCAGATCAATTTCTAGCTTCATAATTCGAACTTGATTTCACTCTCATTGCATGCATGGCCAGCACTGTAATGGGAAGAATGTGGTATCTCAACAATGGTGCCTCATTCCATATGACAGGGAATAGAGATATCTTCAATGACCTTGAGGAGAAACACCTCAAGCAGAACATAGAGTTTGGAGATGAAGGAAGGTATAGCGCAACCGGAATCAGTACAGTTACCTTTCATAGGGAGTCCAGCTCCCCTCCCAGAATAATAGATGCAATCTATGTTCCACAACTAAATAAGAATCTTGTTTATGTCGTGGTAATGGAATATCATGGCTATGATGTGACTTTTAGCAAAGAAATGTTTTCCTTAGACACATTGCCACGGGACAAGTGAAACAGATCGGTGTGCGAGTCAAGAACCCGTATGCTCTTAAGGTACAAGATGCATGCAAATCCTTGAGGAGCAAGGTAAAGGTTAGAGACTTGGTGGTTGAGAGGGAGCATGAATTACCTCTCAACGTGAAGCCTCAAAAGCAGCCCCAGCAAGTTGTGTAATAGACATTATTGGAGAATCAGAGAGGAGACTGAGTGGAGATATTCACTCAAGTAGAGACCTCTAGTAGGCGGAAATTTCGAGCCAAGTGGGCAGAGGGAGCACATGCAACCATACCTCCAGGTGAGAGGTGGGGCGATGTGAAGTAATAGTCCCAAGAGTGCATAAATTTGGGTAGGGTCCATTCAGATTTTTTATCTCATGGATCATTACCTTGCTATGGGAGCTCACAGTACATAGTAGTAGGATGGATCAGTGGTGGTTGATGTAGTCAGATGCTAAAGTGATAGAGGAAAAGACTAGCGACAGGCAGATACTGGGGAGCGCAAAGTAGAGTTGGTAACAGTATAGATGGCACAGTGCAGAGTTAGCAGAAGCGCAGAGTTTCAGTAGACAGTGCAGTAGCTAGTAGCAGTCATAGACTCTGGTGACAGATGCATCATACTGATTCAGTTTGGATGTTTTTTAAGTTTCAGAATTTGCAGCAATAAAAACACTAGAGAGAAGTGTTGCATTTAGAACATTCCAAAGGTATTGGATTGGGATAGAGTTTAATTCCTTTCTTGTTGAGAGGGGGTGTTGAAAATAGAAATAAGAAATGTTAAAAATAGCATCTAGAAATTCTAATTTAATTTGTCCTTGAATTAAATTGGAAATTAAATTGTAATTATATTCTCATAGCAGCTTGTAGAAGTTAACTAAGTTAAGTTGACTTAGTTGGCTCAATAAATTTGAGTTGGGAGTCTATCTAGAGTCATGTAAAGTGATCCCTAAATTTTAGGGGCCCAGATTGAGTTCTTATTGAGGTGTAATTATTTAATTCAATTTAATTGAGTTAAATTCAGTTAAACTAGTTTTAACTGATGGAGGAACTAGTGAGTGGTCAAGTGAATTAAATTGGATTTAATTCACATGCAATGATCAATCAAATAATTGATACTTCACTCATAAATAACTCATGCATGTCATTTCATAGGAAGATCCAGTTGAGATTAGAGTTCAGGGACAGGGTACTATCAGTTGTATATTTTTCCAAGTTGTACAGATGGTGCATGCAATCAGTAGAAGGTCTATGGATGGATTGCACAATCATGGGTGGATAATTTCCCAATTAAATATGGGATAATTCTCTCAGGAATTGCGTAAGGAAGTATGGGCTTGGCAAGAAGCAGATTTGGTTAAGTGTTGGCTTGAGCTGGTTTGTGAAGCAGAGAGATAAATTGTACTTGTGTAGGAATTGTTTGGGTTGAAAAAGCATTGCATTTTCTTCTCAGATCTTCTGGTTAATGCAATATAGATAGTTGGGTTTTTTAGAAGTTTCTTTCCCCAGAGAAATATTGTGTTATGTGCGATTGAAATTATTCATTTTTTGCTTATTGTTTTCATCGATCACTTTTGGTTTCCGCTGAAGAGTAGAATAGATTCTTGTCTTGTGTTTTAGCATATCCCATAAGTTTTTGAATCTACAGTAAAAATATACATTATTAAAGGTGTATAGATGCTCTATCACCAAGTCTTCATCCCTCATTCTCAAGTTATACAACTTATTTTGTAGGAACAATTTGTTCACGAATGACTTATATTGTTACAAAGTTTCCAACTTGTTCCACAATTCTTTCACTATGGATTTTTCCTAAAACATTTTTTAATATTAAATCTTAAGAGACAACCATATTGTGCTCTTTGCTTTCTGATCCGACTTGGTCCAGTATTTTTTCGACATCCATGTTTGTGCAATATTTGAATCCAAAGTGATCCATTGATCCTTGTCAACAAACAAATCTTCCATTTTGAATTTCTACAATTGAAAACTCTTCCCATTGAATTTCTAAATTTCTATCTTTGAAAAATTGCCATTTCCTTTCACCACAAGAATCAGTATTGCATATCTCCCACTATAACAATGTTTTCCACAAGCCCAATCCAAAACCATTAGCCACAAAGGTGTCCCCTTGAAGTCAAAACTACTTTGATACCAATTGTTAGTTTTAACCCTATGCAGTTAATAGGTGAAAATAGATTCTCAATAAAAAATAAAGATACAATGGTACACATACTTACATAGAGATTTTACCCTTAAACCCCAAAACTAGGAAAACTTGAAATATTTTTCAGTATATTCTCTCTCTACATTGTTACAATACAATATGTATATCCCATGACATCCATAAACTGCCAACCCATTAACCATGAATTATAATACCGCCATAGTTCCTTAACCAAAATTACAAAACCATGGGTTTATAATATCCCAAATAGATAGATTTCTAATGATTCTAGTATACTATAAAATGTTATGTTTATTTTAATTCTTTTAATTTTGAATATTTACAACAATGACAAGAAATCATCCGAATAAGAAACACTACAAATTTAGAGTAAGACGAAACAAATACTGGAAACTCGGTTTTATTTATATGATATATGTTATTACAACAGAAATAAATGAGATAGAATAAGAAGAAATGAAGCATCGGTAGAGGATCTGAATGATTCTCACTCCAATATTGTTGAAGCTTTGTGAAACTCCTGAATGTAGTCTCCTCAAGGAGTGTTTGGTTTTCGTCCAACACACACAATGGAAACCAAAGGGTTTTCTTCCTGGGGCTTGTTGAAGTTGGGAAATCAATTTTATAAAACTCACTACAACAAATAAGAAACCAAACCAAGATATCCCAAATGATCTTTTCCTCCTCCTTTCAAAGGATCGATAAATAGATCTCCAATCTTCCAGACGTATTTTATTTTGATTATTTTAGTATTATTCTAGAAGCTCCCTCATCTAAGTGACTTTTAATTTTATGTTATTTTACTTAAGTAACTTTTGGCCTTTTTCCATCAATTAATCATTTTCCCTTATTTTTTTAATTAAGTGACTAATTAAAGTCATTTTTTAATTTGGGAAAATGGTAAATCCCCCACCATACTTTCTCTGGCCACTGGAATTCACTTCCCATCATCCCATCCTTTTGATCTTCTCGTTTTGGTTCCAACGAGCTATTGCACTAAGGTTTTCCATCAAATATTCCTCCTTAAATGACACCTTAAACATAATTAATTAAGTTATGCTCAATAATAACCCCTTTTTATAGAAATTATTGGAATGTAACAGAACAAAAACCAATTTATGTGGAACTGACTTGATGATGGAATATGCCAAGCAAACGTTGATGGGTCCCATAAAACTCCTCAAAACTCAAAACCCCTTCGGGACCTTTAATGATGTAATCATGCTCGTATGACTTGGTCATCACATACCCTGCTCCTATGACCTGGTCATCACATACCCTGGAAATCCATTATGGTTGTACTATAGAGGAGACTATAAATGGGGACATTATAATTCCTCCCACCCCAAGATTGTTTGCCTTCAAGCAATCCCTATTAGTCCACAACATAGGCATTTTCACATTGATACCAGTATCCCATAAGAAACATTGGGCTACCCCATGCCTTATAAGTATAAACGGATCCCTCAATACTCATATCCCAAACAAACCTCTGACCAGTCCTTCCATCAACAGATCCACCTGGATCCCAATGCCACCTAAGCCCTTAGACCTGTGGTTTATGGTACCACCTTGGTCCCCCATCATTTTCTATTCCAAAGGGCTCATGTTGTGTTATGCCCTCGACTAATAATATCCTCCTAAGATTCATCCCATCAATAGAGTACCAACTCATAATCTCCCCACAATCCATCATGTTGGAAAGATCAAATGCATGAATACCTGCACATGGAACAAGTCTATTATTGATCCAGGAGGATCTTGTCATATCAGTTGCACAAGTTCAATTTCGTCATCAGCGTTCAAGTCTGGTGTCGTCAACTTCGATGGTGATGTTTATGGTTCAGGTTGTTTGGTGATGTCAATGGTTTTCATGATGTTTGCAGGATTTGGTCGTCGACATGTGATTGTCGTCCGTCTCGCAGGATTTGGTTGTCGACATGGGTTTGTCGTCCATTTTGTAGGATTTGGTTGTCGACATGGGTTTGTCGTCCATTTTGCAGGGTTTGGTTGTCGTCATCATGTGAAGTTTGCTGCAAATGTCACTTTGTGACAATTTGTTGTAAATGGTTATTTTAGAACAAAATGATGTTAATAACAAATCCTAACCTAAGACCTAAACCCATTATACTAAAACCTAAGCTAAGACCTAGCCCTAAAAAGCTATGGTGCAAACCATGCATTAAAATGACCTAACCTATGTATTAAAAATACATTAAAAACCATAACCCTAAGTCTAAAACCCTCGGCCTTGTAACAACAAAACATTACAATTATATATCAGTCCTAACCGCGGGGTTTAGACCACGTCGGGACCACGGCCATGTGAGCAGTCATGGCAGTCAGGGTTACAAATGGCAAAGTCTAACCGCATGGGAATCCACCTAACCGTAACTGCCTCGGATAGGCATGTGAACCGATAGTTCACTGGGCGAAGGTTAACCATGGCATTGAAATTGCAGTCAGGTAGGGTGACATTACCGTGGTGGTGACAGCATGTGAACGCACAGCAACCGTTAGCGGAACCGTCGAAGAGGTGACCATGAGGTGTTCGCCTGTGGTTAGACCGCAGCCTATTCACATGGGTGATCAACCAACTCCACGCAGTCGACTGACCGCCTGCAGTTTATGTGTAACCAAAGTTATTTTTGGGTTTTGAAAGGTATTTTTGGTATTAAACTAATAACAAGACCTTGTAACAAACCAACTAGTTGTTCCTTATGACATAATGGAAAATCCTATCTTTAGAATTCATGCCAATATTGGGCATAAGGAGTTTGAATGCATCTAGGAGGTTATAAAAGTTTTTCTCATTGAAGAAAGAAGGAGTGGTTTTTGAAGTTTTGTGTGCAGATTCTGGAGGTTAGAGGTTGTTTTGTTTTCAGTGTAACAAGAGCATCCGGAGTCAAAATTGGGAATCATGATAGGTGTTGGAAAGCTAGTTCAGAGAGATTTCTTATGACAGTGACCAAAAGTGCCTGCATGCACATTCAGTTTGGTCAAATTGTTGTGTAATCGACCTCCTCGGATTCAATCCTAATAAAAGCAGTCACCCATCTTGAAAGCGGACTCGGAGACATAATCCATCAGGGACGAACTCCGTAATCAATCTTGTTGTCTAGTATAGTTGTGTATTTGTTGTTTTCACTATTGTTTTGCATTTTATTTATGTTTATCATCTATCGTAAAGTCTTTCTTCTTAAGCAGTTCTCACGGTTTTCAGCACTTTAAGTTAACATTCATTTCATTGTTGGCATAATCAATTCTACTTCAGTTTTAACATATGATCATTTCAGAACATATAATTTGGTATCAGAGCAGGTTGCGTTTGTATAATTTGTTAGTGAATGTTAACCAGGTCAAAGTCGCAGCGTGCAGAAGGAATCCTCGAGGAGATTGACCCAGAAATTAGAAAGCGAAGAGTCGCTCATAAGTCAACCATGACAGGATCTGATGCAGGTGAAACGCTAGAAACTAATATGAGTGATGAACAGTTTCAGCAAGCATTCTTGACTATGCAGCGTATGTTGGGAGAACTTTACGAAGAGAAGAAGGCAAGAGATGCAGCTTCTTCTTCAAAGACATAGAAGAAGGACAAAGGTAAAGGCAAGGCTTATAAACCTCCTTCACCCCCATCATCTCCATCATCATCATCTTCTTCTTCTTCTTATTCTTCTTCCAGTGCAGAATATGAAACAGAAAAGAAACCTAAGAAAGCATCTCTTTTGTAACTCAGGAATTCAGAAAGAAAGCATTGGTGCTTGGTATTTCATTGGATACATGTGAAACTTCGTTTAAATACATCGACAGTTTACATTCATATTTGCAGTATACATTATTGATGTTTAATATTGATGATTTTGATGAAGTTTGTGTTCAAGCCATACATATTGAATCAAGTGGCAGACCATTCAAGTTTTCACCACAAGCATCCAAAGAGTTGGAAATCAAGGATTCCAATCACAGTAAAGGGAAGAATAGTTAGAAGAGAAAGAAATTAGCAATAGCTCAGAAGGAAAGACCTACTTGTTCTCATTGCCAGAGAATAGGTCATGATGAATCTAAGTGTTGGAAACTTCATCCAGAACTTGAGCCTGTTATCACTCAGGTTGTTCCCTTTAACTCCTAAGGGAATACGGCCGAGGTAACCACAGACCAATCTTTAGATCACAGGTCCTAGCCTACCTGCAATCAGAGAGGGCTCTCTCTTTAAGATTTAGCTTTGTTTTGATAAAGTTTAGGCTAGTTATTACACACTGAATTTTGTTTAAAGTTTTGGTTGAATGATGCCTTCTAGCAGCTGAGATGAGATCTTCAGAAGTTTCAGTCCATTGGGCAATGGAGTCTGTGATTATGTGTAGTTTGAGGTATTGAGTGAGATTTATGAAACTGCAGGGCCATATAGATATATCATGAAACAAACTTAAAATTGTGAATATGAAATATGTCCAGCCAGTGAAAGGCAACTAAGAATCTTTCAATAGGCTGGTGATGTGGGGAAAGGAAATATCACTCAGGAGCAGACTTGAATTCCTGAACAGTATTTACTGTGAGAGATTTAGTATGAAGGTGAGCAACTAAGAATTACACATTCATAACTAATACTGAAGAAAACATTCATAACAGCATAGATTGAGTTTAGGGTGTTCCATGAACAAATCCTGAACTATTCTTTTTCTGCGCTATTAAACCTGTGAAATATAGAGTATGAGTGGATTATGAAAGAACGAAATACATAACAAGATGGTTCATAGAACTTACTGTGACACGAAATAGCGTAGGAATCTTGTAGCAGCAAGCAAACACACCATAACACCTCAAAACAACTCAGAACTTCAGAAATTCCATTAGCTTCTTGTATTAAAATCTGAAATTACAGCATAGCTTCTCCAGAAGAAAAATCAACAACCCCAGCAAGTTCATGCGTGGGGATATATATACTATCGTTTTTACAAAATATCTTAACGCTGAGTCATTTGCTCAATAACTGCGTTTACCAACTTTCAAAAAATATCAGAGACAATAGTTATTGCTACTTTAAATATACAATGAATGCCTTTTCAGCTTTGTCAGAAATTCTTTGACTTTTGGAGGCCACTGGGTCGGTTGGGCACTTTGTATTGATTCTGAGTGATACGCTCTTTATTGCTCTGTCGAGGTGCGGCTATCTCAGCCCCGTCATCTGCATCTGTAGTCATCTGCTTTTGCTGGTCAAGCTGGATTGCTGAGTTGGCCTTTTCAATTGCTTTCCCAGTCATAGCAAACATATATTAACTTTCTGAAATTGCTGACTTTCTGATAAAAACACAAAAATATGGTGAACAATTTGTTTTCTACAGCAGTGTTTGTATCATGCCTGTCCACCATTCCTGAGTAGGCAATTGGTGCCTTAAGATTATGCCTAGAGTCTCATCTGCCTCAGTATATTTGTAGTAGTTTGGAGGCACTTCAAAAAGATGTCTGATCTCATTCATAATAAAAAACAAATTCTCTATTTTGTCATAGAGATCCTGCCCAGATGGAGGCCCTGTTCCCTCTGAGGTACTTGCTGCTGCAGTGATTTGATTTGTGGCATATGTGTCTACCCTCTTGGCATAGTTTTCATGAGAAAGTAACCTCCCTGCACTGGTTACTAAGCTGGGAAGGCCTCTGTTATGCAATGCTGTAATTTTCTCAATGAATCTGTTTACTTCTGTCTGCATCTCCTGACACCTTATGTCCAATGTTTGCACATGATTTCTTAAAGTTAGCACTCTCTTTACTAGTAAAATGGTATCAGTCCTGTTAGTGATACCCATTGCTGCCAGCTGAGGGCCAGTGCGGTTATTCAGGACATTGATCATCCTATTAGCTATTTCAGGCATATTTCCAAGAGATGCTCTTGCTCTCTGACTTTCCTTTTGGGCCCTGCCTATTAGATCCATATGCTCATGGATAGTCTCTATGTATTGCCACTGGTCTGTTATAGATTGACCAATGTTGGTCCACAGGATCTTCTTGATTTCAACTACCACTTTGTCAAGAGAGAGCTCTTTCTCTAGTTCTTTTATTTTCTTCTCAAGAGCCCTTACTTCCCTTGTTTTTTCAGCTACACTTTGCTTGGATTTGTCATATTTTTCATTAACTGTGGCCAATTTTTCTTTAGTCTCATTCAGTTCTGCCATCTGTGCTTCCAAGGCTTCCAGTTCCTTCATCATGTTTTGCATACTTAGGCTGGGTCCCTGATCTGGTGTTGTTGTTGGCACTGATGCCGAAGGACCTGCCTCTGATGTTTGTCCTGTGGGAGGAGCTGTTGTAGTAGTAGAAAGTGACACACCTTCAGTAAATGCAGATGTTTGTGCAGGCTGCATTGGTGTCTCACTTTGTCTTGATTTCAGTGCCACCTCTAGTGCACTCTCTGTTTCCATTAATCTTTTGTATAAACTCAGGAGTAGGGCCACTACATCCTGATCCTTTTTCTGCTCTGCCACTTCTCCAGTTTGAGGGTGAAGGCCAGCTGGTAGCTTGATGTGCTTTCTCATAGCTGCTACATCTTCATCTCTTTTCTTTAGCAGTGCCTGCACACCCTTAGGGTCCTTTGGATCATGACCCAATTCTATGATGATCTCTTCCAAGGACTTGATTCTGTTGTCCTTGGCCTGAGATGATGCTTTCTCCAATTCTAGTTGAGCTGCAGTGTTGTGTAGAGAATTTTGTAGTTGGTGTGCCAACAGGGTCTTATCAACTAATGTAGAATATATCATTTCCCCTGTTTGTCTGTGTAGCTCAATTTGATCCAAGGGGTGGATGTCCCTGGCAAAAATTTCCAGATTAGTTCTGATGTAATCGGCAGATGTTTGAGGTTGCTGCATGGTAGGCTTGAAATGACTAAGAGTCATTTTTTGTTCTTGAATGTCATATGCAGACATTAATCTCTGTTGATTTGTTGGTGCCATCTTCAGGAGATGGTTGTAAATCTGGTGCCTGAGGGGCTCATTCCTTTTCTTTATGTCAATGAATTGCTGCTTGATGCTGGAGTCTGCCCTTGATTTCTGCCTAGAAGAGCTGACCTCTGTCCCATGTGGGATGTCCTGCCCTTGCTGTAAAGAACTAGTGGATGTCTCAATACTAGGAGGGGGCATATTGTCAATTGGCCTCTCTGGTAATTCCTCCTCAGAATAAGGGTTTAACCTTTGTCTCTTTTCTCCTTGCTGGTACATAGAGGTAGTGAGAGGAGTATCCTCTTGCCTATCCCTCTTCCTTGTCCTGTCCTCATTAACAGGTGTTTGTAATACAGAGGAGTCAACTGTTTCCTCCTGCCTTGGAGGAATTTGTTCATGTGTTTGTTGTTCTGTGTGGGCAGGTTGTTTGGCTCTGATTTCCTGCTGCTCTGCCTGCTGCTCCACAATTGGAGGTGTTCCTTCTTGCTGCACTGATTTGCCTTTAGTCATGTCTGCTGGTGGATTAGTTGCTTTGGCAGGCTGTTGGGGAACGGTAGATGAAGAAGCAGCTTCTCCAAGATGTCGAGAGCCTGAAGACCGGACCTGTCCAAAAGATTCCAAGTCAACTGCTTTTTCTAAAGTTTTAATATCTTTCTCTGCTATTTCTTCTTCACTATAATCTTCCACTAATGTACCCTTTTTCCACTCTATTTGATTAGCATATTGTTCAACCTCTGGAATGCTAATGTGGTCATATGTAGCAAGCCTATGCTTGATTCTTCTGAGGCTTATGAAGTGGTTAGGGTCATAGGGTGCCCAATAGAAGCTTGTCTTGAGCTGGAGGGCTTTTAGCATTTGATCTGCCTCATCCCAAGCTTCTTCTCTCTTGTTAAAAATGAATGGACCCAATTGATGCTTAATTTTGAGTTGTGCCTTCTTGTTTTTGCTATGGAAGTGGATCATATCTGCATTGCCGAACTGTCTGAAGTACTCTAGAGCAAAGAGTCTCATGGGGACATATCTTGGTAGCCTGTATGGTGCTAACTCACAGCCATATATCCTGATCACTGTATGGTGTTGGTAAAAGTACCAATCCCCTATGCTATAGTTCTTGGACAGCTGAAGGATTTTCTGCATATCATCTGTGAGTCTAGGAGGAGGGGAACTCTGCAGCATTGACAAGGCTGGATGGATGAATAGGTCAATAAATTCACAGTAGTTGTATGGTGAAAAATGAATGTGATGACATACTGATGTCCAGAATATTACAGATCTTCTGTCTCCCTTTGCATCTAATTTCTTGAGGAAAACAGGGAAGTTGTCAGGCTGATTGTATAAAAACAGATGATATATGTAGGAGGTGTACTTGAAAACCCTCTCCCTTTCCAAATTCATGAACTGTTCATGAATTTTGTTGGCTATAAATGAGGCATAGTCATACTGGACAGCAGGGGGCTGTCCTGGAGTAAAAATAGATAGAACCACCAGTGTTGTCTCATCTACAAACTCACTGGTCTTGAAGCCTAGGATGGAAGATATAATGTCTACCAGTAGTCTCCCTATGTCATTGAACCAGTCATGCAGATAAGGGGGAGGCTGTGAGGGTTGGTACTCTGGGCGCATAAACAATTGGCCAATCCTTGTTATTTGTGAGTTGGAGAGCTTGGCACCCTGCTCTAGTAAAAACTGCATGGAAAGAGGCACCAGTGGTCTTGTAGGTTTGAACTGCAGCATTTGGTTTATAGCTTCAGGAGAAATGTGGAACAAGACAGAGCCTGAAGGACTCAGAACAGCTCTTTGATTGGGGTCATAGTTTGAGCGGCACTGGTGAATCAAGTCAGGGAATTCATTGACCTGAGGGAGATAATAAATTGGCAAATTGGATTTCCAGATTCCCAGGAGGTCTGTACCATCTCTATGCTTCTTTCTCAACTCACAAACTGTCTCTATATGGTATGTATTGGTCCTCTCTACAGTTTCTCTCATCTGAAAATCCCTGTCAGCAAGGGCTAACCACTCCAGGTTCTTGTGTGGGGCATTTAATGGGGCAATGTTCAATGCCACTGGAGTCTCCATGGTCAACTGAATTTGGAATTATACTTGAAATTTTTCTTGGGCACAGCAATGTAGAGTAGTGGATTTTGAATGAGCAGGGCAATTTGCAGAGGGGAAGAGGCAAAATTTGGGGTAAAACTGAGTCAAAATGCTCCTAGGATAGATTCAGTGAGCAAATGTTGGGATTTGAGAGTTACTTTCCCAGTGAATTTATCGGGCAGAGGTTCAGGTTTGCGGGTGCGCAAACAAACTGTGAATTTGTGGTAATTCGGCACAATGGGGACTTCTGTGAGTGAAATTGGGCTTACAGTGTGGAGAAAGACCAATGGTTCATGAGGATTTCTGGTTATTACTGTTCTTTCTTCTTTTCTTAGTTTCTTCAGTGAATTATGTAAAAAACCAGGCGCGGAGGGGGGAAACTGATAAATACCTGGTATACTTGGATAATGGTGGAAATGTAGGTGAATTCAGGGCGCCAGCAGCCAGGAGGAGTCTTCAGAGTTGACAGGTAAACGACGTATTTGCTCATGCAGAGGTACAGTGAGCAAACTTTGCAAATAACGCAAAAAAAAACGGGTTTTTTGGGTAAAATAGTGAAAATTTGGCTTTTGGCACGTTTTTGTCGGATGACGTCAGCATGACGTCATGGGTGGGGTCGGGTACAGAATGATGATGTGCCGGCCAGTGAGTGGCTCCACGTGGGTAGGTGACATGGCGGACAGCTTGGAGCAAGGGTGGATGGGGCGGCAACGTAGCGCTGAGGAGCCAGTGACATAAGGGTGACACATGGGTGACGTGTGGTGGAATTAGCAGGGCGGTAAGCGGTTCGATCGGACTGCTTATGGTATGGGAACGGTTTTGGCAGGAGGCCACCCGATACAACCTGGGAATGACACGCGTCTGAGCCCTGACGTCATGCTCTGACAGATTTCGGGTGCTATCGTCCGGGCATCGGAGGCGGTCCGATATTGTTGTGAGTCGTCGGATGGGAGGGCCCAGATCCGACGGTCGACGGGCTGTGGAGGTGATCGGGCAATACGGCGGGGAGCGGATAATAAAGAATTAATTTTTCTGGGAATGCGCGCCAGGGCGGAACTTTAGCCATCGGCGGGTTTTTGGGTTTTCGCAATGTTTTGTGGACAAAATGGGTTTTTGAACCTTTGATTAATAAAACGCGCTTAGGGCTGTTAAACCAAGCAGATCTTGATTTAATCCCGAAACATGGTTTTAGCGCTATTTTGCCTTTTGCGCTTCAATTTCTTTGCGCTTTGACCTTTTGGAGCTATAAGGCTATATTGCCTAGGGGAAGGGGTATATACATATTTTTTGGGGTTTTTCCTATACAATAGTTATATAATAATAGGGAAAAAGGGGAACATAGGGAGTTAAGTAATAATAAGTTAGTAGTTAGTATTGGATGGGAGATATAGATGATAGGTAGTAGACACTAAGTTGTTAGGGAACAAACTCAGTTTTGAGAGTAGATCAAAATGAAAAGATTTTTACACAAGAAATGTGGCTCTTCTATATAAAAAGAGTCAACGAATGAGTTTGATTTCTGTTATGAACAAAGGTGATAATGGGATGTTAGAAAGAAGTTTGATAGGGAATGATTGGGAAATTAGACATGCTTCACTTTGCTGCCACAAAAATGCTGAGTAGGAAGATCTGTACTGGCCACTATGTGTTTCCTTTGCTTAGGCCAGTGATATGAGAGAAATCATGCTTCTGCAACCCCACTACCTACCCATCTTATTTCCTAGCATTTTTTATTTCTTCAGGGAGGGTGCACTTAGACTTGCAAACCCTCATGTGCTCTTTTCTTTTTGCTGCCCTCCTATCTAAATCTACCCTTATATCTTCCAAGGGCCCAGATTAAGCTAGTGGGCTCCTTTCTTTCTCTATCCAGCTAGTCATCTGTCAAGCTTAAACTGTTTGAACAGGTACTCATTACCTACTCTAAAACAAGCAATTTAAAGGATAGCATGGCCCAGATTAAGTTGTTGAGCCATACATCAAAATAGCAGTGGCATATTGATTGGCCACTTTCCTGGTCTTTTTTTGGGGTTCATTTCAATTCTTTTTCTTTTGACAAAATCATTTTCTTGCCCTTTGATTATTCTTTTAAGGCACACCCTCTTTACATTTTTTAACTTTTTTCTTTGTTTACCAAAAAATGGAACCTTTGCTTCATCAAAGATGATCATTTTTAGCATTTCCACTGTCAATCATGAAATATGAAACCCTATTGGTATAGGAGGCTAACAGAGCCCAAAAAGTTCCTTAAGGAGAAGGATGAAAAGAAGGCAATTGCAGGAGTCTAGCGAGATCTAGGTTCCGATTCAAGTGATGAAAGGATAATAACTGCCATAGTTTTGACAGGGAAAACTTCTGACAATGGATCAAGTTCGAATACTTTTGCATCTTCATCAAACATAAATCCTTCAAATGAGGATAAAAGAGTTGAATTATTTAACATAAGGATAAATTCTAAGCACACAAAGATAGATACAATGTTTGATAGTGGATCACAGGCAAATTTAATATCGGAATATTTAGTTCAGAACTTGGGTTTGGATACACAGAATCATCCAAGACCTTACCCATTAGGATGGCTAAATAAATCAACTCAGATAAAAGTCACAAAACAGTGTCAATTAAGATTTTCCATTACAGCTAATTACATTGATGAAGTGGAATTAGATGTGGTTCGAGGAGACATATGTGGAGTTGTATTAGGAATTCCTTATCTTTATGATCGTGATGCATTATTTTATAGGAGAGAGCATAAATATCACCTTAAGAAAGATGGCGTTGAATTTATTGTCAGGGCAAATCAAAACAAAAATCACTTGAATTTAGTTGTTGCTAATTAGATGAAGCGATTAATAAGTTCAAATAAGAGATTTATAATCATGTGTGTAAAGGAACAACATAAGAATCAACATGATGTTTGTTCAAGTTATGAGTCTCAACTTAAAGATAGTTTGATCAAAGAGGTAGAAACTTCTCCAGTTCTATTTAAAAAACCAAACATCTTACTCATAAGCAGAGAATACAACATGAATTACAGTTGATGCCTAAAGCTACTCTTCCTAATGTCAGAATGAATCAATTCAGTCCGAGTTTGGAAGTTATAAGTTACAGGGATGCAGGTCAGTATTGGGGAAATTCAGTGTTAAATTTCTCTTATATTGTGTCACCATTTCATGTTTCAAATAGTTTGGAAGCCTCTTTTCAAGTGGAGAGGAAGCTTATTTGTTTTCATATCAAAGCCTTTTCTAAAGCAGTGTCAAAGTATTCAATACATCTAAGGGAAACTTATGCATCAGGGGAAGTGCTAGTCAATGGAAACATCATTTAATGAATAAGGAAACAATGATTCAAACAAATCAATAGCTACTTCAATACTTTCAAAATCAAACTAATTTGTAGCAGTTTTCACCTTACAGTTTGATGGGTTTATTATAGCAAGTTCACTTAGTAATCAGGAATCAGGAAAGTTAATCAAGTCGATTAGTTGGTTTGATGTCAAAAATGTCTTTGATTATCTCTATCCTTCCACAATATAGATTGTTAATACATGTCAATAGTATTGAACAATATCCTATAGAGATTGCTTTCAAAGATGTTTATGAATCACTAATTCATGGTATTTCGTGGAAAGAAGTCAATTGTCATGTTCATAACAGGTTGTTTAACCACCTTCGCAAGTTTTTCATACTGCAGATGGATGGAACAGGTCACCGATTCAAAATTTTCCATGGTCAGCATCATCAGGGTCATCACTTTCAGGTGGTTGATCGAATGTATTGGTACATCATCAGGGCAAGGTGGAGAGTGAGGGAGCTCTACCCTCATCGACTATCTGTCTAATCAAACTTTTGTGGTCCAAAAGCTTTCAAGTGGAGAGGATTGATCTAGGAGGATCTTGTCATATCAATTGCACAAGTTCAATTTCGTCTTCAGCGTTTAGGTCCGGTGTCGTCAGCTTCGACAGTGATGTTTATGGCTCAAGTTGTTCGATGATGTCAATGGTTTCATGGTGTTTGCAGGATTGGTCATAGACATGTGATTATCGTCCGTCTCACAGGATTTAGTTGTCGACGTGGGTTTGAAATCCATTTTGCAGGATTTGGTTGTTGACATAGGTTTGTCATCCATTTTTCAGGGTTTGGTTGTTGTCATCATGTGACGTTTGTCGCAAATGTCACTTTGTGACAATTTGTTGTAAATGGTTATTTTAGAAAAAAATGATGTTAATAACAAACCCTAAACTAAGACCTAAACCCATTATACTAAAACCTAAGCTAAGACCTAGCCCTAAAAAGATAAGGTCCAAACCATGCATTAAAATGACCTAACCTATGTATTAAAAATACATTAAAAACCATAACCGTAAGTCTAAAACCCTCGGCCTTGTAACAAAAAAACATTACAATTATATATCAGTCCTAACCGCAGGGTTTAGACCACGGCCATGTGAGCAGTCGTGGCAGTTAGGGTTACAAACAGTGGAGTTTAACCACGCAGGAATCCACCTAACCATAACCGCCTCGGACAGGCATGTGAACAGACAGTTCATCGGGCGGAGGTTAACTATGGCATTCAAATCATAGTCAGGTGAGGTAACATTACCGTGGCGGTGACATCATGTGAACGCACCGCAACCATTAGTGGAACCGCCGGAGAGGTGACCGTGAGGTGTCTGCCTTTGGTTAGACCGCAACCTATTCACATGGGTGGTCAACCAACTCCGCGCAGTCAGCGGACCGCTTGCAGTTTATGTGTAACCAAATTTATTTTTGGGTTTTGAAAGGTATTTATGGTATTAAACTAATAACAAGACCTTGTAACAAACCAACTAGGTGTTCCCTATGACATAATGGCAAACCCTATCTTTAGCATTCATGCCAATCTTGGGCATAAGGAGTTCGAATGCATCTAGGAGGTTACAAAAGGCAATTTTGCTCATTGAAGAAAGGAGTGGTTTTTGAGGTTTTTTGTGCAGATTCTAGAGGTTAGAGGTTGTTTTGTTTTCAGTGTAACAGGATCATCCAGAGTCAAAATTGGGAACCGTGATAGGCGTTGGAAATTTGGTTCAGAGAGCTTTCTTATGAAAGTGACCAGATGTCCCTGTGTGCACATTTAGTTTGGTCAAATTTTTGTGTAATTGACCTCCTTGGATTCAATCCGGTCACCCATCTTGAAAGCGGACCTGGAGACGTAGGCCCATCAGGGACGAACTCCGTAATCAATCTTGTTGTCTGGTATCATTTTGTATTTGTTGTTTTCACTATTGTTTTGCATCTTATTTATTTTTATCATTTGTCGTAAAGTCTTTCTTCTCAAGCAGTTCTCACGATTTTCAGCACTTTAAGTTAACATTCATTTCACTATTGGCATAATCAATTCTACTTCATTTTTAACATATGGTCATTTCAGATCAACTATGTTGATGTTGCTCGATGCCAAAATCATGTTGATCCACCCAGTGATCCAACATGATCCTCCAAGAAAAAATTGTCTCTCTCTCTCCAATGTACATAGGTCGGTTGATAGTGTTCCAAGCCCTTTCAATGTACTCCTGAAGAGGTTTTCTCTTAGACTCCCAAGTGTACTCCTCTTGTTGCCTCGCTAGGAACCTCAGTCGTCCCTTAACGCTAGACAGCTTGTCCGTAGACTTAAAACACTTCATTTTAAGCTCCTCAATTTTACTATTTTGTTGCAATATTGTGCCTTAGACTATCTCTATCTTCTGCTTCAACATCATAAGATTTGTCCTAAAATGCTCAATCTTCTCCTGGTGGCTACTATTTGAAAGTGTTGCAGCTTTGTTGACTACCTCTACATCTATTTTCACCTCATCAATGGATGGACCCAAATATGAATGCTTTACCACCTCGACCATGTCTCCAACTTGAGCCTCCAACTGTCTCCTCAAAGGTGACTCATCATGCACATTATGAGGGTTGTACTCTCTGACTCATGCTCCTCTAAGTGCTCCCCATGTTGGACTATCAATAGTGTTTCATTCCTCAATTCTTCCTAAGTGTCCTTTCCCTGGAATTCTTCACACAGAGGTTCAATTTGTTTCCCATCATTCTCAACCATCAAATGCAGATGCATACATGAACTTTTATTAATGTCGGCACATGATTTCTCGTCCTCCTCAAATGTATCCTTGTGAAAATTAATGGACTCAACTATAGTATAGAACCTCACCTCTTCCATTTATATCACCTGAGCCTTCAATGGGATCTCGAAAAGAGTAGACTCGTGATCCACATGATGTGATTCAGGCATTTATGAGTCATGATTCTCCTCATGATCATGAAAATTAGTGTGTTTCGCATGCAACTTTTGTCTAACGATGGACCCTTCAACCCTTTCCTCAATTAGTTGACTTGTCATTTCTTACTCTGCTTCAATGTTTACAGTGTCGTATGATTCTTTGTTCTTCTTGTCCTTACATCTATGATTTGATGTCGATGCTCCATGACATATGAAGCAAATCTACTCCCTTCTCATTTGATTTCTGATTTTTAATGGGAGTTCATGAGACTATTTTTGCTTGTGCTCCTCATCCTTCCCAAATCAGAACCCACCCAAAATTCTTCTTATAAAATTTCTTTTGGCTAGAGGTTCAGCACTAAGGGCTTTTATTTGCCTCAGTGACTCATCCAACTTCTATTGTCCTTTGGCTAATCTATTACATGTTTTTGACGAGTCATCCATGTCCCGTATGTGCCTTAAAAATGCCCATATCTGAAATCTGGCTTAGAAGTACATAGCAATAGTACACAACTCACTCTTAACCTCAAGCAATATATCACACTTAATGATAATCACAAAGATCTATTCTCATTTTTATTATGATTTTGGCATCAAGGAAAATAAGTCCTTGACTCAAGACATTGTAAGACAAATACAACAATAATTGGAAAAATACTAGTACCATAATGTTCTCTAACATAATCTCATGTTGCCCTTACATAGCACTAGAAAATCTTTCTTCAATATACACTCAAATTAGTAGCTTACAACCATTCAGTTACAATAAGAAATAAGGTACTTGAGCACACACTTGGCAATAATATGGAAATGATAGGCTTGAAGAATTGACCTTATCCTTGAGAATTATCCAATGCACATTGTATTAATTCAACTTTGTTTAATGATTCCACACTTCATCAATAACTCAAAATTCATCCTAGTGGTAATCAGAGATTCGACCTTCAATGTATAGTTCGTCCCCTAATGCAAGAGCATTAATGTTCCAAGCCATCAAGATTTGTGAAGAAAAGATACAAAAGGGGTATCAATATTGTAAAGGAATTCTAATTCCTTAATTGTAAATATTCTTCATTTCTTTTAATTATTATAAAATAGTTTTAGAAAAGCTATGGATAAGAGATATTTTTTTCCATAAGGCAAAAGTAAAGTTACCTTGAAAAGAATGAGAGATTTATGGAATAAATCAGGGGAGCTTTAGTGAATAAATCGTGAGAGTTTTAAGGAATAAATCACGGAGTGATTTATGGATTTTCTAAAATCTAATTTTCTTGTAAATTTGTATTTAATAATTGTAAGCATGAGGGGAAAACTAATGGTAAAACGTATATTATCAAGTCATAGAGAGCGAAATGTATATGTACATATTTGATTTAATGAAATAGAGTTTCATATATTTTTGGTGCTCACAAATTGTCTTAGTATGAATCGTAGAATTTTAGTTTGTGCATGCTCTAGAATTCACTATAAGTGAAGTAAAAATTTTATAATAATGTTGATCTAGATTGTCATTAATGTCAATATGAAGCCAAGGAGCTATCAGAGAAGAGCTATCAAAGCAAAGAAGAGAAGCAAGTGTAAGAGCGAAAGATTGAGGAGGAGCCACATCAGAGGAGCCATATCAGGAGTATCGCGTGTAATGTATCACCAAGAAGAACCGAGAGGAAGAATTCATCAAAAGAAGCATAGAGGAATCATAATGGGTCTTTGAATCCGGTTGAAGAATCAGAGTGAAGCTCAGAGAGAATTAGTAATGTATGAATTCGCATAAGGTAGGCTCAGAGAGAGGCGAAAAAGTGAAAGGCCGAATCCCCGAAGAAAACCTGAAATCGTAAGAAAAAACACTGAAGAAATGAATCAAAGTCAAAGTGAGGAGACAAATGAAGATTGAACACACAAAAACCATTGGATCTCGAAGATCAATGGACGAGGTCAAAGGAAATGATCAGCCAAGATTAAATCACATAGACTGGTTTCAAGAAATGAACGGCGGAGATTGATTTACGCAGTAGTGGAAGAGGAATCCAAAGAAGGCGTCGCAGCCGTCGATGGTAGAAGATCTACGGTCATCAAGTACAAACAAGCTCGGGCGTTAGTCAATGAAAGAAGGAAGATCTAAAGCTATAAGCGGTATTTCGGGCGGATGCAAAATGGTAAGTGGTATTTAGAGGAGAGCGTCGAATTCCATTCAATGGTTGACACGTAGAAACTAGAGGAGAGAGAAAAACTGCTCATTTTGGGCGGGTAGCTCTCATGCAAGTAGTCCACCCGAAATGACTGTAGACCGTCAGATTTTTGGGATTGAAATCTACAGTGGAGAATGGACCCAACTGCACCATTGTAATATGCCTTAATGTAATATCGCATCCGGTTCAATCGCAAGTCTTGAAGGAGTGTAACGATATAAACTGTCGATTGCAATAATGCAATGGACCCGACGGAGTTATTAATAACTGGTTAATAACATAATCGCAACCGCTCTATCAGCAGTAGGGGAATCATCTATCGGTCATCGGTTGTACTATAGGCACAACTTATAAAGAACTCCTTAATGTTGTGATTGCGATTGTGAGTTTAAAGGAATAACTCTGACTCGTCATGAATGTTTCGATTGTCGTAAAGAATAAGTCTATTGTTTGAATAATAATAAAGATGGCCTCTCTTCCTAATTAACGTGTCCTGTGAGTATTGATGAATTCGAAGAGACAAAGGAAGCCAAAGAGTGAGCGCAGAGGAAGCTGAAAGATCAAGCGAGCGTTGAGGAAGCCGAAGCTCAAACGAGCAAGGAGGAAGCCAAAGGTCAGGTGTATCAGTCATATAAAATAGAGAACAAGGAAAGTTTAGTGTTGCTAGCGAACTATAAGAAAAAAAAGGAAGCCGAAATTCTGGCAGAAGTGGAAGGAACAGGAGGACAGAAGTAAGTCATAGGTCGAGTAGGGTTGCAAGCAGAGAATTACAACCAAACAGATCCAAACAATTTATAGTAGAGGGTTGGAGCCCTTGAGGTTGGTGCCTCAAAACTGAAAGGATTGGTGTCCTGGGAGTTGGTGCTCCTAAATTCAAGGTTGGTGCCTTGACAAGACACAGTTGGTGCTCTGGAGGTTGGAGCCTCACAAAGAGTCCAAGTTGGTGCTTGGAAACTTATTGAAACCATATATATATATATATATATATATATATATATATATATATATATATATATATATATATATATTGTACTTGATTTATTGCAAAGATCATATTAATAAAAGCATATATTCATGTTATCTATTTCTGTGTTCCAAATATAAATGTTTTTATTTGAAAAAAAAAAAAAATTAAAAAGAAATATTGATTCACCCCCCTCTCAGTATTTCCAACAATTGGTATGAGAGCGAGCTTCTTCATATCAGCCTAACAGCTTGAAGAAGGATTCTTAGTCATGATGAGAAATCGAGAAGTGTTAGGAAGACCTCCTCTGTTCGATGGCACAAATTTTGGTTTCTGGAAAAAGAGAATGTCCTACTAGTTAATGTCCCTTGGACCTAAAGTTTGGCATTCAGTGTTAAATGAGTACATAGCTCCTTCCACTCTTCCAACAGATCAAGACGAGAGGAAAGTCTACGTTGCAAATGCAAAAGCCTTAAACTCCATCACTAGTGGAATCATTGATTCTGAATTTACAAAAGTCATGAATTGTAAATCTGCCTAAGAAGTATGGGATAAGATAATTAGCTTATACGACGAGGACTCCAAAGTCAAGAAGGCAAAGCTTCAAACTCATAGAAGGCAATTTGAAACTCTGAAAATGGATGATGAAGAAGATATTGCATCATACTTTCTCCGAGTAGCTGAAGTGGTCAACTCTCTTAAAGGATTGGAAGAAAACATTGAAGAAAGCACCGTTGTTCAAAAGGTCTTAAGATCTCTCCCAGACAGATTTGACTCCAAAGTAAGTGCCATAGAAGAAATGAAGGATCTAGATACTCTCAAGATGGATGAACTCCATGGAATCCTCATTTCCTATGAGATGAGAAAAGGTTTCCCAAGTTCCAAAGATGCAGCATTCAGGACCTCAAAATCAAAAAAAGGGGAAAGAAAGGAATGTCAGTAGTGATGACTACGACGTTGAATCCGAATTGGCACAATCTGTATGAAGGCTGAAGAAAGGATCTAAGCTAAAGGGTAAATACCCTCTTATTTGTTTCAAATGTGGAAAAATAGGTCATTATGCTACAAAATGTCCTCATAAGCATGATGGTGATGATGAAGAAAATTCTAAAAGGATGGTGTATAAAAATAAAGGGTTCAATAAGAATAATTTCCTCTCTAAGCAAGATGATTCTGATGAAGATGAATTTGTAGTCATCAAAAATAAATCAACTAACCAGTTCCCTCCTCGCAAAGGAGGTAATGAAGAATCAGATGAAGAAAATGACCATGCTGGAAGCCAAGAAGTATTATTCATGGAATTCACAAATGATGATGACTCGGGGCTAGATGGAAATGTAGATGAATTTTTAATAAGTGCCATTGAAGAAAATGAGAAATTAAGGAATAAAATCATTTCTTTCAAGGTAGAAAACGAGGAAACAAAAAGAAGGGAAGATCTCTTGAAAAATAAGCTAAAAGAAAAAGAATAAGCTTACGAAGAACGTGAAGCCGAAATAGTATCTCTAAGGAAGGAATTGGAGCAAGTTAAAAAGGGTTGGAAAAGATCTCAAATACTTGACACTATACTAAATAATCAAAAACCTCAACATGACAAATCTGGAATAGATTTTAAAGGAGAATCATTAAGTACTAAGAATAATGCGAAAAGCTATGCCGACATACTTTCCAGCAACCCAAAAGAAGAAAGATTATTTCATCAAAGGCTCATCCTAGATCCAAAGAATGAAGAGAGAGTAACTCCAAGGAAGATGTTGATTTGAATCATGGATGTTACAACAGATACAAAACAGTATTTCATTAAAGGCCCATCTCAAATCCAAAGAATGAAGCGGGAGTAACTCCAAGAAAAAATGTTGATTCAAATCATGGCTATTACAACAAGTACAAAACTATCTTTTTTGGGCATTGTTTCCATTGTAAAATTTTGGTCATCAAGTTAGACATTGCATGGCTCGTAAGAATGACACACCAAAACTGAAGGATCAAATAAACAAACCATATGGCCCCAAAGGGCAAGGACAAATCAAGACCTACAATTCTTTTGATCCCTTGGCCAAATTTAATCTGATTTTCTCATTATGTAATAATAATGGACATAATGAACAAAATTGCCCACTCAAAAGAGGAAAAGCAAGAAGTGAGAATCCCAACATGGATAATTGTGGCCTAGCTCTATGTGCTCAAAATGATGAAAGCATTGGTTTGTGGATAGTGGGTGCTCCAGACACATGACAGGGGACAAAAGGAAGTTTGTCTCATTGAACAAAAAGGAAGGAAATGTATCCTTTGGAAGTGGATTTGCCAAAATTGCTAGAAAAGGAACTATTACTCTTATTAATGGAAAAGGAAAAGCTCAAAATTCTTTGCTAGTAAACGGGCTCAAACACAACCTCCTAAGTGTTAGCCAAATCTATGATCAAAGACATAATGTTGTCTTTAGCACCAAAGACTGTGAAATAAGGAAATCTTCCTTAGGGGAACTTGTGGCGAAAGGGTTAGAACACCAAACAACATCTATATTCTGAACAAGATTCAAGAAGATAAATGCTACTTAAGTCAAACAGATGAAATTTGGTTGTGGCACAAGCGACTTGGACATACAAGCTTCGATAACTTGATCAATATCAGCAAGATTAAAGCAGTACGAGACATTCCAAAGTTATTCAAACCAAATCAAGGAATATTTGGTCCATGTCAACATGGAAAGAAAACCAGAACCAGCCACAAGACAAAGGAGTTTTATACATCAAAGCCTTTGGAGATCATCCATGTTGATTTATGTGGACCAACTAGAACTCCGACACTCCAAGGAGAAAGGTACTTTGCTTTATTTGTTGATGACTATACTAGAATGATGTGGATATATTTTATAAAATATAAATCCAAAGCATTTGAGTGTTTTAAGAATCTTAAAGCTCTTGTAGAAAATGAAAAGGACTCAAAGATTAAGTGCCTCAGAACAGATAGAGGGGGAGAATTCACATCAAAAGAATTTAATGAATTCTGTAAAATACATGGAATTAAAAGAGAACTCTCTGCTGCCAGAACACCCAAGAAAAATGGGGTAGTTGAAAGAAGAAACCGAACAGTTCAAGAAATGGCAAGAACAATGTTAATAGCAGCTGACTTGCAGCCAAAATTCTGGAGAGAAGCAGTCGGGACAGTTGTCTATACCTTGAATCGAACTCAATTAAGACCAAATAATGAAAAGACTCCTTATGAATTATGGAAAGGAAGCCCTGCTTCAGTGAAATACTTTAAGATTTTTGGAAGCAAGTGCTTCATAAAAATCAATGATGCCTCACCGGGAAATTTTGCTTCTCGGGTTGACAAAGGGATCTTCCTTGGATATTCTACACGGAGCAAATCCTACAAGTGCTACAATAACTGACTACGGAAAATAGTGGAAAGCATTGATGTGAAGATTGATGAAGACCTTCTAGAGAAAGAAATTGAAGAACATGAAGTTGATCCTCTCATTGAAGAAGAAGAACCTAAAGAAGAAGAAAAAAATTAAGAAATACCCAAGGAAAAAGAAGCATCTCAAACTCCTTCAAAGATGAAACTTCTCCAAAAATATCACCCGGAAGAGCAGATTATTAGCAATATAGATGAAGGGATGCAAACCCGAAGAAGGATGAAAAATGCACCAAAGAAAAATGATATTTCTCTTCTATCCATGATAGAACCAGAAACATTTACTCAAGCAATTAAGGATCCTCATTGGGTAAAAGCCATGGAAGAAGAAATATCTCAAATTGAGAAGAATGAGACATGGGAGCTAGTATCTCGTCCAAAGGACAAAAACATAATAGGAACCAAGTGGGTGTTTAAAAACAAAATGAATGAAGATGGACAAATCATCAAAAACAAGGCAAGGCTTGTTTGTAAATGTTATTCACAAATTGAAGGAATTGACTTTGAAGAAACATTTGCACCAGTAGCTCGTGTGGAAGCTATCAAGATGTTCTTGGCATTTGCTTGCTCAAAAGGATTCAAAATCTATCAAATGGACGTAAAATCAGCATTTCTAAATGGGGAACTCAAGGAAGAAGTCTACATGGAGCAACCAGAAGGGTTTAATCTAACAGAAGGAAAATACTTTGTTTGTAAGTTGAAAAAGGCATTATATGGGTTGAAACAAGCTCCTAGAGATTGGTATGCAAGATTGGATCACTATCTACAACAACAAGGCTTTAAGAAGGGGGTGGCAGGGAGTAATCTCTACATAAAGACGGATGAGGATAAGTTACTAGTCACACTTGTTTATGTTGATGATCTGATTTTTGCTAGTAATAATGATGAGATGAGCCATGAGTTTTCTCAAAATATGTCAAAAGAGTTCAAGATGTCAATGATAGGAGAGTTATCTCACTTCCTTGGACTACAAGTATCTCAAACCACGGCAGGCATGTTTATATCTCAAGCCAAATATCTTAAAGACATGCTTAAAAGATATGGAATGGAAGACTGTGCACCCATGAACACACCTATGACCACAAGTTGCAAATTGAGAAAAAATGATGACTCCCCTCTCGTAGATGCAACTCATTACACGTCAATAATTGGAGCCCTTTTGTACTTAACTGCTACGAGACCTGACATTATGCAAGCAGTAGGAATGGTGGGAAGATTTCAATCAGTTCCTAAACAATCCCATTTTTTGGCTGTAAAAATAATTCTTAGATACCTGAAAGGAACTCTTGATTTCGGTCTTTGGTACCCTAAGAGCTCAACTCTTGCTTTGACTGCATACACCGATGTTGATTGGGCCGGAAGCGTCGATGATCGAAAAAGTGCTAGTGGAAATGCATTCTTCCTGGGAGACTATTTAGTATCTTGGCTTAACAAAAAACAGACATCCATATCACTATCTACAGTTGAAGTCGAGTATATAGTTGCCGCAGATTGTTGTACTCAAATACTATGGATGAAGGAAGCTCTAAAAGATGTCAACATAGGTACAAATCAACCAATTACCATCTATTGTGATAACACAAGTGCGATCAGCCTCAGCAAAAATCCAGTGATGCACTCAAAGACCAAACATATACCAATCAAGTATCATTTCCTTTGTGAAAAAGTAGCTGAACAAAGTATCATCCTATAATATATCAATACTAAGGAGCAGATAGCTGATATTTTCACAAAACCTCTTCCTCGAGAAGCATTTGAACATCTTCGTCAAAAGATGGGGGTTATCTCTTTAGCATCACTTAAGTTGATTCATAAAGATGTTGCAGGACAGGGGGAGCAGTTCAACAGGGGGAGTCCTTGTACACTCCTTTGCCACTAATGTCAAAGGGGGAGAGAAGAATAATATTGCCATCAATGACAAAGGGGGAGATTGTTGATCTAGATTTTCATTAATGTCAATATGAAGCCAAGGAGCTATCAGAGAATAGCTATCAAAGCAGCGAAGATAAGCAAATGTAAGAGCGGAAGATTGAGGAGGAGCCACATCAGAGGAGCCATATTGGGAGTATTGCGTGTAATGTATGCCCAAGAAGAACTGAGAGGAAGAATTCATCAAAAGAAGCAAAGAGGAATCATAATGGTTCTTTGAATCTGGTTGAAGAATTAGAGTGAAGCTCGGAGAGAATTAGCGATGTATGAATCTGCAGAAGGCAGGCTCAAAGAGAGGCGAAAAAGTGAAAGGTCGAAACCCTGAAGAAAACCAGAAACCACAAGAAAAAACACTGAATAAATGAATCAAAGTCAAAGTGAGGAGACAGATGAAGATTGAACGCATAGGAACCATTGGATCTCGGAGATCAACGGACGAGGTCGAAGGAAATGATCGGCCAAGATTAAATTACATAGACTGGTGTCAAGAAATGAACGGCGGAGATTGATTTAAGCAGTAGCGAAAGAGGAATCTGGAGAAGGCGTCGCAGCCATCGATGGTAGAAGATATACGGTCATCGGGTACAAACAAGCTCGGGCGTTAGTCAACAAAGGAAGGCGATTTAAAGCTATAAGTGGGATTTCAGGCGGATGCAAAATGGTAAGTGGTATTTAGAGGAGAGTGCCGAATTCCATTCAATGGTTGACACGTAGCAACTAGAGGAGAGAGAAAAACCGCTCATTTCGGGCGGGTAACTCTCGTGCAAGTAGTCCACCCGAAATCGTTGTAGACCGTCAGATTTTGGGGATTGAAATCTACACTGGAGAATGTACCCGACTGCACCATTGTAAT
The DNA here is from genome assembly GCA_031772625.1 of Pinus tabuliformis. NCBI lineage: Eukaryota > Viridiplantae > Streptophyta > Pinopsida > Pinales > Pinaceae > Pinus > Pinus tabuliformis. The sequence goes on along the minus strand of CM062817.1, from coordinate 1,749,078,960 downwards.
ACGCCTTAATGTAATATTGCATCCGGTTCAATCACAGGTCTTTAAGGAGTGTAACGATATAAACTTCCGATTGCGATAAGGCGATGGACCGACTGAGTTATTAACAACTGGTTAATAACATAATCGCATCTGCTCTGTTGGCAACAGGGGAATCGGCTATCGACCATCAGCTGTACTATAGGCACAACTTATAAACACCTCCATAATGTTGCGATTGCGATTGTGGGTTTAAAGTAATAACTCCAATTGTTCATGAATGTTACGATTGTCGTAAAGAATAAGTCTATTGTTTGAATAATAATAAATATGGCCTCTCTTCCTAATTAACGTGTCCTGTGAATATCGATGAATTCGAAGAGACAGAGGAAGTCGAAGAGTGAGCGCAGAGGAAGCTAAAAGATCAAGCGAGTGTTGAGGAAGCCGAAGCTCAAGCGAGCAAGGAGGAAGCCAAAGGTCAGGCATATCAGGCATATAAAACAGAGAACGGGGAAAGTTTAGTGTTGCTAGAGAACTGTAAGAAAAAAAAGGAAGCCGAAGTTTTGGCAGAAGTGGAAGGAACAGGAGGACAGAAGTAAGTCATAGGTCCAGCAGGGTTGGGAGCAGAGAATTACAACCAAACAGATCCAGACAATTTACAGCAAAGGGTTGGAGTCCTTGAGGTTGGTGCCTTAGAACTGAAAGGATTGGTGTCCTCGGAGTTGGTGCTCCTAAATTCAAGGTTGGTGCCTTGACAAGACACAGTTGGTGCTCTGGAGGTTGGAGCCTCACAAAGAGTCCAAGTTGGTGCTTGGCAACTGATTGAAACCATATATATATGTATATATCTTGTACTTGATTTATTGCAAAGATAATATTAATAAAAGCATCTATTCCTGTTATCTATTTCTGTGTTCCAAATATAAATGTTTTTAAATAAAAAAAATAAAGGTAAATTTCCAGAAAAAGTCGAATTTTCCTGCATCAAGTGGTATCAGAGAGTACGCTCTTTGGAATTGAGGATTGCAACCAGAATGTGGACGACTTCCAACAAGTAGTAGAAGTTGTCAAAGGGCAGTTCCACGGTGAGTGTGGGTAGAAATGCCAAGAGAAGGTTCCAGATAAGGAATCAAAAATACCAAGAGGCTAAGCATGGGAGGAAGCTTGGTGAGGTATTGGCAGTAAGTACAGAGTTTGCTATAGAGGATAGGTTTGGTTACAGTTCATTGTTGAGCATGGAGAAGCTCACAAAGATAGAGAGAAGGATGACCACATAGGGTCATTACAAAGGTTCAGGTGAAAGCCATAGGAGAAGGAATGAAGATGTCAAGGCAAATGACATCAAGAAGAAAATGAGTGATGAAGAGTTTAATAGGGAACTTGCTGAAATGAAAGCACGGTTGAATGTGCTTATGGAACTACTACAACAAGAAGCTAAAGACCAGAAATGCATATGGATTTTAAGAAGAAAGTTAAATGGCCTGTTAAGGAATTGTTTGCAAGAAAGTTGCAAAAGAAGATGAGGCACATGATAAGAACCTTGTTGAAAGAAGGGGAAATAAAATTAGTTGAGTATGAGGAAGAAAAAGTTCACTATTGTGAACCAGAGAAAGGATCGTTGCTTGGTGAAAAAGAGGATATAACAATGGATGAGATCCAAGAATCTCATATTTATGAAACTAATGAATTTTTTGTGAATGCAGGCATAAAAATTGAAGATGAGCATGAGGATATAATTAAAGAAATAGAAGACAATCTATTTCCTAATGATAGCGTTAAACCTCAAGTAAAACATTCAAATTTAGTGTTTAATGATTTTGAGGAGGAGATGAGGTATTTAGAGGAATGGCTAGTAAGAGATGCATGTGACTGCATAAAGGTTGCAAGAATAGTTCAAGTTGATTTAGAGAAACATATCAGAGTGCAATACAACAACAATATGGAGGAAGAGAGCATGCAACAAGTGGAAGTTAACAACAGAAGATTTCAATAGCCAATAATAAAGTTAGATGAAGAAAATAATGAGATTTGGATGTTGATGGAAGGAGTGTCCAGACAGATGTACTGTAGAAGGAAGAACAACCAAATCAAGGAAGGTTGCAATTTAAAGTTTGGAAACCTGGAGAGACAAAGGAAACAACAACTAAGAAGTCGAGCAATAGCATAATGAAGTGGATGACAAATTACAAACTATATTTTAGAATCCAAGAGGATTTAACAATTAATGGCACATGATCAGGAAGTCAAAAATATTTTCTACCTTGGGAGTCTAATGTAGGAGCATTAGTGCTCCCAAGCCATCAAGATTTTTGAAGAAAAGCTACATAATGGATTTCAATATTGTAAAGGAATTCTAATTTCTTAATTGTAAACATTCTTAGTTTCTTTTAATTATTATAAAATATTTTAGAAAAGCGATGGATAAGAGAGATTTTTTCCATAAGGCAAAAGCAAAGTTGTCATGAAAATATGAAAGATTTAGTGAATAAATCATGAGAGCATTAGGGAATAAATCACGGAGTGATTTATAGATTTACTAAAATCTAATTTTCTTGTAACTTTGTATTTAATCATTGTAAGCATGAGGGAAAAACTAATGGCCAAACGTATGCAGTATAATGCCATAGAGAGTGAATGGAGAGAAATGAGAGTATAATGCCATAGAGAGTGAATGGAGAGAAATGAGAGTATAATGCCATAGAGAGTGAATGGAGAGAAATGAGAGTTTTCTGAGTGTATGTGTATGTATATATTTGATTTAATAAAATAGAGTTTCATATATTTGTGGTGCTCATAAATTGTCTTTGTATGAATGGACGAATTTTAATTTGTGCATGCTCTAGAATTATCTGTAAGTGAAGTAGAATTTTTATATGGAATATTTTTGCAGAAAAAATTAAGAGCTTGGTGATGAAGTGTAAGTGAAGTAGAATTTTTATATGGAATATTTTTTCAGAAAAAATTAAGAGCTTGGTGATAAAGTGATTTGTCGTGTGATCTAGAGAAGGTGAATTTTCTAGGAAAAGTCGAATTTTCCTGCATCACCCCACACTTTAGCTTCATTGGATATGCATATTAATATCAATCTCAGCCTCAGGTGAATTTAGATCAGAAATGACCATGAAATTTAGGCTTGCTAATTTTTCATCCAATGTGCTAAATGTTTTTTTTTTTTTTTTTTTTTTTTTTTTTTTTTTTTTTTTTTTTTTTTTTTTTTTTTTTCAGCACGAAAAAAAGCTATATTTCTATTATATTCATATAGATGAAATTATACAACATAAGATTGTTGGAGACCACAAGATATAGCTGATATTTGTGGAACACGCCACAATCATAGGGATGGACAAAAAAAAAAAGCCATATATCTGTTCTTCTTCAGATTGGTCATATAGTTCAACATACTAATAGGCTAAATAAAAGGTTGTAATCATACCCAAAAGCCGAATATTTAAGAATATTTTTCAAAAAGGAAATCTATTTAGTGGGAACCAGATACATACCATATTGACAGCAATGAGAAAAGGAAGTTATGTACCCGGCATGCAAAATTCCTGAGTCTGGAAAGTTTTGTTGTCCATTGTTATCTGCATCATCCAGACTTCAAGTTGAGAAGAAAGACCTTTCTTCGATAGAGCATCTGCCATCCTGTTTTTTTCCCTGTCAATGTGGATTATTGAGTAGTCCTTCCTGCGGCTCCATAAAGCCTCAATCCTGCTCAGCCATCCTGTTAAGTTGATATTTTTTATGACATGTTTTGACCGAACATGATCGATAATGACTTTTGAATCTCCAAAAATTTGAAGCTTTTGTATGTCTAGAAAATCACAAAAAGATAGAAGACCAGCAAGAGCCATAGCCTCTGCTTTATTGTTGGATCCAGCACCTCCATTCCAATATATTTCTATCTGTTGTCCTTCTTCAGGAATAATATAAACTCCATAGGCACATATTCCCTGTAGTGTCGCCCCATCAAAATAGGCACGCAGAATCCCCGTAGGATCCCTTGAAAGAGTCCTCCTCCCACTTTTGTCTCTGGAATGATTAGTCAATCCAAGCACGTTGTGTAAACAAAGGATAGATTCATAAACTGTTAAATGAAATTCCATTTTTGAGTTGAAAATTGACGCATTCCGCCATTTCCAAATGGCCAATAAAGGAATGGGCCTCCAGTCAATGTTCATGTCACCCCACCATCTAAAAGCTTTTGACATGGAATGGAAGGAGATTCTGTTGAATCCAAAATGGGCAGCTAGATTCTGCCAAATCATCTGAGATAGAGGACAGAGAAGAAAAATGTGTAAATTGTTCTCTGTATTTGATCTACAGAGGGGACAAATGGCTGGCCCGCTCTCCAATTTCTCTTTTGGAGATTTTCCCATGTGAGATTATTGTTGTGGAAAACCAACCAAGCAAATAATATGATCTTAAGGGGGCACCCTGATTTCCATAGGGATTTTGGAAAGATGTGGGCCATTTGTTTAGATTCGGATAAAATAAGTTGATGATAAATGTGCTTTACATAAACCGAAGAAGTGCCACCATGCCCCTTCCAAATAAGGAAATCCACGTCCGCAGAACGAAAAATACCATGAGCCCGCAAAGTCGAAATAATAACATTCCATTGAAGTCCCAGATCGTCATTTAGACTCAATTCAGATGCAGATTTCCATATTGGAATGGCACCCTCCCATTTGTGAATGGCCTTGTCCCAGAAAAATATACCCCTGTTGTGCAATGCCCTTAGTAAATGAGAAGAAATGGGAATCTTCCCATCCCCACCTGCAATAGCATCCAAACCAATAATAATTTTTTTCCCAGACTGAAATTTCCAAATCAGGTTTTGTCGGAAGAAGAGCTCAATTTTCCGGAAACCTCTCCAAATAGCAGAGCCCCGAGAGGATCCAATGGAACTCTGTCTATACCAGAAAGACATGTCTTTATTATCCATATACTTAGATATTATGGTCTTGCTCCAAAGAGATACCCCCATAACAGCTTTCCACATGGATTTACAAAGTAGAGCTTTTCGAAACAAATTTAAGTCCATTATGCCCCAGCCTCCCGTCTGTTTTTCAAATGATATTTTTTTTATTCTTCGTGACCTCCCCAAATGAAATTAGCAGCCATTCTATTTAGACTATTGATAATGGATGTAGGTATAAAGAAGATATGTGCCCAATAGACCATGATTTGCACCAGAACAGCCTGGGTGAGAGTCGCACGACCACCAATGGACAGACATTTGTATTCCCATCCGGCGATTTTCTTATAAAAGCGGTCGGGAATCCATGACCAGTCTGCAGCAGAATATCCAACAGATTTTAGATTGAAGCCCAAGTATTTTAGCCCAAGCTGGATAGGAATAACTTTAATATTGAAGAGGTGTGAAAGGAAGGAGATAAGATCCCCATTGATATTCTCCACATGAAAAGATGATTTTCCTTCATTGACACACATCCCGGTGGCTTTTTGAAACTTCCCCAAAATTTCATGTAAACATATCCAAGATGCCCTGCATAGAATAGTCGATAGAAGAATGTCATCGACAAATAGACTATGGGAAATGGAAATACCCCTGCTGATAGAGAGTGGCCGACATCTATTTTGTTGGATCACCCTTTTTATATGTAGACTCAATGAGTCCATGACTAGAATAAAAAGAAGTGGAGACAATGAACAGCCCTGCCTCAAACCCCTGGCAGCCTTGAAAAAAGGAGTTGGGATTCCATTTATAAGAACTGCAAAATTAACATCAACTACACAAGCCATAATCCATCTGGAGCATTTACCGTCAAGGCCAATCTTAGCAAGGAGGCATCGAATAAATCCCCAGTCAACACAATCATAAGCTTTTTTAAGATCAATTTTTAATAATGCAGCTTTTGTCTTCCGGCAATGCATGGAATGTAGACATTCTTGAGTGAGAGCCACAGCTTCCAATATATTGCGGTCCTTTAGAAAACCATGTTGCTCAAGGGACAAATGAATAGATAAGATATTCCTCAGCCGGACAGCAATAATTTTAGAAATAATCTTATATAGAACGTTGCACAGAGAGATGGGCCTATAGTCCATAAAAGTGAGGGAGTCCTTTTTTGGAATTAATGCTATATATGTGGAGGAAATATATTGGCTGATGTAGCCATGAGTCCTGGATTCCTCAACCATATTCAAGATATCCGATTTAAATAAGTCAAAAAAATGGATGAAGAAGTCAATAGTCCACCCATCTGGACCAGGGCATTTATCTTTTTGAAAAGATTTCATAGTAGCTGTTATCACCCCAAGAAACTCTCCTAGCTTGTATCTTGGAGATGCTCGGGAACATTACAAAACTCAACAAAATGTTGGAAATGGATGAATGGAAGGAATGATGCATATTCAAGCCAGATAACCACTTCTACTATGCTTAACGCTAGACATGGGTGAACACCCCCAGACTACAAGGCTTTAGACCACCAATTACTCATAGTTTGAGGATTAGGTGAACATGGAGAATACTGACCACACCAACAGATGCACAAGACCATGTGATGGCCGGCTGCAACTAGTAAAGAGGTTTGCAAATCTATTTCCTAATGCATACACAGGATGACAGCTCTCTGGCACTAAGTAAACAGAAACCTGCATAGCATATTCAATGATACATACTAGATTCTAACACAGAGGTGGGATGGCAGCCCCTCTAATGCTAAACATCAAGAGCACATGAAAAATCATAATAGGCACAGCCTAGAACAAAGTAGAAATGGAAAGTGAGCAATTAATAGCAAAAGAAGCTTATATTAGTTGAAAATGAAGACCAGATGTTGGAGGTATCACAGTAGTTACAGTCTCCAGAAATTGAACCTTACATCAAAACAACAACCATCAACCTCATTACATCTGTGTTCTGGGTATATATAGAGTTTGTTTACAAAGATATTATGTTGTTCTATGCGTGGAGGGGTCATAATGGACCACCAACCACCTTAACTCTCTGATGGAGTCTCTACTACGATTTGTTGGCTTTAATGAACAAAATTGACCTTTTCTATTGCTCGGTTGTCCTTCTCTGAGCAGGTGGAGTGTAATGTGTATAAAGCTCCATGACTGATTAATGCTTTTAACTGCTCTTTCCTTCACGGCATTCTTTCCTTGATAAATGCAGTTGTTGTGGAGTAACTGCACCAGCTACATAAATGCAGGCCACCTTCGTCCTTCGGGAGAATGGTATAGGTCGCAAACGCAAAGACTACATGGCGAGCGAATGAGCGGGACGGGGAACAAACAACAGCCATTGGATCACGTAGATCAACGGCGGAGATCGATTTGCAGTGGCTATCGGGAGACGTGAGATCGGGATAAACAAGGGTCGTTGGATCTCATATGGTCTGATCCAACGGTGATCAGGGGTGGAAGCTGCGCGAGAGATAACGCACGGGGACGGGCGGGACGGAGGTAAGCGGTATTCCCCGCACCGCTTATGGGGTTGCGGCGGTATTCGTACGTGGGGGCGTGATCACTATCAGCGCCCGACAGGGAAAATTTTAAGAACCCCCCCTAAATTTATAAATATAATAAATGGGCGAATCTCCATGGTATATAGGAAAAATGGAAGGCGATTTTATCAATAATATAATATGTATATATAATTTTTTGGCGAATCTCTCACCAGGCATGGCGAATATTTTACTCAATTATAAAATCTTGTAAGATCTTGGCGAGTCTTTCACGAAATAATAAAACTTTGTAAAGTCCTAGTGAATCTTAGCATAGGCTACATGCTGGTTTAATTCCCCCATTTAAATAGGCTACATTCCAGGTGAATACCATGGGTCAATACCATGTGCCATTTTTATTTTTATTAATTGTAATATTAGGGTTAATAATGGTTTTTTGCATGGTATTAATAACAATCTAGTCCATGGTATTTGTCCCATAGTATTTTGGCCATAGGTTTCACCTAAATATAACCCATTTTTTGAGTGTTCGTAAATATAAGGTGACTTATGGAGTAAATATAAAAAAGTGTTTTATTTGTTTACCATACCTCTCGTTTATTTATATTTTTATTAATTTACCATACCTCTTTTACAAATATGGTATTTGGCCCATAGGATTCACTTAAATAAAATCTCTTTCTTGAGCCTTCATAAATAGAACGAGGGTTATGGACTAAATATAAAAAGAGGTTTTATTTATTTACGATACGTCTAGTTTATTTATATCTTTATTTATTTACCATACCTTTTGAGTAAGTATAAAAAGACGTTTTATTTATTTACCATACCTCCACTTTACTTATATTTTTATTTGTTTACACCCTTACATGTATATAAGGTGACTTATGGAGTAAATATAAAAATGTTTTATTTATTTACCATACCTCTCATTTATTTATATTTTTATTAATTTACCATACCTCTTTTATAAATATGGTATTTGGCCCATAGGATTCACTTAAATAAAACCTATTCTTGAAAATGGGTGAATGGATTCACTTAAATAAAACCTATTCTTGAAAATGGGCGAATGGAAGGTTGTAAGTCCTAATTTCAAGGGCTAAATTTACTTTTTTTACCCTCTCCTTTAAAATAAGGTGGGCTATTTGAGGTGATTTGTAAAAATGTACTATGATACAAAATATTCGCCCACTAAAAATTTAAAACCCCTTAATTTCGCCAAAGGGCGAACATTCGCCCCTAAAATTATCCTTGGCGCCCGACACGTGGCGGATGTGACGGGCGGCAAACCACTTTCCCGCACATTAACGAGTGGGAAACTCGAAGGAGCGGGGGCTGCGACTGCCGTTGGATCGTGCGGCAGGAACGATGGACGGTGGAAAGAGCTAACAGGTTAACAAGCGGGAAAATCACAGAGACCGTTAGATCGGGATGCACGATTGGCGGTGGGGATTAAGGTGGAGGGTTATATGGGCGCGGGTTCGTAGGTTAAGCACCTGGGGCTAAGTAAAAGGGGCTAAAATGGACTTTTTTGGATTTAGGGGGAATGTGAGGGTAAGCGGGTTTATCCGAGTGTAAGCAAAGTGAAGGAAAAATGAACGAGGAGGAGGAAATGGACTGCTGCAGGCTCCCTGCTTGCTAAAAACACACAGCCATGCTAGTATTTTGGTCCTCCAAACGCGCAAGTACATAGCAGAGCTAATACTGGCTCCTTCTGGGGATTAGATCCTCCCCGTGAGGTCTCAAGAACCTGTCGATTAATGCCTTGATGATGAAAAACAAATTAATGAAATTCCTAGTGTTCCATTGGGCAAGGAGTCTACTTTGCTTACACTAAACTGATAAAACAAAATATTTACAACTTTAAGGCCAAAAGACCTTAAATCGCATAAATTTTGAGAAAATGCCCATTAATTGGGCCATCAAATACTGCTTCTCCTCCCATGCTTTTCAGCATGAAGGTATTGTTCCCTTGAATCTGAGAAATAATAAAAGGCCCTGTCCAGAAAGCATCAAACTTCCCATGGTTGCCTTTCTTTTCTTTCAATTCATCCCATTTCAGAACTAGATCTCCAACCTGAAAACAATCTGATTTTGTCCCTTTGTAAAAATCTTCCTTGATCCTTTTCTGATGTGCTGCAGCCTTTTCAACCAGCTGTTCTCTAATCTGATGTACCTCTACTAAACCAGAGATCCTCTTTGCCATGTCTTCTTCCTCATTCTGCTCTTCTTGAAGGAATTTTGCCACCGGGAGAGTTAACTAAATTGGGAATACAACTTCAGTGCCATATACCAGCTTAAATGGAGAATTCCCTATGGATTTCTTAATGGTCACTCTGTTAGCCCACAGTGCATACTTGAGCTTAGAATCCCAATTCTTTTTGTTGTTTTCCAGCAGTTTTTTAATTATCCTTATCAGGCTTTTATTTGAAGATTCTGCTAGACCATTGCCTTGGGGATAATATGAGGTGGAATGAACCAGTTTAATACCCATTGAATCACACAAATCCACCAACTCTTTTGGTCTGAAGGTTGTTGCATTGTCTGTGACTAATTTATGTGGACAACCAAATTTAGTGAATATATTGTCTGTAAAAAACTTCATGACCACATTATGATCAGCCTTCCTGGTGGGGATTGCTTCAATCCACTTAGTGAAATAATCAGTGGCTGCTAATATCCATCTGTGCTGGCCACTGGAATGTGGATTGATTTCCCCAATGAAATCCAAGCCCCACTGCTGAAAAGGTCCTTTTCCATGTATTGGTTTTAAGGGCAGGGATTTCAACTGTTGTTTTCCTTCAAATCTTTGGCACCTGTCACAAGATTTAACAAATGAGAAGACATTAGAAAATAAGGTGGGCCAATAGCACCCAACTTTGAGGATCTTATGGGTAGTGGTTTTCCAATAATGGTGTCCTCCACACATGCTGGAATGAAACTGCTGCATAACCTCTATTGATTGTTCTTTGTCCAAACACCTCAAAAGCACTCCAAATGGATCCCTCCAATAGAGCAGATTTTTATTAATGCAATATTTAGCTGCTCTAAGCTTTATAGTTCTAGCTTGACTTATGCTTAAGCCTGGAGAGATTTCTAGCTTGAGCAAGAATTTAACTATTTCAGAATACCAATCACAAGAAGCTAGATTTTCTTCCACTGACTGCTTTCTCTCTGGTTCAGCTGCTTCCTCTTCTTCTGTTTGACCATTTTCTGAAATTGAGCCCATGAGGTTTATGTCCAATGTTCTACAATTTTCTTCAGCTAACAATCTGGCAAGACCCTAACCTCTGACAATTTTGGTGGGCTTCAGTTCTATATTAAATTCAATTAACTTTGCAATCCATTTAGCCCTTCTTCCATCAGCACCAGGTTGTGTTAAGACATATTTTATTGCAGCATAAGGTACATATGCAACTATCTTTGAATGTAGAATGTAAACTCTGAAAGCTTTCAAGGATTTGATAAGAGCATATGCTTGTTTCTCAATAATATCATACCTCAGCTCAGCATCCCTTAATGTTTTGCTGAAAAATGCCACTGGATGCTCTGAGCCTTCTTCATCTGCTTGCAATAAAACTGCTGCAATGGTGTCTTCAGAGGCAAATGAGAATACATGGAACTCCTTGTTGTAATCTGGACTTATTAAAGTGGGAGCCTCCATAATAGCTTTCTTAATGGACTCAAAAGATCTTCCTGCTATATCAGTCAATTTGATCTCTGACCCCTTTATGGAGGTAACATGCTTCACCAGTTCTGCAAAATTTGGTACAAACCTCCTCACGAAATTAATCTTGCCCAGAAAGGACTAGATGTCCTTCTTTGATCTCGGAACAGACAGGGTTTGTATTGCTTTGACTCTTTCTGGGTCAATTCGGACATCTGTAGCAGAAACAATATGTCTTAATAGCTTGCCTTCTTCTAAAGAAAATTGTGACTTTTTAGGATTGACTGAAATCCCAAACCTTCTGCACTTCAGGAACACTTTTTTCAAATGTTGCAAATAATCTTGATGGCTGCTGGAGTATATTGTTATATTATTAAGGTAGATAAGGACAAATTTATCCTTCTCTCCCACAAATGCTATATCCATAGCTCTCTGAAAGGTGGCTCCAGCATTCATCAGCCAAATGGCATCTTGGCATACATAAAAGTGCCCCAAGGAGTAGTGAATGCAGTCTTCTCTTGATCATCTGGGTGCACAGTAATCTGATTAAACCCTGAAAAACTATCCAAGAAAGACATTACTTTGGCTCCTGAGACTTTTTTCAGTAGGTGCTCCAACTTAGGTAAGGGATAATTGTCTTTCTTTGAGCACCTATTTAAGTTTCTGAAATCAACACAAAGTCTGATTTCTCCACTTTTCTTCCTCACTACCACCAAGTTGGCTACCCATTTTGAATATCTGAGAGGGACTATGATATTGGCAGCCAGCAACATTTTAATTTCTTTTTCAATCAAAGGAAGAAGCATAGGACTTATTGGTCTCAACTTCTGTTTGAAATGTATGGTGTCTTTCTCCATAGGGATTTTATGCTGAATAATATTTTTATCATAGGTTTTCAGGTCACTATATTCCCAGGCAAACACATCAGCAAATTGCTTCATTAAATTGCAGTATTCAGTATTCTAGTCAGCAGATAGATGAGAAGAAAGGTTTATGAATCTAGGCTGACCTGGACTGCCTATACCATGCTTACAGACTGCAAATTGATCTTCTTTTTGGGCAGCTTTGTAAGGCACATCATTTTGGTCAAACCATGTTCCTAAAGGAATTAAACCCTTAGGTATATAATTGCTGGGAAGCTGGACAATGCTATCTTTGCCAATTTTATTTCTAAGCTGGGATTGGGGGTTTTCTTCCAAGGCATCATTTTCTTGGTCAATTTGCTCATCAATGACTTGCAGAAACCTATTTATTTCATCATCATCATCAAAAACTTTCCAATGGTGGACATTATCAGGCAAGGATGGTCTATATTTCATTTGTACTTCATAAACTAGTCTGGGAGGCATAGGAGGGATAAACAAGCTAGCAGACACAGCAAGGGAATCAGCAAGCTAATTTTTGGCTCTAGGGATATATGAAATACAGGAATTATCAAAGGAATCTTTGAGTCTCCATACCTCATCTCTGTACGCTTTCAACCTTGGGTTCTTTGCTTTAAATGTTCTGTTTACTTGTTGAATGATCAAATCAACATCTCCAAATACCTTTAGGTTCTTGATTCCTCTGTCTTTTGTTGCATTAAGGCCCAATATCAGAGCCTCATACTCTGCTATATTGTTTGTGACTTGAAAAGCCAGCTTGAAAGACAATTGTGTGCTTCCTTGTCTTGAAGATAGCAGCACCACACATGCTCCTGCAGTTTCCTTGGAACATGCTCCATCAAAGAACATCTCCCAAACCTGACTTCCTTGCTCTTCCCTGGCTTGATTTGTTGGTTTATTGAGCTGCATTGAGGCCTTCTGGGATTCTTCTATTTGGAGAATACATGCTCCAAAATTAGTGTCCACAGCGTATATGGGATGATTAGTAGGATTCTTCTCATCACTAATGATGTCTGCCAGTTGTGCTTCTCTGTACAATCTCATGCTTTCTCCTCCAAAGACGAGGACAGTGGCATAAGATAGATCATTCTGTAATGTCCCACCTAATCTCTTAATCCATCCTCTAGACAGCAACATGCCAAACTTAGGAGGGACATCTGCTACCACAATATCCATCATTATACTCTTCATGGGCAGCTGAGTTAAGGTAATGGCCAGGTCTTTGATTAATCCTAGGCATTTCACCTTCCTTGAATCAAAAGAGAATAAATCATGATATGGTCTAGTGATATCAAGGCCTAACTCTTCCATGACAGCTTTAGGCATCAGATTGTGGAGGATTTTGTCATTAATGGTCAAGGAGACATAAAATTATGGAGAATTATTATCAGCGGGTTCAATCATGGGGCTAAGAACAACAACAGGTTTATCATCTTGCAAATTGACAGAGTCAATGGAGGTTTGTGTGGTTTCTAACTCAAGAGCTTCAAGGATAGGCTTTCTAAACACCTCACTCTTTACCAACTCTATCAGAGGCACAAATATTTTTAATTTCTGGACTTCTAACTCAAAGCTGAAAGAGGAAGGTAACTTATCAGAACCTCTTACCTCTTGAACCGGTGCTTTGAGGATAACTGAGTCAGTTGTTGGTCTTCTCTCACTAATATTCTGTGACTCTGTTTGGACAGTAGCCCTTTGGGTAGGATTCTCCTTGGTAATTTTTGCATTTGACCTTAGATTGTATATTTGTTGTTCACCAGTCTGCAGAACAACCTCTCTATCCCATTCTTGACTTAATTGGTCCTACAGCAGTGATTCTTCATACGCAGCCAAAGTCAAAAATGCAGCACTGCCTTTATCTTCCATGCAATGAATTTCATCCTCATCTTCAAACTATTCCTCCTCCATGACGACATTTTGAAAAGGAGTTTAACCTTTTGTTATTCATTTGTTTCTTTACCCCTCTACATGATTTTCAACTGTTCATTTGCTCTTCTGAATGGATTTGGATTTCTTGGAACAAATGTGTTTTGTTGCCTTGTCTTTCCTGAATTCTGCTCAACCTTCAGCTTAGATATTTCAGCAGCGAATGACACTATCATTCTAGTCATTTTATCTAATTTAGGCTCTGAAGATGAGGCGGAGGAAGAAGAAACCTCACCTCTCTGCCTCCTTCTATCAGCATGACTCTTTAGCTTTTTTGCATCCATAATATTGGATTCCACCTCCAGTGTTGCATCCTGCATATCAGCTAGAGTGGCACATCTTATTTCTCTCAAAAGCAGGCAGAAATCGGAGTCAAAAGCATTGGCATAAGTGAGTTTGGCAGAGGTGGGGGTAGGATTTACCTCAGCTGGTATCTTACTATACATATGGTTAAATCTTTTATTAAAATCATGCAATGATTCCCCATTCTCCCTCTTTAGGTTTCCAAACTCTATATGGTAGTAGAGAAAATCTTTTCTATCTCCCCATTACTTCAAAAATGCACCATCCAATGCTTCAATATCTATTATGGATCTATGGGGCAATTCTCTAAACCACTTTCTTGCTTCTCCATCAAGACTCTGGACAAAAACTCTCATCCACGCATCATCTTCACTTATATCTAAGTTATCAGCATAACTATAAAAAGCCTCAAGATGTTCTTCTGTTGTTACTCCCTCTGTACCAGTGAAATTGGGCATATATTTCTGATATTCTCCTGCAGGCATAGCATTCAAAGGAGCAGGCAAGACCAGGGGTCCATACCTAGCAGCAATAATTCTTTCCATCTTCGTGGGAGCTTGCTGGCCTGCCATGATTGGGATATGTGGAAGGATGCTGGCAGATTGAGTAGTTTGAAGCACTATGATGGATGGCAGAGACAAAGGGATGTTTTGGACTGTATGGGAAGCTTTATTTGGACTGAGATTCAAAGGAGAACTAACTGAACAAGGGGCTATATTAATCTCTAAAGGAATTTCCTTACTAACAGTGCTGGACTCTAAATCTTCAAACTGTATATCTTCAGCTATAACTTTATCTTTCAGAGATGCATGAGTTTTTTTAGGCTTACCTGATCCTCATGCCCCTTTCTATGATGTTTTCTTCGGTTTAATAATCCTCTCAAGGTCAGGCACTGGAATAGCATGTGATTTCTAAGGATTTCTTCGAGTATTCCTCACAAACTGAGCCAGAACTATACTATGGAGTCGCCAAAGGTTGGTCTTCCTCCAATGGAGTCGCCAGATAGATGATTACAACCAAAATTGTGTCCAAACTTTGTCTATCATCAAAATCTAGAACTGTGTCGTTTTCCCAGGGAAGCTAAGTTTCAATCTCCTTTCCCTGGCAACGACACCAATTATGTTATCACCCCAAGAAACTCTCCTAGGTTGTATCTCGGAGATGCCCGGGAACATTACAAAACTCAACAAAATGTTGGAAATGGATGAATGGAAGGAATGATGTATATTCAAGCCAGATAACCACTTCTACTATGCTTAACCCTAGACATGGGTGAACACCCCTAGACTACAAGGCTTTAGACCACCAATTACTCGCAGTTTGAGGATTAGGTGAACATGGAGAATACTGACCACACTAGCAAATGCACAAGACCATGTGATGGCCAGCTGCAACCAGTAAAGAGGTCTACAAATCTATTTCCTAATGCATAGACAGGATGACAGCTCTCTGGCACTAAGTAAATAGAAACCTGCAAAGCATATTCAATGATACATACTAGATTCTAACACAGAGGTGGGATGACAACCCCTCTAATGCTAAACATCAAGAGCACATGAAAAATACATAACAGACATAGCCTAGAAGAGAGTAGAAATGGAAAGTGAGCAATTAACAGCAAAAGAAGCTTGTATTAGCTGAAAATAAAGACCAGACGTTGCAGGTATCATAGTAGTTACAGTCTCCAGAAATTGAACCTTACATCAAACAACAACCATCAACCTCATTACATCTGTGTTCTGGGTATATATAGAGTTCGTTTACAAAGATATTATGTTGTTCTATGCATGGAGGGGTCGTAATGGACCACCAACCACCTTAACTCTCTAATGGAGTCTCTGCTACGATCTGTTGGCTTTAATGAACAAAATTGACCTTTTTTGTTGCTCAATCATCCTTCTCTGAGCAGGTGGAGTGTAATGTGTATAAAGCTCCATGACTGATTAATGCTTTTAACTGCTCTTTCCTTCACAGCTTTCTTTCCTTGATAAATGTAGTTGATGTGGAGTAACTACACTGGGTACATAAATGCAGGCCACCTTCGTCCTTCGGGAGAATGGTACAGGTCGCAGACGCAAAAACTACATGGCAAACGAATGAGCGAGATGGGGAACAAACAACAACCATTGGATCATGCAGATGGACGACGGAGATCGATTTGCAGTGGCTATCTAGAGACGTGAGATCAGGATAAACTGTTGGGTTGTGTTATTTTCTTTCCACGACTAACCCACGTAGTGAACCAGGGGTCAGAGGGGGGGCGGAGCCCCCCCTTCGTTGAACCGATTGCGCAGCGGGGGGTCACAGGGGGATTGGTAGCCCCCCCTGTCCGGGGGTTTGAGGGGGCCGGGTAGCCCCCCTCTACAGGGTCCGGGGCAGCGCCCCAGGAAAAATTGTTTTTGGACCCTATATTAGGTTGGGCGAACCTACCTATGGTTTTCGGTCCAT
This sequence comes from Pinus tabuliformis, assembly GCA_031772625.1. NCBI lineage: Eukaryota > Viridiplantae > Streptophyta > Pinopsida > Pinales > Pinaceae > Pinus > Pinus tabuliformis. Next base: position 1,749,062,311 of record CM062817.1, on the reverse strand, counting down.
GGTTTTGGACGCACTGGTTTTCGGTCCATGGTATTGGATGCTTCGGCATGTATAAATATTTGTTGTAACATTGAAAGGAATATAATGAAAAATCAAGCTGGTAGTCCCGGTTTTGGGATCCAGGGGAAAATCTCTGTGTATATTGTTTTATGTGTCATGCTCTTGCATTGTTTATTTTCTGTGTTTTAGAATTCGTATGCAGGTAATATCTGTACAGGGTTAAAACCTACATAAACGAGGGCCATTGGATCTCATATGTTCTGATCCAACGGTGATCAGGGGTGGAAGTTGCACGAGAGATAACACACGGGGATGGGCGGGACGGCAGTAAGTAGTATTCCCCGCACCGCTTACGGTACTGCGGCGGTATTCGTACGTGGGGGCGCGATCACAATCAGCGCCCAACACGTGGCGGATGTGACGGGTGGCAAACCGCTTTCCCCGCGCGTTAACGAGTGGGCAACTCAAAGGAGCGGGGGCTGCGACTGCCATCGGATCGTGCGACAGGAACGATCGGACAGTGGAAAGAGCTAATAGGTTAACGAGCAAGAAAAGCACGGAGACCGTTAGATTGGGATGCGCGATCGACGGTGGGAATTAAGGCGGAGGGTTATATGGGTGCGGGTTTGTAGGTTAAGCGCCCGGGGCTAAGGAAAAGGGGCTAAAAAGGACTTTGTTGGATTTAGGGGGAATTTGAGGGAAAGCAGGTTTATCCGAGTGTAAGCAGAGTGAAGGAAAAATGAAGGAGGAGGAGGAAACGGACTACTGCGGGCTCCCTGCTTGCTAAAAACACACAGCCATGCTAGTATTTTGGTCCTCCAAACACGCAAGTACATAGCAGAGCTAACAGTAGCCAATAAATCCTCTTCATAAACCGCCAAATAAAGGATGTTGTTCTGATTTGCATCGAACATGGTAGGATACAATTCGATACCCATATTATGTCCTCTATGTCACAGTCTACATTCCTGTTGTAAGCCCGTTTGAAATATTTCACAGCTTCTTCAGCAATAGCCTCCTGTGTAGTATAGGATATGCCTTCTTCATTTTTAATCTCCCAGATAGTATTTGCTTCCCGTCGCTTATTAGCGAATCTATGGAAAAACTTTGTATTTTTGTCCCCCTCTTTGAGCCATATAGCTCGGCTCTTAAGACGCCAGGAAGCTTCTTCTATAGCTAATAAATTTTGCTTTCTTTTCTCTAAATCCCATATTTGTTGACGGATAGCAAGAGGCATACAGTGAGCTTTAAAGTGCATAGATAATTTTTCCAATTTCTTACATATATCCAATAGAGCCAGTCTATTGGAGAAAGATTTATCACGTTGCCATCTTTTGACCCCTTTCCGAAGAGAAGACAGACGTTCTAAAAAAGGGCGCGGGGGATCATGTTCCGAAAGAGATGGGGGATGCCAAGCTTCATGTATGAATTTGTTGAATTGTTCATCTGCGAGCCATGTGCGATTAAATTTGAAGGGATAACCAAATCTGTGACCAATATAATTCCAATGGATAGAAATGGGTCGGTGATCAGAGATGAAGGATGGAATGATCTTCACCGATGGGAATCCAAATCTGTCAATCAATCTCTCATGTAAGAGGAATTTGTCAAGTCTCTTAGCCAGAAAAGATTCATTCGATCACCCATTGTCCCACGTGGGGCCAAAACTAGTTGGCAGAACATCTACAAAATTATGTTGAATGATGGCATCTCGAATCAAACCCCCCACTGGGTCATTTTTCCTGCCATTACCCCATATTTCATCGTTACATAGAGTACAATTTAAGTCTCCGCCAACTAATAGGGAATCTATTTCAAGAAGTTCTGAAGAGAGAAATAAATCCCAGAATGGAGTTCGATCTTTATATGGAGCATATACATTTAATATGTGAACGGGCCTCAGAGAACCGCGGAAATAGGCAAGAATAAGGATACCAGCAAAACATTGAAAGGCTACCTCCGAGATCCATTTGGGATCCCATAAGACTGCCAGACCCCCGGACAAACCTACCGCATTTGTCACAACCATATGCCATGAGGGAAACATGCGTCTAAAGTATGTAATAGATTCTTGACTATCATGCATAGTCTCTTGAATTAGGAACATTTTTTATTTTGAGGAGAGAAAGAGATTTTTGAGGGCCAGAAACTTGGGGCCTGCACCGAGACCCCGGATGTTCATCGATAGAATGTCAATCATTTTTGTACCTCTGCAGGCCTGCTTGCTCTAAGGGGCCCCGTGTCAGAGATTCCATCAATAGCAATTTCAGAGATAGGAATGTCAACTAGGGAAAGGTCCCGAATTGACACATCCTGTCTACCTCTCCTTCCCCTGAAATGTCTACTTCCCTGTTTTTCTTTACGCCGAACAGTGATATTCCCAGCCGAATTTGGGCTAATAATAGGGGAAGGGGATCGATTCAGTTTATGGACAGTAAGAGGATGAAGTTTCAAGGATTCACGTTTAAGAAGAAGATCTAAATCACAATCGAATGAATTATTGGGCGAGGATACTGGGGAATTGTTAGGGGCGTTCGAAATACAGGGAGCTTTACCTTTGGGATCCGCTCTGTGATAATGAGAGGGAGAAGATGGAATTCTTTGGGGAGGGGGGTTGTGTGACAGGGGAGATTGGGGAGATGAGGAGATATATAGAATGTGTGAGGTAGATGGACAATCCCGAGATGGCTTGGGAACAGATGGAGGATGGGGAATAGCAGAATCCGGATCCGGCTCCAGAGGCGAGGGAATGACAGTGAATATCGGCTGATGGATTGGCGGATCAATATTTGATAGAATCGGGGATTTTGAAATGGAGGAAGATCGGGGGCGGGTCTCCGAATAGGATTTATTCTGACGGATAGGGTCCACAGACAAAGAGTGCGTGCGGGGAAGACTAGAAGACCGATCCCAAGAGATACCCCAAGGCGTTGACAGATGTTAAATAGGGAATACAGGATCACGAAAAGCCTCCGCATGATTAGAGCATTCCTTTTTAACTGTAGCTTTCTCATTAGAATAATCAGGAATATTTTCTGAATGGGTCTTCATCTTATGTCTACCACCCAGGCGACGAGGACATTGAGGAAAAAGATGGCCCATCTTGTGACAAGCAGAACATCTAAATGGGACACCCCAATAATCCAGACGTTGTTGAATTTTGGACATATCCCATGATAAGTCAATAAACTCCGGGAAGCCACCTCTATAATCCTTTTCAATAAGGATCCAAGCAACCCGCTTGTCCTTGGCCCCTATGCATTTAGGATCAACATATATAAAGCGGCCAATAGCATTACCAATTTTCTCCATCGATTCCTTAGTCCATAGTTCAATTGGTAAGCCTGGCAGCTTAAGCCATATATAATTATTTTGAGGAGTGCATCGAAGGGGGTTAAATCCAATGAACCATCTGTGTAAAGCTAAAAAACTCTTGTCTCGCACCCATGGTTTAGCAAATATAGTCTCCAAATCGCTAACCCGAAGAAAATGAAAGTTGTACCAATTGTTCATGAGGCGAACAATGGTCGGGGAATATCCTAGGAGGGGAGCCCATTTAGCTGCAATCCAGGATCGGATTTGAGTGTCTTCCATTGTCAGAAAATTCCATCGTCCAACAAGTGCCCTCTTTTGTAAACTGGCAATTCTGTCAAATAATAAGGGTCCATCCAAGTTGATAGCTTCGGGAGGAGGGGAAGTTTTAACAGGACGAGAATGCTTACGACGCGGTTGATATGAACCACCACCACAAGGAATCTGTTCAGAAAAGGAAAGGGGAATGATCTCAGCCTCCAGCGCGGATTTCCAATCAGATTTGTGAGCTGAGCTAGCAAAGGTCTTCTCCGCATCCATGGCGGCCCGAACCATGGCCAACGCAGCAGATGTGTCAGAAAAAACGTCCATGATGGAGGTCGACACAGACCCCCAAGAGACAAAGAAGGAAATCCCAAGGAGATAGGCAGAAGGACAAAGGACATCCAAGATTTAATAAAAAGTAGAAAGTTAAGGAAAAAATCTGATAATGGTCAATACAGAGACATGGGTCAAGAGTACGTCACGGTACGAAAATATAGGGATCCGAGAAGAAAATAAGAATGACGGCCTATGGACCCATTAAAAAATGGATATCAAATCACGAGAACCTTCCCATACTGACAAAAAGGTGGAAGAATGGAACATTTGCTGTCAGGCGAAAGCGGGAAACTCTTTGATGGCGGCACTCATTGAATGAGATACGGGGAAAATATTCAAGACCATTACGTCATGGCCAACCTACTAGCCGGAAATGATTTTCAAACTGAAAGTTCGGCGCCGGAAAAACCAGTGAACACCTCGGCTCAGAAGAAAAACTTCATGAGGATATGTCCGGGCAAACAATGCAACAGCAGCAAAATTCATAGATACACCACCATGGACCAATCTTAAAACGAAGGTCTGCGCATGGTTTGGTAATAACAAAATATTTCTTAAGGTTGTTTATGGAAACCCAAAAACAACCAAAAGAAGCAGACCAAAACATGAGAGATAGGTATGTAGAAGAGTGGATAAACCTCAGGGAAATGGAATTGTCAAACTAAAAAACAAGGGAAATAGGGGAGACCAACGTTACATGTATTTTGCAACAAATACAGAGCTACTCCTGTAAGAAAATGAAGAAAAACTATAATTATCTTCTCATAATACTTGAAACATATATAAAATGCCCAGTCCAAAACTTATATGAGAAAACAGAATTATTCATGGGGATTTTCAGAGCACTAACCTTTATCACCGAGCGTTCTCCGAGCGAAGAGCACCGCGAAACCTTCAGCGGACCAACACCAGAAACCAATAGCTGAACGAAAGCCCGAATGGTTCCAAAGACTATGGAACGATGATGAGAAAATGAAAATAGAGACGCAGGGGTGCAAATGGAAGAAATATACTGGAGCAGTTCCGGGGATTTCTAGTCTAAGATAAGGATATGAGCAGAGAAAGTATAAAATTCTAGGATATCAGGGAACAGATAGTTCAGAAAAATAAGCCTCCAATCATCAAAGAAAACAGAATGAACACAAACCTTCATCCCCACTCAAGAGAGCACAGGGGGAAAAGACGGAGTCAAACCTCATGCATTTGCTAGGATAGTCAATATCAGAATGGATTCAATGCCAGTGAGCTAGACACATCGAAAATAACAGAAGGCAGTGTGTCAACCTACCAAAGAGCATGAATGCTATGCGTAGGGCAGGAGGAGAATAGCTAGTGCGTGTCGATGGATCATGAGGCGTCGCATGCAATAATCCACCTCAATATAAAACTATTGGATCTTATACAGGCACGTTCAGGGAGAAATGGTTGGTCGGAAAATGGAAAAACGTACCTGATTGGTCGCCATCGTGATGCTCTCCACTCGGCGCTCTGCTCTTACTCCATGCTCCCCATCGCTCCCAATGTGAAAAATGTTGACGCAGGAAACCTTGGAGAGTATTTGCTTATGCCAATGGTCAAATTCGGCCCCTCAATTCTCTGATTAATTCGACACCTCAAGAAATTAATAGCCTACTCTACAATAAGAAAGGGATTTGCCTTCCAATCAACTAGTGTATTCATCCTCCTTGCGGCCTGTATTTAAATTAACTCTGATCCCCATCAATAAAAATAAATTTGCTGGAGACATATGCTTGGCTATAGTGGTATCATGCTCACGACCTCATGAAAATCCAAAACTCGGCCTGGGGTCTCGCTTCAATAATAATCCAGTCCTCAAATATGAAGAAATAACCCACAAGAAAACAACTCATTCCTTCAACAAGAGAGATTCGAATACCTCAATATTTTGTAGAGCTCATCTTGCTAAGGATCAATAGCCCACTAACAAACTCGGCCTCCTGGTGTGAAGACTCGGCCTTCCAAGGAAGATAATGTCACTGAGTTTTCTGAGTTTTAATGTGTTTTTCCAGTGAGTGATTTCGTCAAACAGTTTGTCAACATATTGTTGTAGGTGTATCTTTCACAATTTGTTTTTAATGAACAATAATAATGAAGACCATATACCAAAGTAGTGTATGTTGGTACAACTATAAGTGACTGAGAATATAACCATAAATGGTCCATTCATCAACTTGACATTGCATACATAGTGAAATAACAAAAATGAAGAAGTTATTATTTTCTCTCAGCAACATGACCTTCAGTTTGTCAAACTTTATTAGCGTAGTTACAGAAAAATATATTTATATATATTAGACCTCTTTTCTTGGTGGAAATTGGCAATCCCATTGAAGAATACAGTCTCTGAACTTGTTATTGGCAGGCAGCTTGATTTCCCACTGATGAATAGTCAAACTTCTGCAACAAGCCCAACATTTAAACCTGAATCACCACCGCCACTATTTAAGCATACAACATGATCCTACATGCCCAAATTTAGCCTAGCAAAGAAGTGCATGTAGTCAGCAACCCAAGGATAAATCAGTCCATTGTTTATGACCAGTAACAAGGGGCAAACTTCGACCCACTATCAAAATATCAGTCTAGCCAGTACTTGGTTACAATTCAGCCAAAATGTGATGAGAAATATCAGCTCCTCTATCTGAACCAATTCAACCCATAGCAAAGATAGCTCGACTAGTAATTAGGAATGAAGAAACTCTGCCCTTTCTCTGAAGCTTCGATCCAACAAAGAGGAAAATCAACCAGCAATGAAAATAAAGAAAACTCGTCCCCCCCTTTTGTGACTGATTCGACCTCTTCAAGCAGTGAATAAACTCATTCCCCTTTGATGTTGAACTTGGCTTATTTCCTCAATAAATCGACCTCTGGTTTGATGGCAGTCTTTGGCTTGTCTTGGGTTCTGCTCTCGGCAAGGGCTAACGAGCATACCATAGGGCATTAAATGCCCACTTAGTTGCATGCTCCATAACGCGATAACACACATGCGCGCGGTGAGTAGATAAATAAAAAATAATGGTCTTGTATTGACCTCTAGTTTGATGGCAGTCTTTGGCTTGTCTTGGGTTCTGCTCTCGGCAAGGGCTAACGAGCATACCATAGGGCATTAAATGACCGCTTAGCGGCATGATCCATAACGCGATAACACACCGCCATTATTCTTTATTTATCTCCTCACCACACGCGTGTGTGTTATCGCGTTATAGAGCATGCAGCTAAGCGGGCATTTAATTCCCTATGGTATGCTCGTTAGCCCTTGCCTCTGCTCTCAGCCTAGGTTCGCTCCAGTAATGATTTAGCTCAAGTTTCTCCCTATGGCCTTTCCTTTTCCCCAACTCGTCCTCATCAAGAAGTGGTCGTTACTAACAGTAACTCGAATGGCATATAAGCAAGGAACACGTCCCTTTGAAAGCTCACGTAGGTGACTTCCAGGAGTGGTTGTGACTTGGCCTTCCTATACCCAGTCAAGTCCAACAACAAAGATGAATTGTCCCACTATCTTTGGCACTGAAACCTGGCACCGGTACGTAATATTAGCCTCTGAACTTCAACCAGCAGTAAGCAGAATGAAACTCGGCCCTGTGGGAAAACAAACTCAACTCCTATAAACAGTGACTTTGTCCCTCCACGCTGACTATAATTTGGCACCCTCAAATATTATACTCGGCCCACATAATGTTTCACAACTGGCTACATAAGGATATCACGTCTCACAAGAGAATGCAAACTCGACCTCATTTCAAAATACTCCACGGCTGAAGCAACTCAGTCCAACAGGGAAATGATCTTTGGCAAGTAGGGATTATGTTGGAAGTACTACACACCTACATGCGGACACTTAGTTAGAGCATGGGACCACATGCAAAATTCATTCTACATGATTTACTCCCTGATTTTCTCCTTCTTTAACTCCGCAACTAGTTAGTTCTTCTACATGATTTACTCCCTGATGTGTTCCTTCTTTAACTCCGCAACTGGTTAGTTCTTCTGCATGATTTACTCCCTGATTTGCTCCTTCTTTCACTCTGCAACTCGCTAGTTCTCTTCGGAACTTGTTGTAGGTGTTGAGTCTTCTCATTGATCACTACTATGGTGCATTACTTTGGGATCTTCACCCAGTAATGATATATCATGAGCATTGTAACCTATTTTCTAATGAATCATTCTTTTGTTCTTTCGATTTTCTTTCAGTGTTTTTGCTCTGCAAAGTTGTGTGTTCAACCTTTACTAGCTAGATTCATCTGTGCAGATTTTCTAACACATTTACATGGTATCAGAGCCCACAGGTTGCTAGATAAAAGGTGCACCAGTACTTTATTTTGCAGGTATTACAGCGTGGAGATCGTAGATCGACAGAAAAATGGAGTTTCCCAAAGCATCGACCCTAACACCTTACAACTATCACGAATGGAAGGACCAAATGGCTCGATACCTTCGTCAAAAAGGGTTGTACAGGATTACCATTGTTGCAAAAGTGGTACCCACTTCAGCCATAGAGAAATCCAAATACCTCAATCGTATGGATGAGGCCCACGAATCCATATGCATGTGCATCTCTCCAGATTTGCAGTTTCATCTATCTGCCTGCAATACTCCCAATGAGATTTGGAAAAAGGTTGAAGAACTCTACGTGAAACAGCATGAGGTGAAAGGACATCTGCTCGAAGTGGAGCTGTTGTCATTGGATCCACGGGAATATGACAGAATTGAAGACTTCTTCACCAAATATAATGATCTATTGCTGCAACTCAAGGGTTGTGGAATTGACAAATCCAAGGAGGAGAGTCACCAAGTTTTCTCTATTATGTCAAAGCTCAGACCGGAATACTCTGTCTTTGTGTCTACATTTCATTCAGTAAGGCTTCCAACAGGTAAATCCTACACTATGCCTTTTCTCAAAGAGTTCATGGAGTCCCTTACTTTTGAGCAAGATAAACTCATTGGCATGGGAAAAATCAAACCTCCAAAAGCACATGCACTTGTTGTGCATGATGGCAGCCACAATAAAAATCACAGATCTGATTCAAATTAGAAAAATCAGCAGCAAAAAGATAAGGGAAAAGCGCATTCCCATCCAAAGAAGGAAGGGTACACCAAGCCCTTCAATGACTCCTCCGGCTCGAGAAATGAGAAAGGAAAGAAAGGAAATAGATGCACCTACTGTCAAAGAGGATTCCATCCAGAATCCTCTTGCATGAAGAAACAAATTGACCAAATGGCAGAAATCCTTCAGAAGCACAACCTTGGGGACCACATCCCTCAGGGCGCCAAGAAGAAAACTGAGGATCCGCCACACGGGAAAGGTAACAATTTTCCCCTGATGCATGGATTATGGATTCTGGTGCATCACATCATATGGCTGCTGCAAAGGAAGTCTATTCCTCTTTGGATGCATGCAAAGGACCTCCCATCCTCATGGGAGATGACTCACCTATTGAGGTCACCGGAAAAGGTAGAGTGGAACTTTTACACGGAAGCTTTGAAGATGTGCTTCATGTTCCAAAACTTTCGGTAAACCTGCTTTCAGTTTATCAGATCACTCATTCCGGCACCAGAAAGAGAGTGGAATTCACTCCAGATGCAGTGAACATATATGACCTACATAGCAGCTCCAAAATTGCAACCGGTGAGGTAAACAATGGAGCCAGACTGTATACATTTTCTGAATTTATTGAATCTGAATCCTCCTTATTGCTTACACATGCTGATGATAGTAGTAGGCTTTGGCACGAGAGGTTTGGTCACTTAAATTACAAGTATATGCAGCAACTAAGCAAGCATGAGATGGTGGAAGGCTTGCCAAATATCAGTTTCTCCAAAGGAGTTTGTGAAGGGTGTGTCCTTGGCAAACATCCTAGAGAAAAGTTTGACACTAGCAAGACTCACAGAGCATCCTCTCCTCTAGATCTGATCCATAGTGATCTCATGGGGTCTTTTCGTCGTCCTTCTATCAACAAAGCAAGGTATGTGCTTACATTTATTGATGATTTCTCACGGTATACTTGGGTGTATCTTCTCAGGAACAAATCTGAAGTTTTTGCACACTTTGAAGATTTCAAAGCACTAGTTGAGACACAGTCAGAGAGAAATATCAAAGCCCTCCGTACATACAATGGGGGGGAATATGTTAACATGGCACTTCAAAACTTTTGCCTTCAGTCCGGCATATAGTTGCAGTACACAATTCCATACACTCTGCAGCAGAACGAAGTTGCTGATAGAAAGAACTGATCTCTCAAAGAGATGGCTTCCTGCATGCTGCATGCTAAGTCACTGCCTCATAAGCTATGGGCCGAAGCACTTAATTGTGCTAACTACATCAAGAATAGATCTCCTCATAGGTCTGTCAAGGATCAGACCCCCTTTGAGGCTTGGAGTGGCACTAAACCGGAGGTCACCCACTTCTGTGTTTTTGGCTCCCAAGCATGGGCCAGGATCCCCTCTAAAAAGAGGAAAGCTCTTGATCCACAGAGCATTGAGTGCATCTTTGTTGGATACCCTGATGGTGTGAAGGGATACCAACTCCTAATTTCCTCTACAGACAAGCTCATCATTGAGCGAAGTGTCAAATTTGAGGAAAGTCTCTCGCATGCACCTCAATTGCCGCATGCAGACACCTTTTATCTACCTCATGTCCGAGATGATGACTCAGTACACTCAGATGCAAATACAGAGCATGCAGATGCCGCAGTAGAGCATGCAGATGCAGAGACAGAGTCTTCAAATACAAATCCAGTGCATGCATATGATGATCCACATCCAAGCCCAGATCGGGCTTCTAGTAGTGAATCAAATTCCCCTATCATAAATCAAAGAACAAGGAGCTTACGTGAGATATATGCACAAGACCACCCAGCTGCTAGAAATGGTCTTGTGGGGGATAATTCTGATCTGCAGAGGACTAGCTCAGAGTTTATTGAGCCTCCTCTTGCCCTCACTGCCACTGAACCATCGCCATCCTGGCATTGTCATTTGGTTCAGTCTTCTGATCCACAATCTTATGCTGAGGCTGTTGGGCATCCATCTTGGGAGTCCGCCATGGAGGAGGAGTATAACTCCCTCCTCGAGAACCAGACCTGGGATCTAGTCCCCCTTCCTTCAGGAAGGAAACTTGTCTAATGCAAATGGGTCTACAGGACCAAGAGTGTTGTAGATGGGCAAATCACTAGACAAAAAGCTAGGCTAGTAGCCAAAGGCTTCCAGCAAGTGCATGGCATTGATTATGATGAGACCTTTGCTCCAGTAGAAAAGATGGATTCCATATGCCTTGCACTTGCCATTGCAGCTACCCAGGGGTGGGAAGTACATCAGATGGATGTGAAGAATGTCTTTCTTCACGGAGACCTATCTGAGGAGATCTACATGGAGCAGCCACATGGTTTCATTTAGGATTCATCTTTGGTCTGCAGACTGAAGAAATATCTCTACGGCCTTAAGCAGGCCCCGAGAGCTTGGTATGCGAAGATGGATTCTTTTCTCTTATCACAAAACTTTGAAAGATGTAAGTCTGATCTGAATGTTTACATGCTCAGGACACATGATTCTCTTCTTATCTTAGTTTTGTATGTGGATGATCTCCTGATCACCGGCAGCTCGACTTCAGCCATTGCTACAGTCAAGAGGGCTTTGCATGATAGGTTCTTAATGATGGACATGGGTCCATTACACTTCTTTCTTGGTCTTGAGATCAGCCAGGATACCACAAGCATCAAACTCTCTCAGGTTAAGTATGCACGGGATCTCCTTGAGAGATTTCACATGACTGACTGCAAGGCAGCACCGACTCCTTTTCTGTCTGGGGTCCACCTTGAGGATAGAGGTAACACTCCATTAGTTGACAGCACTCTCTACCGACAGCTAGTGGGGAGCTTATTGTACCTCACCCACTCCAGACCAGATCTCTCATATGTAGTAGGGGCAGTTTCCAAATACATGCAGGAGTCGCATGAGCTACACTGGAATGCTGCCAAGTACATCCTCCAATATGTGCAAGGCACCATCACCTTCGGGATTCACTATGCAGCAGGCACTGCATTGAATCTCCTTGGCTTCGCAGATTCTGATTGGGTGGGCGACAGCATTGATCGCAAGTCCACCTCCAAATATTCACTCAGTCTAGGATCTGGCCCTATCTGTTGGTCGAGCAAGAAGCAGGTTGTTATTGCTCTCTCTTCAGTGGAGGCCGAGTACAAAGGAGTAGTCAACATCACCATTCAGGCTCTGTGGCTACAACACTTCCTCACTGAGTTAGGCATCCAGTTCCACCAGCCCACTGTTATCTGGTGTGACAACCAGAGCACTCTCAAATTTTGTAGGGATCCAGTACAGCGGCAGCGGACGAAGCACATAGAGATCCATATGCACTACATCAGAGACTTAGTACATGATCGGGTCATTGATTTGCAGTTTTGTCCTTTAGCATAACAGACTGCAGACATATTCACCAAGACATTCACTGAGCATAAATTTCGCTCTCTATGCGATCGTCTTGGAGTGAAGGACACAGTTGCTTAGCAATTGTCTTTTCTTCCTCTTTTCTTTTGATTACATTGTATTTTGAGGGAGGGGTTTTCCCACGAGCTTTTCCCTCTTTCCTCAATTTTAGTACAAGTTGCACTGTATTTTGAGTGACCTTTGGCTGTAGTTTCCAAGGCCAATTTTCTATTTTTCCCCATAGTGGTGTTCAGGGGGGGTGTTGGAAGTACTACACACCTACATGCGGACACTTAGTTAGAGCATGGGACTACATGCAAGATTCATTTTGCATGATTTACTCCCTGATTTTCTCTTTCTTTAACTCCGCAACTGGTTAGTTCTTCTGCATGATTTACTCCCTGATTTGCTCCTCATTTAACTCTGCAACTGGTTAGTTTTTCTGCATGATTTACTCCCTGATTTTCTCCTTCTTTCACTCCGCAACTGGCTAGTTCTCTGCGGAACTTGTTGTAGGTGTTGAGTCTTCCAATTGATCACAACTATGGTGCATTACCTTGGGATCTTCACCCAGTAATGCTATATCATGAGCATTATAACCTATTTTCTAATGAAGCATTCTTTTGTTCTTTCGATTTTCTTTTAGTGTTTTTTCTCTGCAAAGTTGTGTGTTCAACCTTTACTAGCTAGATTCATCTGTGCGGGTTTTCTAACACATTTATAGATTAAACCCCAGATCACCTGCAAAACTCAAGTAGATTACCTGCAACAAATAATATTCCCACAATGTGTTTCTCTTTGGCAAAAAAAATCTTGCCAACTTTATTCTCTAGTAACAATACAATCATATGACAACTTTGATTTTAATCCACAAATCCCTAAAATCATGCTCTCGCTCCTTTATTCTTTCGGAACAATACAATGATATGACAACTTTGATTTCAACCCACAACAAAATGATACTCTAATACCATTGTAATATCTCAAATAGATAAATTTCTAATGATTATGGAATATTATAAAATGTTTCATTTATTTTTAATTTTGAAATTTTATAACAAAAAATTTCACAAAATTATAGAAATTAATCTAAACAAGAAGCACTACAAATTTAGAATAATACGAAACTCAATTTTATTTATATGATAATAGCTATTACAATATAAATAATTAAGATAAAATAAGAAGAAATTGATTGTTGAAGCTCCCTGAAACTTCTAGATGTAGTCTCCTCAAGGAGTGTTGGGTTTTCGTCCAACACACACAATGGAAACCCAATGGTTTTCATCTTGGGGCTTGTTGAAGTTAGGAACTTCATTCTCCAAACCTCACTATAACAAATAAGCAACCAAACCAAGATATCTCAAATGATCTCGTCATCCTCCTTTTAAAGGCTCAAATGATAAATCTTCAATCTTCTACAAGTATTTTATTTTGATTATTTTAGTTTTATTCTAAAAGCTCCCCCTTACTTCATTTCACTAACTTTTAATTTTATTTTATTTTACTTAAGTGACTTTTGGCATTTTCCTTTAATTAATCTTTTTCTCTTCTTTTATTTAATTAAGTGACTAACTAAAGTTATTATTTAATTCGAGAAAAATGGTAAATCACCCACCATACTCTCTCTAGCTATTGGAAGTCATTGTTCATCATTTCAACCTTTAGATTTTCTCGTTCTGGTTCCAATGAGCTATTACAAAAAAGTGTTCCATCAAATATTACTCCTAGAATATCATCTTAAGCGTAATTAATTAAGTTAGGCTCAATAATAACCCCATTTACGGGAATTATCAGAATGCAACGGAACCAAAAGCAAGTTGTGTGGAATTGACCCTGATGATGGAATATACTAAGTGAATGTCATCGGATCCCATAAAACTCCTTAAAACCCCTCTAGGACCTCTGATGATGGAATATACTAAGCGAATGTCGTCGGATCCCATAAAACTCCTTAAAACCCCTCTAGGACCTTTGATGACGTAATCTTGCTCCTGTGCCCTGCCCATCATGTACCCTGAAAATCCATCCTAGTTGTACTACAAAGGAAACTGGAAATGAATACATTACAAGGTTGAATCATCATTATAAACCCACTAAAAGTGTTGATTTCCAAAAATAGATGCAAAAAATACCCGAAAAAGATGGTTGTGTTGCGTCTGATACAACAAATTGTGCACAAGAATAGTCGTGAAAAGATTATAACACATACCTAACAAACCATGTTTTTAATTTCAAAATAAAAATCCAAAACTAAGTTAATTGATAAAAATTAGCTAATATCATTGACATTTGTCACATTTTTTCTATTAACTTTTAATGTTAAACTTTTTGCAAACCAAATAAAATCAAAGAAAAGAAAGTGCATGCACATGCTTGAGATCCTTTTTTTTAATAAGAAGATAGATGTTATAAATAAATGTGGATTTTGAAGAGGATGATGCCATATATTACATTCCAATGCTATCATTGCTTGCCAACTATAATGTCTTATTGAAGTTTATGTTAAATTATTTATGGAATCTTTGTGAAGATTGTTTTCATGAGCAAGTTGATCGATTGAAATTGAATTGAATACATGTGGTTCCTTTTAGACCTATACTCCATGTGAACTCTTTATCCAGTTATTTTTCTCATTTCTCAATCTACCTTGTAGATTAATTTTGATTTAAAATTTTACTATTAAGGATCATTGACATAGAACCGTTACAAAAATATGGTCAATTTTTGTTTGCATAGGGACATGAACTTTTTTTAAGTTGATAATATATTCAATTTTATGTTCACAAAGCAATGGATCTTTTATCCTTTATTAGGTATGTACCAATTCTAAACTTACAAGTATCACACTCAATCATGAAGGGCCTATTGAAATCCAGTGTGGTTAACTACACAAAATAAATTAAAAATGCACCTCCTTATTTTTTAAATTATCTGAAGACAAGAACTAATTTATTCACCAAGAGAATATGCCAGAAAATTATGAAAATGCAACATAAAGGAGGTTGAAAGATCCAATGTCAATGTAACATAAAGGAGATGAATGATGCATTCTAAAGAATTGTATGCAATATTTCTACAGCACATTAAGTGGTATTATAAGCACTGATTAGACTAATTTCACTTGCACTTTAATGAGATATTTTTTAATCACTAGTAAAATTGGTTTCTTAATATAAGAATTGTCATTTGACATTGAGTTTAAGATTATTTTTTAGAAATTTGGTCTTTTGATCGAGGATCATTCTCAAGTGTAAGAGGTAGGATCCTCAAAATTTTAGTTGTAATATATCCCCATTTTTAACTCTTGTTTCTCATGCTCCCACCTATCTAGGAGTTTCCTTTGTGTATATCATGTATTCAGATGCATTATTTTGATTTGGTTCATATGTATTAGTTGTTCATCAAAACTTCATTATAAAGTAAATATTAATATTAACCATTAATTTGTACATTAAACAATATCACTGTTAATAAAATTTATATATTCTACATTAAAAAATTATTGTATATGCATTATTTTGATGGTAATTGTATTAAGAATGTAAAAGGCAAGGACTAAGGTACAAATAGCACTTGTTTAGTGTTATGTGATGATCTCTACTATTTTTGTATCCACTATGTTGTTCAGTTAAAAAGAATAAATATAGAAGTTACAAAGAAATAGCTTATGTTATATTTGTTAAGATAAAGTCAACCATAGTTCTTAAGCTTTTTGTGATGACAAGTGATACTTTAATTATGTTCTTTATTTATTCACTTGTTTGTTCAAGAAGTTAATTTAAAAGTTACAAAGTGACAGCACTCCCACAAACACCTCTATCTCAAAAACTACGCTATTTTAATAAATGAAGATGTGGAAATTTGAGTGGGCCCAATGGTTAAGGACATGTGCTTCCTCCTTGGAGATCACGAGTTCAAAACAAAAGGAAGATAGGGTTTGTACATGTTTGATTGATATAGCTCGTTGTGATGAGGCTCAAGGGTTAGGTCTCCCTTTAGCATGAGGCTCTAAAATGATCATTGATGGGAGTGTCTTCAGTGGTCTCGACCCTTGCCAAGTCACACGTTCCTACTAGTATTTTCTTGTGGGTTGTCAATACTAGCTTCACCTAACTTTTAGATCTTAAAGAAAAAAATTAAAAATAATGAAGATAGCCTAAACTTTCCAAATCATGTTTCATGTTACATGACATGTTAAGTTTGAGTCTTACCTCGCAACATTGTGAGAAAACTATTCATGTTAGGGAGAAATTTATCCAAAATAGTTAATGAACATTGTAAAAGAGTAGCACATTCAAGACTTCAACTCAAGCATGTGTAAAAGTAATTTGTTGTTGAAGTATTGAAGATGCGTTTTTTTTACATTAATTCTTTGAATTTTCACCACCTATCAAGGTTTGGAAAATCATTTCGCATTTGGCATGTCATTGAAACTGTGTCTTTTAGGATAAGAAAACACTAGTTTAAGAAGACACAATGTCATGTTGTCATTGATACAATAAAACTTTAACATTAATTTGATGTGATATACCTACATATGGTTAAATTACAAGCATTGAAAGCAATAAATCTGAAATGGAAAATATCATGGAACACATTATTTAAGTTTATATAAACATAAAAATGACAAAAGTTAACAAGTGAAATTAGAAGGAAAGTTGTTTATATCTTCTTATTAGAAATACTTTTATGCAATAGTTGTAGGTAATTCAAAGTAAAAAGTTAAAAATATTAAAAGGCATTTAAAAGTTATGATAATGCACTACTTATGCCTAGTTTAAAAACAAAATAAAAGAGTGGTTGTTCCATGTATTTAAAAGTTGAAGTAGAATTGAATAAATTTGGGTATATATTAGTAACTATTGACAATGTCATAAGTATAATTGGAGTTTTTAAATAAATAAATTGGTGAATAAAATATGTGGCATATTAGTACTACGCATAACACATCAAAGTATAACCAAACTAAATCACTTATTTTTTTATATTTTAAGTCCAAGTTATCTAATACTACCTAATTAATAGCAAAGCTACTTAGAACATATCTCTTAAGGGATTAAGGAGTTAACTGGTCAGTGATTATGGAAAAGTAATTTGATTCTTTTGCAAGTTTAATTTTATTAACCATGATGCTAATCAAGAATGCAACACATTTGATCCCTAGCTCATGCACCCAATGATTATTTTGGAGCCCCTACTATTATGAATATCATAATGTGATGGCTTTTGGCTAGATTCAAGTCTTGAAAAAGTGCATATAGACATTAGTGCATATATGTGTCAGAAACAGAACCAGCAGATACCCTATAAGGTACAGATGCATGGCGCTGAAAGGAGAGAAAAAACAGCATCACCCAAAGAAATATCGACGAACCCCATCGCCAAAACCTAAGAGAAAACGTCAAAAAAAGAACAAAATATGAAAAAAGGTCGCAGAGCAGAACGCGACAGCCAAGAAAGAAACCGCCATGAACTATGGAGAGGCGCCATGTAGAAGGAACCCCTCACAGGCCCTAAAAATGTACCCTCGGCAACAAAAGAACAAGCTTCCAACCGAAGACATGGAGCCAGCTCCAAACAATGGCGAACGAAGAATCAACACACGTCACAAAAATTGGGAAAGTGAATGGTGACAAGGACCCTTTATCATCACAAAACTGAACTAACCCACAAAAGAAGACCTGCAAAAAATTGTCTGCTAGAGGACACAAAGGATCAGCTCCATGAAAATATTATGAAGCGTGGACTAGGGGACGAGGGCAACTAGAGTTCCAGTCATCCTGCCCCTAATGCTAAAATAACCACTTGAAATGACAATCGGATGCAATTGTACCAGCTTCGAATTTGGATCACCAACGTATGCGGCCCTCAAATAGCTCTGATACCATGTAGGAATTTACAGGGTAAGTTCCTCAGATAGAACACCAGAGGACACCGCTCACAAACAGATCACAGATCAATACACCAATATTCTTGACGTGGTTAAAACCCTCAAAGAGGGAAACAGTCCACACCCTGAGCCAACACAATCACTTCAAGAAATTTATTTATAAAAGAATAAAAATTTACATAAGCTTCTCTCATGAACGGTCACCCTACAAATGACCCTCCATGCTCTTTAAATAGAGATCATGGACCAATCGGGTGTTAAGCCATGGATCAAGTGTTGGTAATACCAAGGAGAGAATGAACCGTCGGATCACTTCATGTCTAGAACATATCGTGACCGTTGGATTTTAAGTTATAAATGTACATAGTAAAGAAACACACTTTACCTAACTCTACAATAGACCAAGTTATACTTAATTATCTCCTATGTGTTCGAGTATCCTAACATCCTCCCTTAAGAACAACTTGGGATAGGGTTGAAGGATGTATAAATATGACACAATAGGAGAAGTAAGGAGGCATTAGAGCCTATCCCCCCTTAGTGACAACTTCCTTAACTCCGACCATCAATCAAAGTTTAGTAAACTTCGCCTCTGTGAGAGCCTTTGTAAAGATGTTTGCAACTTGATCATCGGTTGAACAATATTACACTTCAAGAACATGGTCATGAATGAGCTTTCTGATGAAGTGCATGTGTAGTTCAATGTGTTTGTTGCACGGATGTTGGACTGGATCTTTGCATAGTTGAATGGCACTTTGATTATCACACCAAAGTGTAGTAAGATGCTACTGCTGAAAGCCAAACTCTGACAGGATCTAACGAAGCCACAGGGCTTCCTTACTAGCTTTTATGGCGCCATGATACTCTGCTCTGTTGAAGAAAGAGAAATGGCACTTTGTTTCTTGCAAGCCCATGTAATAGGTCCAGAACCAAGAGTGAAGACATAACCTGCAGTAGACTTCCGATCATCAGGGTCACCAGCCCAATAGGAATCAATGAAACCAACCAATAGAGGAGATGCTTCTGCACTATAATGAATCCTAAACTGAATTGTACCTCGAACATAACGAAGTATTCTTTTAATTGTTTTCCAATGAATTTTATGTGGGTTTTGCATAAACCGAGCAATAAGGCCAACAGCAAAGGAAAGGTCAGGACGAGTATGGGTTAGATACAAAAGTTTTCCTACAAGCTGACGGTATAAGGTAGCATTAACTTCAGGGGAAGTACAAGTGACTAAAAGTTTGGCTCAAGACTGAAAGGGAGAAGGGGATGGCTTACAGTCTTCCATGTGAAAGTGGTGTAGAAGATCACAGACATACATGGACTGGGAAAGGGAAATACCTTCCTTGGATTGCAAGACTTGAAGACCAAGAAAATAATGCAAGTGTCCTAAGTCTGTCATTTCAAACTGCTTTTTAAGGCTTGTCTTCACATGGTTTATAAGGTTGGGATCACTACCAGTAAAGATAAGATCATCAACATAAAGAACAAGAATGATGAGAGACTTACCCACTTTCTTGGTGTAGATGGTATTGTCAGAATGACACCTAGAAAAGCCAGTGTCTAAAAGAAAGCTATCCATTCTGGCATACAAGCCCGAGGGGCTTGCTTGAGACCATAAAGAGATTTCTTAAGCCGACATACAAGGCTGGAGTCTGTTTGTATAAAGCCAGGAGATTGTTCCATATAGATTTCTTCATGCAAGAAGGCAGATTTAACATCCATCTAATGGACTTCCCATTTGAAAGAGGCAGCAAGGGAAAGAACAAGGCGGATAGAGTTCATTTTGGAAACAGGGGAGAAGGTTTCAGTATAGTCAATGCTTTCAACTTGTGAAAAACCCTTAGTAACAAGACGAGTTTTATGTTTATCAACTTTTCCATTTGGTCAAAACTTGGTTCTGTAAACCCATTTGCATCTAACAAGTCTTCGTCCCTTTGGAAGAGGAACAGATCCCATGTATCATTTGCCAATTGTGAACAATATTCTTCATTCATAGTTGCGTCCCAATCTGAATGGCCTGAAGCTTCTGCAAAGGTTTTAGGATCACAATTCGTCGAAGCTTGAGCCAGTAAAGAAGAGGCTCTATCGAACTAAGAACATGTACGTCGCTGATCTGTAGGATCACCTGCAAGAGCACTTGCTGCATCTCGAGTAGCACAGACCCATTTTGGAAGTTGAGGAGTTGAAGGAGGATCCTAAGAAGGTGCGGGAGGATTGTCATCCTCATTGTCATCATCTGAAGAAGAAATATTTTCAGAAGTAGAAGGGATAGAGAGAGGTGGCACATCCGTCGAACTAGGCTCGTAGGCCAATATATTTTCAACAAACTTTACATCTCTTCTAATAATAACATTTTTGGACTTAGGTGAAAAAAGGCTATATCCTTTGACATCTTCAGAATATCCAACAAAAATACATTTTTCACACTTAAGTTCTAAGGCTTTGTGTTTCTCATCGGGAATATGGGCCCATGCTTCACTTCCAAAAACACGAAAGTGACTTACATCTGGTTTAATTGAGCTCCATGCTTCTTCTGGAATGATATTCTTTAAAACCTTAGTAGGAGTGTGATTTACTATGTAATTTGCACAGTTAATTGCTTCTACCCAAAAATTAAGACTATGTCCTTTAAACTGAAGCATACAGTTAGCCATTTCCTTTAAGGTGTGGTTCTTCATTTCAGCTACACCATTTTGTTGTGGAGTATATGGAACAGTATGTTGCATTTGAATTCCATGCTTAATGCAAAAGTTGATGAATTTGTTGTTAACATATTCTCCGCCATTATCAGATCTTAGCTTAAGAATTTGATGTCCAGATTGTTTCTCAACAAAAGCCTTAAAGGTCAAGAACATGTTAAATACTTCACTCTTGAGTTTTAAGAAGTATACCCAAGTGCGTCTGGAGAAATCATCAATGAAAGTTAAGAAATACTTGTAGCCAGAGAATGAAACAACTGGAAGTGGACCACATAAATCACTATGCACAAGTTGTAAAGGGGTTGAGGGAGTGCCAAGAGGCACGTTTTTCAAAACTCTCCCGATGATGTTTTCCGAGTACACATCCGGAACAAACACAATCTCTGCAAGATACCATAGGAAGACTTGTCACCATATTTTCTTTACATAGATTTTGAAGGAAGCGATAGTTTAAGTGACCAAATCACTCCTGCCAAAGTTTGCTCACTTCATCATTATGAGCAACAAATACCGAGAGAAGAGTTGATGACCCAAAGTTGTTAAACTTATACAACCTTGTAGAATCATCAGCAATGTCAGTAGCTAAAATCTCTCTGAGATCTCTTAGGTCCTTAATTACAAATCATGAGGTGAGAATTCAACAATTTTACCTTCACCTGAATGAGTTATCTGATATAAAGATAGAAGGTTGCAGAATAAAGTTGGAACACATAATACATCATTAAATTGACCATTGTCTAGATGAATAGTTCCAATCCCTACAACACTATGAGATCTATCATCACCAACATATATTTTTGGTGTTGCAATCATTTAAAGAAGAAAACATGGCTTTGTTTTTTGGCCATGTGATAAGAAGCTCCAGAATCAATGAGCCACTCATGAGAATGAGAAGAAGAAAATACATTTAGTGCATAACCAGACCGAGATGCTTGACAACTACATGCAGAAAGTGTTATTCCTAAAGATGAAGTTGAAGTTGAAGTTGAAGAATGCTCCAAATGGATGTTATGCTTCTTCATTACTGCTTCCAACACTTCCATCTTCTTAAAGCATTTGAATTGTAAGTGGTCATCTCGATTACAAAAGTTGCAATGTTTATCAGTCTTCTTTCCTTTGTTTTTATTTTCCTTATCATTTTGTTGAATTGATTTTTCATTTTAAGACTGAAATTGCTTAGGACCCTTGTTTGATTTAGGACCATTCTTTTTAAGACACTGCTTCTTAGGATTCTTTGAATTTGGTTGTTGTTGGGCGGCTAAGGCTTTCTTAGAAGAGTTTCCAAGATTAAGAAAACCAAGATGTAAGAGTTTTTCTTGTTCTCTTATTAAAAAATCACAAAAGATATCAAAATAGGGGGACTTGTTGTCTTGTCCTTGAGAAATAAATGCTTCTCTAGTAGAATGGAATGTGGAAACAAACACAAAGTACGTTGGTCCCAACTTAGTAAGAATGGAATAAATAAGACTACAATCTTCTTTCTTAACCTTAACATCTTCCAAGAGAAGTCTAAAGGTCTTGAACTTGGACAAAAAATATTCAATGAAAGAAAAATTATTGGGGTCCAACATAAGCAACTCATTTTCGAGTTGATAGGCTCTAATTTTATTTTTAATTCCAAAAACTTTAGTGAGTTGTTTCATTGCTTCATTAGAGGTATCAAGTTCTGCGATATGGAATCTAAGGTCTAGAGAAATAAACATCACTATCAACCCATGTGCTTGATCTTGCCTATTTTCTCATTTAGATGTCTTATCTTCATCTTTAAGTTTAGTTTATTGGCCTGAGGCTATTTTGTAAAGACCTTTACTTCTATGTAAATCCACAATGTAAGACCACCATTGGAAGTGGTTAGTGCTATCAAGAGTAACTTGGCATGGACTTTCCATTTTAACAGAAACTGAAGTTGTAGATGTTAAAACTAAGTGTTCCAATGGAAAGATCTCGAAAAATTAGGCCGATTCAAAAAGAACAGCTCTGAAAACCGCTTCTCGATGAAGAAGTTATGGCTTTTTGAATAAAAGTTGTTGAATATGCCGACAAAGTGTGTGATGTGCGGAAGTGAATGACAATGTTTTATTTTAAAAAAAAATCCCCCCTTTCCAAACTTAATTTAATTAGCTCACTTTACAAAAGATTTTATGTGACCCACTTTTATAAATTAGTGAAAGTCACTTTTACAATGGTACTTTATGAGCTACTCACTAAATTGTAACTTAAATAAAAGATAAAGAGACTTTAGAATGGGTGAGAACATTTTTACATAAAGTAACTTTAAAACATAAATTACATGTGCTTTTTGAAAAAGTAATTCAACAAAAAGAAAGACTTGAACCCAAGTCCTCTATTCTCATAAAGTAATTTTGGACCAAGTGAGCTAGTTTAAAAGCTTAGTAATTTTTGGAATTTGGGATGTGTGCTTACTTGAAAAGACTTTTTTTCCCTACAAAACAAAAAAACACACAACCCAACACGGACATGCAAAAAAAAACCAAACCTTATGACTTGAAGTTAGCTTTCGTTGTAAACTATATTTTTTCCTCAATGTTTCTGATTTTCCGAGATCACACTAAGGCGCGGCGGAAAAGAACATACGCGTGAGAAAAGCCCTTCCTCTATGTTTCTAATTTGCCCACATCGCACAGAGTTGCAGGGCAAAGAGCATACGCAAAAATGAAAGGTATAAAACCGGTAATAAAAAAACAGAAAGCTAAATAAATCGAAATAAACAAAGAGATGAATAACTATAACTGCAAAAAAAAATTGTATACCTCCAAATCTTAAAAATGACGTAGCTAGGGCTACCGGAAACCTTTTCGCGTGAAACAAAAGGGGTTCCTCACTGGAACATATGCTCCTAACACAATAGAGTAGTCCTATCGGCCCTAAACCAATCAGAACAGTGGATGTAGGAAACAACAATCGAATGCAGTTGTACCAACTTCAGATTTGAATCACCAACAGATGCGGCCCTTAAATAGCTCTGATACCATGTATGAATTTACAGGGTAAATTCCTCAGATAGAACATCAAAGGACACCACTCACAAACAAATCACAGATCAATACACCAATGTTTTTGATGTGGTTAAAACCCTCAAAGAGGGAAACAGTGCACGGCCTGAGCCAACGCGACCACTTCAGGCAATTATTAATAATAAAATGAAAATTTACATAAGCTTCTCTCATGAATGGTCACCCTACAAATGACCCTCCATGCTCTTTAAATAGAGATCATCAACCAATCGAGTGTTCAGCCATGGATCAAGTGTCGGTAATAACAAAGAGAGAATGAACCGTCGTATCACTTCATGTCTAAAGCATATTGTCACCGTCGAATTGTAAGTTACAAATGTACATAGTAAAGATACACACTTTAACTAACTCTACACTAGACCAAGTTATACTTAATTATTTCATGTGTCAAAATATCCTACTAATATATACAATACCCAATAACTAATTAAAAATTTTACCATTTGACCAAAAATAATTATAACATATATTACCGACCTATGATATACAAAAGCTATAAAAATGAATAGAAAAATTCATAATAAATTCATGCAGACAGGAAAAGATTCAAAAGCTAATAAAGACAAAAAGTGCCATGGTTTCTTATTTTAACATGTGATATAAAAAAGCTATAAACGGAAAAATTCATAATAAATTCATGTAAACAGAAAAAGACTCAAAAGCTAATATGACAAAAAGTGCCATGGTTTCTTATTTTAACATGTGATATACAAAAGTATAAAAATAAATGGAAAAATTCATAATAAATTCATGTAAACAGAAAAAGAGTCAAAAGCTAATAAAGACAAAAAGTGCCATGGTTTCTTATTTTAAATAGCGTGTTCATCTTTCTTATGGTTGTCAATACCTTTTTAAATTGCTATCATCCATATTTTTCAATTGTTTCTTCGTGATTCAAGATGAAGGTACATAACAATCAAAAGTTCTAAATGCCTTGTATTAAATATCAATTACCATAAATAATAAAATATAAATATTGAATCATTGTCTTTAACAATCGTACATAATTCATGACAAAGCAATATCAAGGAGAGGTTCTTTGAATATTTTTAAACATTTTTAAATTGCAAATTCTCATGAACCAATAAGTAATAAATATATATATAACAAAATAATTTGGTAATATAAGTAGTTTATTATAAAACCAATTCACATGTAATTACAATTTGTGTAGAAAATTTAATTATGTGAAACATTGTTATTTTATTGTAACACAAATAGAATATCAATCTAACCTAACTAAATTTATTTTATTACATTGATTCAAATTCACTCCAGAAATTTCTCCATAGTATTTTTTTGTTTTTTACTTTGAGAAAATGACACCCTAACTGCAGAGGAACAAATCAAAATGTAACTAAATAGTTATTCAACTATTAAAATCATACAATCATTCAACTTTATTTCAAGAACAGAAATTTGTCTTTTCCCCTTACGAAAAGGCCAACTCTAATTGCAGCAGAACAAATAAAAATTTAATAAGATTGTCATGATACAATCAAGAGGCACAGTTGTCAATCATGAAATATAGGGTACATAACAAAAGGTAATAGAATGCTAAAAAATTAGAGAAGTCAATCCTAATTTTATGTGAAAACAATCTTGTTATCTTACCATACTTATGATCCCAATAAAATTAGAGGAAGGAGTTGAAAGGAATAAATCAATCTTTTTCCCAAAAAAAATCTATCATTCATGGAAATTTAGCAATTGCAGTTCTTGGGATTTGCCATAACAGAGCATCCAAATTTATCAGCAACAATTGTACAATATAGTTTCCTAAATACAGTAGTAAATTTAACAACTACAATTTAAGATGAAGTTGTCCAGTACATCCCTTTAGTGTCACAAAATACACGTGTATCCCATATCCTGTCATGTACAAATACAGCCCAAATATCGACCACTAGGATATGTCTTTCGTACAAATATGGCTGAATTGAGGTTACACTGCATCCCAGATGATGCTAACAATGAAATCCGCAGTGTATTCTTTACAAACTCATTTGAGAGAAATTTTAGAAGTAACTAAACCCTGAAAGTAAAAAGGCAACACAACTGAATCTAATCCCTCATTTCGCAACATGAATGTAAGTTTGAACGAGAACTTATTGCAATCATGCATAAATTGTTTGAAGGGGGGATCTGCTGGCTTTAAGGGCAATTCAAAGACAGATTATCTTCAATATGGGTTGGGTTCAAGGAAGATCTTATTCACCATTCAGTGAGTTCAATCATTGTGGGTTGATTTCAAGGAGAATATTCTTTGATGTCGGCTAACCTTTTCATCTCCCAAGTAGCGTGTGCAATGCATTTTCATTATATTCTCTTCTTTTGAAGTGTTACCTTGAAGCATTATCACTGAACCCAAGAGGTCAGGCACTACAAACAGCCCACTTGCACAGGTAAAACAGCCCTTCAAGGGTAAACCAAGGCAAACCATTAAACAGAAGCACTTCCATTCAGCAAAGTTATATCTATTGATGTATATATGTGTGTATAATGTATTTTATGTATCTCGCGTTCTAATGTAGTGTATCCAGATTCTTGAATGGTATTTAACTTATTTATTTTCTCATATTTTTGGCATGTGTGTGCCACAACAATATCATATCATATGACATCTATCCATATCCATTTAACTTAAGTACAAGCATTTTGAGTGATTACCATAATTAGCAATCCTTCTTACTCTCTACCTTAGAAGTCCAACACTTCAAAATCTGCTTTGTACTTGACAAACTGAGAAAGCCTACAGCCTATAGGACCATACATATATTCATTTTAGCAGTCATTACAATGTCCCACAATGGCATAACATGTTCTACTGAAACAATGGTTCCTCACTGGTACAGTGGCATTGGTAGTCATAACCTGAAAGGACAGACGGTACCAGGAAACTTTCACATCAGAAAATACCATAGGTAACCCATCTTTCACATCTAGGGGTAAACAATAAATTTTGGTGCCACCAAAAGGTAGGCATTTATTCACCCTGTCATGTTCAACACACAAACTTTCCTCTGAAAACTGAATATTTTCCCATTAAACTGCATATCTGCTACATCTGTTGAGAAATATTCACCAAAAGATTGCTTGATTTCATCGCACAAGCAAAATTAACCACTGGAATGAGTAGAGGAGCCAAAAGGTAGGCATTTATTCACCCTGTCATGTTCAACACACAAACTTTCCTCTGAAAACTGAATATTTTCCCATTAAACTGCATATCTTCTAAATGTGTTGAGAAATATTCGCCAAAAGATTGCTTGATTTCATCGCACAAACAAAACTAACCACTGGAATGAGTAGAGATAAGGTCCATCTTCTCTAGAGGTGTGGAGAAGTTCGAGAATTGTGTTCTCACTTCAAAATAATGTTAATAGGACTGCACATACATAATAGCCGTACATAACTTGGAAATTTCCAGGTGATGAGCAATACCAGAGATGGATTGGAGGTCTCAAGTGACCAATACATATCATCAAAACCAGGCTGAAAAAGTGGGCTCCAAAGAAATATAAGGCGTAAAATCGAACCCCCAAGTTTAACTAACTAACAATAAAAAATAAAATCAATGTCCCTATCCAACCAGTACACTTCTAATAACAAGCTCCCTAAACCTCAACCTCCTAAATCAACAATACCATCGCCACTGAAAGATACTGGATTGCAAGACCAGTTATGGTTTTCTTTTGAGACAGCACAATCCAAAAAGATAAATTTGGTCCAGTATTTTTTTACAGATTACCTGTGAATGAAAGAAAGCACCCATGATTATTACCATGGTGAACATATTATAATCGAAAGTAGCTTATTAAATTTTGTAGTTCTCATACAAGCAAACAGTAGGCATGCCATAGCCTGGCTGTGAACTCTCAATATACCATTAGTCCAGTATATTCAACATATTAGGGTCACAATGTCCACCAACATGAACAAATAACGATCTCATCAATATTATTTATCGAGAAGAGAGGTTTCGTGTCAAACAATAGTTACAATGATTTCCTAAAATCCAAGTCTTATAAGTCAAATTTAACATACAAATATTAACGCTGAACTAATGCATATGGCACACAGGCTCAGCAAAATATGAATTGCTACTAATTACACCATAAATATAAAGCAAGAAAACTTGCAAAAATGATTCCTCCAAAAGGATAGCTTCTAAAACTTACTATTACAATAGTATTATCTGTAATATTTGCGCAGGTGCTTTTCAGCGATATAAGTACCCCTAACTTATTTCCTTCAATCTTGGATTGTACTTTTTGCTGCTGCGTCAACCTTGATATTCGAAGCATCATCTATACGAGTTAATGAAGGAGCACCCATGTTCTGGATAGAATCAATTTCTGTGGCTGGAAAATTTGCTTGAGACTCGGCAGATGAAGCTTCTTTAGCATGCAAAACTGATGAAGTCGTGGGAGCAGTTGAGGACTGAACATTTGCTTCTAGAACCTGGCTAGTACTCCTTGGTACCTCCGCTGAGAGATGAAACTCTTCCCGAGTTCCTTCTCCAAAATGACCAATGGGATTGGGAGCTGCAGGGATATCTTTTACTTGCTGAGATCCTTGGTCCAGCTCCATTGATGATAATTCTTTGGAAGCATGGACTAGTTTTAAGCGGTAATCTGTCTCTGGTCGCCGACAGATTTTCCTCAATGGTACTATTTCCTGCAACTTCAAAGTGAAAATCTGTAATTTACATTTGTATTTGACATTAAAGAAATAACCAACACCTCTCTTAGCAGGACAAACCTCCAAGATTGACATTTGGCAAAACAAAATTGACCTTTGTTGTAACGCTAATAATATAAACATGTATCGGGGACAGACATTGGCATATGCACGCAATTGAGAAAAGATATCTTACTCCATAAAGTGCATGAAAAACATACCTCAGATTGGTCATTGTCATACCGAACCAAGAACCTACACCTACAACCCCGCACATCATGTCTCCTTCTTTGGGCATCCAAAACATGAGCATCAAAGTATAGTGCTTGTTCTTTACCTTCCTGGAAGAATTCAGGAAAATATTGAGGAATATCAATATGGATAAAAAAATTGAAAAAGGTCTTATAATAAAGTACTGAATGTAATTGTCAATTGGGGTTATCCGGGGTGGTTGGGAGGAAGGAAGGGAATCCTCCCCACCCAGGTTCAATTCCCACGAGTGACATGACAGATGTTGAAGTAGAGGATGTAACTGTGCATAGTTAATTCAAAGGCAGAACTACCTGTGAAAAAGAAAAAGTAGAGAATGTATTGTGCATAGTTAATTCTAAGGCAGAATGATACCAAAAAAAAAAAATTAGAGCAGTACCTGAAAACAGAGTATGAGGTCTCCTGGCAGCACGGCTACACATTCAGAAGATTCACAGGGAAGAGAACGCTGTCTCACACACTTTTTCACATTGACCCATTCATCTTCCTCAGCTCCAAATCCTGCAAATCTTACACGGACTTCCTGAAAATAATGTAAAAGTTGCTGAATTTTCAGGCACAAAAAAAATAAAACAAACTGAAAAATATATAGAAAATTTCAAGATAATCTCTAGTATCTATTGCTTCACAGAGATATTACAGAAAAATATAAACTTCAGCAGAAACTGACAAAAGCATGAGTTTTATCAGCTACTCAGAAAACACAAAAACAAGAAGGAATCCATAACTAACTCCTTTTAGTAGGCGCCTATTTATTTGAACAAACGCTAGCAGCAGACAATACTTACTGGATCACCTGACTCAAACATTCTGTGTGTGACAAATGAAGAAACATCGTACCTATGTCAGCAAAACACAACCCTCGTCAGATAGAGGCTTACACATATGGCAGAGAGATTATAATGATTCATCCTGCACTCCTATAAAATGCACAAGTTCACAGGAACAACTGCACATCGCATCAGAAATGTTCCAAAATTTCCACTTTATTCCCAATATCAAATACTTTGACCTCGGATGATGAGTCATTAACAGCAACAAAAGTTAAATAGGACATCAAACTTTAACTGTGCAATAATTGACAAGTAAAAAATGCCTTTCAGCAATGAACTTATAGAAGATGAAAAAAATCATCAAGGAAATAGATAGAGAAAAAAGAGAAACTTAGGCTTCATTCAGAAAAGGCAAATAGCCGGAAAATATATCAAATTCTCAGCTGCAGCCCCCACTTAATGATTCTACTTGACTTTAATTTCTCTAAGTAAATCTGAATGATGTCTACAATGACAATGAACATTTAAAAAAACAGAGAAAAAAGTGAAATGAATTAATGATTGGAAAACCAGCTAAATTGCCCTGTTATAAGCTTACACATCATGGTTTTATTACCCATTACATGGTGTGACTTGACGGTGGGTTGGTATTTTCTGTCAATATATATTATATTTTTAATTTTTTGAAAACGTTTCATATATTACTTCAGAGAACGGATAAGTACATTAGGAGTTGAGAACTTCTGAGGATCCTTCTGATTTGACAAAGGGTTCCATATTCCCTGCAAGGAAAACATCAGCCATTGGAATCAGGACAAAAAATCCACTTTGCCCAATTATGCTCCAAGGGAATCTGAACCAACTCAATCTTGCAATGGTACACAAAGCTGTGTATGTGACAGGGATGACAATCCAATGGGCAAGGTGGTAGTACCTAAATACCCTAGGCATCCATACACAAATCATTTGACAATTCCAAAATTAGGAAAACTGCATATCCTGCATCATAAGGGTGCCATTGTCAGTATCATCAATCAGAGTTTGGGTGAAGATGTATGGCAAGTTCCAAATGGCACATAGGATACATGGGTTGACTGAACCTCTATATATTTGAACCAATATCCCCTCCTAACTTAGGAAAAGTACAAATGCTGCATCCCAAAGGCATAATTGCCAATGACATCAATCATAGTTTAGGTGAAGATACATGGTGAGTTACAACTGGCACATATGGTACATGGGTAGATGGACTCTCATTCCCAAGCAGTCATTTGAACCAACATTCATTCCCTCTGCCCGAAGCAATGCACTCTGCAAGTGTTAATGGTTCATTAGGACTGACTGTTGTAATAGGGTTTGTGTGTTCTTTTGGATTGAAGGGAGGCAGATTGGAAGGTCTCTACCCTGATGAAATTAGAAAGGATCTCAGTTTAGGGGAGCTGGAAGGAAACTTGGGGGTAAACAGTGAGAAGCAACCTATTAAGAGTCAATGTTCAAGGCATAGTTGTTGAGAAATCTATAGGCCAGAAGTTAGGATGATTTCTCTATCTATGATAACTGCTTGTGATGTCTTTTTACCTTTTCTTACTTATTAGCTTCTTCTCTTATTATTATGTTCGATCTTATCATCAAACAGCTATTAAAACAACAAGAACAATAGTACCCAAGAACACAGGATATAGGCTGAAGTCAGGGCCAAAACCTCTCCACTTTAGAGGAAAACCCGTAAATCTCTTCTCTTCTTATAGATTCTTCAATTGACGAATTCCAAGACCTCTGGACCAAGACCAAGTACGACCTCTCCGGATGATGTGCTACCTTTTCCCAAGCAAAACCCAAGTCAAATCTCTTCAAGCAACACAAATTCGACACCCAGCTTCAGAATTTCAGCCTCTACTGCAGGTCTGAAATTTTCAGCCCTCTGCAATTGCTATTGCATCCACACGTGAGCAAAATTTAGCCTTACAAGGCCTCCCAGCAACTTCGCTTGCCTTCCTTCCTTGTCTAGGGCTAGTAGGTGACCTATTAGGTCCTTCTAGCAACTTTGATCCTGTTCTAGAAGATAGAGAATTTTGACCTTGAAGCAGCAAACCCTAGCCTTCCTTCTTCGCACATGTGAGAGAGAATTAGCCCAGAAACTTCTTTTCTTCGTCCTCCTCCTTCCTTGCTAGCCTTCTTGTGCTTCTCCTTTGCTTGAATGAATGAGAAGTGAATGTGTCCCAAGGAAGTCAAGTTCCCTCCTTCATACAGGCTTCTTAAGGTGGACGTGACTGCTCAAAATAGGTCAACTTCTTAGCTGCCAGGCCGACTTTGTCTTGAAGGGTATTTTGACACTTTTAAATAAAAAAATGTTTCTTTTTACAAGTTACAATGTACCTGACAGGGTCTTCAACTTATGACAATGACTATTTTGACCTAGGACAAACCCTAGAAGCACTCAATGGGTGCTTGAACTCTAAAATAAAAAACCTTGAGCGTGAAATCCATGCTCAAAAATAACAATAATATTTTTTCTTAAATTTTATAAAATACAAGAATCAAAAGTACATTATATATTTATGAAGACCGAACCTAGTTACACATTTTTCAACAAAAGTTGCAAGTGTATTAGGTTTAAGGGCAGAGAAAATCCACCTAATTACTGGGGAAGATGTCATGTTGATCCAAATCATCCCAATGCAAGAAAAAGCTTTGGATGGAAGATTTTTGGGTAGGATTATAATAGTAAGTACACTGCAGGACTAGGTGTGTTAAATTTGGTCAATTTCTTTAGGTTACATGCAAATATTTCACATTTTGTCTAAAGGGTGGATGGCATTTGTTTTCAATGTGGGGAAAATGAAGATAGAGACAAAATGGGGCATTTGTTCTGGGCTTTGTCAATGTTAATACTCAATCAAGGGACGCACTATTTTGATTTGGGGACAAAAAGAGTCGGTCCATCCATTATGGGTGAAGTTCTCATCCCTGCCTTTGTTGTCATAGAACAAACATATGATGAAGGAAATAGGGAACAGTATTGGAGTTTTTGTTGGTGGTCATGACGATTCAAACAAGTTAGTGGTGAAATATGTGTCGTGTATTCTTGTTGTAATGAACTTAGGGCGTGAGCTTCCTAAAAGTGTCGAGATGGTTGCAGGCTCTTGGAGATATGCTCAGATTTCAAACTATGTAAGGGTCCCTTTTTCACGTAGTTTTTGCCATAGATATGGGCACTTGAAATATGAATGCCCTGGTGGAAACCCTATGCCCATTAAATAAATCAAAATGGACATGATAAACCCAAGGGGGCTACTATTCTAGGTGAAGGTACTAAAAATTCAAAAGATGGGGTGGGGAAGAACGTCATCAAACCGAAGCTAAAGTGAGGGATAAAGTGTTGGAAACACTGAGAGGGGGAGGGGGTGAATCAGTGTTTCTCTTCAATTAGTTAATTTTTAATCTCACAGAGTATTAATCATTAGCATCAGATAAACATAAACACCATTCAACAATGCACAACAATAAAGACAATACACCGGGGTTTTTTGGGTGGAAACCCTTCCGAGAGAAAACCCACTGAACGCTTCTTAATATTTTTCTTCAATAATTTACATCAATAGGAAGCTCCAACTTCCAAGTTTTCAGCATCAACTGAAGGAGGCTCCAACCTGAACGACGCTCCAACGCTCTAGTTTACTAGCTCCAACCCCCTAGGTTTACCAACTTCTACTGGAAGGACGCTCCAATGCCCTGCTCAGGCCCCAACCTACCCAAGCACCACCCTACTGCACTGAAGTGTTCTCAGGCTCCAACCTAAAGGAGACTCCATTATCCTGCCTTACACCACCCTATTCAACAAGCGGACCACGTTTCACAAATTTTAGACTAGATCAACATGTGCTCTATATCCAAACAACATCAAAACAATTTGCTGCCTCTACAACACTATCACAAGATCATCAACTTCCTCTGCTCAAACCCTAGAAACATAAGTGACTTTGTTAGGTCAAATAGGTAAAATTCCAATATAAAGTTTCTTAACTTTTTGTTTGATTTTCAGTGAAATATTTCTTCCAATTGTTGGTCTATAATTTGTTGTAGGTGAAATCTCTATGAGTATGTTTTGTGGTCACTATTGATAATAGACAGTGGTAACTATAGGGAAGGTATTTCTCATTTTAAAGTAAGAAATATACAGTGACAGATTTGATAGATAGCACCTGGTAACGAAGGCAGACAATAGGAAAAAATATAAGCATGAACAATAGTCCTTAGAATACGACTCAAGCACTTGCTTTGGAATTACGCTACCCTGGAAACATATGCAAGCTCTATTCTGCCACTGCCCTTGTATCACTAGCAGTCCCACACCCTGCTTCTTACTTGCTAATTTTAGATAACAATGGTATGTTCTATGCTTAAGAGCAATATACTTCAATTTCTTATTAGCCCAATATCAATTTCCAGTTTAGCAATCACATTAACATCAATAGTAAATGTAAATATAACATAAACAATAACCAGAAGACAAGCACAAGAGGGCATAATATTTGGCAGATGCCAGGGAAAAAACCCCAATGTGGGGAAAACCCTTTGATGAAATCTTCTTATTATTCTTCAAAAGTTCAGCAAAGAGAGAAAGAGTACAATATACAAAATTCATTTGCCCAAACACAGTCAAACCTATCCAGTCAAACTGCAGTCAACAAGATGCCCTAACCAGAAAGTCAACGTTGGTCAACTTAGCATAATTACTCCAAATCAGCTTGGTCAAACCCAATCAATTCAACCTCCAAGAACAGTCTGAATTAGCCCAAAACTATCCAGAAAAAGTCAGTCAAACTCGGTCAACACAGAGTCAAACATGTGGTCAACGCTAGTCAAACAACCCATAAAACCTCAAAATTTGTGCCAAGAAATGCGGCCTGCCCAAACAAAATTTCTCCCAAGAAAAACACAGTCAAACAAGGTCAATTGTTGCCCGATCAACGCTTGTCAAACTTGCTGCAATTTGGTCAACATAGAAAATAGAAAAGTACAGTCAACCCTTCGCACATGTGGAGAGAAAGCTGCCCAGAAATCCGTACAACCCAATCAAATAAGGGGAGAGAGAGATATGTGAGTGATGATGAGTGTCCAAATGAGGTAGATGCTCCTTCTATTTATATGCAACGTTGAGGATGAAAAGACATGACTTTTGGGCTTCTGAGCCTACATTAGTTTGTTGGCCAACCTTGACAATTTGTCCATAATAGAAATAAATACATAATTCCATTTATACATGTCAGAATGAGACGATCTTTAGATCAATCCTACACCTCTCGGAAAGAGGAATCCAATAAAAGATAGCATCTCCATCATATGAGCTATCCAAGGTGGAGTTTGGCCCCAGTTGCCAAATTTAACACTCCCTCTCAACTAGGAAGAATTCCACCTACCAAACCATGTGACAATATGTACCATCTTTGACATCCTTGTTATACTCTGCTCTGCTCTGCTCTGATGAACCATGAAAAAATAATGATGAAGAAATAATCGAGAGTGTGTCATACCACTCTCCACTGACCCGAAGTCAGTCTCCAATGATCAAGAGTGTATCAGTCCACTCTCCACTGACCCGAAGTCAGTCTCCATTGATCCCAGATCAATATCAAACATCCTAGCATACGGAGTATGATAGTACACGATGCATCCATCAGTAGTACTATGGTCCCTATCCTCATTTCCCTACTCATTGGCCAGATGAGAGGTACTTCCCATGAGTCCCAGACTACATGGGTAGGATGTATCGGCAGGAGAAGGTGAACCACTCATCCTGCTCATATGCCATAGGAGAAGGTGAACCACTCATCCTATGCATATAAACCATCATGGGGTATCACAGGAGAAGGTGAACCACTCACCCTGTACACAGCACACCACTAGGGGAAGGTGATCCACTCACCCTATGGTCACTCATCGCTCCAAGAAGTACCCCAAGCCCCCCGTAGCTCCCAGAGCTCAATATCCAACTCAAACAGGACCCTCATAAGAGGGTCTCTCCATGACTCCAAGTCATTCACGAAAGGTTAAGAATTTGACCTTCCTCAAGGGCTTCGTAAGAATATCTGCGACTTGATCATCAGTCCCAATGTGATGGAGCCTTATTGCTCCCCGTTGTACCATATCCTGGATAAAGTGGTACCTGATATCAATATGCTTGGAGCGGTCATGAAACACGAGATTCTCAGAAAGACAAATCCCACTTTGGTTGTCGTAGAAGATAACGGTGGTATCTAGCACATGTCCAAACAGCACACTAAAGAGCTTCCTCAACCAAACAGCTTCACAGGAGGCCATGCTAGCAGCAATATATTCGACCTCGACGATGCTCAAAGCAATTGTTTTTTGCTCCCTGCTCATCCAGGATATCGAAGCAAAACCTAGTGAGAAGGAACATCCCGATGTGCTCTTACGATCCACCACACTGCCAGCGCAATCAGCATCAGAATAACCATGGAGCCTCACATTCCTGGTGATGTATCTCAGTCCATAGGTGATTGTGCCCCGAAGATATCTCAAAAACATTCTTGGCAACAATCCAATGTATCTGATGAAGCTCGACCATAAATTGACTCAATGTATTTACTGCAAAGCATATGTCCAGACGGGAGTTCACCAAGAACATCAAGGCTTCGACGAGTTGACAATACTCAGAAGGATTTCCCAAATCGGCCCCAGCAACACTTCCACATAACTTCTTGAAGTTAAGTTCCATCGGAGTAGTCACGGACTTACAATCCACCATCCCAAATCTTTCAAGTAACTTCACAATGTATTTTCCTTGAGAAAGGAAAATCTCACCTGGCTTTTGCCAAACCTCCAATCCTAGGAAATAATGCATCAGTCCTAGGTCCTTCATCTCAAACTCAGAAGCCAACTCCCTCTTGCATTGATGAATGAGAGGGTCTGCACCTGTCAGAAAGAGATCGTCCACATAAAGTACCAAGATGAGAGGTCTATCATTCTCAACCTTAAAGTAAAGGTTCAGATCAGCTTCACTTCTTGTAAATCCCAACTTCATCAGATAGTTGTCGATCCTCTCATACCAAGCCTGGGGAGCTTGCTTCAACCCATAGAGAGCTTTCTTCAACCTGTGTACATGTGTCTTACGATCTTGAACTTCGAACCCCTCGGGTTGTTCTACATAGACATCCTCCTTAATTGAACCATGCAAGAAGGCGGTTTTGACATCCACCTGGTGTAGGTTCCATCCTTGCGCGACAACAAAGGCTATAATCGAACGGATTGTGGTATATCAGGCAACAGGTGCAAATATCTCATCGTAGTCCACACCTTCCTTTTGAAAGAAGTCTCCAGCAACAAACCTGGCCTTGAACTTTTCAGCACTTCCATGGGCTCCATGCTTGATCTTGTACAGCCATTTAGATGTGACAACAGATTTGTCCTTGGGTCTAGGGACCACATCCCAGACATAATTCTTCATAATCGACTCATACTCTTCGTTCATAGCATCCTTCTAAACTTGGTGCTTCAGAGCTTCTTCGAATGTGCAAGGCTAAGTTTGAACAACGGTGCTCATGGCAGCTAAGTACTCTTAGTACCTATTCGACTTCTTACTTTCACGAAAGTTCCCCTTGGTGCAATATGTCTCTCAGCATCTTCAAGAGTTTCCCTAAGCCATGAGGGTCTCCTTTTTAAGGAGGGCTCATGAGGAGGTGGATCAATGGGATCCATTGTTCCTTCAACATCAGGCATCGGCTCATCCTGTGATTCTCACTGGTTTCCTGTATCTGCTTCCTTGTCCTTCCTTGGAATAGGAAGGTTCCTAATCTTCCCAAGGGCAGCATCTTCATTGAAGATGACATCATGACTGATCTCCACTTCTCTTTGACCAAGCACATAGATTCTATATGCCTTAGAAGTTTCATTATAGCCCACGAATGTTCCTTTCTTCCCAGATGCATCCAATTTGCTTCTCTTCTCTTTCGACACATTAAAATACATGAGGTTACCAAAAATTCTAAAATGAGAAACATCAGGTTTCTTACCGGTGAAAACTTCTTTAGGAGTTTTGGAGTCCAATGCTTGATGAGGACATCTATTTTGAACATATACGACCGTGTTGACAGCTTCTCCATAGGAATTTTGAAAGGCTTTGATCATGAAGCATGGCACGAGTGGCTTCTATAATGGAACGATTCTTTCTTTCGGCAACACCATTTTGCTGAGGAGTATATGCGATAATAGTCTCCCACTTAATGCCAGCTTCTCTACAATAGTCATTGAACTCATTGGATTCATATTTGGTTCCATTATCGGTCCTCAATATTTTGATCTTCTTCCCTGTTTGATTTTTGACCAAGGCTTTGAAAGAACAAAACCATGTGAACACTTCGTCCTTTTTCTTCAAGAAATAAATCCAAGTTTTGCGAGAGAAGTCATCCACAAAGATAGCATAATATAAATATCCTCCCAAAGATGTCACGCGCAACATACCAGATAGATCAGAATGAACCAACTGCAAAATGTCGGTAGTCTTGCTATCACTTGAGGGGAATGGTCCCCTTGTATGTTTCACTTCGGCACATCCCTGACAAACACCTTCATGTTCTACTTTAAATTCGGGCATACTTGTCACCATCTTCCTTGCATCAGGTAGAGCCTTATAATGTAGATGAGCAAACCTCTGATACCATATTCAATTTGAAGAGATGTATCACAAGACATGGCTCCTAATGGGCTTCCTCCAACTTGATATAGGGTATCAACCCTGAATCCAAGAGTAAATGCTTCTTTGAAATTTCTTTTCCGAACACGTACCTTTCCATCGATGAATGCCACCTTGTATCCTTTGTCCTCCATTGTCGAGATGGATACCAGGTCCTTCTTTAGATCAAGTACATATAGTACTTGTAGATGAATGGTGTGACCTTGATTCAATTGAAGAGTAACATTCCCAACTCCCTTTACGGGATAGGTGGCATTGTCTCCAAGAATGATTTCCAAATTTGTATATTTTTCTATCAGATTTGAGAGAGCTTCCTTATAGCCAGTAAAGTGCCTTGAGGCACCACCACTAATCAACGAATTCCCAAGGTATCCGGAGGAGAGGTAGTAGAGAGGGCGGATATAAGATAAAATTCTTTTTTCTTGTTATCTACAACATTAGATTCATCATACCTAGAGTTTCTTAATCTTTTGGGAGGTTGACTATTTCCATGTTGAGTGGCGGGAGCATTCCTTTTTCCTTTGGTGTTGAATCTGCCATTCCTTTGATTGTTGTTGCCCCTGAAATTGTTGTAGTTGTTGTTTTCATCATCTCAAGATGTATCCCTTCTATTAGGACACTCCCTAGCATAGTGGCCAAACCTGTTACAAATGAAGCATCTTCCCTTCCTTCCATCTTTGAATCCCGGTCTTCCTTGACATTGCTTCTTTGAACCTACATTGTTCTTTCTTTTAGCATGAGTGGAGAATGCAGTAGGATCATTCCTATTTGAAGGCATGTCTCTCTCCATCATCCTTGTCTCTTCTTGAGTACATCTAGTTAGCAATTCATCAAAATCTGGAATCCTGTCATTGTTGAGGAGAGTGGTGTTGAACACATACCATTCACGAGGGAGACCTCCAAGGGCAATGAGAGTGAGCTCCCTATCAACGATAACTTCTCCAATTGAAAGAAGCTCATTTTTTATTTCGGTGATCCTCATGAAGTAGGATTGGATATCTTCTCCTCTTCCCTTCTTTATGTCCTTCAACTTGTTCTTAAGGAAGAGAACTTGGTTTGCATTGCTAGCTTTAAACATGCTAACCAACTTGTCATACATCTCCTTAGAAAATCGGAGATGTATGCAACCAAATGCTTGTTAATAGAATCCCAGATGATCTTCTTAACTTTGAATTCACCTTTCTTGTACTTTGTCTAACAAATCTCAGCGATTGCTCTTCTCATTGATTGCTCTTTTCACTCTTGCTTGGGCTTTGTCTTCACCTCAGCTCTAATAACATGTTAATTTTAGATAACAATGGTATGTTATGTGCTTAAGAGCAATTTACTTCAATTTTCTTATTAGCCCAATATCAATTTCCAATTTAGCAATCACATTAACATCAATAGTAAATGCAGATAGAACATAAACAATAACCAAAAGACAAGCCAAGACAAGAGGACACAATATTACGGATGCCAGGGAAAAACCCCCAATGTGGTGAAAACCCTTTGATCAAATCTTCTTATTATTCTTCAAAAGTTCAACAGAGAGAGTACAATATACAAAAATCAGTCAAATCTGTCCAGTCAAACTACAGTCAACAAGATGTCTTAAATAGAAAGTCAACATTGGTCAACTTAGCAGAATTACTCCTCCAAATCAACTCAATCAAACCCAGTCAATTTGGCCTCCAAGAACAGTCTGAATTAGCCCAAAACAATCCAGAAAAAGTTAGTCAAACTCGGTCAACACATAGTCAAACCTGCGGTCAACACTGGTCAAACAACCCAGAAAACCTCGAAATTTGTGCCAAGAAATGCAGCCTACCCAAACAAAATTTCTCCCAAGAAAAACATAGTCAAACAAGGTCAATTGTTGCCTGGTCAACACTGGTCAAACTTGTTGCAACTCAATCAACGCAGAAAACATAAAAGGACAATCAGTCATTCACACGTGGAGGAGAGAAAGCTGCCTAGAAATTCGTACAACCCAATCAGATGAGGAGAGAGAGATATGTGAGTGATGATGAATGTCCAAATGAGGTAGTTGCTCCTTCTATTTATATGCAACGTTGAGGATGAAAAGACATGACTTTTGGGCTTCTGAGCCTACATTAATTTGTTGGTCGACCTTGAAAATTTGTCCATAATAGAAATAAGTTCATAATTCCATTTATACATGTCAGAATGAGATTATCTTTAGATCAATCCTACACCTCTCTGAAAGAGAAATCCAATAAAAATATCAACTCCATCATATGAGTTATCCAAGGTGGAGTTTGGCCCTAGTTACCAAATTTAACATTACTCAAATAAACACAAGCCCAAAGAGGAGTCTCCAACAACGCAGAATCACCAATGGTAGGCTCGTCCCCTTTGAAACTCGTGGTTAGCACTATATGTGGCTCAAACCTTGGATTAGACAACACAAACAAACTGATGGCAAGGAAATCATTTCATGGCCCACTAGAGGTAAGCCAGTGATAAAGTCCATGGAAACACTCTCCCACTTCTGCTCCAAGATGGGGAGGGGCTGCAGCGAACCTTCTGGATGGGTATGCTCTATCTTGTTTTGTTGGCACGTGTTGCACTCCCTCACAATCTCAACACATTCGCCTCCTTTCCAAGTGAACCTCTCACTGACCTTCTTGGAGGTCTTTAGATATCCTGGATGTCCTACGAAAGGTGAGTTGTGAGTTGTTTGCACGATTCTCTCTTTGGGTTTTTATTCTAGTACAAGATAGATCCAGTCTTTATAGTAGATAATGTCATTCATAACCTGATATCAGTCATTGTGGATCAATCCATCTAAAATGTCACAAACAAATTTATTCTTTCAATACTCCACCAGCAGCAGCGACTTCCAATCTTCCGTCAACTCTATGAGTGAGAAAGTGGGTGGCATCCTCGATAGAGCATCAGCCACTATGTTGTTCTTGCCCTTGACATACTCTATCTCAAAGTCATAGACCTGCAACTTGCTTATCCACCTTTGTTGCCTCTCACTCAGTCCCTTCTACCCCATGATGAGTTTCAAGCTATTGTGGTATGTTTTTATCTTAAATCTGCATCCTACCAGATATTGCCTGAATTTGGCCAATGCATGCATTATGGCCAACATCTCCTTGTCATATATTGAATAGTGCAGCTCATAATCTCTAAGCTTGTGACTTTTGAAATGTTATGGGGTGTTGATTTTGCATAAGGGACACTCCTAGTCTTGTCTCCGAAGCATTGCATTCCAGCACGAATTCCTGGGTGAAATCAGGTAAAGCAAGTGCTCATCACCTCCTTCATCCTCTCGAATGTTTCTTGTGCTTTCTCCAACTAGTTGAAGGCTCCCTCTTTGGTGAGACCTATATGAGGAGTTGTTAACCGTGAAAACCCCTTAACAAATTTCCTGTAGTAAGTGCAAAGACCAAGGAAGCTCTTCAACTCTGTGACATTATTTAAGGTGGGCTATTCAATGATTGTCTGGATTTTCTTCTAATGCACCTTTGCATATTCCCTAGATAGAGCACCTTTGTCATGCCAAACTCACACTTGAACTCTTTCGCATACAATTCCTTCTCCAGAATTCCCAGCACCTTGTCCAAGTGCCTAAGTGGTCTTCCCATGTCTTATTGTAGGCCAATATGTCATCGAAGAAGACCAGCAAGTACTTCTGCAACTACTTATTAAACACATCGTTCATACAAGACTGGAAGGTCACAAGAGCGTTGGTTATCCCAAATGGCATAACCACAAACTCGTAGTGCGCATAGTAGCACCTAAAAGTTGTCTTTGGGATGTCTTGCTCCCGAACCCAGACCTGATGATAGCCAGAACGAAGATCAGAAAATATTTGTTCCCTTTCAACTCATCAATCCTGAGAATAAGGTATCGGTTCTTGATTGTTTTCTTATTGAGAACCCAATAGTCTATACACATCCACAAGGTGTCGTCCTTCTTCTTAGCCATCACTACCGAAGAAGCGAGCGGACTAGAGCTCAAGCAAATATGGGCCAACCACAACAGCTCCTTTATGGCCTTCTCATTTCAACTTTATAAAATTTGGGATGTCAATAAGGAGTGGTTATACTATTTGCACACCCTCTTCAAGTTCTATGACATGTTCAAAGCCTCTATCTAGTGGTCTACCTAGAGGAATGTCA
The DNA here is from genome assembly GCA_031772625.1 of Pinus tabuliformis. NCBI lineage: Eukaryota > Viridiplantae > Streptophyta > Pinopsida > Pinales > Pinaceae > Pinus > Pinus tabuliformis. The sequence goes on along the minus strand of CM062817.1, from coordinate 1,749,019,737 downwards.
GCAAAAACGTTATGATGTTTACGAAGTAATACTTGTAAGTCCTCTAAGTGCAGTTGTGGATGATTCGGTTGCCTGTTGTCTGTAATAAGGCATTCCACTGCCCACTCAATATCACCTTGTCTCAATACAGCCTCCATGTAGTGGGATGATACAAGCTTGGGCGGGTATTTATGCATGGCTATTAAAACTACCTTCTTGCCATCTACTGGATCGTTGAACTCCATCTCCATGTTCCGATGGTCTATGGTGTACTTTCCGATGTAGTAAAGCCACTGACACCCCAGCACCACATTAGCGTCTGATGCATCCACCACAAATAAATACTCTGACACTGTATAATTCCCCATGGTGAGTTGTAGCTTGGGAATATACCTGTTGCAATTCATCTGATGTTTCCCTGGTATGACGACTGTAAAACCATCGAACTCCTCAATAGGAATTCCCCTCTATTCCACCAACTCTGCACCACCGTCAACCAGTGTTGTCACCTTGTGTCCGGCTATAACCCCCCCTAACTCTGAAAGTCTGATATTTGGGGAATCCCGACATAGAGGCTAAAATAGGAGATTTTCCCTCTGCATGCAAGGACTCACCTCCAACAATCTAGTGCATTTGCCCCTGTACCTGTCCATATACCTGCTCCTCATCCCCCTCATCATTGTCACTCTCCAAGTACACCTCAATGTAGTGAGTCTTGCCCACTTTGTCTTTGCCAGCACACTTGTGCCCTGATGCCCATGGCTCCTGACAACTGAAACAAAGTTTCTTCTTCCTCGGGTCTTTCCAAGTCTCCTCATCCATCTTCGGTTTCCCGGTCCACTCCCTTTGAAGGGGTTTGATCTCTTTACCCTTCTGAGGGAAAAAAAGGTTTAGGAGTGAATTTATTTTTGGAAGCAGCATCCTGTAAGTCCCTAGTTAATTGATTGTCGCATGAAGTGTGGTGGGTTCAAAACTCTTGACCCATCCACATAGAGGATCTACCAATCCCTCTACAAATAACATCACCGACCTAGCCTCCATAATATCCGTGACCATGACCGCTAGCCTCTGAAACTTTGCAATATAAACCTTTGGGCTACCTGTTTGCTTGAGTTGTGCCAGCTCTCTAAAGTAAATCTCTGATTCTTCCTGTCAAAGCACTCAATAAACCTATGAGTGAACTCTGTGTATGAGGTGATGTTGTTATGCCCCAATGTCAGCAACCCATGGTACCACCACTCATGGGCCTCACCATCCAAGTGTAGAGTGACTAGCTTAATAGGCTCCTCCTTAGTCATCTGATGTAACTGGAAATATGTATCTAGTTTTTGAACCCACGATCGAGCTAAACACTTGGTTGACCCAACAAAGTTGGGGATGGTCACATTCCCGAAAATTTTTTGTAGCTCTTGATTCTGCTTTCAAACCCTCTGAAATGGCTTGGGTCTGATTTTCAATTGAAGGTGGAAAAAATCAGTGAAGCTCATGGCAGACTGAAACTCCTGTCCCAATGCCCTGTACTCCTCCATGTACTCTGCATAGGGAATTCCATGACTAGACTGTTCAGGTATGTACTCTGGTGTCTCATGTATAAAATGAGGCATCTTGGGTCGGGATATTTTAGTGGCAGTGCGTGATTGGTTCTGCACATGGTTACGAGCCTGACTGCCTTCAGCAATGTTTGACCCTTCCCCATTCAGTGGCTCCTTCCCAATGGAAGTCCTTGTATTTGACATACCTTTCATTAAGTCTACCATCTCCTTCTGGCCTCTAGCTAAGTCATTTATTGCATTTAGTAAACTGTTAAAGGCTTGTTCTGCCCTGTCAGCCATATCAGGCTCTTCAATCTCAGGTGTTCCTTTTATCTCCTTCCCCTTTTCTAGTGTCTCTTCGCTCTCCGTATCGAGGATGTCTTCCTCTGTAATGGGGTTTGGTTTGTTATATGGGTATCTTCTCCTGTAAGGAATCCCTATATAAGGATTCTCCTGTCATGTACTCACTGTCAAGTTACAACTGAACCACTCAAATTATGTCCTTGCAACAATAACCCACGACTGAGCCAAGATTAAGACTCTGATACCACTGTAAAATTTCAATATAAAGTTTCTAAACTTTTTGTTTGATTTTCAGTGAAATATTGCTTCAAATTGTTGGTCTATAATTTGTTGTAGCTTAAATCTCTTCGAGTTTGTTCTGTGGTCACTATTTTTAATATTTCCATAGGCACAATAGACTCCAAAATGCACTTATAAATTTAATAAGCTTCAAAACTTACAATGGATTGATAATAGACAGTGATAACTATAGGGAAGGCATTTCTCATTTTAAAGTTAGATATATACAGTGACAGATCTGATAGATAGCACCTGGTAACTGAAGTCTGATACAGCCAATAGGAACAAATATAAGCATGAACAAGAGTCCTTAGAATATGACTCCAGCAATTGCTTTAGAATTACGCCGCCCTAAAAACATATGCAGGCTCTATTTTGCCACTGCCCTTGTATCACCAGCAGTCCCACGCCCTGCTTGTTACTGGAATAAACGCAGCCCAAAGAGGAGTCTCCAACAACGCCAAATCACCAATGGTAGATTGTTGAGTGAATTCAAAGATAAGATTACACATGGGAAAAGGAGGACTAAGGGCATTCTTGGATTCGAGTCGGTGACCAAATTTGAAGGGCGAATTTGAAATTTAGTTTGAAAGGTATTTCTTTACTTTGTCTTCATAGTGGAATAGTAAGATTAACCTCGAAACCAACCCACATTTGAGTCATCACTCTACTTAGTGTCTTCTACAAGCTTTCAACCAAGGCCCTCACAATCTGAATGTAAAAAGTGGCTTACAAATTGTCTGAGAGAAGCAGAAGAGATTAATGCCCCTGGGTTCTTACTGGAGTCCACTAGGATACAACAAAGAATTCGAGGTATTTTTCCTCTAGATGGGTCTGATATGGTCAAAATTCATTTTGTTAATGACTCCCTTACATCATTAATCTTGGAACAAAACTCGATGGAGGATGCTAGGGGTTGCTTGGATATTTTTGTAATGCCTTTAGAATTGTGGTTAGTAAATGAAAAATTGACTATTGATTAGTTGGGAATGATGATCCACCAGATTGGTTCTCATCCTTATGGAATTGGGTAAAGTCTACAAAGATTGTTTGTTATTTAGGAATTTTGTTTGCTAGTAGTCTTTTAGTTCTTGATATGTGGAATCAGTGTCTTAAACAACTTCGGTCCAAGCATATATTTTGGTAGTATAAGGATCTCCCCTTTAGCAGTAAGCTTACTATGGTTTCATGCAACCTTCAAGCCTCCAACACGCATTATGTGTCATGTCTCTTGTTGGATATCAAGTTGGTTGCAATTCAAGGGACTGGAACAGATCCTCAAGTCCTATTTTAAAGAATACAATGATGAGAGAGTACTTATGGCTCCTTAAGAAGAGTTTATTCTATGCATAGGGAGGAAGGGGGTCTCAATGTAATTGATGTTGCGAGTGAGGACATATTTTGGCCCAAAATGGATTTTGAATGCCTTGAAGGTTTTGCCCCATGTCAGATCCTCTTATGTTATTGATTCTAGTATGCCCAACATTTGTTGTTAATCCAAGGACCATTAGGGCTATTTGATATCATCTCGCCCCCACACCTCTTTAACGTGTCAAGGTCAATCATTTGTTGGAGATTGTGAGAGGCTTGGAAGTTTATTACCGCTATGGTTAGATGGAAATTCTCTAGGAACGATGCAAGTTTGGACTCGGCTTGCTGCCCTATTTAGAGTTTGCTTCATCAAGGGCAATGATTTCAAAGTATCCTAGATTTCATGCACACAAATTTAGTAAGAAAGGCATGTTCTTGTAGAGAGACCTTTTGGATTTCGAGGCTCGGGATTCATTGGATTGGAGGTTGTTCACTCTTCAAAAGGCAATATTGTGCTCTAATAAGTTGGCTATCAAAGATAGCATGGGACTACTTCCTCTTGAAGAGAAATATAAATGGAACACATATATGCAAGGCCCCTTTGGGGTTGGAGATTTGAGAAGCAAATTCAATACTATGATACCAAACAATAAAAAATTACCCTCTTATGCATTAAAAGCACCCATTATCTCCTAGTTTAAATGCCATAGGGGCATCTTTTACACCAATGTTGACTAGAATCATCAATTGCATAGTGTTTGGTTGTTTTTTCCTAGTTACTTGTTTATCAAGGGTTGCCTTCCAAAGCTAACCATGCCAAAAGTGGGATGAGAAATTGTCTTTGCCTTTGTTGCAACCACTCAAAGACCTTGAAGCACATTCTATCGGAGTGCAATTTTGTTAATTCTCTAGATCTTGCTGGAAATATGTTTAAGATCGACATTCAATTTTGTTTCAAGTCTAGCTTCATTGGCATGCAATGTTATTTGGTGATTTGGGAGTGCAAGTTTGTTAATTCGCTAGATCTTGCTGGAAATATGTTTAAGATCGACATTCAATTTTGTTTCAAGTCTAGCTTCATTGGCATGCAATGTTATTTGGTGATTTGGGATCTCCTTTGTTCTTTCTCGTTTCACTAGCAATTGGGACTATTTTTATTTTATTGTTTTATTTACCATCTAGAACCTAAGGTAATAATATGTGTTTTCTGATGAGATCAATTCAATCCAATCCTTTTATCAATCTTGGAAAGAAGAGGGTAGGTTTGTGATTGTCCACCAAAGGCTACCTTCTAATTAAAAATGCCAAAGAGTTAAAAATAGTAGCTTTTTCGGAATTTATTGTAACGTTAATAGGTATAAGAAAAAGAATATAATGCTCCATTGTATATATCCTTGTACTTTTATTTTCAAATTTCTCGTGAAAATTCTTTGGTTAATATAAGGCATATTTTTCCAAAAAAAAAAGATTAAGTTACCCTTCTACTGCCATCAAAGAAAAATATTACACCTAACTAGATAAAAGAACAATATGTATACTAGATATAAAAAAAATAAGAACAAATGTGTCCATGCATCCTTCTATATAACCCCGCCTTTCCCGCCTTTCCTTTTGCAAGTTCCCAGTATGAACCCAAAAGGCAAAGATCGATGTGGACCTATGTGGCATATTTCATACTAGCTTGTATGGCTCATATCATGAGCCCCCAATATTCCAAAGGGCCTGCAAGATATGATCCCTACAATCCCATGAAACAAAAAGGGGAGGGAAAAGATGAACATCCAACTTTAAACATTGATAACTAGCATATATTAAATATTATTTAATATCAATTATTTGATGTGAACCCCTACTAGTTCACACACATGGAAGAGTGGCTAAATCTGCAAGGTGGAGATGGTGTTTGATTGGGGGAGTTTGTGATAAAGCTTCTTTTATATGCTGATGATCTTGTATTGATTTCTAAACCGACCTATGGATTGCAGATGCACCTATATGCCATTGAGAATTTTTGTAGAGCAGTGGGGATGCAAGTCAATACTAGCAAGACCAAAATAATGATTTTCTCTAATAAAATGAAGCAAAGCCAACATACGTTCTTCTTTGAAGGTAACATTCTTGAAGAAGTAAATGAGTACAAGTACCTCGAGATTGATTTCAACAACAAACTTAATTGAGAGGACTGCAGAAAAAAGAGAAGTTTAAAAGGGTGGAAATCATTATATGCTCTTCAAAACAGATGTAGAGAGGCAGAGTTATGGGATTGGAAAATGATTAAAGTAATTTTTGGACTCCTAGTTTGTCCAATGATGCTATATGGATGTGAATTGTGGGCTAGCAGCACCCCCATCTCAAAATGGAAACAAATTGAAAAAATCCAAAAACGCTTGGTCATGAGCAAGTTCAAAATAAAAAGTTTGGTACCTTATGAGATCATGTTGAGTGAAACAGGAACAACTCCCATCGAAGCAATTGCTATGGTGCGACTCATAAGATATCTAAAAAGAATTGAGCAAATGGGGGTAGGTAGAATCTAGATCGCCTAATGTTATCTTCAATGAAGGCATGAGTGAAAGAAAGAAAACATGGGTGAGACAAAACTACACATGGATGTAAAAATGGAATATCTACTTAAATGCTTGTCCCACAAATAGCAAGGAGCTAAAGAATTTTGTTATGGAGAAGTTTTGTAAACGGGCATGGGGAAAAGAGTTGGGTAGAAAAGGGAAGTACTACATTGAGGAATTCAACCCTGCGTGTGATCAACAAAAAGAGTACATTGGAGCTAGCATTTCGTGGAGGGCAAACGTTCTTATTGCTCAATTAAGAACCAACTCGCATCAACTTCGATGTGAAACAGGACGATGGAAAAGGCCTAAAGAAGCTTGGGAAAAACGGGTGTTACTTTTCGCACGTGTGGGGCAGTGGAATCGGAAAAACATTTCATTTTGGAATGTGATGCGTTCAAAGACATTAAAGAAAGTTATGGGAATATATTAGCATCGGTTTCTTGGCATTGTCTTTTTAGCGAGGGGATTGTTAGAAGGTTGGGCCAACTCATCATCAATTTGAATAAGAAAAGGATTGAATTGCAAAAGGCGAAAAGCCGAGAATTGATGATCCCATAGACTATTTTTAGTCTCGTGGACATTAAAATATCATTTCATGTACAACATATATAAATTAAAGCCAATGTATACATGTGTGCCTACATATACAAGTACCACCCGACATTTCGTTATGGTATGCTCACCCTTATCAATGAAAAGGGCATGATGCATGTGGACCACCAAGACATGAACCATATGGATTCATAGGGCTCATGCCATACCAATCCACAATGTTCCAAATGGCTACAACATATAAGCACTACAAATTCATATGACGAAAAAAGCAGTGCAAGGAAGAACAAAGAACGATGAAGATATAACAAACTTATACTAATCATTCTATCATCTCACTTATTTGAATAGAGCCTAAACTACCATATAATTTCTTTTAGCTTTGATGCGAAGTATACATATCAAAAATAGAATATGATAAAAATTGAACATTTTAAAATTTATGTAAGAAACAATTTTACTTTTGAATTATGTGAGGATTTTTTGTTAAATCTTTGTAAGATCTGTAATATGTAGAAACAATAATGTAAAGGTAATTCTTTCTAACATAATTAATTGATTTGCTAACTTTGAACTAAGCAAGGAGCAATGCTCTTTACAACTAGGGTTTCACCCTAGTTTCTACACTCTAAACCCTTCTAATTGAATCTCTAGAGATAACAATGGCATCATCCCCTACTCACCCACCATCTAGTGACAACATAATGGTCTCAGCGGACTGTGCAGATGCCCCTTCCCTTCGCATCTCACATCCCCCTTGCATCCGATGCAAACCTTTCTCAACTCTCATTAGGTGTGTTGAGACCCCCTATACGCAGAGGTCCTTCAAAGAAGCCCTCTTTCCTTCATTACCGCCATCAAAATCAAAAAGTTTTTCCTGATTTAAGACTGCTAAAGCTAAAATAGTCTCGATGACAAAAGGTGCTCAGAGTGGACAAAGTTTTACTTGAAGCATGGCTTGATTTATCGATTCAATGATTTTTGGCAGCTGCTAGTGTATCTCAAAGTTTAGCAAACCCCTCCTTTAGGAAAAGGCCTTCATTTACCCTTGTGTTAAGAGCTTTTGCATAGTAGAGTTGATTCAACAGCAGATCAAGATCTTATTTTTCATTCAAGCCCATGGTTTTAAGCCAAATTGGGCATCTACTTAAATACATGGTTCCCTACCTTTGACCCCACTATGGACGCCCTCTCATTCGTGCCTATTTGGGTGAGGACTCCCAATCCACCTTTGCAATTTTTGGCATTGGATACACTAGAAATGATAGATCAAGGGCTAAACAAGTTCTATTTTTGTTTTGCAGCAAATAGTGAAAAGGCATTATACCACCTACGCACAAATGTTCATTGAGACGGATCTTATCCAAAGGACTCAAAAGTTTAGCCAGAGGCCATAGATTATGTATGGAAATAGAAACTCAATTACAAATAGAGGACATTTTGATACAGAGAATGACATGATGTTGCACATGCAGCAATTCAATGCCCTAATCACAAGTTGGCATCCTTCTCAAAGCCCCAAAATTATGTTGGGAAGCACTCAAAAATAAAATCAAATTGCAGATCCCCTTGATGGCATGGCACTTCTAAGGATCAATTAGTGGATCCCATAGCCAAACCCCCCACAAAAGCAGACATTGGCATCACCTCTATTTCGGGTCCAAACATGGTATGAAGGAGTGAGCTATATTTTTTTGTGCAGAAATAGTGAAAAGGCATTATACCACCTATGCACAAATGTGAATAGAGACAGATCTTATCCAAAATATGTGAAATTTTGGGCAGAGGCCATAGATTATGTATGGAAATAGAAATTACAAATAGAGAACATTTTGATACAGAGAATGACATGATGTTACACATGCAGCAATTCAATGCCCTAAACACAAGTTGGCATCCCTCTCAAAATGCCACAATTATGTTGGGAAGCACTCAAATATAAAATCAAATTGCAGATCCCTTTGGTGGCATGGCACTTCTAAGGATCAATTAGTGGATCTCATAGAGAAAACCCCCAAAAAAGCAGAGATTGGCATCACCTCTACTTCGGGTCCAAACAAGGTATGAAGGAGTACTTAGAATTGTTGCCAAATCACACAAAATCTCACAGGAAGTAGGGACTAGTGATTGACGAAATCGCCACACCAATATGAACCATGAAGGACCTCAATCCCTCAAAAGGAAGGAATTGGTGGATAAGATACCTAGATTTGAAGAAGGAAAAGTTGCACGGAAAGTTCTTGCAACCATGCCTAACCATGTGAAAAGCAATGGAACACAACCATAATATTGAACCCAGGCTCTCTAATTCAAAAGAGGAAGTGCTTCTGCCACACCTCACACCACAAATTTTCAGTTTCATTCCACTTCGTCAACTAAGCCCCAATGCACAAAGACTAATTGAAACGTGCTTCTGAAGCAAGGGTGGAAGAGGACATACTATGTCTACAGGAACCTATTACAGCCAACCAAGAAAAGTTAAAAGAATGAACCAAAGGTGATCAAGAAGAAGCTGAACAAGACTCAAGTTTCAACATATGTAACCAAGCACTGCCATGTATTTTAGCATGTATTGCTTATGTCAATCACTATGCACCAAATTTGTAAGGATCTGTCCATGTAATTTAGGGAAAAATGAATTCAGGAAACACAATAGGCACAAACAAGAAAGTTGAAGACCCTTCAAATTTTGTGTTTCATCATTGTACAGGTTATGTGTTATAAACATAATAAGTAGCGCAAGTTTTCTTGTAATATTACGCTGCAGATCTTTTTATACCAAACCTAACTGTTTCTGATTAAAACAAATAATAATATAAAAGGTATAACTTCATAAATCCTAAAGGTTTTATAGCTAGATCAATGAAGAGAGACTAATTCAATCTATCTTTCAATACTAGAATTTTTAACCATTGCACTTACCACGCTTTTCAAATCTCTTACATCACTCGTGATCTTGTCATATTTAAGAAATATTTGGATTGTAACTTTTAACTTCTACAAATTTACTATTCCTCTTTTATTCTCCGAGATAAATACTATTTTTTTGTAAGTTCGACATTGGTGAGGCTACAGCATGGTCATGTCCAAGAACAACACCCAAATAGGGTGGGGTATTGAATCGGCGACTTAATATCTAGGAGTGCCTTAACAGCGCACCCGATCACCATCTATCCAAGACCCCGTGGACCAGAGATAAATACTATTAAATAATAATAATCATCTAATTTTTAGGTAATGGCCAAACCAAACACCAAATTGGTTTATGAGACCCCCTTGTTTGTGGAACAAGAGACACATCTTCATGCAGTGATTTGATTGATAATGTCTATGGAGGTGTATATATTCTATCCCCCTCTAGATTTGAACCTGTGACCTCATAGGAGGAAACAAATGCTCTTAACCATTATGCCCACTCAATCTATAAGATAGTACATCTAAACTATATCCAACACCTTAACACAAAGTAATCGAAGAAAATATGCTTTGAAACTAATCACATTTTTCAATGATTTTTGGAATCAATGCATGTTTTAAGTTGGGGCAAAATTGGCGTTTAAGTTTATTGGTGATCAGTTTCTTGGTTAAAATCAAACTTTCACCTTTGAATATAAATACTATGTGAATGACTTTGTCTACTAATAATATATGTGGTTAATAAAAATGGGTCCAATTAAGTGTTTGTTGGTAGCAGTGTGTGAAATTATGTGTTTGTTGATTATCGAATTTAACTGAAGGATAAAGAAAACGCGGTGCATTACAGATAACTATTATTTATCTTGTGCGTCAGTCAACTACCAATAAATTTGCGCAACATATTCCGTCTATTACCTGGAAACTTTCGTAATTCAAAACTGATTACATGCAACTAACTTTGTGATAACTTCATATATGTTTAAAGACAGGCTGCCTGTTTGTAACTCGATATTTTTCTGATTGCTTAAGCTGATGTTGTGCTTGCAGAGACCTTATTTCAAGAGAAATATTGACCTATAGATTATCTTATTTTCCAATATTTCCAGATTTAACTTGGGGCACTACTAAAAGATTGAAGTCTTGTATTATTTATTTAGCTACCAAGGCTTTTCTTTCCATGTATGAACCTAAACAAGCTATGCAAGTTACGGTGCATGTGTTCATGCATTTCTGTTGAAATTGTTTGCTCGAGGAAACAAAATTACATTTGGAAGTGTGCTGATTATGTAATTCCACTCGTTTGGTTTAGCACCCTGATTTTGGTAGTATACAAAAACAACAGTGAACCTGCATAAAGAAGCTTTAAATCGTTTTTTCAGTACTCCCTGCAAAAGAAACACAGATCTGCATTTTGCTTGATTAATAGGAGATGGGACATTAGCTATCTTTTAGTTTTACAAATTTCAGAAAATACAAAATGTTCTCTGATATTTGAGAAGAGAAAATCAAGGTAGAAGCAGAGTTTCCAATGTAGATATATGCACACTTCAGTCAATATAAAAGAAGATAGTTCATTTACCATGCCCCATCTCTTGATGATTTTGCCTCAAACTCCATTTCTGCAGCATCTGGAGCCTTTCTTCCTGTGAAAACCAAAAAAAACATTAATAACACAAGAAGACATAATATAAGTATAACTTGAGCCTTGGAGATTGTCAAAACAGATTCTCAAGAAGTTCACAAGAAAGAATACAATAATGGAGATTCTTACGATCAAACCCAAATGTCCCCATGAATAGCACATTATCACCTGCATATTTTCGTGCACTAAGTAATATGTTCATAAAATACTTATATCAGATTGGTGTTTAAAAGAGCAATATTCTTGGGCACAACTAGTAGCGGCAAGTCATAGACTGAAACACTCGTAGTGGCAACTGTGGGAAGCCTCCATATGTTTTAAACAATATAAGCTTCAAAGAAAGAGACATTCATGTCTCATGGCAAATATTTTTAATGTAACTATAGTCTTGGACACTGAATCTGGCAATTTTTCCCAAAAAAACTTAGAAATCAAATATTGTCAAATCTCAGGCAGTGGAGAATTCAATTGGCCATAAAATTCATTAAAAAAATGTCAAGATTTGCTTTTTGTTAAACATATTAAAACAATACCACACACACACACACACACTTCTAGCCACATGGGTTAAGTCAATCAGTTTATACCAACCATTTCAAGGCAGAGATTGCTGAGAAGTCATGGGTTCAAGTCCAGTGGAGTCCCTCCACATTAGGACTACATGTACACCGGTAGAATTTACACTTTTTTAGCCCAGTGTGCCAGTTTGAGTGGTTGAGTGCCTTCAGCTTCATGCAAGAGGTCTCGGATCAATCCCCCAAGTTGGCTGCCAATGTTGTGTGCTTCACTCAATTTCCCTACCAAGTCAAGCACTGTAATCAGCCTTGACAAGATTACACTGGTTACTATCTGTGAAATGCAGAGAAGTACCTAGGGATTCCCCTGCAAAGTTTTCCTTGAAAAAACGAAAAGCACACAAACTCTTTTGAAAGTTCAAAGAGCACAAGGGGTGAGCTCAACTGGTCACTATTGTCGGGCATTGGGCTAGATCTGTGCAGACGAGTGCCTGTTTCAAATCCTACTAGGTTAGGCACACCAGACTATGCTGACAGGTTTATTAGTGATACCATCCACGAACGTGGGGAAGCATCACTTGCATTTCCCTACAAGGTTTTCCATGGAAATACACACACACTTTTAAAAAATATAATGACATTTGAACTTTTTTTCAATCTTGACATTTTTTTGGTTACACTTGAAATTAAAAATATCTATAATTGTTTTTTGGTTGAATATACGAAGTTAAAATGAAATTTATATTATTTATTTTCATAAAATATAATAGTGTAGACCTGGAGTCAAAGAAAATCTGATAACTGGTATGTGGCCAAAAGCCAATAGTTTTATTGCCAAGGGCAAGGAAATTTGACCAAATGTCAGGTAGGGATGACCCCACAATATCAGTCCAAGTTGGGCTCTGATACCAACATAATGAACAATAATTCGTATATGGAAATATCCAACATAAGCACGGAGTTGAAATCCATACTAGATATAATTGATAATGAATGAATGATAAAAGCGATAGATGATATGAAGAACCTTGTGACAATAGACTTTATAAGCATTAACCAGTTATGAAGGAGAAAGGTTATGTCACTTAGGTTGTCTCCTAGTTAATTAAATTATTATCATTATTAAATCAATATTACTTTTGGCCCATAATATTCAATCATTATGATGGAGTCAAACATTATGATAGATGCAAATTTACTTCCGCAAACTATGTGCTCCTCTTACATCGTTACACTCCATCATGTTCATTATCCCCTCTTCTGAATGCAGCAGCAACTCCATGGAATGTTGCCTTCCTTCCATCAATGACCGCAAGCTTATCATCATTGCAACTGATACCTTACAAAATGTACTAAGGCAATGTCATCTTTACAAAATGACAATAAGACAACAGCATTTCTCTCTATTAATCAGAACATTGCCTACTTTGGTGTACCAAAACGTCTATTGTCTAACCAAAAAACCCATTTGAAAATCGTTTGTTTAAAACCATGTCAACCAGGTTAGGTTTCACCCATGAGTTTGCCACACTGTATGACCCCCAAGCAAATGGCCAAGTTAAAGCCGTAAACAAAATATTGAAAATAATGTTATAGAGGATGGTGGATTCTCATATTATGGGCTTATCAAACCTATGTTAAGACTACCATTATCTTTATACCTTTTCAACTCATAGCATCGATGCAGCCTTACACATAGAATGCAAGCTCCCTTCCTCAAAAATTGTTATCGAAATTCTCCTCCATATCATCATCGTGTAGTGGTTATTATTCTTGTAAAGTTTAGATGAGCAACACCATAGCGCTCATACAAACATTGAGGTGAAAAAAAAAAAATTCCAAAGTGTTGTACGATTAACATGTACAGCCCTGCATTTCTCCAAGGATAATCTTGCACTTCCATACGACATCATTAAGAGAAATTAGGACATGCAAACTTTGAACCTCTATGTTATGGCTCATTTATAATCCACCATATATTGCAAAAGGGGAATACCAGCCCATTCAACACAATGCATCCCTCATCAAGCAACTTGTTAACAAGTTGTACATAAAGAGATTCTATAGATAATGCCCATCAACCCCTTGTATACTGTATCATAATTTACATTTATGCATCCTTTTCATTTGCTTTTTACCTTTGGGTTTCAGCATATACATGTTTCCTTCCTTTCTGTGAGTTGGCTACAAAATCCTTTATATCTTGGAATTCTCCAATGAGGCAAGCCCTATCCCCTCATACACAAAACTTAGCCTCCATAGCTAGGACTCTCTATTCTGCTATGCACAAGTTGTTGCTGTTGAATGGTGTCGCCATTGATGTCAAAGTCAGTTCTTTAACATCTTTAATATAACATGAACGCTTTTAATATATGCCAATGGATTACAATAATTGAAAGTACCAACGGACAAGAAGCCCCGGAAGAGAGGAAAGGAAGCCCAAAGCCATGAAGCCCCACTTTCCCCGCTCTTGTTGTGGGCCGTCGCAAATGAATGAGGAGGAACATATTAGACCATCATCATCTGATTGTACTCATCATGTCGTTTCCAATTGTAGGTGGCATGCCATGTGGCTCCTCACAGTTGACGAGATATGCCCTCTTAAAATTTGAACCCTGAAGTCTTGGTCAAGGTGCCCCAAAATGAATGGTAAAGGCAGCTCTATGATTGGTCCCAAAACTTGGTGTAAAAATAAATGTTGCTTATGTTAAATTTTGGGTAAATACTATGGGTCTTAGCAGTTGCAAAAAGGGCCTCCCTCTCACCCTTTTCATTGACCAAGTCGGCCCTTAAAAGAAGGATTTTATTTTTGAAAATGATTTTAAAAAGGCATTCAGTTCGGCCTCATTATGGAGGTAATTTTTAAATTAAATTTGAATTTATTAGGGCAGGTTGGCCTTCCTTTTATGCCCCCCTTTTTCAACTATAAATAGGGCACTGTGAGCCCTTGTGCATATCATCTTTTTATTGTCATTCAAATGTGAAATTAGCTCTGAAGTGAGGGTGAATCAATCTTAAGTTTGTGACCTAGTGTCTGTGGCATTGTGATGTTAATATCTGTTCTGGCACAAGGGTGTATGGACTGGGCGTTCAGGACAGCGATTTCGTTCTCTTGTTCTTTTAGGTTCTGGCACAGGTTCTGGGCACAAGATTGAATCTAATAAGTCGTATAGCTCCAGTCCTGAAGAACACTCCATTCTGGTGTGGTGTGGTAAGACTTCGCCCTGACATGAAAATATAGCAGTGCAATGGTTGTCTGATAAAAGCATGTGCAATGATAGTCTGCACATTTCCTGAGTGGAGCAATGGTCTATCAATGCAACTTTAGATTGATGCGATGATGCAAAGAGCAAGCAGTGCTCTGAGTTAATGCAATGGTCTGTTCTGAATTGTAGAATGATCAGTAAATGCATAAGGAGCAATACGATCTGTCTATCACAATGATATTGGTGTAATGAGTTAAGCAGTCTCGAGAAATTTTGAAAGGTGGTTTTTGCAATTCCTTTGGACGATATTCATGTAGCTGATGGACAAATCATTCGGGCAGAAATTATGTCGCCATGAGGTTTGAGGTAGAGGTCAAGCTTGTTGTATGTTTACATCTGCGTAATTGGAGGTCAATGTTAATCTGAGTTAATGCAGTGTGTTCAGCTGAGGGAAGATGCCAAATGCATCACCTGTGGTGTGATCTGAGCATTGTGTATTGAATCAGCTGGAGATTGTTGATAATCGATGTGTGACAGTACGTATGTGTGTTTTGTGCCTAAGTATGGAGTAAAAAGGAGCACATTAGATTAAGTATGCAATCTGATGTGCGAGTTAGTGTGCGTGAACGCAGAGCAATTGGAACCCAACGAATACACCTGAGATCTAACAGATAGAATGTTGTATGTTGTGTATTGTCAGATCGAAATGCTGGTGTGTATGGAATCTTAGCTATTGTGCATTTTGATGGCCAGGGAATATGGATTGAGATGCTGGGTGTGTTCTAACAGTTTGATGGCAGCCTGAGTGAATGTGGAGGCTGATTGTATGCACCAGTAGGTTAATGATTCAGATCAAATGCAACTGAGCATGGAATGTTAGAGGTTGTGTGTTTTAGGTGCAGGAAATAATAAATATACTTCAGTGTTTAACCAGTATGCCTGAGCATTGATCAAAGTTTGAGTTGAAGTTTGAGATCAGAGGAAAAGTGTGGTTTCAAGTTTGTTGTTGTGGACAGAATTGTGTACTCCTGTATTTGTACCTGCCATAATAAGTTTATTGTAATATGTTGTTGCCGATGGGTTATGCTGCTGCTACTAGTATTGCTATTGTTCTGGGGTTAGCTATATTGCTGTCTGAAAGTGTGTAAACACTGCTGTCATTGATGATAGAGACAGTGTTGTTGATAAGAATTATGCTGCTGCAACCATGTGTTGTTCCTGGATACATTGTTGCTGGTCCTATGACATGAGCGCTCTATATGCTGAGTGTAAGAGTTTGTGAGAGGATATGGATGTATGGCGCTGCTAGGGTTTGTCAGTAAGCATGTATTGTTAAGTATGTATGATGAGCAGAGAGTGTTGATTTTGGCAGTGTTGATGTACTGAGCAGAATTGGTTGTTGAGCAGAGTTTGCATTGCAGAGCTGGCTAATCTGCCAGAGGTTGTATTGCAGAGGTGTTTTGAATGGCGCTGCTAGGGTCTCACAAGTGAGATGCATTGTTTGAGCAAAAGAGTAGGTTTGTAATTTGATGATTTTTGTAGGCTGTATGAGCATTTAGGGTTTGTTGCTGCTTATGGCCAGAGGTTCCAGGGTTTGCATTACAGGTTGCTGTCCAGGCTTTGCCATTTAGATCAGATGTTGCATATGACAAAGAATACAAGTTTTGAATGCATTGAAGGTGGCAGCAGTGGGAGTGGAGAGATGGCTAGATCAAGTGCAGTGGCAATCTGAGGTTCTAGAAGACAATGTGATCTACAGCAGCATAATGTATCTTATTTGGTCATCTTTTATTTTCAGGGTGGTGCATGTAGGAGACAGAAAACTCCTCCAGGTTGGTCCCTATGAACATCTTCAATCTTCAGGGTGGTAGGGTGGTGCTAGGGCAAGATGGTGCCTGTGCAGCAAATTGGTGCTTGCCAGATGTGTGTGCATCTTTTCAGTTAGAGCTGATAAAAACAAGGGGTTGGTGCCTTCTTTTAGTTGGTGCTGGAGAATCTTGGAAGTTGGTGCTTCCTGTTGATGTAATCTTCAAGATATATATTAGAAGTGTTCCATGGTTTTCTCCCGTTTGTGTTTCCACGTAAAAATTTCTTGTGTAGTGTGCATTGTGTATGATGTTATGCATTGTTGAATTGTGTTGTCAATTGTCTAAGTTACCAGGATTCGGATCCGGATACGAATACAGATCCGGGTTCGAATAGAGATACGCCAACTTTTTGAAAAGCCAGGATCCGGATACGACAAGGAAACAGCAAATATAAACAAATATAAAATATTTTATAATTATTAAATTTAAATTTATATAAAAAATAAAAATAGAAACACATTTTTTTAAATATATAATTTTTAGTACTTATCAAAATAATTATTACAAGAATAATATCAAAATTAATGTATCATTTATAAATATAATTTAATTATATAAAAATATTTAAATAATATATATATATAATATTTTAAAAAAATTATTAATTTAAACAAAATTAATGTATCATTTATAAATATAATTTAATTATATAAAAATATTTAAATTTTAAATATATATATTTTTATATAATATTTTTAAAAAAATTATTAATTTAATAATTTTAAAATTAATACATCGTTTATAAATATTTAAACTTTAATTCATAGTTATTATATTTATATTAAATGGTTATGAAACTTAATTTATAAAAGTTACTTTTCTACACTTTAAAAAAATTTAAAATTTAATTAAAATATCTAAATAAATGTTTGGTGGCTTACCATATATGCATTAAAGCTTATAATAAGGAAAAAGTAACTAGCGGCAAACTAGAATAATTTATTATTCGCACTTTTGATTTTTTTCATTTTGGTTGACGCTCAATTTTCTAGTTTCACTGACACCCGTTAATAATTCATTTCTTAACCCGATAATGGTTTATTATTCCCTTTTCTGATTTTTTTCATTTTAGTTGACGTTGAATTATCCAGTTTCGCTGACGCCAGTTGAATAATTAATTTATTGACACATATTATTGGGTTATCCATTAACTCGTCCGCATATTTTTTCATTCTGATGTTTGCGCTGACGTCTGCTTCAGAATTTGGCGCTGACATCTGACAACTTAACACATCGACCAATGTTGGGGGCGTATCTCCTCGTATCCGGATCCGAATCCGTCTCCGATTCGGGGATCCGCGGATCTAGCCCTTTGGCCTGGTGGATCCGGTAACATAGTTAATTGTTAATGTTTACATGATATTATTCAAATGGTAAAAAGTGTGCAGTATTGATTCACCCCGCGCCCCCAATATTGGTGAATATTCCAACAATTGGTATCAGAGCACGTTCCTTCATAGCAGTCTAACCACTAGAAGATAGATCATGGAGTGCACTAGAAATGGAACCCCATTATTTGACAGACAGAACTATGTGTTTTGGAGTGGAAGGCTGAGAGCATTTGTGGAAGCCCAGGGATTTGATGTCTAGCACATTGTAGAAAGTGGATACAATGCACCTACCTCTCTTCCAACAAATGATGCCGGTAAGAAACTTTATGATAACAATGCAAAAGCTAGAAGTGCTATTTTAGGTGGCCTAACAAATTTCGTTTATATTAAAGTAATGCTATGTAAATCTACAAAAGAACTTTGGGATAAGCTTATAAACATATATGAAAGAGATGAGAAAGTCAAAGAGACCAAGTTTCAAATCTTCAGAGGGCAATTTGAGCAGCTGAAAATGAAGGAAGACGAAAATATTGCAGCCTACTTTCTCTGTGTTGATGAAATAGTAAACACCATGAAAGGATTGGGAGAACCAATAGAGAACAAAGTGATTGTTTGAAAGGTACTAAGATCTCTTTCAATGAGATTTGATTCTAAGGTCTTGTTGACCACTGGAGTGGCACTTGTAGATTTTTTTAAGACTCCATTCCCAAGGATGTACCAAAGGTTGCTTGTACCATTAGAGATCATCATATCACCAGAGTTTTTCAACTCTACTTCTTCTCATTTTCTTCTTCAATCATTATATTCCGCAGCCCTACGAGGATATTGTATAAATGTCACTAGCATGATGAATAAAGCCATGTAACAGGCCTAGGGTGTTGAAACTCGATCAGCAAGCAAGTCCACCTCGAAGTAATTTTGTTACTTTTTTAATTATTCTTGCTTTTAAGTGACGAATAATTTTTTAGGTTTGTTCACTCACTACTTTACTCCAAACACAGGGTGACAGCTAGAAGGTTGAGCCCCTAATGTATATTAGTGTCTAAAGTCAATGTATATTACCATCCTAGGTCATCTCTGAAATTTCGTGGAATTTGCCTAGGTCAAAGTAGGATATTTTAATAATTAAATTCCCCGCAAAACTGGATTTTTTAATTTTTTTTCTATGTAATGATGTAAATAAGTGGTCTTAAGAAATGTCTAGGGCGTGTGACTACTCGAAATTCATCTTCAAAGACCCAACATTATCCTAGGACCCACTTTGAGGGTCAAAAAAACGACTTATAGTCCCTCAAAAGCCAATTTTTCTAATTTTAGTGGCAAAAGTGAAAAAAAAAAATTCAAAAAAAAAAATCAATAATTGAAACAACAATAAACAAAAAAACAAAAACAAAAACAAACAAACAAAAAAATCCGAAGTCAATGGAAGTCAAACAAGTGGCATGGCATTTCCAATGAAAGTCAAAGATGATGCGGCAACCATGTGGGGCCCACCACATGAAATACAACTCGAGTCAAAACAAGTCAAAGGGTAGTCAAAGGTAGTCAACAAAGTTCCACGATGTTCATGAGGCACATCGAATTGTTAAAGTTCACTTTTGATTTAATTTAAATCAAGTTTGGAATTAAAGTGCACAGGTAAACTAAGTGAGTGGGAAGGAGCCCCACCTCACTAACTTTGATCTACGTGTAATCAACAAAGGGGATACCCACATGTAAATTAAAAAAGACCACACAGGCCCAATCAAAGTCTACATGCAGTTGTCAAAGGAATCTTAGCTCAGGTTTTATGATTTAGAAAGAAAGGAAGAAAATTATTTTAACATCCACAAGGCTAAAGATAGCCTATGGGACAGATCGCTTCTTCATTTGGTTGATGTATTCAGCCCTTTTCCTGAAAATTGCATAAAAATTGCATAAGGCAGCAAAAAATTGCTAAAGGTAGCAAAAAGTCCACGTAGGCAGCAAGGCTCCACGCACATGCCAAAAGGAACCTCCACGCAGATTGGTGGACAGGCAGTGAAGATTTTTTAAGGCAGAAAATCAAGGAATTAGCTCCACCTTTACGCTAGCATATCACAATAAATCTTAACGCATTTCCTTAAGTCATCTCCAGCTACACGCAGAGTTAATTAGAAGCAAGATTTAGTTGACAGTTCGATTGGGATTTGCATAGCAGATTTGGTGAAGCTTTGCCATTTCATTTCCATAACATGTGGCAGAACACAGAGAAGTACGCACCAGCCAGAGAAGGTGATACGCCTGTACACATGTCTGTTAGGAGGATTTATCACAGCAATTAAGTGCAGATTTGGAGGGAGTTTGCCTCCATTCACCTCAGCCATCTATACACTTGGCAAGCCTGTGACTTACATCAACCAACAATGAACAGGTGAAGAAGGCAGTATGTTGGGCAATTAGCTAATCCTCACTGCCACCTACAGCAGCCTTACAACTGTCATCTTGCCACTTGGAAATTCATTGGAGCATTGAGATCTCCACCACATCTACACTTGTCATTGGGATTTGCCTTGGAATCATCTCCCATTTTCTTATTTATACGAGTCTTTGGCTCTCATTATGTATCTTTGCAACGAACTATTGTGCTTGGGGAAGCTCTACTTCTATGTACACTTATGCTTTATATGAATAAAAAAAGACTTTGGGGTTCATTCATGGGTGTTTCTCTCTTGGAGGTTGTGCTTGGTCCAATGATAGTATATTTTTACGCTTATGTTTTATTTTGTTCTATTTTCTCATATGCTTTATAAAGTTGTGAATGTACAGCTATCTTACATTTACAGTCGTTAATTTGATATGCTCTGGGCTAGACAGCTCTATCTATTTTCACACAAATTCTACAGTTTGTTTGTCATTGTGTATTGTTTAAATCCATATGAGCTAATGTGCATGTGAAATTTTGTAAGGAACATCTTTGGATCGATTAGCAAGCGTGAGGCGAAGTCTTTAAGAGACCAACCCACTCTTGGCATAGCTCTCAAGGAGCTCCTATCGTTATTTGAATTTCATAAGTTTATCTTTTGAAAGTGTTTTGTTTTGCAGGGTCCCTTTTGACATAGTTTGTGCATAGGTCAATATTTCAATCAAATTTATCTCATAAACTCTTGTGCTTTCATTTCTTATCTAGCTAATCAAGAGCTCCTTATAAGCTAGACAAGTGATGGGGTTTTTTCCCATCACTTGATTTAGTTTTTGTATATTATATTGTAGCATTATCACTCATTTTGCATGCTCTTTTTCACACTAACTTTGGTTTTAGTTTTGCAGCCCTAACATTTTTGTTGTAGGTTCTCTCAAGCTTCAAGTTCCATTTTCAAGGAGGTCGTGGGCATTAGGAGGGCTTGCAAAAAAGGCTAGGTCGTGTATCACTTTGGGAGCTTGTATTTCCTAATTGTAGCACCATCTTCATCTCTCTTGAGGCTCCATACTTGAAGGAATTTCCTTGTGGTTTCAAAACCTCATATTGTACTTCCATCAATTCTTTGGGTAGCTCTCAAAGAGCCATTAACCTCATTGTAAACCATAATAATAAAAATTTTGCTTTTTGTGGGAATGTGGGTTCTACCCATTGGCA
The DNA here is from genome assembly GCA_031772625.1 of Pinus tabuliformis. Taxonomy (NCBI): domain Eukaryota; kingdom Viridiplantae; phylum Streptophyta; class Pinopsida; order Pinales; family Pinaceae; genus Pinus; species Pinus tabuliformis. The sequence continues at coordinate 1,748,998,138 of CM062817.1, read as the reverse complement.
TCCTATCTCTCCATTTAGTGAGAGAGCTTGTAGGTAGATTGATTGTTAGTTTCGACATTTCCATTTCTGCTCACATCTCATGCATGCTTTAAGTTGGAAATTAACATAACTACGCATCACATTCCCTTTCCCAAAGTTCACTACAATTCGCTTGCACCATTTACATTGATTACTACAAGTCACAAATTACATTCCATTTCATAGCGATTTATTTTTATGCAAACATCTCTTTAACTTGATAAATTTAACTTGGTAATTGTCTAAAATTCACTTATGCTTCATTATTGTGCAACATTTTCATATATTGAGTATTGATGCATTGTGTATTTGGGCAATTTCACTTTCCAAAGCAACCATTTATTTTATGTCAAGCTAATCTCTCAAGTTAAAGTTTCATTTCCCAAAGTTACTTTGGAAAATCTTACATGCACCAAGCATCACTAAAATTTACCTCCAACTTAAGTTGGTTGTATAGACTTTAGGGACCCTCCACCTCTATTGACTCCTCACTGTCAGATCTGACTTTTCGGGCGAGGGTGAAGTCTGGGGATAGGAGTTCAATTGAAACTTTGCTTTTGAATGCAACTAATAAAATAAACCAAGAGCACATCTACATCACATCTTTACTTTACTTGCAAATGCAATTTTCCTACTTATGCTATCTTGGATTTACTTGAGTCTTGTTTATATCACTTTATTTCAAGAGGCATTTATTATGCAAGTATTGTGAATTCTTTTACTTTTGCAACATTTAACTTTCTTGTACTTGGAAATTCTTTCATTGGTGCAATTCTATTTCAAAGTTATTTCATATGTTGTTGCTTTGATGATCATTTAAGCTCATGAGTAATTGATGTCATTATCTTGTCATTTGGGCATTTACTTTCAAGTACTATCTCCTTTATAGTTGCAATTGATGTTTATATGCTTATCTTGGTCTAACATTTGATTTTGCAGGATTGTCTATCATTGTATCTTGATTTTATTTTTGAGCAAGCTATTGTTATTTAGTTGAAGGCATTGGTCTATACCAATGTTATCGGAGCCGAACCAGTCATCGAACCGAAAAACCTTGTGAACTGGGAATTGGAAAAAAACCGGATAAACAAACAAACAAACAAACAAAAACCGGTTTACCCAAAATACACAAAATATTCATATTTTAAAGAAAAAGAGATATATTCATGTACATCCATATGAATCCAAACCATTTATACACAAATATGCAAAAGTTCTCATTTATATAGCAAGTAATAGTGCATATAACCAAAATAGCACTTAGTGCAAAACATCGTTGAACCAAAAATGTTACAAACATCAAGAAGCGGGCTCTAAAAGGCCTTTATAATCCAAAATAACATGCTAGACCATAGTATTATACTACACCCTATAATGCTACAAGCTATAGCTATAGCAAATCAATGATCAAATCATCAATCATCATCAGAATCATCATCCTCCTCATCCTCATCTAAAGAATGAGTAGCATCCCAGTCTGCAATGGGATTATGGCATGATTCCCCTAGCCCTGAAGCTGTTACTAGTGAAAACCCAAAAATCTCTGGGAAAAAATAAATCTTTGAAGTAGCTCAAAAATATTCCAACCCAATAGCTCTCCAAGACTCCAATCAGCTCTTCAAATCTGCAAAAAATCTCCCTCAAAACAACCCTGCAAAAAACTCTCTAAATTCTCCTCATTGAACTTAGCTCAAGAAATGCAAGAGACTCGAATGAATAGTGTGAGTAGAATAGAGGGGGTGGGGGTGTTTAAATAGCTTTCGGCGGGGGGGGGGGGGGGCTAGATTAGGTTTAGAATTTAGGAAAAATAATAATAAAAGTAAAACCAAAAAAAATGAGAAAAAAAATCATTTTTTTGCTTGCCTGGCCGTGTGGCCGTGGGGCCGTAGGCTGGCAGAACTGGTCATTTTCGGTTCGGACCGATTTTGCCTCCAAACCAGTCGAACCGGTTCGATTCCAATAACACTGGTCTATACTTTGAATATATCATTGAAATTTGCTCATTTATTCATATGCTTGCTTAATTCTTGGAAACAAGTTATTTTTTGACAAGTAATCCAAATTAACCTTTCTCCTAGAGACTCATATCATATAACTTTTCATTAGGAACCACCCCCCTTAGCTAACCTAGGAAATAGCTTAAACAAAGAGAGTTGAGAATAGGTAGCAGCCCCTTCTCTTAGTTCTTACCACCAACCATACCTTGTGGGGTTAACGGTTTTTCTCACTAACTGGTAGGTGTAGGCGGTAAGCGTAACAGGTCCCAATTCTAGAAGAAAGATCAGACATAGATATGGTCAGCATGGATGACCTACATGAAATACTTACAACTTTCAAAATGAGAACAAAACAGGACAGCACAATTATTTCAGCGGTGCAACCTGAAAAATAAAGTCCCCACCAGGGACAATTTGAAAAAAAAAAGATGCATGGCAGGTCCTAGCAGGAGTGTTCTATGTAAAAACGCAGAGGAGATTGTGGAACACCTATTCTTTTTCTGCCCTTTTTTTGTGGGAGTGTGGAACTCGGTAAGAAATTGCCTAGGTTCTCTTTGTGCATTGTGATCTCTATTGTCCATATGGTTTTATGGTTGAATTTCTAAAGTGTAATTGCTTAATGATAAACTGGAATTGTTAAAAGAAGATTTATATCAATAGAAGTAATTATCAGTATTTCAAGATTTTGTGCTTCTATCTATTGCACTTAAAAACTCAACATTGTTGAGGACCATTCCTAAGTTCAAATGTACGGTAAGGCTTCATTTTTAGAATATTTTTTTCTCCTTATGCTTTAACAAATCGAGTTATCCCTCACAAAATGTCTAATGGTTATTGGGATAGGTTAGACAGTGACTTCTTAAAATAGGAGCCTTTGGCTACTTTACTTCCATGTAGAATGGCAAGTCACTGTATATGGATGGCCCTTGTGAATTTTACAAGAGATGTGGGTCACCATCGGAGATGACTTTTGTTGTATAGTATCTGAAGTGTACTCTTTTAGTAGACTTTCTATAGTCCTCAATTAGCATTTAATGAAACTTATTCCCAAGAACACTACTAGATTTACCATTAAGGGCTAGAGGCCCACCACCTTACTCAATCTTGCTTAAAAAGGTTGGCTAAGAAAGTGGCCATGAGGATACATTTGGTTGCATTCGTTATTGAGCCTGTGATTCCAACATCCCAGCATCTGAAGTGGACCTAAGAGGCTAGCCAACAATCCCTTTTTCTAAAGACTAAGTTTAACAATACTTATGATCAGACATTGGTCCTTCATTTTTTAGAAGTTGACTTGTTTTGGTTTTGGACCGAGGTGTGTCGCCATGGTGAATACTCTCTTCACTAATGCGTCAAACTTTGTCTCAGCTAATAATTCCTTGTTCCCACAAATTATCCTACATCGATCTATTCACTAGGGGTGCCCCCTAGCCCCCTACTTGGTCCTAAGGATACATCTGGCTGCATTCATTATTGAGCCTGTGATTCCAACATGCGAGTATCTGAAGTGGACCTGAGAGGCTAGCCAACAATCCCTTTTTCTAAAGACTAAGTTTAACAATACTTATGATCAGACATTGGTCCTTCATTTTTTACAAGTTGACTTGTTTTGGTTTTGGACCGAGGTGTGTCGCCATGGTGAATACTCTCTTCACTAATGCGTCAAACTTTGTCTCAGCTAATAATTCCTTGTTCCCACAAATCATCCTACATCGATCTATTCACTAGGGGTGCCCCCTAGCCCCCTACTTGGGCTATTTGCTAAAGATTTCCCATACTTAGAGGCAAGTGCAAGGCATTTTTCTCCCGAATAGTTCAAAGATGGTTAACAACCATTTTGTAGATGACCCTCTCCTCTTTGTGAACATTGAGCAACACCTGATTGATGGGTCCATTACCTGGTTGGACACCTTTTGCTCTACATTAGGTGTTGTGGTTAGTAACCACATGATAATTTTTGTTGATTTGGTTGGAGTCATGCAAACTCGACATATATTCAACACGAGGTGATTGTAAGATATTTGAGCATTCCTTTTTTAGTGGGTTGTCAATCGTGTCTATGTGGCAATGGTGTACCTAGAGGTTTCAAAAGCAAACTCCATGTTGCGCATCATAAGGACCCCCCATTTGCGCAGAAATTGAGAGTTGTTGAGTGTATTATCCCGGCTTCACATGTCAATTATGTCTCTTGATGGTTTCATAGCAATGATCAATTTCAATGATTAGAGTAGATTTTGTAGTAATATTTGTGGTCTGAGTATGATGGAGAGAGGGGCCTTCCTCTAGTTCCATGGGATGCATGTTCCATGCCCAAGGATGAGGAGGGATTGCCTAGTTGATGTTGCTACTCAGGCCATTATTCTTGCAGCAAAGTGATTAGTGAGGCATAGGTAGCTTCATTCCTTGGCAGATCTTGTTTCAACATAGGATTATGACTGTGCAGCAAATAGGCAGGGTGCAAGGAACCTTTGATCTATGTGATATTGTTTCCTTTCCCTACCTATTTCGAATTTCGAGCTCACTCATTTTCAAGATCATATGGTCAGCTTGGTAAGTTGTTGCAGGTTTGGTTCGATGGAATTGGGAGGGGACAGGGCAAGTTGGGATTTAGCACAATGTCCCATATGGAGTTAGAGAATGCAAGCTACATGTATTGTGAAAATGCATCGCTTTCAAGGGCGCAGTTTTAGCAAGAATGGCATATTCTTCTGCGGGCATTTATGCGATGCAACCACACATGTTCTTAGAAGGATCAGCACTCTCTATTTCAGGAGTATGGACTGATTGCCCCGAATCATACACAGATTTTGGAGTTGAGAGGACTCATCATGTAGAGAGACCTGTTCAAGATAATATAGGGATGCGCAAACCTTTCTAGAGGAATAGGGGATAGAGCTTTGGTCGACCTTGACAGCAGTATGAATTCCGACCACTGCATTTAAATTTGCATCATAGAGATCCATTATCCCCAGTTCTCCATGCAAGATGGGCGTTGATTGACCTGAATGATAGATGGGTGTGCAGACTCCATAGTGTTTGGTCTGTTCAACTTTCTTATAAGCTAAGAGTATTTACCTAGCTAATCATGTTCCAAAGGATCCCATTTAAAGCCCATTTGGCCAAGAGTGGACTTTCTAACAACCTTTGCCATGTCTGTCATCACTCAAAAATGATGCAGCACAATTTTTAGGAGTGCCAATTTGCTAAGAGCTTCAGGAAATATTTTCAGGAACAGTATTCAGTTCTACTGCAAGGCAGGGGTCATTGATGTGCTGCCTTGTTTCTAGATTGCCCTGTTGATCAAAGATGCTCAATCTCTAAAGTCAATACAATATTCATATTTTATCTTAAGATTCATACCATATTCAGATTTTATCTCAAAAGTCATACCATATTCAGATTTTACCATGTTGCATTACAGAAGAGGCTCTGAGCTCCATTGTACATACCCTTCAACTTCTTCTTTATTCTACAAAGAGTGTTTGCCTAGCTAGTCATGTATCAAAGGATCCCATCTAATGCCCAATTGGCCGAAAGTGGACTTTATAACAACCTTTGCCATGTCTGTCCTCACTCGAAAATGATGCAGCACATTTTTTAGGAGTGCCAGTTTTCTAAGAGCTGCTGGAAGTATTTCCAGGATCAATATTCAGTTCTGCTGCAGGGCAGGGTTCATTGGCTTGCTGTCTTGTATTGCATTACAGAAGAGGTTCTGAGCTTCACTGTATATAACCTTTCACTGTTTTGTTTATTCTTTGTAATATTTTATTGTAAATATAAGATGTATTTAACAAAAATTAAAATTAAAAAACAAATACATAAAAATTATAGTTGTGCCAAGATCAATTAGAGGTTGGCACAGAAAAAAGGGTAGAATTGGATGAATAGTATTTATCCTATCTGCTTATCTATCTCTCAAGAGAAAGATACATAAACAGACGAACAGATAGATATATACATGCACATAAAGATATAGATAGATCATAGAACAATAGACAGTCAGATAGTTCTGCTGCAGGGCAGGGTTCATTGGCTTGCTGTCTTGTATTGCATTACAGAAGAGGTTATGAGCTTCACTGTATATAACCTTCCACCTTTTTGTTTGCTCTTTGTAATATTTTGTTGTAAATATAAGATGTAATTAAAAAATAAAAATAAAAAACAAATACATAAAAAATTATAGTTGTGTCAAGATCAATTAGAGGTTGGCACAGAAAAAAGGAAAGGTAGAATTGGATGAATAGTATTTATCCTATCTGCTTATCTATCTCTCTAGAGAAAGATACATAAACAGACGAACAGATAGATATATACATGCATATAAAGATATAGATAGATCATCGAACAATAGACAGTCAGATATTGTGTGTGTGTGTGTGAGAGAGAGAGAGAGAGAAAAGAGATTAGAGTGGCTTTCCCAATAATTGTATCTATTGTTCAATGGTACAAGTCCATCTATTTATTTATTTCCCTCCATTATTCTGGACTATAGAAGAGAAGCATGAATAAAATAAATCTCACAAGGAATAAAACCCAATTTCACTAGAAGAGTAGTCTAGAAATGCACCTGAAGGAACAGCTGCAGAACTAGTCACCGCTCTCTTTGCTACTGAGTCATCGCGAGGTAACGGTGTAGCATTTCCTTGCACCTTAACAGATTTTGATTTTTGTGAATACCTCTTGTTTTGAAACCAAGTCCATACCTGCATTACAAAGTTGAGATTAAAAGTGAGTTGAAATCAAAGACATGAGATGCCTAGCAAATAACATTTGCATAATTTTATGAAGACAGCAATGGTTGAGTGGAATTCCAAAGTTGGACCTGCTTTGTTTGTACAATAATTTTCCCATCCCTTTCTGGTGATGCACTGCATTTCAATGCAGCATGTTATTATAATTTATCACTTCAAGGACAAAAACATAGAATCGAGGAAATTTCACACCTCCAAATCCTCATCACGATCCCTAAAAACTCAAAAACAATCTAACTGCCACTTCCATCTGTAAAATGTAAAATCAAATAGATATCTCTCAGATACCTGAATTTCTCAGCAAGTGAACGGATCACATCACGATGAGGAATTGCACCTTTAGAATCTTCTAAGACCTTTTCCATTTCTTGAACCTTCAGAAAACAAGACACTACAAGATAAGATTGCTGTGTATAAGCATTGCAATTATAGACCAATGAAAACCAAGACCTTCTATAATCAAAGCTAGTTCAAAGTTGTAGTTTAAAATCAAGCGAAAAGTTTCCTTGAACCAAATGAGTATATGTTCTGCAACGAGTAGTATTAGAGATGCATATGCATATCCATTATGAGGCATTTTATTACAATCTACATATTCATCCCAACGAATCAACATACCAAATAAAGCATTTGAATAATATCATCATAATACAAGAATGAATAAGAATCCTTCAATGCATAATACAAAAGCTATGCAGAAACAAAGTCAAACAACTCAAACTTGGCAAGGGCTCAACAAACCCAAAATGGAGATCCAACTCAAGGATACATAAAATATTCAAATTTTCACAAAATAAAATCAAGGGTTTTTATTTTGTTGCTCGTCTATAAAAATAAATCGTATAACATAGGCATAGGCTTGTGTAAATAATAAATAGCCAAATGAAATACACATCAACTTTCAAAATAAACATTAAAACTGAACACTGAACTTCAAATTATTTAAATTGCAAACAGAGCTTTGGTTCACTAGTAATTTCAAGGAATTCTTAAGTTGTCCACAGGGGTTCCATTCTCATCATGGTCTACCCATCCAAATGGCAAGATGAAAAAGGGATGATAATGGGTCCAAGCCTCAATGATTTAGACAGAATAGATACCCCTCAATCCTAGCAAACCCAGACGAAGTATAGATATGAAATGCAACCCCTGACCTCGAGGTGTGTTTTTAAAGAAACTTTCAAATTTAAAAATAAATAAATTAACTAACTTTAAATGCTCCAATTATTATGTATCAAATAGATTAAACTTCAAATTTACAGACTATGCCACGGTTGATCAACAATGGCATAAAATTATATTGATAATGAATCATTAAACCCTCAAACTTATGCATGGGAATTCAGACGCTTTGCCCTTGCATCTTATGGTGTTGATAAGTCTATCCGATCTCTATCTAGACATCTAGCCAATTAAGATCCTCATCTTGGAATGTTGCCTCCATTTTTTTCCCTCAATCCAATCTGATGTCAGATTAACCCCATCCAGCATAATAGCATAACCAATCCTACTTGCTTCCATCTATTGCACAAACAGTAGATCATTCAATCGTTTCTAGGTCAGCCCAATGCACCTCTTAAAGCAAATGTGTCCAAACATGCTCTGATTATCCTTGCATACAAAGCCACTACATTTTCTGCCTCAGTGCTCTAATGGTGTTGAACTGGTAGTAATCAGGGCATCTGTCAAAAGATATTTGCTGATAAGCTACCACCAAAAGTACCCTCTCACACATGTCATCCAAAAATATAAAGAAGACCAAGTAATAAGCAAGTACAAGTGGTACCTGTAGGAGCTCCAAGCCAAAAAATACCATCAAAGAACATTAATAAATGGGCCAAAAATATCCAATGAAGGCTCAGCCCACAATGAAGATGGAAAAGAAGACCGCATGTGTACATGCATGCTAAAAAAAATGCCAAGTAAAAACTCCATGATGTGATCTCCAAGGTGTAATCATTTCCTCAATAAATGTGCAAATATCTAAGTACAAAAAGGAAGAGGTCAACATATCGAATAATAGCCCACAGTCAATGTGCAAAGAATATATACCAGCCAACTAACTCCATGGAACAAGGGACGACCCCATCATCAGGCAATGAAATACAAATAAATATAAATATGCCTCCAAGTGTGTGCCAATTAGGGGTGCGAACTCAATGCTCCATATCATAATAAAGTCATCCAAGTGTTAATAACCTCCAAATAGGCTAGGCCACTCACAACATAAGCTCAACGATGCCAAATAAAACCATAAAAGGACTAGAAAACACAAACACATGAGGAACAATAATTAATCATCAAAACTTAGGGGAATCTTTAGTTAATGAGTTCCCTATTCTAAAATGCACCAAGGGTCCATCAAATATGTGAGCAAATACTAAGCAAAATTCTCCAATACTCCTCATATGCTAGATGTGAGCCTTCAACCACCAAAAACATACCATACCACCATGATGAACATATCCATCAATAATTACTAGGGTGGTCCATCAATAAGAGCCACAACATCCCACATCATCAACATCCAATATCTTGAGAGGCTATAACCACCACACATGCACAAAGAGTAATACCATGATGCTAATATAAGTCATATGAAGTAGCAAGCAACATCATCAACTATCCACTGGTATGTTGATCCATCAACCAAAGATATGCCCCCAATAGAGGAACCGTGGCAATCCATCACAAAGGAGAAATGAATCTCCTCCAACCAAGGCAATCAAAGCAACCAAATGATAGCACCATCTCCAAAGAGGCCAAATCCTCATGAAGGTGTGATCCTGAAATACATGATAAACTTACGCAGGGTTAACCCTCATATGCAATATGAGGGGTAACAGTTCTTATAAATGGTTCAGCCTTGAAAATTTTCAAACCAACAAGGAGGTTGAGGCAAGGGTTCTCATTGTCTCCCTTGCCCTTTTTAGTATTTACTAGTGGCTAAAGGACTAAGCAGGGGCATGATTGAAGCAAAAAGATTAGGTGTTATTTCAGTAATCAAAATTGGTAGGGCAATTTCAATTTTCACTAACAAATTTATTACTTGTAGATGATGTTCTGCTGTTCTCTAATACTAGTGAAAGAGAAGCTGAAGGAAATATTGAAGATGTATGGAGTAGCTACAAGTATTTAACTAAATGTGCAAAAACCTTCTATCTGCTTTAATGGCCCGGAATAAAACAATGAGCAGAGATTCTTAGGATTCTTTCCTTTCAAGCTCTTAAATCTTCAAAATGGATTTAAGTATATGGGTTTTCTTTTAAACCAGATGGATATGGTATATAGGATTGGGGTTGGCTGTTGGAAAGAGTTGAGGACAGAATTAACAATTGGGGCAACAGATGGTTATACTCAGGGGGTGAGAGATTGACTTCGGTAAAATCCGTGGAGGCAATCCCTGCCTTTTGGCATTCATCTGCCTATATTCCCAATGTGATCTTGGAAAAATCAAAAGGCATGCTTTAATTTTCCTTGGTCCAGGAAGAAAAATGAAAATCCAGGTCGTTTATTGATTGGATCAGAGATCCAAGAAAAAGTATAAAAATGTCTCAATCCACTGCAAGACTATAGTTTAGATCTTTCCCGTGATTGGAAACTGCCTGGCTTGTGCAGATTTTGTAATGGGCTGTGGTGAAAGAGTAACTTTGCCAGTAGATCTGTAGGCTCATTGCAGGAAAGAGGATTGGGAGACCCCAACTGACACATATCTGGAACAAGATTGGAAGTCAACTTGGTCTTAGTTCTGAAAGGGGAGCAAGCAGACTTATGGAATGCTTATCATGATTATCTAGAGAAAGGACATGTCAAGCCAAAAGAGGAATTCCAGGACAAGATCTGTGTGTTGTCAAAGTCTGGACAATTCCAGGAAAAGATCTTATTATGAATGAACGACACTTTAAGTATGGATGTATAGTATTTTACTTGTTACAACCATCAAATCTGATTAACATGTCACCTTCATATAAATAACTTGCAGCTCACTATTGTTATCTTTGATCTTATTTTATAAACTTACATGGATTAAGCTTTTCAATCAACTTCTAGTATTACAGTCCAGACTCCAAACAAATATAGCAGCAAACTACTGGACACCATAATTATCATATTTACAAAGAATTATATGACTGAAAGATATTTTCCTCCCTTGACAGCATAAGAAGCAAATGGAGAATTAGTGCTTACTCACTGATGCCAATTTCATTCTAACAGTATTCTAATTGTTGTGGGCACATAATTTAGTTAGCAAGAAATAAGCAAAGCTCTATACCATCTTAAGGTGTTCGATTTTACTATAGCCCATTACGGTAACTGAGTTATCATAGTATGCCTATTTGAACTACAGTGAGGGCAGAAATTCTATAAGAACATAATTTGGCCTCTGCACAAGATATTCCTGTCTTGCAGATGAAAATATGACTGCCATGTGAAAAAACTTAAATTAGGGCCTTTTAAACTGAGTTCACATCTGACAATGTTAATATAATTGCTCCCACCAGCATCATCGTGCAGACTTCCCAAGCCATGGGAAGAATGTGGGTGCCTAGTAAGCACAGAGTTTCTTTGGACACCAAGCTTTACCAGCTCAAAAGAAATGATATTCACCTGTTCAGACAGCCACTGATCCCTAAGTTATGACATGAATATAAACATCTTGAAACCTTAACTACTTGAACAAAGGTTATATCTAGATTGATGCTACCCTCAAGAATGACCGTTACAGTGCATAATTGGTACAATGATATTGCACTAAACCATTAACATTGGTAGGGCACATTATCCAAATCGGCAATTGGAAGTTGGAACTTCAAATCAAAAATTGAATCTGGATCCAGACTGCAGCAGTAATGAGACAAAAGCAATAAAACAACTGCACAAAGGTAATAATTCCAATCTAAATGGTTTCCCAAAAGCATAGTGGCACTTAGCATTGTTCTAGAAGATGCATTGGCACTCCCACTTTCTACTGACAATGGATACACATTTTTAGTCCCATTGACCTGCTTTTGTGGTCTTTTGTTGGACATCAATAAAACTATCTTATCTTAAAAGGGAACACAAAAACCTCCATATGCAAGGCAAACAATCTACATCATGAACACAGAATATGAATTTCACTGGTAAAAGGAAGAAATTGGTCTGCGTGCTTTCCTTGCTTATAGAGGGGCAATGCAAAAAAAAAAACAATCCACACAGTGATCAGGAACTCCCATGAAAAAATAAAATAGAAACCAGGAAACAAAATTCTCCATATGGGTGGCCAACAATCTAAGCACGAATACGAAATGTGTGATTTTCAGTAGTAAAAGGTCCTAATTGGTCTCGGATATGCTAGCTATCCTTGATTGTACAGAGGCAACGCAAAATTGCGAGCCGGACAGTGAGCAGGTCCCACAAAAATATAAAATGAAAGAAAATCGGAGAACACAAAATTCTCCACGTAGATGGCAAGCAATCTATATCATACACTGAATGTGTGATTTTCACTACCAAGGTGGTAATTGGTATCAGACTAAGTCATCTAGGCTGTTAGTAAGCTGTTTATATATGAACAATGCAAAAATACAATCCAGACAATGATTAAGAATTCCCAAAAAAAAATTAGAAAAACCAAACAATAATATTTGATAAAAAAAAAACAAAAAACAAAAATTAGAAGGAACACAATTCTCCATGTAGATGACACTAATTTAAGCATGAACACCAAATTTGTGATTTGCACTAGTGAAAATTGGTAATTGATCTCAGATATGTTAGCTCTCCTGACTTATATAGAAACGATGACACAAACCAATGCAGAGAGCGATTAGGAACCCTCACAATAAAATAAAATAAAAATAAAGCACAAAATTTCCATCTGGGAGGCAAACAATCTACAGCATACACCGGAATATATGATTTCCAGTAGTAAAGGATTGTTATCGGTCTCGGGTATTGTAACTCTGCTTGCTTATATAGGAACCATGTAAAAATACAATCCAGAGGGAGATCAGAAACTTCCCACAAAAAATTAATAAATAATGTAGGACCCAAATTCCTCGATGTGGATGGCCAACAATATACAGCATGCATTGAATGTGTGATTTTCACTAGTGAATAGTGGTAGTTGGTCTAAGATATGATAGCTCCCCTTGATTATATAAGGAGGGGAATTTGTGTCTGATTTTCTCAAACAATCAGATCCATTTAATCAGCAAGAAATAAAAAGTTAGAAAGGGAAAACATACCTCCTTGGAAGAGAAGCGGAAAACAGGAGCCCCACTTAGCGGCGGTCGCCCCATCGTGCGATAAGACCTACTGGTAACTCGTCTCCTTACTTCTCTGCAACCCGCTTATAGCTTCAAGATCACTCCGGGCAGCCTGACAGTACAAACAAAAATACGTCAATAAAATAAAAGGGAAAATGATATCGCAAAACAAAAACAAAGCCATTGCAAACGCAGATTGAATCCTTCTATAAACTTGATCAACAAAACTGAGAATCTCTGTATATAAACTTATCAATAAAACTGAGAATCTCTGTAAGGAAATAAAAATATGGAAATTAATTGTATTTGATAAAAGCGTGTGCTGTCGTGGCTCTGATCATAAACGCCTATGTCATTCGTTATTTGGGGAAAATCTTGTAACATCCAAAAATAAGAAACACCCACTAAACGAGGGCAAGTGCTTGCCAAAAAATGGAGGGAAAGGTGGAAAATAATTCGCCAATATGAATCTGGGACTTGCTTAGCCTTGGAGTAACAGATAGAGTGTCAAGATGAGAGTGGAACGCCTTGAAAATCAAACTAGAATACGAGGATAACTATGGATCCAAAACCATATCAGAGTAATAGAAAGGGTTTTCCTTCCATGACAGGGTCAAAATCCCTAATGTAAGCCTCCAATATATATACACACCCACCTTAACTAAGCTCTAAAGATGAGGCCAATACAGCATGTGCTCATTTATTCCACTCGTGCTAATTGCATGATTTTGCGTGTTCCCAGTTGGTTTGGGAAAAAATATTATCGATACACCACGAGGAATCTATTTCCATAAAAAGATAGTTTTGTGACTTTTACTCTATTTGCTAAGTATTATATTATGGTCCGTTTGATGTTAGGTTGGCTTATGGGTTAAGGATTAATTTTTTAATATTTTTTAAAAATTCACCAAGTTTAATATTTTCTCTAACATATATATAAAAGAATAGAGCTTCAGTGGGCCTAATGGTTAAGAGCATGTGTTTCTTCCTAAGAGGTCACAGGGTTAAAACCAGAGGGGGTAGAGTATGCATGCGTTCGTAGACTTAGCAATCAAATCGTTGCGCAGAGTTGGGTCCCTTGTCCCACAAACAAGGGGATCTCATACGAGTTGGGTCCCTTGTCCCACAAACAAGGGGATCTCATACACATACACCAGTCCCTTGTCCCACAAACAAGGGGATCTCATACGAGTTGGGTCCCTTGTCCCACAAACAAGGGGATCTCATACACCTATTTGGTGTCTGGCTTGGTTGTGACCTTAAAAATGGATGTTATTATTATTATTATTATTATTAAGAAGTGTTTAGGAAATATTATTATTATTATTATTATTATTATTATTATTATTATTATTAAGATTAAGTGTTTAAGAAGAATAAAAGCTCATTTCGAGGGGGGTTTTATGAATAAGGTGTTTTTTACAGAAATTTATGATAAAATTAATAAAATAAAATGAAATGATATTTTAATGTTTATGAGACTAAAAATAGTCTATGGGATCATTAGTTTTATGTTTTTCGCCTTTTGCAATTTAATCATTTTTTTATTCAAAATGATGATGAGTTGGCCCAACCTTCTAACAATCCTCTCACTAAAAAGAAAATGCCAAGAAATCGATGCTAACATATTCCCATAATTTTCTCTAATGTCTTTGAATGCATCACATTCCAAAATGAAATGTTTTTTCAATTCCACTACCCCAGACGTGCAAAATGTACACACACGTTCTTCCCAAGCTTCTTTAGGCCTTTTCCACCATCATGTTTCACACCGAAGTTGATGCGAGTTGGATCTTAATTGAGCAATAAAAACCTTTACCCTCCAGTGAATGTTAGCTCTAATGAACTATTTTTGTTGTAGATCAAACGTAGGGTTGAGTTCCTTAATGTAGTACTTCTTCTTTCTACCCAACTCTTTTCCCCATACCCGTTTACGAAACTTCTCCATAACAAAATTCTTTAGCTCCTTGTTATTTGTGGGACAAGCATTGAGGTTGATATTCCATTTTTGCATCCATGTGTAGTTTTGTTTCATCCATGTTTTCTTTCTTTCACTCATGCCTTCATTGAAGATAACATTAGGCCATCTACGTACTCCTATTTTCTCAATTCTTTTTAGATATCTTATAAGCCACACCATAGTAATTGCTTCGATGGTAGTTGCTCCTGTTTCACTCAACATTATCTCATAAGGTACCAAACTTTTTATTTTGAACTTGCTCATTATCAAGCGTTAATTAGATTTTCTCAATTTGTTTCCATTTTGAGACGGGGGTGCTGCTAGCCCACAATTCACACCCATGTAGCATCACTAAACAAACTAGGAGTCCAAAAAGCACTTTAATCGTTTTGGAATCCCATAACTTTGCCTCTCTATATTTGTTTTGAAGAGCATATAATGCTTTCCACCCTCCTAAAATTCTCTTTTTTCTGCAGTCCTCACAATTAAGTTTGATGTTGAAATCAATCTCGAGTTACTTGTACTCATTTACTTCTTCAAGAATGTTGCCTTCAAAGAAGAGCATATGTTGGTTATGCTTCCTTTTATGATTCAGGTGGATATTGGTGGTCACCCGCCTATTCCACCTAGACCCTCCAGTCAGTTTCATTTGTTTTCTTGTTTATTTCAACATTTACTATTTTTAGCAGTTTTTCGGGTCCTGAACATTCGGAGCAGTTTTGACCCCCTAAATGACCTTTTTTTGAGGTCTGTTTCAAGCCCATGGCCATTGGCATCGGCATGCGTAAAAACCTGTAGTACTCAGAGAGACATTTCCAATAAGGTATCATACGCGCTAAATGGAGATAATATGACCAAATTACAACCCCGAGAAGTTTACTGCCTAACTAACCCCAACGGGGCCCACAAAATCTTGGCGTTACATCTCTTGGGGTTAGGGTTTTAGTTGTTTAGGGTTTTCTCATGTTTTTCAATAATAAATAGGCCCTTGAGCCTCATTGTAACACAATTTAGTTAGCATGTAGCCGTCACATCTCTTCTCGGAGATAAGCTACCATCGCCCATCTTATTTCCATTTTGTTTGTAAGCATAGTTCAGTATTTTTCTATTAATTAAATGAAGTACTTTTTCTGCTACATCTCTCTATTTATGATTATATTTGTAATTTGTTGTGTTCCTGTTTAAGTTCGAATCAATGGTATTAGAGCAGTCTGCTCTTCTCTGTTTTTCTTTGCATGTCCCCAACAAGGTCAGGGTATAAGGAGTTAGGGCTCGATCTGGTGGAACCATTGCAAGATCAGCCTCACAAACCCTGACGACCTCCCATGGCAGAAGAAAATAAAGATGAGGGGGCAAGAGATCCTTTCAAGATTTTGCTCGAGGAAGCCCTCGAGCGACAGAGGAACGTGATGATGGATAACTTTGCCCAAATCCTTCGACGACTACCCACAAGCAACGCATCTTCATCCAATAGACACTCTGGAAGTGCCACTCCTTTTAAGGTACAAGTTAACTTCGATATTCCCATATTTGAGGGTCTGATAGATGCGGCTGTCATAGATAGATGGTTAAATTTATTGGAAGGATATTTTTTAGTTCATGACTTTTCCAATTGGGAAAAGATTACCTTTGCACTTCTCAAAGTCGCCCCACACGTTAAGGACTGGTGGGAAACCTACTGTGAACAAAAGGACGAGAGTGAACCCTCGTTGTTTTCAACTGCACCCACTTGGGATTCTTTTTGAGACGTCGTCAAGGGACAATATTACCCTGTCGGGAGCTATGAAGATAAATACATAAAGTGGACCACGCTATGGCAGGGAAGGGACCAAAATGTGCCGGAGTTCACAAATATTTTCCATACCATTCGCACGAAGCTGGGTATCAAGGCTATTGAGCGGAATTTGGTACTCAAGTACTGTGACTATCTACACAAGTGCATCCAGGACGAGATGGAGTTCTTGTACATTTCCTCGCTTGGCACGACGTACCGATACACTGTCAAGATTGAGAAGAAGTTTAAACAGAAGAAGCGGGACTTTGGATTTGCGAATCCAAAGCAAGGAAAAGGTGCCCCCAACCCACTGAGAAAAAGGACAGAGCCAAGGTGGGGCTACCCAGGACAGCCCACCAAAGCCACAAGCAAAGAACAACACCACGAAGGCAAAGAAGAACACGAGGAAATGGTGTGAGTTCCATAAGAGCTCCACTCACAACACAACTGAGTGTAAGGGCAAGAAGTCACTAGTGGCCGATTTGAAGGCCTCTGAATCAAACGCATGTTCTGACTTTGAATCAGAACCCAATAAGAGAAATGACAAAGGGAAGCAGATCGTTGATGCAGTGCCCAGTGCCATCGTGGCCACCACCAAGATCCAAAAGATTGAGCCTGGAGATCTAAAGGATGGGGGACGCCTCGTCCACTCACAGATGTGGGTGAAGGGTTCTCCGCTACAGTTCATTGTCAACAGTGGGAACCAAAAGAACCTCATTTCAACAGAGGTCGTGAAGCGACTGGGCCTAAAGACTACAACACATCCACAGTCATACACAATCAGGTGGCTTCAATAAGGAAGAGATCTCTGCGTCAACCAGTAGTCCCGCCTTCCCTACAGCATCAAGTCCTTCACAGATGAGGTACTGTGTGATGTTTCTCCTCTTAAAGTTTGTGATGTATTGTTAGGACACCCATACTTGTGGAAGCGACATGTTGTATATGAGTCTTGACCTCGCTCTGTGATTATTACTTTGGCCAATAAGTTATACAGGATACCAGAGTTAGCCCCACCTACCACCATCTCTTTGATCACTGCAAAGCAATGCAATAAGATCATTTCACAAACCAGGAAATTTGTTTTCCTTGTGATTCACCCTTAAGGAAAGAATAAAGTTGTGGCCATGGCTTCCAGGCATGGCTCCTTTGCACATTAGCAGCAGATGGATAAGGTCATGGAGGAGTACAGGGATATTTTCGCGTCACCTACAAGGGTACCTCTGCACTGTCAGTTCAAGCACTCCATCAATCTAACCCCGGGCGCGCCACTACCCAATGGACCGATCTATCGACGCTTTGTTATGGATAACAATGAGATCAAGAGGCAGATTAAGGAGCTATTGCAGAAAGGGCACATCAGGCCAAGGTCATCACCCTATGGGAGCCCGATTGTATTGGTACAGAGGAAGGATGGGACTTGGAGACTATGTATTGACTATCGGGTGTTGAACAAGATCACTGTTCGGAATAGGTACCTAATCTCGCGGATTGATGACCTTCTGGACCAGCTCAAGGGGGCCAAATATTTCAGAAAGATTGACTTGAAGTCAAGTTATCACCAAGTGCCTATTGAACCCTATGATGTGTGGAAGACTACCTTCAAATCCAAGGAGGGCTTTTTCAAATGGTTGGTCATGTCATTCGAAATGACGAATGCCCTTGCAATCTTCATGAGACTGATGGACGGCATCTTATGACCCTTAACCAATGCATTTGTGGTGGTGTATTTAGATGACATCTTAATCTTTAGCCATAGTTGGGAAGAGCACCTCCACCATATTCGGCAAGTCCTTCAAACTGTGCGACAACACAAGTTGTATGCTAACTTGGAGAAATGCACTTTTGGCCTAACCCGGGTTCAATATATGGGGTACATCATTGATGAGCAGGATGTACATGTGGACGCAACCAAGATACAATTCATTCTGGATTGGCGAGCCCCAACCACTCTAACAGAGCTCCGCAGCTTTTTGGGTCTTGCCAATTTCTACCGCAGGTTCGTGTTGGGGTTCTCTCATATCACTTGGCCTTTAAGTCAAGTCACCAAGGGCGGAGCGAAAGCAAAGTTTTTTTGGTCTAAAACCCAACAACAGACATTTTCCGAGTTGAAGCATCACCTCTACTCTACACCAGTGCTCACATTACCAGACCTGCAACAACCATTTGAGATTGAGACAAACACCTTCGACTATGCTATTGGTGCGGTTCTTACTCAACATGGGAATCCAGTGGCTTACCAAAATGAGACACTTTCAAACACAGTCTAAAAGTATCCCACTTGTGACAAAGAAATGTATTCCATTGTGCAGGCCTGCCGTCAATGGAAGAATTACATTATGGGGAAGGAAATGATCATCCACACAGACCACCGACCCCTGCAGTTCATACAGACACAGGGGAAGTTGCAGAATGATCGCCATCATAAATGGTCCACCTACTTGCAACAGTTCCATTTGAACATTAAGTATAAGAAGGGCAACACCAATAATGTCGTTGATTGCCTCAACCGACCACCGATCATGGCGTTGATCACTGTGCTCGACTCCTATGGGCACGAGACTTCGGGGTGGCCGCATCTTTACAAGAGCGATCCAAAATTCGGCAGCACATACCAGACACTCCTGGAAGGGAAGAAAGTTCCAAATTTTCACCTTCATGATGCACTATTATGCCACCTATGACACATATGTGTTCCTTCAAGCGAGCAATCCAAGATGATTTGGGAGGCACACTACAGTTAGGTCACTGGACATTTTGGAGTAGATAAAATAGTGGCGATATTGCAGAAGTATTTTTATTGGCCGAAACTTCGTCAGGATGTTGGGAAGTACGTTAGATCTTGCACAGCCTGCGCCATTGCTAAACCAACCATCAAGAAGCAAGGCTTGTATACTCCTCTACCTACTCCTAGTCGGCCTTGGGAATATGTCTCCATGGTTTACATGTCAGGCCTTCCTTCTACTAAGCACGACAACGATTGTGTTTTCGTGGTCGTCAACAGATTCTGCAAGATGGCCATCATGGCGGCCTGCGAGAAGAGTATCATAACAGATGCCAATGTTAATCTCTTCTTTGAGTGAGTGTGGGTACACTTTGGGATCCCACAATCCATTGTCTCATATTGGGGTAGCAGATTCTTGAGTGAATTTTGGTACAGTCTCTGGTTGATGCTGGATACAAAACTTAGTATGTCCACGGCTTTCCATCCCCAAACTAATGACCAAACAGAGGTTGTCAATAGGATGATTGTACACATTATGCACATGTACAAATCAAAACATCCACGCACATGGGATGAAAGTCTCCCTTATGTCCAACACAACTACAACAGAGCTCTCCACATCTCAAGAGACCACAACCCCTTCCAGGTAGGGTTGGGATTTCAGCCATTATGTCCCATTGATGTGACCATACCATTTGCAACCACTCAGGCAGATTCAACTCACGTCCACTCTGAAGCCGAAAGGGATAACAACTTCATTGATCACATTCAACACATCCGCCAGCAGGTCCATGATATATTGGATGGAGCCAATGCTAAGTACAAGCATCGCCATGATCAGCATCGAGTGCCGCACAAGTTCCAGGTGGGCGACAAAGTTTGGCTACATTAACAGAAGGACTGTCTCGCTGGACCCCACTGCAAGCTTCGCCTGCTTTGATATGGACCATACACCATCACCAAGGTTGTTGGTGATAATTCCTTCGAGCTCAGCATCCCACCGTTCCTTGGTCTGCACCCAGTGTTCAATGTAAACCTCCTTTGACCATACTTTCCACCATTGTTGGACACATTCGACATTGCAGAACAACTCACACCAATAGAGCTTAACTCGGAATGCATGGAACATGCCACAACTGATCAGATCATGGACACACAGATCAAGAACACTCGTCAACAGAGGATACAACTATATTGAGTTGTCAAGGCAGGTCAACTCCTTCATCAGGGCAAGTGGTTCACCAGGGACCAAGCTCAACAAAAATTTCCTCACCTCAAGGAGGCTCTGCACGCAATGGGGACCATTGCTTCCTGAAGGGGTAGGAATGATCCAGGTGGATATTGGTGGCCACCCAACCATTCCACCTAGACCCTCCAGTCAGTTTCATGTGTTTCCTTGTTTATTTTAGAATTTACTATTTTTAGCAGTTTTTCGGGTCCTAAACTTCTGAAGCAGTTTTGACCCCCTAAACGATGTTTTTTGAGGTTTATGGCAAGCTCATTGGCATAGGTAAGGTCCTATGGAAAAACTTGCAATACTCAAAGAGACCTTTCCAACAAGGTATCATACACACCAAACGGAGATAATACGACCAAGTTACGACCCCAGGAAGTTGGCTACCCAACTAACCCCAACGGGGCCCACAAAATCTTGGAGTTACATCTCCTAGGGTTAGGGTTTTGGTTGTCCATGGTTTTCTCATGTTTTTAAATAATAAATAGGCCCTTAAGCCTCATTGTAACACAGTGCAGTTGGCATGAGGCTGCCACATCTCTTCTCAGAGATAAGCTACCATCGCCCGAGCTATCTTATTTCCATTATGTTTGTATGCATAATTCAATATTTTTCTATTAATGAAATTAAGTGTTTTTGTATTGCATCTATCTATTTATGTTATATATGTAATTTGTTGCATTCTTGTTTAAGTTCAGAATATTTTACTAGACAAAATCATTCTTTTGGTCTTGCTAATGTTGACTGGCATCCCGCTGCTCTACAAAAATGCTCAATGGCATATAGGTGCATTTGCAATCCATGGGTAGATTTAGAAATCAATACAAGATCATCAGCATATAAAAGAAGCTTTATCACAAACTCCCCCAACCGACCACCGTCTCCACCTTACAGATTTAGCCACTCTTCAAGCTTATCGATATATAAACCAAAAATAATAGTGGATAGAGGGCAACCTTGCTTGAATCCAATGCCACTTCTAAAGCTTTCTAAAATACCTACCGTGGCTCTATAATGCAAAGGAATTTCAAGTTCTTCCATTCTATGCCATAACTTATCTCTAGGGACTGTGTCAAATGCCTTTTTGAAGTCAACAAAGCAACAAAATACTTCTTCTTTGACCTCCCAAACCTTTTCAACAATGTGTCTCAATGTGATACCATGATCCACTGTAGAATGATTCAGCCTAAAACCCGCTTTTCCTCTTGCCCTCTTTTCTTTTACGTCTGCCCACTTATTGATTCTATTTTCTACCATGTTGCCAAAAAGCTTTGCAAACAATGGATTGACCATAATGGTTCTATAGTTGGAAGGATTATTAATGTCTCCACTTTTAAAAAGGGGTATTGCTAGGCTAGTTGTCCAGTCTCTTGGGAATCCTTGCTGAATGATGTTGTTGAATATTTCCACGATGTGTAGTGCAAGAGTGTTCATTCCTCGTTTTAGATACTTTGCTTGAAGTTCAACCAAGTCCTTTTCCTTTCCTATTTTCAGCTTCTTAATTCCAATCCCCACCTCTTGTAACGTGAAGAGCTTTGTAGTTGTGTTGACCTTGGGTGGGGGCTCCACCTCTAATTCTTTCTTGTAGAGTTGTCTTGCATATTCAAACCATTGATTGGCTGTAATATTATTTTCAATTTGCTTCTTCCTTGGTTGAAGTTCCTGCCATAAAAACTTTGGGTTATTCTTGCTTAGATATATTAACTCTTCTCACCTTGTTTGCATGAACTCATATTTTTTCCTTTTTAGTATCTTCTTATATAACTTTACATTCGTCTTCTCCTTGTTTGCCTTTTTCAAGGTTCTCCTTGCCATTTTGCATTCTTCATCAAACCAAGCATTTACAGGAAAACAATTTGATTCTGATTTCCTATTTTTTGCTCTTTTGCACTTCTCAAGTGCACTTTGAATTATATTTGTTAACTCATGATTGTTAGGTCCCTATAGTACTAGTTTAACCCCTTATTATTATTAGTATAACCCCCTTATTATATTCTTGTGCCCATGTAGTCCCCATATTGTTATTATTGTGCCCCATAGAAGCCCACTATTATTATGATTGTGCCGTTACATTATTATTGTTATATTGGCTCTGATTATATTATGACACCTTAGACTCCTATATATAGAAAGGAGGTCTTGTCATTTGTATCATCTAAGAATTGTTCATTTGTGTCATGCAAAGGAGGTTGCCCCCTCGAAGAGGCTTATTTCTAAGGCGTTGATCTATCTTTTCTATTTTTTTGTGAGCTGGTTTCATAACATTTGGTATCAGAACTTTGGATTCTAGGGTTTCGCTGCTCCAAACAAATCATTGTGGAATTTTCGCTATAGCTATTTTTATGCGACGTTTTAGGAGCTAAAAAAAAAACCCATTTGAGATGAAATGTCGCTGAACCTCGGGTCTGAAGTTAAGATCTTTTCTCACTATATTTTTGGAGATATGATCTGAGGAAGTTAGGGTTTTTGCAAGCTCCATAATTTCATCTAAAACAGGTCATCATGGAATTTGCACTATAACTCTTTGGCTACAAAGTTTCAGAAGCTAAAACAAATATCCATTTGAGAAGAATTCGGTCTGAACCTTGGCTCTGAATTTCAGATCCTGTCTCGCTATATTTGTGGAGATATAGTTTGAGGAAGTTAGGGTTTTTGCAAACCCCCGAATTTCATTCCAAACAAGTCACCTTGGGAAAATCATCATAACTGTAGCTCTGAGTATCAGATTGGATTTTCGTAAGAAGTTGCAGAAAGAGGACGGACTGTAATTTTTTTAGTATCATTTTCAGAACCTAAGGATGAAACCATGACCCGCGGTACGTCGTACAAGTTCGCTCTACTGAACTAGTCTATAATCAAGTCACCGTGGGAGATTTGACATAACTCTTTCTTGGATAATCAAATTCTGATCAGACTTGCGGGGTTAGAAAGAGAACTCATAGAGCTACTGCAGGAAGAAATTTCAGAACTTGGAGATCTAAAATTACAGAGTTAGAGTCATTTCAAGATCGAGATCCTAAAATCAAGAAAAATCGAGATGAGGAAGTTTGATGGCAAGGATCCGGTAAATTGGATACTACAAATGGAGAAATATTTTGATCTACATGGTGTACCATTATTACAAAAGGTATGTATTACATCTTCATATTTAGAACAAGATCAATTTTTATGGTATAAAGGGCTTTGTTCTCGTAAACCACTTGTTACGTGGTCAATTTTCACGAAGGAAATTATAGCACATTATGAGGATACAGAGAGCAACACCTTCTTTAGAGCAACACCACAACAATTGGAAGAAAAAAGAGCAAAAGGGCTTTGTTACAAAGTGGAAAGAAAAGTTATGGCAACAAGGAAGTCTACCCCTCACAACTATAAAGATGGAAGTGTTATTTCTCCTAGCCTTCCACAACCTACAAGGGTTACACCACAACAATTGGAAGAAAAAAGAGAAAAAGGGCTTTGTTACAATTGTGATAAAAAATACATTAAAGGTCATAAGTGTGCTGAGAAGAAATTATTTTACATTGATTTTGGAGAGGAGGAAGAAAAAGATCAAGAAACGTGAAAAGAAGAGTATATACACCAGGAACCAACCCCAGAGAAAGAAGAAATGAATCCGACCACATCTTGTAAAGCATTGGAAATAATTACTACTCCTCAAACTCTTCAGATAGAAGGACATATCAAGAAGAAAAAGGTTCAAGAAGTGAAAGACCACATCAAGAAAGAAGAAATGAATCCGACCATATCTTGTAATGAAATGGTCGGAATTACCACTCCTCAAACTATCAAGATAGAAGGACATATCAAGAAGAAAAATGTTCAATAAGTGAAAGATCACATAGAGAATCAAGAAATGAATCCGACCATATCTTGTAATGCATTGGAAGAAATTACCACTCCTCAAACTCTCAATATAGAAGGATATATCAATAAGAAAAATATTCAAGCAGTGAAAGATCACATCGAGCATCAACAACAAGTTCTCCAACTTTTAAAGGATAACACAACTTTGGTGCAGAATCGAATGAAACAACGGCAGATCAACATCGCAATGAAAAAAGTTTTGATGTAGTCGACTGGGTATTTTTATGGTTACATACATACAAACAAATGTCCCATCAAGAAAGCTATTTATGAAAAGGAAATGTTGTCAATACTACATGCACTTATGAAATGTCGACCTTACCTAATGGGAAGACACTTCAAGGTAAAAACAGATCATGATACTATTAAATACCTTTTAGAACAAAGATTATCCTATGAAGAGCAACAAAAATGGGTCACAAAGATGTTGGGTTATGAATTTGAAATCATCTACAAAAAAGGGAAGCAAAATTTTGTGGTAGATGCACTCTCAAGAAAGGATGAGGATGTGGAAGCATTGTTGTGCGCCATTTCTATTATCCAACCAGATTGGAGAAACGAAACAAGGTATGAATGGAAGAAGGACAAAGAAGTGTGGTCACTCATTCAAATGTTGCAGAAGATCCCAGTTCAAACAATATTTCCAGAACTTGATGAGGAAGGAAAAATCATATTGGAGCCTGGAGCATTCACAGAAACAAGAACCCAACATCTACGAAATCGACCAATTTCAGAGTATCTCATCAAATGGAAGAGCTTACCCGCTAAATATTCCACATGGGAGGACAAGAATTTTATACAGAAGCATCGAGAACTACTCAAGCGTTGAGGACAACACCTTTTGAAGGAGAGGGGCATGTTAGGTCCCTATACTACTAGTGTAACCCCTTATTATTATTAATATAACCCCCTTATTATATTATTGTGCCCATGTAGTCCCCATATTGTTATTATTGTGCCCCATAGAAGCCCACTATTATTATTATTGTGCCCTTACATTATTATTGTTATGTTGGCTCTGATTATATTATGACACCTTAGACTCCTATATATAGAAAGGAGGTCTTGTCATTTGTATCATCTAAGAATTGTTCATTTGTGTAACGCAGAGGAGGTTTCCCCCTCGAAGAGGCTTATTTCTAATGCGTTGATCTATATTTTCTATCTTTTTGTGAGTTGGTTTCATAACAATGATTGTTGAAGCGTTTGAAACCTTTTTTCTCCTTCTAAATTAATCTCTCTAACATTGTCTTGAAGATAGTACAATTTTATTGTGTTAGAAGCATTTTTCCCCTTGAATGTGATTGCCGAGGATATTGGGTTTTCCTTCTATGTTGCCTTTCTTATAAGCATGATAACATTATATAAATTGGGTTATGGTCTGATTTTAAGTCCCAAATATGCTCTCCAATCTTAACTTTGTTTACATTTTCTATCAAGCTTTGTGACACATCACATAGTCAACGACATTTGCCCCATTATACTTGTTACAAGTGAAGTTCCCGAACCTTTTCCATCTATCTAGACCATTGCAAGTAATTAAGTTGAAAGCCCCACACAGTGTAAGCAACTCATCTCCAAAATGATTAATAACTTTGTCATCTTCTTAACACCTCACCCATTGGGGATTCTCCTCTTCAGTAAACCAAATAGGATTGTGATCCTCTTTGCAATAGAGAATACTAGCTTGATAGTTTGTTGTTATAGCATTGAAATCTCCCACTAAAATAACTCCTCCCTGCTGAGAGTACGTGGAAATATCTTGCTTTAGAGTTGCATACGGATCCTTGCAGTCTAGCCCCTTATTTTTGTAAGTTTTTTAGACTTGAGGGGAAAATTAGCATGCTCCAATTCTTATGTGATTCTCATTCTCTGATATTTTGAACCATAAATATTGTTTATTTGCATATTTTTTAATTAACTGAATGTGACGACCTTCTTTTTCTTTCACTAAAACTAGTATTCCCCCATACCCTTTGCCATTTCTGCTACCTTGTTCCAAATTGCTAACTTCAAATAATCATCAAACACAGGAGTTTTGCAACCATCATGTTCACGAGTTTCCGTGAGACAAATTATGTCTCTACCTTCCACAATAGGCCCTAACCAAGGTCCCCTCCTCCAAGGGTAACCTCTATAATTCCAACAAACTAAACTTAGGTAGACCTGGGTGGGATTTGACTGTTACGCAGTTTGGCATGTAAGACTCAAATTTGAGTCTTCACCCCTTTTCATCCATGTTGATCTTGTTGTTTTCCTCCCTATTATCGAATTCTCTGTTTTTTCTTTACTGCCAATGTGCTGCCCTGTTTTTCCCGGATGCCCAAACTCTACAATAATTGCTTTACCATTGTACAACCATGCCCTTTATGAATAATTAGTTACCCGAATCCTACTGCAACAATTGATGTTAATTATTCTATTTTTTAATTTGATTAAACAATTTACTTGTTGTGTGCTACAACATATACCAAATTAAATACACTGCAGCCTACACAAATAAAAACTACAGAAACTAAATATGACACAAGAGAGAAATAATCATCACAAACATCTACACAGTTATTTTTGGACAAATGTCCCCGAAAAAACCTAGTGTGGGAAAACCGGTGCAACAACTGAGGGTTTGTATTATTAAGTAATAGTAATTTGAGTACAAATCTATGGATGCTTCAGAACTAGCAATCCATGCAAAGAAAATAATTGACAAACGTCTAGTGAGAAAATTCTCACTTCCACTGGTGATCCGACACTGACCTTAGCTCGAGATGAGCTGCCCCTTGTTGCCTTTGCGTTAGCCTACGCAGTTTTGCGTCACCCTGCTAGGACCAACGTCTCTCTCTCTCCTATTGTTGATCAGCTGCTCTGGGAAATCGATCTTCTGGATCTCCGAGCTCCCACTCCGGCTTTTGCCTCTAAAACTCGACTTATCCTCAGCAAATATGAATCTCCCTTTGAAGCACTGCGATGCCTCTCTCCATTACATCAGCCTCTCAGTGGAGTACGTTGTCTCTCTCCTATGCACTCCCCGGATCTGGAAAAACTTCCTTCCGAATACTATCCCTACCCCTCATTGCAAGAAAACACTTTGAATCTCTCTCTAGCAACTGTTGTGTTGCACTCTTTAGAAATTCGATCTTTGATCTCTTACTCGATGTGGTTTCCAAATGCCCATCACCCCTCCTCTTATAATCTTCTCATTCAAAAGCAACAACCCATATTAGATTCTAATCAATGGATCATATCATTTTGGCCTGATACTCGTCTTCTTCTATAAGTTTCACTCACAATTTGATTAATACCCTTTAATTATTTTAATTTCCTAAGTTTAGACTTAGGCACCCATTAAAAATAATTAATTATTTTAATAAAATTGTCTCCAGGTGGAATTTCCCAAAATGATTTTTGGGTATTGTGGAATACATGTGTCCAAGACTCCTTGCAAATTTTGAGGCTTAGAGCACATCCAATGCTACCATAAATCAACACTCCCTCTTAGCGAGAAATGTGCTCTAGTAATGCAACATGTTGAAGTATCACCCTTCTCTATAACATCTCCCTTTGCGTTGTTGATGTTTGACATCGCTACCCACCAATTACTGCGCAAATGATGTATTTGTACTATTATTGACCCTACCACTGACAACACTACATCTGTACTACAACCCTCATAATTTATGCATTTGTGACGCTGTTGGCACTGCATCTACGTTGCAACCTTCTCCAACTGCTACTGCATCAACAACGAAAAAGTATCCAAAATTATTGAATAGGTGTTCAACATGATGCATATATTGCTGGAGTTTTGACTGTTTCTATTCTCGATGTTGACCCTCTGAAGCCTATGTGTTGTTGCCGACTCTACACTGTGCCAACTGCACTACTGACAACTCTACCTTGCACTGCTCAGTCTCTAGCGCTCCTAGCCAATGCAACTATCACTCTGACACTCCTCTACATCAACTGATCTTGGTCTATCCTACTACTTCTGATATGGGCTCCCGTAACAAGGTATTGATCCAAGAGGTGGTCTCCTCAAGGATTCTGCCCATCTGCAGTTCTTTCGAACTACAGTTCTAGATCACCCCACTTATCCCCTGGAGGTATCTGGGCAACCATGCCAAAATCCTCCTCCTCGATCTTTGTGGATGCAACCTTCAGATCATGCTTCTCGTATTTGTCCTTCTTCTTGAGAGGACATTATGTAGCGTAGTGACCAAGTTCACCACACCAAAAGCACTTGATCTTCAAAATATATTTCTTCTTCTTCCATTGCTCTTGTTACTCCTTAGATGCAAGGGCTGCATTTTCTTCCTCATCCTTTGAATTCATCCCATTGATGTTGCTGCTACTATCAAGTTTTCACTTGACTAAGTCTCTCCTCGTCTCTTCCTGTTGAAGAGCGGCCTATGTTCCTTCCCAATCTGGCAATCTTTCTCTGCTAAGGATACTCTGGAAAAACGCCTGCCATTCTTCTCAGACTGAGTTTAGGGCCAGCCTCACCATCTCGGTAGGCTGAGGTGTTAACCCCACAGTTTCCAATGAGTCACGGATCTCCTGAAGCTTCGTAAGGAACATATCAATGTGTTCCCCCTTCTGCATCTGTGTGGATCTCAGCATCTGCTCCAAGTACATCTTCCGTTGTTCGGAAGATCCTTCGTATAGCATGGCCAATGCTTCCCACATTTGTCGAGCAGTATCCTTGCTGGTAATGTGACACACTACATGATCCCTCACTTTGTCGAGGATTAACCTCTTGGCCTTCGCCATCTCATCCTTGTACTTCTTGAGCAAATCTAGATCTATAAGTACAACTACCACACTGTCGACATACATTTTGAGATCGTGCTCATCCAGAAGGCATGCGATCCTTGCCTTCCAGATCACGTAGTTGGATGCACCCTCCAACCGATCCTGATATCGCAACCCATGAGTTGTCATCTCTACCAGTGAAATGTCAAACTGCCTCCTCTCTCCTCTGTGCTTTTGTTGGGCTGGCCTACACACTTCTTGCTAGAGTTATTAGATCTGTTGCTCCCTATTGCTGCACACAAATGAGAAATCGAATTCCCTCACTAGGAATTCTCTGAGGAAGAAATCATTCAAGTGTGTCTTCTTCTCCCCCACTAATGCTATTCTTCCAGCAACCGTTGCAAAATATATGCGTCCCAACTGAAGATCTACTCTGCAAGGAAAGATACGATGCTCACTTTTGCCTCTGGAAAGCTTTGATCTGGAGATCAAATTTCTTTGTCGACTCTCTCAGAGAAATCGAATTCTCCTCAAAATTTCAACCTCCTTGGCTCACGAACTATGTTGCCTTTGGGGTTTCGAATTGCTGCCTCTACAGTAATTTTGAATTCCTCTTCCTTTCTGCTTCTGAGCTCTTCTACTCACGATTTGTGCTCTGACACCATGTGAAGAATCGAATACCTAATTCCTATTGCAACAATTAGTGTTAATTCTTCTAATTGTTAATTTGATTAAACAATTTACTTGTTGTGTGCTATGACAATTACTGAATTAAATACACTGCAGGCTAAACAAATAGAAACTGTGGAATCTAAATACAACACAAGAGAGAAATAATCATCACACACATCTACACAGTTATTTTTGGACAAATGTCCCCGGAAAAACTTAGTGTGGGAAAACTGGTGTAGCAGCTCAGGGTTTGTATTATTAAGCAGTAGTAATCTGAGTACAAATCTATGGATGCTTTAGGACTAGAAATCCATGTAGAGAAAATATCTAACAAAGTCTAGTGAGAAATTCTCACTTCCACCGATGATCCAACACTGACCTTAGCTCGAGATGAGCTGCCCCTTACTGCCTCTGCGTCAGCCTGTTAGGACCAACATCTCTCTCTCTCATGTTATTGATCAGTTGTTGCTATGGGAAATCGATCTTCTAGCTCTTCGGGCTCCCACTTCGGCTTCTGCCTCTAAAACTCAAATTCTCCTTAGCAAATATGAATCTCCCTCTGAAGCATTGCACTGCCTCTTTGCACTGCGTCAGCTTCTCTGTGGAGTACGTTGTCTCTCTGCTATGCACTCCCCAGATCTGGAAAACTTCCTTACATATACTATCCCTGCCCCTTACTGCAATAAATCACTTCAAATATCTCTCTAGCAACTGCTGCGCTGCTCTCTTCATAAATGTGATCTCTCATCTCTTACTCGATGTGGTTTCCAAATGCCCATCAAGCCTCCTGTTATAATTTTCTCGTTGAGAACCAACGACCCATATTAGATTATAATCAATGGCTCAGATCATTTTGGATTGATCCTCGTATTCTTCTAGAAGTTTCACCCACAGTGTGATTAATACTCTTTAATTATTTTAATTTCATAAGTTTAGACTTAGGCACCCATTAAAAATAATTAATTATTTTAATAAAATTGTCTCCAGGTGGAATTTCCCAAAACGATTTATGGGTATTGTGGAATACATGTGTCCAAGCCTCCCTGCAAATTTTAAGGCTTAGAGCATATCCGATGCTACTATAAATCAACACCCTTTTCCCTTCATTTCTTGTTGCTATAATTTTCTCCACTTCTTCCCTTATCTCCTCTTGTTGTTTGTTGGTTAAATACTCATGTAGGAAGAAGTGTGAGCCTTTTAAGAGTTTCTTTTTGCCCAACAACTGGTGTTTGTCTTGCACGCTTTCCATGGTGAATTTTATGGGTCGATGCCTCTCTTCACATATCTTACCCACCCTCCTTGATTTGTAAATTTTTCCTTTCCAATGTAGGTTCTCTTTCTGAAATCTCTAGTCAAATTGAGAGTACTTTCATTCTTCCCATAATCTCTTATTCCCCTGATAATAAATTTTGTTTCTCTGTCCTTTCTTTCTTTGTGTTCTCTTTCATGTGCTCTATGAGCACTTGTATCTTCTTCTTTCTTTGTCCTTGTGTAACCATTGGTGTCTTCAACTCTAGCTTTGATTTCTTTTGGACGGTCTTTCCTATTATTATTTTTTGCCTTCTCTTTCGAAAGGTCTGTTTGTTGAGATACTTGTGTATATACCCAAGTTGCTTTAGAAATTATCACATCCTTGCTTGTTGCTATTGATTCTTTCATGGTTTGCCACATTGTCTTCATGCTTTGCCATTCTTGTTTTCATGTCTCTAGAGCCCTTTGTAACATTGTTACTTGTTCTTTTAAAATTCGATTACCTTCCATTAAACATTGATTTGCAACTGTGATCTCTGAAATTTTGTGGTCCCTTTCCTGTTCTTTGGCTTCCAAAATCTCCAACTTTTTCTTGGCCTTCATAAGTTCCTGGACATAGAAACGCGATGACCAAGTAAGAGGTGTCGATGTGAGACTGTAAATGGTTGATTCTTCTTTATTTTTGTTGTTCTTATTTATATTCTTTCTCTGGAATGGTTTTCTTCTTCTTTGTTCCCATTTATAATTCATTAGAATAATTTGGGTGAGGCTTAAGATCAAATTTATTGGCTATCACTATAACCCCAAAAAGCATATCAAATAGCACACAAGTCATATACCAAACACTTATGACTCATCAAGAGCCAAGATGTCCTGAACCCCTCCTTGGAATATCCCTTGGTATTACTTTATGATCCGTAAATTGTTGTGCATATTCCACTGGATAGTTCATCACAACAGATCTGATAATATTATATTAAAAATATGAGATTCTACACTATTACAGATTTATTAAAACTTTAAGATCTATAGATTTAATTGTAATTAATGCATGCATGTGAATGCAAATTATGAAGAAAAGTAGAGAACGACAAAATAAGCACACAAACACACACTCAAAACACAAGATATGCTCTCTTGGAAACCCTTTTGGGAGAAAATCCAGTTGGAAGGTGAGGTTGCTTTGGTCTCTTTCTTTATCTAGAAATATTGTTGCAGGTACAAATAAGTAATGTTTGTGGCCCATTGAAGCATACGTTTGATAACCTCCAGAGAGGAAATAGGAGATGTGTTCTGGACGGTGAAGGGAGGACAAACTGCGGGGGAAACGCGCAGAACTAGGGTTTGCAGCAGGGCATCAATATTGGGCACCATGGAGGGGGGAGAGGGGGGGAGTTCCACTCCCTCCTACAGCCATGCAGTCTCGAACCAATTTAAGAAGCCAATGGAAGAAGAAAACGGGAGTATTGATAGAGAAAAATAGGAAAATAGTAGGTCACAGGGGCAGACAGAAAATCAAGAGGAAGTCAGAAGAGAGAAGAGAATAGGAGGAGGCAGTCAGAAAGCTGACCACAGGAATCTGACAGGACCATGTAAACCTAGTTCAACCATCACACCCCGAGTGGTGTTAAGTGATCCAGTGATACAAGCACATAGGGATCACATGGGGCCTTATGCAGTAATCTAAAAATTTATGGGGTTGTGGCCAACAGAGAAAGCTTTACATGCTTGGATAAAGAACCATTGGAAACCTAAGGGAGAAATAAATTTGCTCCTTGGATCCAAGGGCTTCTTCACAGTAGTGTTCTCAAACTTAGAGGACAAAGATGGAGTTTTCGAAGGAGGACCTTACTTCTATGTTGCTGCAGGGCTCTATATGTGGCCATGGGTGATGAATTTTGTCCTAGAACAAGAGACTTTCTCTTTAGTACCGGTATGGATAAGACTCTACTCCCTACCTTTAAATTATTGGCTGCCATAATCCTTAAAAGCCATAGGAAATAAACTAGGGCATTTTTTTAAAATATCAGATGCAACACTCCGCGGAAATATACCTCCTTTGCCCAAATATGCATAGAAATGGACCTTTATGGAGTTGTGCCGGATGAAATCATTCTAGAAGTATATGATGAAGAATGGGTGCAGGCGGTGGACTATGAGAATGTCCCTTTCAGATGTCGCAAATGCCATGAATACGAGCACCTCTTCAGAGACTACCCTTTAAACAAATGGAGAGCAGTATCAAAGCCACCTCAGGCAAAGATACTGAAGGCTTTACCAAAGTGGGAGGCAGAGGGAAAGGAGGGAGAAAAAACTAGAAAAAAATCAATGAGGAAAAGCAACCAAGTCACAATAGATTCAAGATATTAGAAGAAGAAGATGGGAATAATGGAGTGAACCAGGTACTGGAGGACAGTCCCACAGAGAAAGAAAAGGATGACAATATGGAGGAAAGACTTGAAAATAGCCAACAAAAGGAGGATCTGCCAAGCACTATGGAACTTGACAAGGACCATGAGATGACCCCAAGCAAAGTGGGGATGGAGGATCATGAGCTGCAGGAAATTCTTGAAAGAGAGAATCTCGATCTAGAAAAGTTTCTGAAGCAAGGAACTACCAAAGGGGTGGATTCGCTACCTCAGGAGGAGTTTAACAGAGTACAACAACTCTTCCTCTGGAGATCTCAAGCAAAGGGTTCTGGGGTCAAAAGAAACCATGATAGTCAGGACAACGGAGGGGTAAAAACAATGGAGGCAACATTGGGACAAGCTCCCAAGAACCCAGGTAGGAAACAAGGGAGAAAAAGATAGAATGAGTTGCTGATAGAGTGTGGAAAACTCATGATCGACTCAGGTAAGATGAAAGACCTTACTAGTTACTCATTTACAAATCTTTCTTAATGAAGCTCACAACATGGAATATTAGGGGTCTAGGAAGTAAAAGGAAACAAAGAAATCTTAGCAATAGAATGAAAGAAGAAAAACCAGATATGGTGTTTATCCAGGAAACAAAATGTTCAATAGAGAAAATAAGAGAGATACATAGCAAATGGCTTAGTAAGTATGAATATCTAGAAGTTAAAGCAGACAACACAACAGGTGGAATTCTCACTCTTTGGAACCCCCAGAAACTTGGAATCCTAGATGCTGAAGCATCCAGGAACTACCTATC